>JARBWK010000011.1:95040239-95644715 GCA_030556195.1 Anolis apletophallus | reverse complement strand
GATACTGGTCCAAATGAAGCCAACTTTATTGATTACATCAGCTGACGGAGTCTGCCTAGCATAAAAGCTGCTAATATGGCAGAGCCCCGAACAAATGCCAACACTCAGTTTTTATACATTCAATGGCGACGATCCCTTGATCCCGCCCATCTTCACAACTTGCAATAGGCTGGCACTCATGAACCCATTTTATTACCCAATTAAACAAAGCATTGTTCAGCACTACATTCTTATTTGTTAAAAGTTGTGGCGCAGTATTAATTTTCTTTCCCAGGCTATATTATCTGCCATATGGGCAAGATGTTCTTTGAATCGCAACATTTCTACAGCCATTCCCTGTGCCAGCCAGCAGGAACAGCTTCATTTGCCCATGCGCGCTTTCTAACCATTCAGATACAATGTAAAGAACGCAGCATGGTAGACTATGGGCCAATCAGGCCGCTTTTTATCTAGAGGCACATGATGTTCTTCTGGCAAATCACTGCTTGTGCCTTTCTGCCAATCGGAGCTGATTATTCCCGTCATGGCTTTTGGCAAACTGTCTCGCTATTCTGAGGCCAGCTATACTAAAACCTTTGCTGTGCATCACTCTCTCCTGACGGTACTTCTGCTAAAAGCATCAATTCCGCTTTAGTATTGTGTGCCAAGGTTGGTTCCTATTAGATGTGTATGTGGCTTGCAGTGGTCTCAGGAAGTTAGTGAAGGTACCGCAAGTCCCATTGGCCATGGCCCATCCCCCTCCCAACAGCACCAGGATGTAGAGTGGGTCATGGGGGCTCTTAGTGCCACGTTTGGTGTCGATCATTCATTGGATGAGGGTCGCAGTAGTCTCAGAAGGTGAGTGAAGGTACTTCAAGTCCCGTCATCCATGGTCCATCCCTCTTCAAACAGCACCAGGATGTAGAGTGGGTCATGAGGGCTTTGTGTGCCAAGTTGGTCTTGATTAGTCATTGAATGAGGGTCGCAGCAGTCTTGGGAAGTGAGTGGAGGTACTTCAAGTCCCATCATTCATGGTCCATCCTCCTCAATACTGCACCAGAATGTAGAATGAGTCATGGGGGCTCTGTGTGCCAAGTTTGGTCTTGATCAGTGTTTGGATGAGGTTGGCAATGGTCTGGTGAAATGAGTTGAGGTACTTCAAGTCCCATTATCCGTGGTCCGCCCTCCGAACTGCATCAGGACGTCCATTGGGTCATGGGGGCTTTTTGTGCCAAGTGTGGTCATGATTATGCACTGGATGAGGGTCGCAGCGGGCTTGGGAAGTGAATGGAGGTACTTGAAATCCCATCCTTCATGGTCCATCCTCCTCTAAACTGCAGTAGGATGGAGTGTGGGTCATGGGGGCACTGTGTGCCAAGTTTGGTCTTGTGGTTCAGGGCCGCCTTGGTCTGTGGGGAATGAAGAGTTTGAAAGTACTACAAATCTCATAACCTGTGATGGTACTTCAAGTCCCATCATCCATGGTCCTCCCTACTCCAAACTGCAGTAGAATGAATCATGGGTCATAGGGGCTCAGTGTGCCAAGGTTGGTTACTGTTAATTCAGGCCATACACAATGTCCCATTAACTGAGGCCTAGTCAGGGAAATCACGTTAATGAAGCCGTACTGTAAATTTTGGGCCTGGTTTGTGATTTGTAGGGCATACAGTGTTTTCTGGGAAGTTAATTGGGTGAAGGTACTGCAAATCCCATCATTCGTGGCCCATCCTGTCCTAAACTCTCTTTTGGGGCCTGTAATGTTCTGGCCTGCTCTGCTGGTAATTGGTAACTTTAAAAGGCGGAATGGCAGGCAGCCGTTTTCTAAAAGCTGAGGGGAGGAGAAAACAGGAATCCATTTTGTTTTCACAGAGCCAAGTGGGGAGGGAATGTTGATGGTGCATTTTTCCCCTCAGTGGGAAGAAATCCTGTTGTTTGAATGTAGAGGCCTGGATTCTGGGATGCTGGCTAATCAGTGGCAATCAATGCCCTCTGTCTGGTGCCTTAGAATTTTGGAGTGGCGAGGTTGGCCAATCAAAGGACTTTATGCAAATAGCTGCCACATTTTTCCCCTCAGTGGGAAGAAATCCTGTTGTTTGAATGTAGAGGCCTGGATTCTGGGATGCTGGCTTTTTTCCCCTCAGTGGGAAGAAATACTGTGGTTTGAATGTAGAGGCAGGGATTCGGGGATGCTGGCTTTTTCCCTCAGTGGGAAGAAATCCTGTTGTTTGAATGTAGAGGCCTGGATTCTGGGATGCTGGCTAATCAGTGGCAATCAATGCCCTCTGTCTGGTGCCTTAGAATTTTGGAGTGGCGAGGTTGGCCAATCAAAGGACTTTATGCAAATAGCTGCCACATTTTTCCCCTCAGTGGGAAGAAATCCTGTTGTTTGAATGTAGAGGCCTGATCGAAACAACTTGATCGAAGTGTATAAAATCATGCATGGGATAGAAAAGGTGAATAAAGAAAAACTGTTTTCTTTGTCACAAAACACTAGGACTAGAGGGCACTCCCTGAAGCTCCAAGGTAGGAAAATTAGGACTAACAAAGGGAAATATTTCTTCACCCAGAGGGTCATTGGGTTATGGAACTCACTTCCAGAAGAGGTTGTGACAGCTGCCAGCCTGGACAACTTCAAGGCAGGATTAGACAGATTCATGGATACCAAGTGTATCGGTAGTTACTGAAAAGGACATTCAAGTGCCACCTCGGAGTTGGTTGAGGTAGGCAGGATTTCCCCGGGTACTGGTTGTGGGGGGTCGGGAGCAGGTCAGGGTTTTGCCCTCCCTTCTGCTCGAGATCCCCGTGTACAACTGGTGGGCCACTGTGTGATACAGAATGCTGGACTAGATGGGCTGAGGTCCGATTCAGTATGGCTCTTCTTATGTTCTTATGTTCTTATGGATTCTGGGATGCTGGCTTTTTTCCCCTCAGTGGGAAGAAATCCTGTTGTTTGAATGTAGAGGCCTGGATTCTGGGATGCTGGCTTTTTCCCCCTCCGTGGGAAGAAATCCTGTTGTTTGAATGTAGAGGCCTGGATTCTGGGATGCTGGCTTTTTTCCCCTCAGTGGGAAGAAATCCTGTTGTTTGAATGTAGAGGCCTGGTTTCTGGGTTGCTGGCTTTTTTCCCCTCAGTGGGAAGAAATCCTGTTGTTTGAATGTAGAGGCCTGGATTCTGGGATGCTGGCTAATCAGTGGCAATCAATGCCCTCTGTCTGGTGCCTTAGAATTTTGGAGTGGCGAGGTTGGCCAATCAAAGGACTTTATGCAAATAGCTGCCACATTTTTCCCCTCAGTGGGAAGAAATCCTGTTGTTTGAATGTAGAGGCCTGGATTCTGGGATGCTGGCTAATCAGTGGCAATCAATGCCCTCTGTCTGGTGCCTTAGAATTTTGGAGTGGCGAGGCTGGCCAATCAAAGGACTTTATGCAAATAGCTGCCACATTTTTCCCGTCAGTGGGAAGAAATCCTGTTGTTTGAATGTAGAGGCCTGGATTCTGGGATGCTGGCTAATCAGTGGCAATCAATGCCCTCTGTCTGGTGCCTTAGAATTTTGGAGTGGCGAGGTTGGCCAATCAAAGGACTTTATGCAAATAGCTGCCACATTTTTCCCCTCAGTGGGAAGAAATCCTGTTGTTTGAATGTAGAGGCCTGGATTCTGGGATGCTGGCTAATCAGTGGCAATCAATGCCCTCTGTCTGGTGCCTTAGAATTTTGGAGTGGCGAGGCTGGCCAATCAAAGGACTTTATGCAAATAGCTGCCACATTTTTCCCCTCAGTGGGAAGAAATCCTGTTGTTTGAATGTAGATGCCTGGATTCTGGGATGCTGGCTAATAGAATTTTGGAGTGGCAAGGCTGGCCAATCAAATGACTTTATGCAAATAGCTGCCATATTTCCGCCCTTCCGCCCTCCGCACACATACAAACATTCCGTTTTATTAAGGTATACAGATAGAGATCTATATATATAAAAATCGAGTCATCGTGGGATGTCCTTTATACACGGCCAAACTATACCCCCCAGAAACACAAATCCCACGACACACATTCCCCCAGACCACGAGGTACAAACATAGCACAAAAAACACCCCTACCTACCTTGCAACCCCCCCCAAAAACAGCCCCCCAAAACCGCCCATTGCCTCCCGTTCTGCGCTGGCCGCGGGCGCGGGAGAGAAGGAGGGCAATCGCGCAGGCGCACTCCGACCCCCTCCCTCCCACCTTCCTCTTCAAACCCTCCCAGCCGCTCCCGGGAGAGGGACTGGAAGAGGGGGCTTTGCGACGACGAGGGCGCCACCGTCCCCCCCTCTTCCGCCGCCTCCTCCGCCACCTCACAGCCGCATCTCGCCCGATCACAGCGGAGGCGGGAGGGAAGCTGACTTTTTCCCGGCACCTCTTTCTCCTTCTCGCCCCGCACACAGAGACTGCGATCCTTTCCCTCGCTGCTCTTCCCTCCGCCCTCCTCCTCGCCCGGCTCCCTTGCCGCCAGGGCCGCCCTGGTTCGGCGATGTCCTCCCGATCCCGGCAGAGGCGGGAGCCAAGCTGCCCTTCCTTCGGGCACCTCTTTCTCCTCCTCTCCCTGCCCTCCTTCCACCAATGAAGGGAGGGGTGCGGGGCGAGAAGGAGAAAGAGCTGGCCGGGAAAAGGTCAACGCTGGGAGGGAAGACACCAAACACATATATATACACATATACACACACACATACACACATATATATACACACACACATACACATATATATATACACATATACACACACATACATATACACACATATATATACACAAACACATATATACACACACACACATACAAACACATATACACAGACATACACATATACACATACACACACATACACATATATATACACACATACATATATATACACACATATATATATACACACATACATACACATATATATACACATACACATATATACACACATATATACACACACATACACATATACACAGACATATACACAGACATCTATACACATATACACACATCCACACATACAAACACATATACACAAACATACACATATACACATACACACACATACACATATACACATACACACACATACACATATATACACACACACAAAACACATGCCCACATCATTTCCAACCCTTACCCAGACTGCCTCGCATCTCCTAAATAGGGCACAGCAACGCGTGCCGGGTTCAGCTAGTATATTAGAATTTTAAATGTTTCGTGGACCATATTTTAGTTTTTGAAGACCACTGGTTGTCCGTGGACCACTGGTTGGGAACCACTGCCTTAAAGCTATATTTCAACACAGTGCCGTCAACTGGAAATATGAAAATGCAACTTCCAGCCCTGCAGCTTCTGATAATTCTAATTTTCTCTCTCACATGAGTAAATCAAGTAGATAACCTGTATAATAAATGTTCGCCATGCACATTAACTGCCTTTGTCTTACTGGTAAGTTCAAAAGAAATTATTGCTCGATGGGACTTTGCACTGGCCATAAGCCCAAAACCAGTAGAGAATAGTAAGGTAAAGGTAAAGGTTGTCCCCTGACATTAAGTCCAGTCGTGTCTGACTCTGGGGGTTGGTGCTCATCTCCATTTCTAAGCCAAAGAGCCGGCATTGTCTGTAAACACATCCAAGGTCATGTGCCCAGCATGACTGCATAGAGCGCTGTTACCTTCCCACCAGATTGGTACCTATTGATCTACTCACATTTGCATGTTTTCAAACTGCTAGGTTGGCAGAAGCTGGGGGCTGACAGCAGAAGCTCACACTGCTCCCTGGATTCGAACCTGCGACCTTTTGGTCAACAAGCTCAGCAGCTCAGCAGTTTAACCCACTGCACCACTGAGGACAGAGAATGGTAGAGAACGGTATAAAAAGACAACATTCACTATAAGAAGGGAAATCCCATTTCACAGGAAGGTTGTATTATTTCCCACTAAATGCTCTCTTATGAAATACTTTTTGAGTGAAAGTAAATATTCAAGGGTTGCCAAATATGCCCATGTTGAAGCTGATCTATAACTCTTGAATTAGTCCTCTGGAAGAAGGCAATCTAGAGCCTGTGGTTTTCTGTACATTACAAAGATACATCATTTGTAAACTTAATTTAACTGTTAATAGCCTCAGCCAAGAAACTGTGGGAGACATCATTTTGTGTATCATTTAGAATTCCATAAGAGATCTCTGAGCTGTGTGCTGAAATGCAGTTCACAGCAAAGTAATCTTTAAGCATAGAATCGCTCCTCTGTGCTGGTGATGTGCCTTCTCTCTCTTCGGTGCAATCAATTTTTACTACTGAACAGATACAATGGGCTTGGGCTCCTAACAGAGGAACAGGCTGGGGAATGTCTTTCTATAGACATTCTGTCTCAAAAATTGGATTCTTCATATTTCATCCCAATTTTCCATTGTACTGCAGAGGTAGGGAACATGTAGGTAGGCAGCACTGCAACAAATAAGGGATGATACAAGTTACAGTTCAGCAACGTTTAGATAGCTACACATCCCCTGCTTCCTGCTGTTTTGTGCCTTCAAGTCATTTCCAACTTGTGGCAACTGTATAGAAGGTTGTCAAACACGTTTTCATTGAGGGCCACATCAGCCTTACTGTTGCCTTTAAAGGGCCATTGAAGCCATGGATGGAGAACCCGTGGATACAGAGAAAGGGCTAGCTATAGATATATTTTAATATACTGATCCGTGCTCTTTAGTTTTTACCTATTTTGGGTCCCCAAATATTATTGAACCGCAATACCCATCCCTTTTGATGATGTGCCATGGGAACTGGGGATAATGGGAACCGTAACTGAACAGCACTTGTGGCTCTGAGCTTGGGAAAAGGTTACAGTCGAGCATGCTATCCACAAGGGAGGGATCGCCAATACCCCAGAAGACAGGAGCAGAATTCAAAACGATCTTAACAGATTAGAGAGATTATGGGCCAAAACTAACCAAATGAAGTTCAACAGTGACAAATGCAAGATACTCCACTTAGACAGAAAAAATGAAATACGAAGGTACAGAATGGGGGATGCCTGGCTCGAGAGCAATGTGTGAAAAATATCTTGGAGTCCTCATGGACAACAAGTTAAACATGAGTCAACAATGTCATGCAGTGGCAAAAAAAAGCCAATGGGGTTTTGGCCTGCATAAGCCGGACTTAGACCCCTCAATCCTAGCGAACTACCGCACTGTGTCAAATCTTCCCTTCCTTGGAAAGATGATCGAGAGAGCTGTTGTGGAACAATTACAACAGTTCCTTGACACAGCTGGTTTAGACCCCTTTCAGTCTGGCTTCTGGGCTGGACATGGAACGGAGACTGTGCTGGTATCCATCGTGGATCAACTCCACTGCCAACTGGATCAGGGAGGGTCGGCTCTTCTGGTGTTGCTAGATCTCAGCGGCTTTTGACACAGTCGACCATGACCTTCTGATTCATCGGCTCTCGACTGGGAATCAGAGGTATAGATCTCGACTGGCTGTCCTCCTTCCTCCGTAATCGAGGTCAACGGGTTGAGTGGGGAGGGCGGATATCAGAAAGGTCTCCCCTATCTTGTGGGGTACCCCAAGGAGCCATCCTCTCATCCCTCTTATTCAACATCTACATGCGACCTCCTGCACAGCTGGTCCGAGACTTCAGGTTAGAGTGTTATCAATATGCCAATGACACTCAACTTATCCTGAAGATGGCTGGTCAACCAGACACAATGCCGTGCAATCTCCATCAGTGTCTGGAGGTCGTTACCAGATGGCTTCGGTCTAGCAGGCAGAAAGTGAACCCTGCAAAAACGGAGATCCTGTGGCTGGTGTCCCCGAGTGGTGGGACCATCAATTTACCAACCCTAGATGGTGAGACTTGCGCCCGCCACCTCGAGTGAAGAGCCTGGGTGTCCAATTAGACTCTCGATTGACGATGGAAGCAGAGTTGTCCACCATCAGTAGAACGGCCTTCCATCTGCGTCGTATCAGACGCCTGGCCCCCTACCTCCGTAGAGATGACCTGGCCACAGTGATCCAGACCTTGGTCATCTCGAGACTAGACTATGGCAATGCTCTTTACATCGGCTTACCAGGGTCTACCATCCGTAGACTTAAACTTGTCCAAAATGCAGCTGCTAGACTCTTGGAGGGGGCTCCTGCAAGGTGCCACATCACTCCAATTCTACAAAACTTCACTGGCTTCCGATCAAGTATCGAATAATCTTTAAGCTACTGGTCCTCACTTTCAAGGCATTACATGGCCTGGCCCGTTATATCTAAAAAAACAACTTGCCTTTTATCAACCTCAGAGACCACTAAGATCTGTAGATCAAATACTGCTTGTAGTTCCCAGTCTCAAGATCATACGATCTACAAAGACCAGGCGCATGGCCTTCTCTGCTGCGGCTCCATCTCTTTGGAATACTCTTCCACTTGAAGTCCATACGCTCCAAGACTTACTGGTGTTTTGGAGAGCGTGCAAGACTTACCTGTTTAGGCAGGCCTTCCCACCTAGCTAATCAGTTTTATATTTTACTGTTTTTACTGTTTTATTGTATCACTCATGTCTGATGTAAGCCGATCCGATCCCCTGGGGAGTGGCGGCCTATAAATTTGAAATAATAATAAAAATAAGAGGTCATCTAGATCCAGGGAAGTCATGCTACCCCTCTATTCTGCCTTGGTCAGACCACATCTGGAATATTGTGTCCAATTCTGGGCACCACAATTGAAAGGAGATGTTGACAAACTGGAATGTGGAGGGCAACTAAAATGATCAAGGGTCTGGAGAACAAGCCCTATGAGGAGCGGCTTAAAGAGTTGGGCATGTTTAGCCTTCAGAAGAGAAGGCTGAGAGGAGACATGATGGCTATGTATAAATATATGAGGGGAAATCATAGGGAGGAGGGAGCAAGCTTGTTTTCAGCTGCCCTGAAGACTAGGACTTATGCAGAAGCTGGAGGGCCATCTGTCGGGGGTGCCTTGAATGTGATTTTCCTGCTTCTTGGTGGGGGTTGGAATGGATGGCCTATGAGGTCTCTTCCAACTCTATGATACTATGATTCTAAGCCTTTTCTCTCAACCCAAATCCCACTCTCCTGACTAAACAGAATAAACCACAGCCTTCCAGATGTTGCTGTTTTACAACTCCCATCTGTTCTGAAGAACACAGGAGTTGTAGCCCAGCATCTAGAGGGCAACATGGCGGGATAGATTTGGCCGCGAGCCTTGAGTTTGACACGTGCCTGATCCTGACTCTATCACTGGGTTTCCATTGCAAGATTTGTTCAGAGAGCCTTTGCCTGCCTCTGAGGCTGAGAGAGTGTGGCTTCTTCATGATTACCCAGTGGGTTTCCATGGCTGCAAACCCCGATCTCCCATGTCCTGGTACAGCACTGAGACGAATGCATCACATTGGCTCTACTTTCTTAATTTCCTAATTGGTTCCATCATAAACACATGGGAAAAGTTTATTAAACTGCAAAAGCTTTGTTTTGACAAGACACCCTGCAGCACATTTTGCTAGTGTTTTTCGGTGAATATCACCTCACCATCGAATCTCAACCAATTGCAACCTAGTTTGTGGCAGCCATAAAAATGAAGATCTTGGAATCATAGAATCATAGAGTTGGATGAGACATTGTGGGCCATCCAGTCCAAATCCCTGCCAAGAAGCAGGAAAATCGCATTCAAAGCACAAGAACAACTACTTTCAAAGTAAGGACCATACAATAAAACAGAAAATAACACTTTAGAATATTTTTTAAATTTTGTTACGTAGTGTTAAAGAGCTGATTGACCAAAGCTCACAAATAAACTTCAATATGGAGAAATGCAGGAGAAAAAATGTAATGGGTTTTGATGTTTTTATAGATTATTGTTGTGATCTGCCCCGAGCCTGCAGGGAGGAGCGGAATATAAAACTGAATAATAAATAAATAAATAAATAGGACACTTGGACAACAGTAATTGTGAGATCTACAAGTCTTGGGTGCATCTACACTTAGCTTAATGTTAATTAGGATCAACCCCGCAGTGGCCCCATAATGCATGGGGTGGATCCACAGTACCTAGAGTGGCCAAACTCTTGTATTTCCTTGGAACATGCATGTCAGCTAATTTGTGTGGGGGATCCTCCTGGCTCCTGTGTTGCATTTTCATTTCTCCCTTAATACTTCAGTGTCTATGTCTGTTTGTACTACACATCCTCAAATTCCATGTACTGCTGTCTTAGGAACGAGACAGCTTCATGTAAGAAGTGTGTCAGATCTGAGTGTATGCCTTTAAGAATATTGTTGAGAACATGATACACAAGTGAGCAAAGCCTAATCACAGCAGTAATTCAGAAAAGGTCATCTTGCAGTTTTTAATTTCCCCCCGGACTCAAAACATTAATCACAGTTCTAACCTTTCAGGACCTTTTAAAAAACCCAAATCCAGAATGGTTAGAAGACGCCTTACTCATTTGTCACTTGTTGACTGTCTTGGATTACTTATAGGGAAGGAAGTTTTAAAGTTCCAACTTGGATAACAGTATGGAAAATAAGCCATTCTTTAACACATACCGTAGTTCTCAACCTTTTTAAAAAATTTTTTTTTACCAAGGAACACTTGACCAGGGACCACTCTCCAACATTAGTACCAAAAGATTTACGACTCAGTTTTGGTCAACTTTAGATTCGGTTATTCGAGGGGCTGATTCAGAAAACTAAATTGGATAGACCACATCAGCTCTAGTTTCTGATACAGAACATATGCCATCCAGTAGTTGCCATCTGCTTGCCCACAGAAAAACATATTTAATCATCTAGAGCGGATGTGGTCAATCCAATACAATTTTCTGAATCAGCACCTCAAATAATTCCAGGAACAGGCCTAAAAATGAAGACACCAAGGCGTCCTCACTTCCAGGCGCCACATGGAATGGCTCCACTCAGGGAAAGTGAGGAGGAGAAGCAGCAGTCAGGAGACTTGTTGACATGCGTCTCGTGGGTAGTCTGCCTCTCCCCTCCCAACTTCCCCATTGCCTAAGAGGGTTTTGCAAGACCAGTTGCTCTTGTTACAACGGTGTAGTAACAGTGAGGCCACGGACCATATTTTAGTTCTTAGGGACCACTGGTGGTCCATGGATCATAGGTTGAGAATCACTGCTTTAACAAGACAATTATTGCTTTCACAGTCACACTAGAAACAAACAGCTACAAAGAGTGTGCCCTACTTAACCAATTTGGAAATTTAAATTATGAAAACATGGGTTATTAATAGGTAGTCTGGTAAATGGAATATTTAGACAATTTAGATAGAAAGAAGTGGTCATGACTGCTGAGGGTTTCTGGTTGTTGTCATCATCGAGGAGGATGAAAATTCAACGACTACAGAATAATAATAGGAGAGTCATGTCAAGCAGAACAAAATGAGTTAAAAATGGCAGTAGATGCCAGTCTGAGAGTCAAGGAATCTGCAGCAAACCTTCAGTGGGGTTCAGGTTCTGCATCACAGTATTTAAGAATATGAAGTGAAGTCAGGACAAATCTAGCACAAGAGAACATAGGGCAAAAGAACAACTCAAAAGTCAAGAAGAGGAGGAGGAAGAGCATGACAGAATATCCAAAGAACAGGCAAACACATTAGTGCTCAGGGGATGTATACCAGAAAAATCTCAGTACTGTTTAATGTCCAGTCGTGTTCAGCAAGCAATAGTGATTTTTTTCTGGTGGTAGCTTTCTATAAACCCTGCACTACTCAATCATGTTTTCTGCTTCATTGGTATGTTCACAAGCAACATACCAAATTAGGTGAACATTCAATGGGAACTGACTGCCTTTTAGTTCTAGCGAATCCTTCTGAGTCCATTTACACCTTTCCAGCATTCAAACTATGGCACTGTCTTCATCCAGCCGAATGAGTTAATGCAGGACTCATGTTGACGCCTTGGCTAATCCGACTTGATGGAGAGTATGTGGTTACACAGCACTGCTTAATGTCTATTGTTGACAGAATAGATCACTGGCAGGGAGATTTCAACCATTGTCATAGGAAATGAGCCTTTGATACATCATGAGTTACAAAGAGAGGCGAGTAAGAAATAAAATAAAATAAAATAATAATAATAATAATGACAGAGTTGTGGAGCACACCTCTTGTAAAAAAACCAAGTATGGATTGTCGATGTTGCAATCCCAGGTGACAGCAGGATTGAGGAGAAACAACTGGAAAAGCTGACACGATACAAGTATTTAAAGATCAAACTGCAAAGACTGGCACAAGCCAGTCAACGTGGTCCCAGTGGTGATCGGCACACTGGGTGCACTGCCTAAAGACCTTGGCCTGCACTTGAAAAAAATCGGCGCTGACAAAATTACCATCTGTCAGCTGCAAAAGGCCACCCTACTGGGATCTACACACATTATTCGCCAATACATCACACAGTCCTAGACATGTGGGAAGTGTCCGACATGTGATCCAATACAACAACCAGCATAGTGATCTTGTTTGCTGTGTACTAATCTTGTTGTTTCAAATAATAATAATAATAATAATAATAATGATGATAATCAAAGATGGTGCTTTGATCATTTCAAAAGGGTCCACAGTTGTAGCAAGCATGGTTTTACGAAAAGTAGTAATGGCGAGGAATAACAGTTCTGCAACCTGGACCACTGATGCTCTAACATGTTTATTGCAGTGGATAAGAGTAATGCTGTGACAGAAAAGGGCAAACAACAGGTTCAAGCGTGCAATTTTCCTATGCCGATTCTACTATAGCTGGTGTGCATGCAGACAATAGCAGCTATCTCTGAAACCCATTACCGAATCTTAATTAAGAACATAATAGAGAACTACGGGGCAAGAGGTCTAAAATCACAGAAATGCCTTTCATCAACCATCTAGCCTAATTAGAAGCATTCTAGAGCAAATTAAATATTTGTCTCTCAGGCCCCACTATTACTATATCTTAGTCATGCAACTCCTCATCTCGCCACCAATGCTTATTATGTCATATACAGTGTATTTTGCTGTTTTGTTCATCTTGTTTGCTTCTCATGCTCTGTGGGCAAGTCCCCCAAAATTCAAGGTCATGTTGAAGGCCTTCCTGAAATCAAGATATACTCCACATCATTCCCTACATCTACCAAGCTTGTAACTCTATCAAAAACACATTGCCGCTTCCTCCATCTGGGCAATTAAACCATCTGCAAGTAAACAATTGCTCTCTTTGCTCTCAGGCCTACGAAGGCACCATCCAAATCTCAATGTGGCTTCCAGATCCATAGTAAACCACCACAATGATGTAATTATTGTCCCTCTATTCTTTAATTATAATCTATTCAGATCCTCTCAAATTAGTTTTGATCCTTTATGTATCAAGGATTTCCTCTCAGATATACGTATCTCTGAAACATACGGCTACTGCTTCTCATTTCATCTGTTTCTTTGGGATAAGGCATCTCCATCTATGCATATATCCCAATCATGTGAATCATCCCACCAGGTTTCAGTGACACCTATCAATGGATTATAGTATTACTCATTAGTAGTGAAAAAGCCTGCTGGCAGTTAAGAAGCTGCTTCTTGTACGATCAAGACATTATCAAACCCATTAATGTCAGTTCAACTTTTGGTGTAGGATTTATTGGGTGTTTTGAGCACCATCTTCTGACACTTCCTTAATACTACATTTCAGCATGTAATATTTAACACCTTTGTTTGAGTGCAGAAGCACATTCTTAGCTTGCAGAAATGTTCAAATCTTGGGCTTAAATTGAGTGGCAGTCATTATTGCAAGCCTTGTTGAGAGTGGGTTCAACTCCACACGTTTTGCGATTTAGTTGGGGGCAGTGTGCCAATTTCTTGTTAATTTTGGGGGGTTTGTTTACTATCCTTTTTCTAGATCAATCAAGCATGTTCATGGTGCTCAAGAGGAAGTGCTTAGGCTTTTCACCCTCCCATTTACTTTTCCTAGGACTTTTGGCCCAGGAAACATTCCAACACAGTGTTCTAGATATCAGTGCACAAACATATAGCTCTGATGGCCAGCTTAAAATCTCCAAACTGGTGAGCCAAAAATAAAGCAACATTTGGCACAGAAAAGTATCTTAGGCTGAACCTCATGCAGGGACAGAGGGTTGCTTTTTACTAAAGCAACTTAATTCTATGGCAACAACAGGACAATTTCAAAGAAATATCTTACTACGAAAGAACATATGTCTATGGTGCACCAGCCAGAGGACATTGTGCATACAGTAGTCTCGCTTATCTGACATTAAGACCGGCAGAACGTCGGATAATACGGAGTCTCCTGCTGTTACCCGTCCAACGCGGCGCTAGACACCTAGAATACTAACAACAGGGACAACAGGGAGTTAAGGCAATGCAACGCAACACCTCGGAGCTAGAGCAGCCCAGCTGAAAGTGCCTGGAGCGTGGAAATCACAGAGGGAAGGAGGAAGGACACTTCTGCTCCCAGTCCTGCCTCTTTCCCCCCTTTCCTCCCTCCTCCTCCTCATTGTCTTGCCTTTTTCACTTACTGGGAATGGAAAGAGAGTTGGGGAGTGCTCCTTTAATTGAAGGGGAAATGCTGGAGGAAAAACGTGTTGTTGGATAAGAGCATCGGATAAGACAGAATGTCGGATACGCAAAGGTTGGATAAGTGAGACTCTACTATATTTTGTTTGTTGTCTATATGTCAAGGTGAGATCTCTGAATTTACAACCACTTTTGGTTAGAACAACCAACTGGGACTCAGTTGGCAAACTGTCCTATTTTCTTTCTGAGGAGAATCTACATTTAGTCCGCTGCAGAGGCAAATTAATTATAAATGCCATCCACCTGAGAGAACCCTTTATCTCCCATGTCATGGTGATGAACTTATCTAAATTCTCCAACCAATTCTTTTACACTCGCAACTCTTCTCTCCCGTACCAAATTATTTAATCACATTTTATTGTATTTAAATTTATTTTAGTTAACCATTACAGGAGTTTTAGAATAGTGAAGAGTGTATATTTGTGTATTTTTGTCTTATTATTGACAACATGGTCAGCGAACTAATCAATAAACAGGTCTATCTATCTATCTGTTAGTTTACCAAGAGAAATCATCACCATCTGAGGCTGGAAAGATGGTTGAAGAAGTCATGAACAGTCATGTATTTTAGAAGCCACGCAATGCCAGCTGAAAATCTGGAAAGGCCCACAGCACCCATATCTCAGGGTATTCTCAACGAAACACTGCTCTCAGGTCTCTTTGTGATTACAGAACGTCAGAGTATATGGACCAGACCAATCTGATATGCCACTGCAGCAATTACAGCGGGAAATCCCTTATAGCAGTGGTTCTCAACCTGTGGGTCTCCAGGTGTTTTGGCCTACAGCTCCCAGAAATTCCAGCCAGTTTACCAGCTGTTGAGATTTCTGAGAGTTGAAGGCCAAAACATCTGGGGACTCACAGGTTGAGAACCACTGCCTTATAGGAACTTTCCTTCCTTGACTAGCAACAAGGACCAACAGGCGAGAGAAGTCAAGCAGGGGACCCATCAAAAAGAAAGGTAATGGTCAGCAGTTTAGTGTAAGGCAGGGCGCCTAAGGATCAATATAGGTGTGATATGACAAGTCCTGGCTGCCTCAGACAGTCCCAATTGGGCAATACCTCTTTCAAGAAAGACTACAAACTAAAGATTATCATGCCAACCAACTCTTAATTGAAATAGAGAATATGGATGTTTCAGATCTAGTACCATGGTGATAAAAAGATGTAATCAACAGAAGACACATCCTTAAATTAAAACTGGATTCCAACAAACTACATTCATCTAACATAAATCCTATTTTAACTCTTTTATAGCACAAACCAATAAATTATAAAAAGTATAAGTATTTTTAACCATATTTCTTAATTGGTTTGTATTATTTCACTACCAGAGAGATTTTAATGTTTCATGGAATCATAAGCGTTGGGAGAGACACCAAGGACCATCAAGTCCAACCCAATTCTGCCACACAATCAAAGCACCCCCAACAGATAGTCATCCAGCCTCTGCTTAAAAGCCTCCAAAGAACAAGACTCCATTCACTCTACAAGGCAGCATATTCTACTCCTGAGGAAGATCTTCGTAATATTTTTTCTTCCAATCTGAACCCATGGCTTCATTGTGTCCTAGTCTCTAGAGCAGACCTGGGCAATTGCCGGCCCTCCTGGTGTTTTGGACTTCAAATCCCAGGAATCCTAACAGCTGGTAAACTGGCTAGGATTTCTGGGAGTTGAAGTCCAAAACACCTGGAGGGCCGGTAATTGCCCAGGTCTGCTCTAGAGTAACAACGGAAAACAGGCTTGCCCCTTCCACCTCAATGGGATATCCTTTCAAATAGTTAAACCTGGATCTCATGTTCCCTTCTCTCAGCCTTCTTTTCTCAAAGTCAAACATACAGTATTGTTTCCCAAGCTGCTCCTCTGAGGGATTCAAGGCTTCTAAATCTTGGGTTGTGGAGCCCAGAACTGGACACAGTATTCCAGGTGAGGTCTTCTGTGTAAGCTTGCTTCCTCTTTCTTGATCCTGCAATCCTGTTCAAAATCCAATCAATCAATGGAGTTAATGGAGAACACACTGAGCTTGAGCATAGCTGTTAAAAGAGAAACACAAGAATCAAAGATGCCAAAGACTGTCTCTTGTCTAGGTGAAAGCTGCAGCCCCTACATTTAGGACCATCATACTTCAACAATCCACAAAACTATTACACCAGTGAGGGCTCACATTAGTCACCTTTAAGGTAAAGGGAAAGATTTCCTGACATTAAGTCTAGTTGCATCTGACTCGGGGTTGGGGCTCATCTCCATTTCTAAGCCAAAGAGCCGGCGTTATCCATAAACACCTCCTAGGTCATATGGCCAGCATGACTGCATGGAGTGTCATTTTCGCAGAAAAGTTCAGCAGCTCAGCAGTTTAACCTGTTGAACCACCAGAGAGCCCTTTAAGATATACAAATACCAAAACAATATTTTCCACAATATCTTGATGTACATCAGTTTCCACATTTTTATGTATATTGGTATGCTTCATTTGGGTCACTACTGCTGCAGATGGAGTGTGACTCCATGAAATTGATAATTTCACTGCGGTAAGAAGTTTAAGGATACTGTTAGTTCATGGAAAATGACTGTATCTCTGCAAAATAAGCTTTTGCAAAAGAAGTACAATTTAATATGTTGATAATACAACAAACATGAAAATGTCTGCAGCTCATATGGATGTCCTAAATCGCTAGAAAAATTGAACCTGTTCTTGATAACAAGGTTCATTAAGGGGACAGTTGCTGCCCACAGTATGAGGGCTGATCCTTATGTTCCATCTCCGACCCATTTCCCGAGTACAAACTGGCAACATTCTTATCTAATTTTTCAACTTAGTTGTCTTGGAAGTTGAATGTACTTGTCCCAGCTAACAGTTAACATTTTGACTGCTTCCTGGAAGAAGGGTTGTCCAACCCCTGCAAACTGCTTCCTGTCCCAACTCTTCACGGCATTTGTCCTTGATTGCAACATGTAATTTCGTAATGAATACCGCGTAGTAAGAACCTTGTTAGCTTTTGTGTGGCTGTTGACATTCAAGGCACTAACCTTGCTGTTCATTTTTTCATGTCCAATTTTTTTTGGTCAATATTCTGTGCAATATATGGAATGAGAATATGGGTTGCTTACTTGTAACCATAGTTCCTTGAGTGGTCACCTGTGAATTCGTACATCTATTATATAAATGGGTTCACGTCATGTGATGTATACCTCAAACAAAGAAACCATACAACGCAGAAACACAATACTTGCCAACAGAAATAGGCCTCAAGCAAGGTACGTTTGTAGCAAAGAAACCCCCCCCCAAACCTAAAAGGCCCCCAAAACAACGAATAAAAATAAAACTACATTTACCAGGATCCTCCGGGGCAGCCAAAGACTCACCCAGCCTCTACATTCTGAACAACATGATTGGCTGCCAATAAGGGCGGATTTGCATAATTGCTGCACTGGCCAGCCAACATGAAAATTCCGATCCATAATAAACTGCCAAAACAGAATAAGGAAAAGGCCTGAGCCAATCCCCAACACAAACACCCAAATCACTTCCAACCTAAAATTTACACCCCAAAAAATCACAGACCACGCCCAAAATTGACAGTAAGGCTTCATTAACTAGATTTCCCTAACTAGCCCTCACTTACTGGGAAGCTGTTTACGCTCTAAATTGACAGTAAGACTTCATTAACTTGATTTCCCTAACTAGCCCTCACTTACTGGGAAGCTGTTTACGCTCTGAATTGACAGTAAGACTTCATTAACTTGATTCTCCCGACTAGGCCTCAGCTCATTGAACATTGTGTATGGCCTGAATTGACAGTAAGGCTTCATTAACTTGCTGTTCCTAACTAGGCCTCAGCTCATGGGACATTGTGTATGGCCTGAATTTACAGTAACCTACCTTGGCACACAGAGCCCCGACCATGCATGATGGGACTTGAAGTACCACCATGGAAAACGGGATTTGTAGTACTTCAAAATCCATCATTCCCCACAGACCACTGTGGCCCAGAACCAAGACCAATAAAGACCCAACTTGGCACACCATGCCCCGCATGACCCACACTCCATCCAACTGCAGTTTAGAGGAGGGCACACTGTGGATGATTGAACTTTCTCGCATCTCCTAAAAAGGGCACAGCAATGCGTGCCGGGTACAGCTAGTATGATATATTTGCGCAAACAGCCTTCGGAACCTTCGGAAAGAATTCTACAGAGCTCAGCTGAAGCCCCACCCATCCATCCCCACAGCATATATAGCCAGTGGGAGGGGCTTCAGCCCTCAGTTCTCTCTACAGTTGCGAAACACAACAAGAAAACTGAAGGTATGACGAGAGGGGAGGACGGGAGGGCTGTACGAATTCACTCAAGGAACTATGGTTACAGGTAAGCAACCCATATTTACCTTTTCGTGGTCAACTGTGAATACGTACATATGATAGATTAGCGAGCTACTGACCTTGGTAGGTGGGAGTCATGCCACCGCAGAGGGCTGCCCTTCCCCAGGCATAGTGGGGTTTTGGAAAATGCAAGGTAATACTAGTTCCTCAGACATGTGGAACCTAGAAACCACCTTGGGGAGAAAGGAAATGTCTGTCCTCAACACAACCTTATCCTTATGGAATTTTGTGTAAGGAGAGTCAGATCTCAGCGCGCAGAGTTCACTCGCATGCCTAGCCAACGTAACAGCAACTAAAAACGCAGTTTTCCAAAAAAAGGTAATTCAACTGAAGCCAAAGGTTCAAAAGGCGGTCTAGAAAGTGCTGACAAAACTAGCTCAAGGCTCCAAGGAAGAGTAACAGGAGCAACTGGTGGATTGATGTTCTGAAAACCCTTAAGGAAAAGTTTAACTACCGGGTCTTCAAAGCAGGAAGAAAGGTCTGCTCGTCTTCGATACCATGAAATGGCCGCCAGATAACATTTCAAGGAAGACTGCGATAAACCTGTCCAAGACAGGGAAACAAGAAAATCTAGTATAACAGAGGTGAACTCTTAAAGGGTCCAAGCCCTTAGGAGAAACAAACTGTACAAAGCAGGACCACTTGTATGCATAGGCCCGTTTAGTGGAGGCTTTATGAGCAGCTTCCACAATGACCAAAACAGGGGCCGAAAGGCTTGACAATGCGGTCACTCGGGAGGCAGGACCCACCATGCCATCAGTTGCAACTTGTGGACGTCTGGATATAGCAGACGGTCGTCTTGTGCCAAGAGGAGGTCCACCCTGTTCGGCAGCCAGACGAACACTCCCCCGGACATCTTCAGCAGGAGGGAGAACCACTGCTGCCGGGGTCACCACGGGGCGATGAGAATGCACCGTGCCCCTTCCCTGTGGAGCTGGGCCACCACCCTGAGGAGAAAGGGGAAGGGTGGAAAGGCATAGAGCAGGTGCTTGTTCCACGGGATTAAGAACGTGTCGCCCAGGCATCCCTGAGCGGGGTTCTTGTGTGTCCGGGCGCAGAACGTCACACACTTTGCGTACTGCCTGGTGGCGAACAAATCCACCTCCGGGTTGCCCCAAGCCCGAAAGAGTCGACTTTGTTCCATAGATAAGTCTGGTAGCTGCTCATGTATGACGTGTAGTGCGCCATACACACGAATATACTAGCAGACAAATTAGCCTTTTTGCCCATTGTATCAATTCTCCTCTCCTCCTTGTCAACTGGAGCCAGGGCAGTGCCCTTGGCCTGCTTCGCCTTTGCCACATCCACGACGACAGTGTTTGGCTTTTGTGGCCGCAGGACCCAGTCAGCCGCTGACAAATCTACTCTATACAGAGTTTCCACCCTTTTCGGGATTGCCTGTACCGAGTAGGGTGGCACCTCTGGGACATCCGTTAACGTGAGCAAAAACTGAGAGGGAGGGACAGCCGTGGACATGGAAGAAGCCTGCTCTTCAGGGGTCCAATTAGGGTCCTGAACAGAGTCCACAGGCTTAGGTGGAGGGAGCTCCAGAGCTTTCATCATGTGTCCCATCGTAGAGACGAACTTAGCAAAATCAGAGGGGGCAGGCAGTTCTTGATCAATGCCTTTAAATTCCTGTTCTGCCTCGCGATCAGTGTCTGATGATACCAAATCTGCAGTGGCCCCATGGTCACCAGCATAAATATAAGCAGAGGAGCTGCCTTGAGTAGGAGCCCTTGAAGGAAGAATCACAGGAGTAGAAGGAACACAAGGGGGCGCCGTTGGCGTCGGTATGGGGACAGCTGGAAAGGCAGGAGCAGTTCCCGCTATCGGGATGGATGAAGGGATTCCAGAATGAACCACTGGGGTGGCCCATTGCGATGAGCCAGCTGGAGTGGCTGATGGAACAAAGTACACATAGTGCCCCTGTTGATTCAGCTGCCAGAATCCTTGATCAGCCCCCGGTAAGGAAGCTGCTGAAGGCATCCTCTTAGCAGGGGTGGGAGATCGACGAGATCGCTTCCTCCTTCTGGCCCTCCTAGGCTCAGGAGAGGAAGAGGAGCTGGAAGGCCCAGAGGAGGATTGACACCGGTGATGTCGATTGGAGCCCCGGCTGCCATGCCGGGAGGGAGCTTTGGCTCGGCGCTCCCTGGCTCTGCCCCTGGGAGGAGATGGGGGTGGGGCCGGCATCAGGAACTGCCCCTGCAGGAGCGGGGAAGCCCGAGGTTGGAACTCCTCGGCGTGAGGAGCAGGTGCCTCGGTCTCCATAGGCACCGAAGGGCAAAGCAGCGGCATCGAAGGGGGATGGCCTCTCATCCTCCAGAGGAGTCTCCGCCCGCGCCGAGCGCTCCTGCACATGTGCGGGGGCCATGTTCACGGGCACCATTGCAGGCTCTGCATTCCTTCCTGGAGACGTTGAAATGGGTAAGGAGGAGCCCGTTCCTGCCAAAACGGTGCTGTTGCTTGCCAGGCTTAGAAGGCTGAGCGCCATCTTGACGACCCATTGCCTTAGGCTTCTTAGCCTTTTTCTTTTGAAGAGACGCCATTTTTGGAGCTGTTAGAGGCACCACGGGGGTCTCTTGGACAGCCGTCACCTCTGAAAATTGGTTGGGGGGGGGGCTGCAGGCATTAGAGCCTTCTCGTAAAAAGCGGCCTTGAGGCGGAGGGCTTGATTTTTCCTCATCTGGGAGGTGAAGCCCTTACAAATGGAACACTCTTGGATCAGGTGCCCTTCTCCTAAACAGGCCAGACAGAGATTGTGGCCATCGTTATCAGGAAAGAGGTTAGGGCACCCAGTGCACCTCTTAAAACCTGTAGTGGCAGACATATTGGAATCATTAGGCCAAAAGAGTAGGTCGTGAAACAGTCCAAATTCAGGGTCGGAGAAAAACTCACAATCGAAAGAGTCCAGTTCAGGGATGGAGAAGGTCGGATAATCAGGCAGTCCAATGATCAGTTTAGAACAAAGATCAGTCCAGTATCAATAGCTAAGATAACACGAAGGTTCTCTGCTGTCTGCTTTCGAGCGCGGAAAGAGAGAACTGAGGGCTGAAGCCCCTCCCACTGGCTATATATGCTGTGGGGATGGATGGTCGGGGCTTCAGCTGAGCTCTGTAGAATTCTTTCCAGAAGGTTCCGAAGGCTGTTTGTGCAAGCACAAATATATCATATGTACGTATTCAGTTGACCACGAAAAGGTAACACTTGTTTCCTATACTATATCCTTGATGGTCACTCGTTGATTTTGCATAACTGCATCGTGGAGTCTGTTGAGAGTTTATTCTGTGTTGATAGTTTTTGTCCAGTGAAAACCATGTTGTGGTGTTTCAGCCTGGTGTTCATGTGCATGATGGGGATGATGGGATTGTCATTAATACTGATGTGCAAAGGGAACCTTCAGATGAGGTTTTTGCTCCTGAGAACAGTTTGATTCCCAGAGCCCTGTTAGATGAGAATTCCTTCGTTGGTGCAAAAGGCCTTGAAGGAGACTGAGAATGTTAATGATCAAAAGATGATGTTTGATCGCAGGGCAAACATTAGGGAGTATAGAAGCGCTTCCCATGACCTTCACCGCAGCTGCAGGCTCCGCTCAGTTGACACAAAGTGAAACTGGGTTTTCTGTACTTAAGATTGCAAGATTCAAGCCCCAGTTTCCAGGCTTCAAGTTTTTCCTCGGCTCATGCTTTTTGCCTAGGCCTTGTTCCAAAGATTGTATTTCTGCTGCATTGAACTGTTTTAGAATTTAGAATCAAGCTTTCAACCTTTATCCTTTTGGATCCTGGATTTTATGGACTGTGTGCTTAACTTGGATATATTTTATGATCTATCTTCTTCTACCCTTTTGTTGGACATACTTGTTTCAATAAAAGACTATTATTTCAAAGACTGTCTGATGTGTGTGTGAACTAGGGGAATACTTCTGTCTGAAGTGCAACACATGTTCATCTTCACACAATGTTCTTCCACGTTCAGTTTCCCAACACCATCTTTTTACAATACCATGCGACACACCAGATTTCCTCCAAATTTGTCGATAGATCGTTGTGGATTTCTATGGAACTCATCCCCTTCTTTTGCAAGTGCTCTGCTCGAAACAAGCCACCACATCTATCTCTTCATGAACCCATAATGAACAAACAACAACTTGTAGAAACATGTAATTTGGCATGCACGCTATGTGGATATCAGTCATTAATACTGCACAAAATCAAAATCATAGCACAATTCTAAATGGGTCAGGGGTGGAGCATGAGGATCAGTTCTTGTAGTACAAGGTGTGTGTGAAATTAGTTCATACCAGTATTCACATCCTGGTATGAAATCACGTCCACTGGAAACATCACATTCTGGGTTTCCTTTCAGCTATTTTTGATGCATTCTTACAAGAAGATAATTCAGTGAAGGTTGGTGAACAATAGCAGCAATGAATTACACATTTGGTAGCAAAAGTGGTTGCTTATTTTGATTCTATGGAAGTACAGGCATTTGCACAATTTGGAAAGCTTTGATGACATTCACCCAAACTCAATTTTCCATTTGATTGCATTAAATTAATGGTTTCAGAGCTGTCTGCTATTTAAAATCTGACAACATTCCATCTGAGAAGATCTGGAATAGAAACACCAAATCAGATTCTAGCATTTCTTGTATTCTTTTTTTGCCCAAGGTTTGATGTAGGTAGTAAAAAAAATGACAGCTATAGGAGAAGAGGAAAGAAATGAGTTCAAAGATGCGGATTTAAAATTGTTTTATTATTCTAGTTGCAATTATGTTGGGTTCACCCTCATAGGATTTTGAATTGAAGATAAAAATCCATCAAAACTCCAGAAGCTAAAAAAAAAAACCCTTATCAATGGGTTGACAAATCAAAGGATACATGAAGCAGCCCTCTCTGTACTTTTCAGTTTTAGACCAAAGGGCATTTAAGTGTTTTTGGGGAAAGGCAGCTACTTCCAAAATGGCCCTTTAACCTTTTCCTTGCTGATTATAATTCAACAGAATTGTATTTTCCCCTATCGCGGTAGTCTACTGTGTGAGACAGGAGAAAATCCAAAGGCAGTTTAAAGTACGTTGTGTCAGTGGTCATTATCACCCCAAAAGTCAAAGATCGCCACTCTGAGGCTCCAGGTTCCGTGTCTCCCGTGGATGGTGCTGAGACAACCTTGAAAACCGGGTTCCCCCCCGAGGGCGACTACTATTGTCTCTTGCAGATTCTCCCACAGGCTGAAAGTCACTAGAAAATAAAAGAAGAAAACACGATCGGAATCGATGTATTCGCGTAACATCAGTCACTTTGAGTTCTAGACCTGGGTCTCTGTCGTCAAGCCAGGTGAGAATAATGAATTTGGATGTATTTACTTGTTCCGCTCTGTCTGGAATTCCTCACATTCGAAGATCTGAATGGACGTCTGAGGAACTTTTCACTGAGCTCTGTTTTAAAGAGAACATGTACAAGAACTGGACAAAAAGGAAAGCACCAAAGAGGAATTCAAGTCAGTATGTATAAGGATAAAGGCAATTGAAAAGCCCAATGCCTCCTTTGCTTTGGGGAAAATGGATTAGAGCAGTGTTTCTCAACCAGTGTGCCGGGGCACACTAGTGTGCCGTGAGCGATCATCAGGTGTGCCGTGGGAAATTGGAACCTGGGGGAGAGTCTAGTGTGTTGAAGTATAAAAACCCTAAGAAACATACCTCGATAAAGGCATAAAATTACAACAACCCCCCCACCCCACCCGGTGTCAACGTGGTCTCTCCCACACCATGCCATGGGAAGGCCCACCTCCCTTTCCCCAAGTAGAGACCTCCTCTTGCCTCCTGGGGGTTCTTTGTGGGAAGTTTGGCCCAGTTCTATCATTGGTGGGTTTCAGAATGCTCTTTGATTGTAGGGGAACTATAAATCCCAGCAACTACAACTCCCAAATGTCAAGGTCTATTTCCCCTGAACTCCATCTGCGTTCATATTTGGGCATATTGAGTATTCATGCCAAGTTTGGTCCTGATCCAACATTGTTTGAGTCCACAGTGCTCTCTGGATATAGGTGAACTACAACTCCAAAACTCAAGGTCAATGCCCACCAAACTCTTATAGTTTGTGTCTTTCTGCCATTCCTGCCAGGATATCTATGTTGTGTTCATTGAAACAGGCCCAGGTTTCACACTGAGTGTATAAATACATTTTAAAAACATATTAACTATATGTATTACTGGGTTAGAGTGTCATTTTGGTTGGTGGTGTGCCCCAGGATTTTGCAAATGTAAAAAGTGTGCCGCGGCTCAAAAAAGGTTGGGAAACACTGGATTAGAGGATGCAGATGAAGAAATCTAGCACAGGAAAGATAAAAAAGACAGTACAGGAATAACTGGCTACTCTAAAATTCATTCAAATATTCAGGGGCAGATGAATTGCATTCAAGGGTAATGAAAGAACTGGCAGAAGTAATCTCAGGACCAAGAACAATAATCTTGGGGGAGCTGTTGGGAAGAACCATCTGGGTTCGGCAGTTCACCAACACATTAACATTGTCTAGCCCACACTTTCTTAGATGTTTGTGTGAGAATATCATGGGAGACCTTGCCGTAGCCCTTATTGAAGCAAAGATCTGCTACATTCACAGCATTCTACCAAGCTTGTTACTATCAAAAAGAGAGAGGTTTGTCTGGCATGATTTGCTTTTGAGAAACCCATGTTGACACTTAAGTAAGCATGGCATTCCTTCTGAGGTGCTTAGAGATTGTCTAATAATCTGCTCTAGAATCTTTCCTGGTTTTGACTGGGTGGCAACTATTTGGCAACTTTTTTTGAAAATTGGGATAACACCTGCCCTCCTCCAACCTGCTGCGATTTTTCAGCTGTTCCCAGTTTTTGCCAGCCAGTAATTCTCTGTCTAAGGAAAGACCATGGTCTGAAGCCAAACCTCAGGCATAGATAATTTGAAAGACCCAATCTTCATATATAAACCAAAATGAGCGCTGCAGTCAGCAGAGGAGGCCTTCCACTCGGTCCCACATGCATCTCAAGTGCGGTTGGTGAGAACTTGAGAGAGGGCCTTCTCCATGATTGCTCCCCACCTCGGGAACTCCCTCCCTAAAGAGTTTAAAATGGCTTCCTCCCTCATCTCCTTCAAAAAGCTATTAAAACACATCTATGCAATTTAGCTTACAGAGAGGAGGAAGATTAAGTACATCTATTTGCACCTTACCTAGCTGCTAACATCCATTGTTAACCTGCTGTTTTCCATCTCTCCCCCAACAATTTTAGACTAATTTTAGATATGTTAAATAACATTTTAAGTATTTCATATGTTATTAATTATGTGGATCATTTTATATCTTGTTCATTTATGTTGATTTATAATTTATTGAGCTGTTTTTGATTTGTTTACATATTACTGTCGGCATTGAATGTTAGCCATTGTGTATTTTGTTGTGAGGTGCCCCAAGTCCCTTCATGGGAACAGGGTAAGCTATAAGTAAAGTTTCATTTCATCTGCACAGCCAGACATTCTCTTGCAATATCTTCACATCTGTATGTTGCTCTAATAGAAATGGCAACAATACCAGGTAAACATTATCAGGTAAAGGTTTCCCCTTTAAGTCTGGGGTGGTGTTCATCTCCATTTCTAAGCTGTAGACACTTCCAAGGTAATGTGACCAGTATGACTGCATGTCACACCTCAAGGGCCTCAGGCATCACTTTTGCTTGAGCGAGACTTCAGCCGTGATGGCATTAAGGAACTATCCAAGCCAGCTTGTTACACTCTCAAACCTTGCCCTGGGCCTCCCGGCCTTTCCCGTGAGAAGCCAGGGATGAATGCATAACAGGCAGCTCAAGGTTGTACCATCCAGCCTGTAGCAACTCAGCCCACATCTGACCCGGGGGGGGTCGGGTGCAAATCAGCCCCCACCTCAGCAGGGGGGGGGGCAGGTTCCAGCCCCAGGGGTTCCGTTTGCTTTGGATCCAGATGAAGGTGATGCAGAGGATGATGGATCCGCATCACCAACGGACAGCCTGCAATGGGAAGACACCTGGCCGGAGGCTTACTCTGATGACGAAGGTTTTCCTGATTCCGAACCTGATACGGAATATGAGAGACCGGGAGGTTTCGGTTCCCAGGAAAGGCTGTTTTCACCAGATGTGGCGGAGGACATGGAAGCCGAGCCAGTTTCCCAGGAAGATAACGGCGCAGATGGTGCCATTCCTGAGCGGAGATTCGACCAAAGGGGGAGTATTGTAGCTACAAGGAAAGATTGGAAACGAGGCCTGGAAAGGCGCTGGTCCCACAAAGGAGGGAATTAAGTAGTCACTTGGTGGGAAAGTTCCTCAGTTTGGTGGCCACGTCTGAACTGGAGAGACGTAGCAGTTTGCTGTCTTCCTGGAAGCTAGAGTCTGGCTTGCCTTGCCAAGAACTACCTTGAAACCTTGTTGATTCCATGAACTTTCGTTTTACCTTGTTTACCACGGACTAAGTTGCCTTGCTTGATTCGCTTTGTTTTTATGGACCTTGCTTTTTGATACCTGCTTTTTGGATACCTTTGAACATTGATTGCTTTTTACCTTGGACTATTTGATCTTTACTTTTTGGACATTTTACCTTCTTCACCTGCTTCTAATTTTGTGCTTAATAAACAGTTAATTGACATTGTCTCTGTGTGTGTGATTACGGGGTGGAGTCAGGGCCTGCGTTGTGACATAGCCTCCCTGATAGCGAAGCGCTCCGAAGGAGCTGAGAGTCTGTCTCCCTTCTGTCCAGATGTGAGCTGCTAACGAGCTGCGCATTCCTGAAAGACTGAGGTATCATAACATATAGATGACCATCAATCATGGAACTGTGACACTCGACGTACCTAGATCAAAGCTAGTGAACACTATAATTTATTTATTTTATTTATTTATTTACTCGAACTTCTATAACCGCCACTCCCCGTAGGCTCGGAGCGGTTCAACAAGTTGAATAACATAACAATAGGGGACAAACAAGACAGTACAACATTCAGAGGGGGGCAGGGGAAGAAGGGAGCAGAGACAAGGCTCGGGATGTGGTGAGAGTGTTCTGGAGCCTAAGCTGAGGCCACCAAGCCATCAAAGGATGGAAGTCTGGGGGGTCCTAAAGAGAACTCCCGCCGCTGGCCACAGGAAAAAAGTGTGGGCCGGCTTCCTCCGTCCCGTAGTCTGGTAAAAGGAGCCAGACATATTAAAGAAGTGTCGTTCGTTGGCCTCAGGTGTGTCCGGTGAGGGTCACTACGCTCGAAACCTGAGCGCCAAAAGATTCTAGAGCGAAAAAATCGCCTGGACCTGGGCTCAGGGGCGGAGGGCTTCTTCCCTCTCGGGCAGCTGGCCAAGCGTGTGGAGAGTCCAGGGGGTCGACGGCCCCGGCGTCGGAGGTCTCTGGAGAGGTCGAAGGGAAAGGAGGTGGTGCTCCCTGGCCTACGACGACGCCTCCTCCGGCGGCCATGTGGTTTTTCCTGCGGGGCACCTCTGGGGATTGGGACCCCTAAGGGGAGGCGTCTGCTCACTGTGTTGCTCCCTGGGTCAGCTACCCCCAAAATTGTCTCTCTGAGAACAGGGCCACCAATCTTACCCTGGTCGCCAGCAGGTGACGGGACAGATGGTGGTCCAGATGGAGTTTTAGGGGCCGCTGCCAGCAAGCGGCAGGCTCGGCGACGAGGCCGGTCCCCAGGGGCCTTAGCCAACACCTGGGAGACGTTGAGGTCGTCCAGTGTCTCTGGCCGTCCAGTGTCTCTTGCCAACACCTGGGAGACATTGAGGTCGTCCAGTGTCTCTAGCCGAGCCCCCGACGGCGGTGGTTGCCCCGAGTCAGAAAGGGGCGGGGTCAAGGTGCCCAGCATGGGCGAGGGGGGCGGGGCGAGAGACGCCGAGCAGTTCGGGCTCAGCGCCATCTTGGTGGACTCGGCCACCGCCCTCCCCCCCTCCAGCCGGGGGAAGCCCCGCGCCCCAACGCTCTCCAGGGGCTCCACCATAGTCTCAGTGCGGCTCTCGCCAGAGCCTCATCTCCAGGTGGGGGCCTCTCTACGAGGAGAGGGCCCTCCTCGGCAGTCCGCTCAGCAGGATTCAGGGGTGGGGTCGCCCGAGCAGCGGCTCTGGCGGCCCCAGAATCGAGCAGGCCCGGCACGTTCGAGCACCGCTCGCGCTGGGGATCAGCCGCAGCCGCCCCAGTCGCCTTCCCCTCGCCGCACTCGCCTCGTCCGTCTCCTCTGACCCCCGCCGCTCCACTCCCTGTCGTCTCAGGGCCGGAGCACCTCGGGGCCAGGTAAGGTGAGCCCGGGAGTCCAAGGGGAGCGTCGGGGCAGCGAGGTGTACTCCTGCGGCCGAGGGACGCCAACTCCCGGCTCAGCTTCCTCAGTTCTCCCGAGCAGGCGGCTAGTCGCTCAACCACCTCCGCGAGGCTGTGAAGGAGGTGGAGGAGGCCTGGTGGAGCGCGCTGCATGCTGTTGGGGTTTGTGGGGGTGGCGGCAATCCCCACTGCCTCCCATTCGCCCAGCTCCTCCAGCTCCGGCCACGGGACAGGGGACTGCGGCAGCGGGTCCCGTGTGGCAGCTGCGGCCTCCAGGGACCTCCTCACGCTCAGCGCCTCCGTCGTCCAGGCGTACCGGGTTGGTGTTCGGGCCTCTAGGACCTCCTCAGCCTCCGTCTGTAGGGCCTCCAGCAGCATGGAAGGCCCCCCCGAAGACTCAGGTAGCATCTGGGGGTTGCTCCCGAATCCCCACCAAATCGGCCCTCCAGCTGGGGTGGTTAGCACGGCAGGGGACGCAGGTATTTGGGGAGAACCAAAGGATGCCCATTGCGGGCATCTCGTACCAACGCCGCGCTAAGGAGACACTACTGGAAGAAAGGCCGCATCGGGCCTTCCAGCAAGCTTGTGCCAGCTAGCTAACACCAGGCTGACTCGATCCTGCGTTGTGCCTTGTTCCTTGCTCACTGCCACGTCTACGTGCTGATCCAGTGCTGTTCCTGCAAAGACTTTATTGCTACAGAACTTTATTGCTATTGAGAAGCTGTTCCCTGCCTCTGTATTCAGCGGGGATCCCTTAAGAGACTTGCCATTGCATCCGGCTTGTTCCTGTTTTCCCTCCGCTTGGAATCCTTTGATGCGGATTATATACTTGCCGCCGTTCCTGTTGATTGCTGCTACCTGGAGGTCTTATATTGCCTCAGGCTCTTTCCTATACCTACCTATTATAAATAAAACCCATTGTACCATAGCTGCTGTCTGGTTTATCCAGGAAGGTCAGGTCCCAAGGGCCCAGGGGGGCGACACTGCATGGAGCACCATTACCTTCTTGACAAGGCGGTATCTATTTATCTACTCACATTTGAATGATTTCAAACTGCTAGGTTGGCAGAAGCTGGTTCTATGAGCAGGAGTTCATCCCACTCCCCGGATTCCAACCGCCAACCTATTGGTCAGCAAGTTCAGTAGCTCAGAGGTTTAACCTGCTGCACCACCAGAACAGCCTCTAAACCAGGGGTGGGCAACCTACGGCCCACGGTCTGGATTTGGCCCGACAGCCGATTCTGTCCGGCCCGGGAGAAGGGCGTCGGGGCGGGGCCAAGAGGAAGGGGTGCCACTGCCGCCATCCTATCGCGGGCTCTGTGGGGCCTGTGTCGGCAGACAGGCCGGAGGAGCGGCGGCTTTGGAGTGCCTGCCATCCCTTGAGGCGATCCGGGCCTGCAGTGGGAGCACTCGGCGACCTGCGGGGGCTGATCACCGTGGCGACCTGGAAGACTTCATCGTCTTCCGGTTCGCCAGAGCATTCAGCCGGCTCAGATTGCAGACTGCTCCCCCTGCAGGCCTGGATCGCCTCCAGGGATGGCAGGCCGCCGACAGTCTGCCGACACAGGCCCCACAGAGCCCGCGATGGGATGGCGGCAGCGGCACCCTTTCCTCTTGGCCCCGCAGGGCGATCAGCTGGGGAACAGCTGGGGGCGAGAGCGGGCAGAGGCCTGCAGCCTCCGATCGCCTGCTGCTCTGCTCTCCTCTGCTGCGGCAGTTGCTGGGACCGCTTTGCCATCCTCTGGGCTGGGGCCATTGGGCCATTCCATCTTGGGATCCTTCCTCTCTTGAGGATGTTAGCCTTCATCTTGGTTCGCACCTTATCTTCTTGAATTTAATTTAATTTTAGTGGTTTTTATTATTATTTTATAATAATTTTATTACAATAATATAGTAATATAATAAATAATATAATGTTATATTATAATTTCAATATATTATAATGTGTATATACAGTATATACTATAATATAATAATTATGATATTAATACTAATAATATATGAATATTTCTTGATATATTAATATGTTAATATTAATGATGTGTAATATATAGTAAATATAGCAAGTAAATAAATAAATAAATAATGTAGATTAGAATGTAGTTCAGCCTTTAGGTGCGGCCCTCCATAATATTTTTTGGCTCTCATGTGGCACCTTGGAAAAAATAATTGCCCACCTCTGTCTAAATCCTTGGTCTTTCTGTCTAGAGATTCATAGTCTGAGATGAACTGCAGTACCCACACAAATAAGGCGGAAATGGCACCTATAGGAGTTCTTGATGAGCTTTGACAAGTTGTCATCATATCCCAAATATGTGTGCCATTCACGTTTCATTGCTCTTGCTTTTAGTTTCAGCAGCAACAGATCCTGTTGCCGCCCCTCCTCTTTTTTCTTTCCTTTACAGGTCTGGTTTATCAGGACTTTTTTTGTTTCTGTTTCTTGAAATATCTGTATTTTTTCCACTGAATGATTAGTTGATCAGATATTTAGCCTGCTTTTCGCTCACCCAAATATGCTCAAGCAGGGCCGTAGCCAGGATTTTGATTCGGGGCGCTGAGTTTGGTTCGGGGCTGAGACTGGGTGGAAGAGGGTCTACCCTAGCAAACCTTTTGTATTGTTATCCCAATAACCCCATTAATGTGGGATATAATGAGCATGGTGATCAGATCATGATATAAATAAACGTAACAGTTTAAATAATGTACCAGTAAGGCCTTTTCGCGGACCACCTTGAGAATTTCGGGGCTGAAGCCCCATAACCCCCCGGCTACATGCCTGTGCTCAAGGCTATAAATGAGTGCTATTTTCGAAAATTGGAATACAATGAGAAAACTTTTAGAAGAAGTTTAAAAATGCATTAAGGCTCAAGAAAGAAAGAAGAGAAAAAGGAAAAAAAACACCAAGCATTTCCAAAGATTAACATTGCCAAATAGATTGCCAAATCCATTCCTGAATATAAGTTGTGGATTCATAATAATATTCAACACAACTATGGAAACATTAGTGAGAAAAACAGAATATAAATGACCTGTACATTTTATTAGACTACAATGAGTAGTGGGACTGCAAAGGGGATGTCTACATCCCACGGAGTTCTTAGAATGCTTGTTGTCACCAGCATTTCTCCAAAGAAAGACTTTCTTCCTCTTTAATTTTTGTTTATTAAACACATAAACTGGTACAAAACCTGTCTTGTAACTCACAATGAAAGAATAGTCGATTCATAATCCACTTCTCCAATCACATTCAACTATTCTTAATTGAATGAACTGGGCTTCTGACCTTATTAGTACTGTGGGCAAATGTTGACAGCTGCCACATGGCATTGAACAGTTAATTTGATACCTCGCAGGGCATTTGCTTTACAGTCTGAGACTGTGCAAATATATGAAGGCAAAAACCCAACTAGCAGAAGGAATTTTTCTCTATCGCCGACCTGCTTACATGCTTCTTGTAGTTATTAGCAGGAAGATGGATGACACTTTGCACTTTGATTTTTTTTTGTTTACTTCTGCACTATATTATCCTTGGGAAGATATCTTTCACTGGGCTTGCATTGGGAAAAGAATGCACTTCTGCCCCAAGGTTCCTTATATATCCAGTAATGAGGAACCTGATTGTCATCCAAGGGATAGTCTGGGTAGAAAAGGTTTGGGAGCCCAATCCTGCCATTGGCTCTGACTGAGGACTCCATCAGCGAAAGGGCCAAAATGCTTCTCTCCTTTAAACGATTCTGCTGCATCATCTGCCACAAATGAAGCTGGTGCCGGAGCAGCAAGATGTGGCAGTGTTCAGCACTGAAAGAGAACTTGAAAAGACCCAGTTCCAGGATTAGACAATTGAAACCTTAAAACACAGAGACAGGGATTTTGCAGTGAACACCACAATTTGTTTTAAATAATTACTCAAGAAAGAATCAGTCGGTATCTATGAGTAAAGCTAGTGATTCGTTTCAGAATAGTGATATCTTGAGTTAGTTTAATTCATTACTTGACCGAGCTCTTAACTTCAATTGCTCTTTTCTCAAAGTAAATTTCCAATTAAAATGCTATTAATCAGTTCTGCCCTGCTCCCCAATTTTCATTCTGTGTTTTTAACTATGAAAATGTACTTTATAAATAACAAATAATGTATAACTGCACATCCACATGGAACAATGTGGCATAGTGCTAGAAGCACCAAGTTCTGGCATGGAAGCCCAAAGCACCTAGTGAAGAGGCAGAAGCTTCCTTTTCTTCTTCATCCTGTCCTCCTTCCAGCCTCCCTACTTCTCTTGCTCTCTCTCCCTCTCTTTTTTCATGAAGCCAAACAGAGCAGGAATAAAAACCACACAATATAAACTAACCCAAAGTTCCTCAAAGTGGACAAGAGCAAAGCGGACAGCAATCTCTCTCCCAAAGCAGACAAGAACACGAGGCCTGGAGGCTGCTCCCGTGAAGCCCTAAAGCCCTATCCTCTCGCGCTAGTGCACCCTCTGGCACTCCCTCTTAACTTAAACACTACTTGTAGGTCTAAACAAAATCAGGGCTGAGTGATAGCTCTTAACTCAAAACACTCTTAAGTTGAGACACTCTTAAGTCAAGCCCACTGTACTTACATAAAAAAAGGTATCAGCTGGATAAGTGTTTCTTTTTTAGGGTTGGCAGCAAACTCCGGCAGAGTCTGGATTAATTTGTTCATAACGTTTCTTAAGTAGTTCTGCAACTGTTTTCGCCGTTCCTCTACAAATTTTGCATCCTAATGGGAAAAGAAAGAAGAGGGGGGAAGGGGATAATAAAAAATACACCACTGCATTTGTTCTTGCTCACTTTTTTATTTCAGTGCTTAATTCTTCGTTGTAAGTTCACTGTTATTATTGTGCTTTATCGTTTATTATTTTGATGTGTTTCTATTCATTGAATGCTTGCCTCTTTTATGTGCAAACTGCCCTGAGTCCCTTTGGGGAGAGAGGGCAAAACAGAAATAGTTTTTTATTATTATTATTTTCAAGTAAAACTATCAACTGTGATTATCAATATTATGAACCCTTATACTGAAAACCCATCCAGCAATCCGGCATAGTGCAACAGCCATGCAGCAGAACAAACAAGAGAGTCATCGTATTGATAAGCATCCATTCCAACACTTGCCACTTTCCTCCGCTCACCAATTTGGCAAAAATAATGACATTTATGCATTTTTTAAAGTACAAGGGGTGTTCGTTAAAAGATTTCCCCCTTTTTTCATGTCAGGAGTGACTTGAGAAACTGCAAGTCACTTTTGGTGAGAGACAACTGGCCGTCTGCTAGGACGTTGCCCAGGGGACGCCCAGATGCTTTATCATCCTTGTGGGAAGCTTCTCTTATGTCCCTGCATGAGGAGCTGGAGCTGAGAGGGAGCTCATCCGCGCTCTCCCTGCATTCGAACCTGCGATCTGTTGGTCTTAGTCCTGCCAGAACAAGGGTTTAGCTCATTGCGCCACTGGGGGCTCCAAGATTTCCCCTGACCCCTTCTATTAATCACAGGACGCACATGTGTAATAATATGTCTCTATAGGTTACGTGCCAATTTACAACTCAGAACTGATAATGGTCTTGATTTTACAGGTGCTGAAGTGGTGTGAGGCTTGATAATGGAGCCAGTGGAATACAGAGCAGTCATTAAGTTCCTTTACTTGAAAGGCTGCACACCTTCAATGAGATGAAAGACCTTCAATGAGATGAAAGAGGTTTATGGTGATGATTCCCCATTATGTGATGTAGTCAAGAACTGGCATCGTCATTTCAAATGTGGTCAGACTTTGGTGGAAACAATTCCAATTCCAGGGCGATCCCACTCTGCTATTGGTGAACATACCATCCAGCAAGTGGAGGTTGCCATTTTGGAAAATCGCCACGTAACCATTCACCACCTAGCCCAAAATGTGTGTGGGGTCCATGGAAAAAATCATCCAAGACCATCTTCACAAGGTGGCTGCTCACACCTTTCCAGAAGCAGAAACAAGTTGAATTCTCTCAGGCTCTATTGACAATGTGTCATGGAAACCAGGAGGAATTTTTAAACAGACTGATCACACAAGATGAAAGCTGGGTCCATCACTATGATACCGAGACTAAAGTCCAGACAATGCAATGGAAGCACCATGACTCACAAAGAAGGCACGTGCCCAACTTTCTGGAGGCAAGGCCATGCTCACAGTATTTTGGGACCAACACAGAGTAGTATTGATGGATTTCCTAGCAAAGGGTGCCATGATCACTAGGGCATACTATGCTTCACTGCTGGGGAAATTGCAAGAGGCCACTGAAACCAAGAAACGTGGCATGCTCACCAAAGGTGTCCGCCTTCTGCAAGACAGTGCATCAGTTCACAACTCACATGTTGCCCAAATGGAAGCATGCTCCTGTGGCTTTGAAATTCTACCGTATCCTCCTTATTCATCCAGTCTCATGCCATCTGACTTCCATCTCTTTCCAACTATGAAGTTACTTTTCAAGGGCAAGCATTTTTCAGATGATGAGACTCTGATTTTCAAAGTCACAACGTGGCTTTTGGAGCAACCTGTCAACTTCTACAAGCAAGATGTTTACAGTTGCTTAAAAAGATGGGAGAAGTATGTGTCCCTAGGTGGCACCTATGTAGAGAAGGACTAATAACTGTGCCAAGTTTAATTGCTCTCAGTCCACAGGAAGTGGATCGGGGAAATATTTCACGAATGCCCCCCATACATCTAAAAATACAACCATATCCCACTTCCCAAAGGCATTTTTTCATCTTCATCCTCAAGTATTCACAAATGTTTTCATTAAACGCTACCTTGTTTCCAATGGCCTTTTTTGGTGGGAAATTAAAACTTCTCACTTGGTGGTGCTTTGCCTGCAATTTGTAATGCAGGCTCCTAAATTCCGTATATCTTCGGTAAACATTCCACTCGTCATCTTTTATCCGGATGTAGACCTGTCAAAAACATAATGAGGAGAAAATCCATTTTAATTAAAGGATGTAAGAGTAAGAAAGTGCTTTCCTAAATCAACGCAAAGGTCTACTTAGCCTGGAAAATGTGAAAAGGATCTCAGTTGCTATCTTGCTGCATTTCTTCACATCCCACTTTCAGTTCTGTCCATCCGTTATTCATATTAGATTCTATGGCTCTTCTACTTCTTGCCTTTCCCATAATCTATACCAGGGGTGGGCATTGCACGGCCCGGGGGCCGGATCCGGCCCTTTGGGCAATCCCATGCGGCCCGCGGAGCCTTGGGCAGCGAAGAAGGGAGCAGAACGAGATCTCCCTTTCCTCGCTGGGAGGAAGCCCGGCCCCCCACCATCCCCTTGGCGATGAGGACACAGCCGGCACCGTGGAAGGGACACTGGGGGGGGCGTGGCTTCCCCGCAGTTTGTTTACAAGCCCCAGGAGGAGAGATCGCGTTCTGATGCCTTCCTAACGCGATCTCTCCTCCTGGGGCTTGTAAACAAACTGGCGGGGAAGCCACGCCCCCAGCGTCCCTTCCACGGTGCCGGCTGTGTCATCAGCATGGAAGGGACGCTGGGGGCGTGGCTTCCCCGCAGTTTGTTTTCAAGCCCCAGGATAGATCGCGTTAGGAAGGAATCAGAACGCGATCTCTCCTCCTGGGGCTTGTAAACAAACTGCAGGAAGCCACGCCCCCCCCAGCGTCCCTTCCGCGGTGCCTCTCAGCATGGAAAGGACACTGGGGGTGTGGCTTCCTCGCAGTTTGTTTACAAGCCCCAGCAAGGAGAGATCGCGTTAGGAAGGAAGGAATCAGAACGCGATCTCTCCTTGCTGGGGCTTGTAAACAAACTGCGGGGAAGCCACGCCCCCAGCGTTCCTTCCATGCTGAGGACACAGGAATTGCACCCAGCCAATGACAGATCTGGACCAAACTTGGCACACAGACACAACATGGCCAACTGTGAATGCTGCCAGGGTTTTGGGAGTGACTGCCCTGGCAATCTGGGAGTTGTAGTTCATCCTTATATAGAGAGTACTGAATGCAGCTGACGTCAGATCTGGAACTTGGCACATAGACCCAACATGGCCAACAGCGCATACAGGCGAGGTTTGGGGGTGATTGTTCTTGGCACATGTGAGTTGTAATTCATCCTTATCCAGAGAGCACTGAATGCAGCCGATGTCAGATCTGGACCAAACTTGTCACAAAGACCAACAGAACATACTGGAGGGTTGGGAATGACCTACTCACATGGGAGTTGTACTTCACCCTGCATCCAGAGATATCACCTAACACCCCAAAACAAACAACAATGACAAAACCTTATTTATATACCACTCTATCTCCCCGAGGGCACTCCGATCAATTTCCAAGCAACATCATCAATACATACAAGGTAAACAACATAAACATAAAATTAACAAGACAAAATAAGCATAAAAATCACAATATCACATATATATTAAAAATAATCCTGCCTTTTCATGGCGATTTAAAAAGGTCAACCAATCAAAACTTTATTACGGTCACAGACCAGCACAAAGCAGGCACAAGCGCCCTAAGAGGAGAAGGACAACTCCCCAGTAAACAGTTATTTAAAATCAGACTAGAAATCAGTATAAATATATATTTTAAGAGACAGGATATTGTTGCTTTACGGTGTCAATCATCCTCCGTCTGATATTAAGGGCAGCAGCACAGAACTTAGCAACACTGTAAGTCATTGTAGTATTAGAGTCCGAAAGCAGCAGGGTGGAATAACATCTTTCACTGCACCCCGGGTACTTTAAAAGCCATGGTCCAATGAGATTGGATCTAAGATCTCTGTAGAACATGCATTGAAGAAGCACGTGCTCAGTTGTTTCCACATGACCAGACCCACAGGGGCATAGTCACTGCTTGAAGGGGGTCTTCTGATACCTCCCCTCCAATACAGCCCATGGGAGGGCATGGCATCTTGCCAGGGTAAAAGCCCTTCGGTGTTTGGGCACCTCCAGATCTGTTAGGTATGCCATGGGGGCAGTGAGGTAAAGATTTAAAAAGGTCGAGCCGAGGCTAGTGCAATTTGTAGAGGGCCTGGGAAATTAGGTACAATGCTATAGCAGGCAACAACAATAATAGGTACAGTCTATGGCTGTTCATAATAGGAAGAAGTGACCTGGGTAATTGGTAGAAAAAGATATGGCCATATTCAACAGTATCTGGGGCTGAGCTAGAACTAGTCATTCTTAAGGGCTTGTTTAAACCACCAGGTCTTCAAGCCTGTCTTATTTCTCTAGGAAGGGCGTTCCAGAGGTGGGGGGCCACCACCGAGAAGACCCTCTCTCTCATCCTCACCAACCATGCTTATGATGGTGGTGGGAGTGAAAGGAGGGCCTCCCCGGACGATCTTAAAGTTTGCGTCGGTTCATAGACGGAGATTCAATCCCGAAGATAGGTGGGGCCCGAACTGTTTAGGGCTTTATAGGTCATAACCTACATCTTGAATTTGGCTTGGCAACTTATTGAAAGCCAGTGAAGCTGTTTTAAAAGGGGCGTTGTATGCTCCCTATAGTTTGCTCCAGTAAGGAGCATGGCTGCCTGTTATGGCCCCTGCGTGGGCTTAATTGCATTGCACTGATTTAGTAATGTTGTGTGCCTGCTACCCTTGCCTAATGTTTCTGCAGTTGCAAATATGTGTTTGCTTTTATATGGGAGGAGCTTGAGTCTGCTCAGGGTTTTGGCGCCAAAATTGCTCCCAGGGACTTTAGCCCCTCCTCCCTCTGAGTTTTGCCTGAGGCAAAAGTTTTCCCTGAGGAGAAGAGCTTAAGAAAGATCAAAGAAAAGGATGTGCTGGCTGGATTTCTGTGCTTTAGCTCTGACCAGCCATTCTCGCCATCTAACCCATCCGAGGTCAATCTTCAAGTATACTAAGCATACCGGAAGGCTTTGGTGGGACTTGTGTGACCTCGGCATCTTCGATCAGTCTATGAACTATATAGGAAAACCTTGTTTTCACCAAAGGGTTCGTTGGACTGAAGGCCTTAAAGTTTTCATAATCTTAAGAGCCATCTAGAAGAAAGGGATGCTGTGGCAACCTTCAAAGATTCATAAAACACCAGCGAGGCAAGTAACAGCTGTGTAAAGGACTTTATACCATTTCAATGTTCAAATGAAGAAATTAGCCACCAGGAAACTGGTTGTACTGCAATAAATCCTTTGTACTCTATTGATCTGAGTGTCTAAAGCTTATTTAAAGTCTACTCCAGCCTCCCTTTCTCTGAAGACAATCCATAATCCCTGGAACTAGTGACCGCACGTCTCCCTTTAAAGAATTCAGAGGGTCCCAGCGTGACGGCATACTGCCGCTCGTTGTACCAGTTGGAGCTTCCGGGCTGTCTTCAAGGGCAGCCTCACGTATTGGACTACTGGCTATAGTCCAATATGGATGTAACCAAGGTATGGACCACGTTGGCCAAGTCAGACTGCACGCGGCATGGTCGCAACTGGCGCACAAGTTTGAGTTGTGCAAAGGCCCTCCTGGCCATCACCGACACCTGAGCATCAAATGACAGTGTTGAGTCCAGGAGGACCCCCAAGCTACGGACCTGTGCCTCGGGGGGAGTGCAACCCTGTTGAGCACAGGTTGCCACCCAATACCCCTGTCGGCCCCATGGCTGACCAGGAGGACCTCTGTCTTGTCTGATTTAAGTTTTAACCTGTTAACCCTCATCCAGTCAATCACAGCAGTCAGACACTGGTCTGGGAGGCTTCCTTGGAGTTTGGTGGAAATGAATAGTAGAGTTGGGTGTCAGATGCATACAGATGGCACCCAACTCCAAAACTCCGAATGACCTAACTCAGTGGTTTCATGTAGATATTGAAAAGTATGGGGGATAGAATGGAACTTTGCGGGACCCCATAGGTCAGAAGCCATGAGTCCGAGCAAGTACCCCCAGCTTCACCAACTAGGAGTGATCCTCCAGGAAGAAGCGGAGGCACTGTAGGGCAATGCCCCCAAGACCCATTCCGGAGAGCCGCCCCAGAAGGATACCATAATCGATGGTATCGAAAGCCACTGAAATATCCAGGAGAACCAACAGGGACACACTCCCCCTGTCAAGTTCTCTTCGGAGGTCATCCACCAAGGTGACCAAAGCCTTCTCAGTACCATGGCCAGGTCTAAAACCAGATTGCGATGGATCTAGATAATCGGTGATGTCCAAGAGTTGGGAGGCAACCACCCGCTCTAGAACCTTGCCCAGAAAGGAGAGGTTAGAGGCCAGTAGTTATTCAGGACCGAGGAATCTAAGGACACCTTTTTAAGAAACGGTCTTACAATTGCACTTTTCAGGCTCGATGGAATATGACCCTGTTCAAATGAGGCATTTATGATCTTCAAGATCCACTCGGCTAATCCCCCACTGGCAAGTTTGACCAGCCAGGAAGGGCAACGGTCCAGGGCACAGGTGGTTGCTCTCACCACTCCAAGAATCTTGTCCACGTAATCAGGCTGAACAGGTTGAAACGAATCCATCAAAACCAGACAGACAGGTACCTCCATTACATCCATGGAGACTGCATCAAAACAGGCATCTAAATCGGAACATAGTTGAGTGACTTTATCTGCATAATGATGTGTGAATTCGCCACATCGAGTTGCCAGGTGCTCAGGGTTCTCCCCGCCCTGGTGGGGGTGAAGGAGTTCCCTGATCACTTGAAACAAATCCGCCCGTCTATTATATGCAGGCGCAATGTGGGCAGTCGAGAAAGTCTTTCTGGCTGCTTCCATTGCTGCGGAGTAAGCCTTAAGAGAGACTCTAGCCCGTGTTCAGTCAGCTGCATTTCGAGTTTTCCGCCAGTGGCACTCTAGCCTCCATCTCGCCTGCTTCGTCGCTGCCAGCTCCCCGGTAAACCAGGGGGCTGGATTGACTCTGTGCAGCGAGAGGGGATGTTTGGGGGTGATCGTGACCACCTGCATGAGTGGGACCAGATATCACTTGGGACAGCCCCATGGTTGTCATGGCAGCCATGAAGTCTTGAGCCACTCCAGACAAGGTGGATTCCATGTGGACATTGAAGTCCCCCAGCATTATTAGCCGTTGGGACTTCAATACCAAGTCAGAGACCCATGCTAGCTCTGGGGGTGGTCTCTGACTTGGTCTCCAAACTAATAGAAATATAATAGTAGAAATGCCAGGTTCCCAAACAAGTAGAAATATAAACAAATGCAGCAATTCATGCCTTAGCAACTTCTCGATTAGACTACTGCAATATGTTGTATGTGGGGCTGCCCTTGAAAAGTGTTCAAAAGCTGGAGCTAGTGCAAAATATAGCAGCCAGACTGATGTTTGATGTACATTTTAGGGACCATAATAACATTATCATAGGATGTCAGTATCACAGATATTCCTCCTATGCCTTCTTCTGAGGCTGGGATACATTTCTGGGATTGGAGAAAATGCAATACATGCTATGGTGCTGGTAATATATTATCAGGATCAGAATCTGAGCTCCGTGTAATATGAATCAACATATAAATAGACCAAAGAGGATGCTGGTTTACTGCAAACACAGCTATAATGAACTCCTGATCTTAATTGTTCACTGTAACCTACTCTGCCCATTCAGCTTTCCATCTTAATGTGATAATTGATCTTTATTTATGACATTTAACCTGAACAACACATTATGCTTCCCATGAGTTTACCAAATGTTCCCACCCCTTCAAAAACTGCCTTAATGCTAAAGGAAAAGAAAAAGAAAATAACCAGCAGGATATCATCAAAGCAAATGGCAAATTCTTCGCCTGGGAGAATTACAGCGATGAGTGACTCATGCTAGCAAATTCTTGCTAAAACTAATCCCTTTTAATCCACTTTCACGCAAGAAAATGAACAGTAACCAGCAAATAGATACCCATATTCAAAATAAACTGCATCTGTAAGATAGTAGGATATCCCTCCCTCTCATTTTTGGCATTTTAACATTGAAGGTGGCTGGGTTACATCACTTGTGTCCCTTATGCTAGCCTAGATTCAAAGCAAATTTCAAACAGCCATTGCCCCAAGAGCAGGGCTAGATAATTCCCAATTGGTGTGTGTATGTATTTCTCCATCTTTTCTTTGTTTAAAGCATTTCTGAATTATAGTTTCAATGTGTTGTCAAAGACTTTCATTGGGTTGCTGTGAGTTTTCCAGGCTATATGGCCATGTTCCAGAAGCATTCTATCCTAACGTTTCACCCATATCTATGGCAGGCATCCTCAAAGATTGTGAGGTCTGTTGGAAACTAGGCAAGTGGGTTTATATACAACTCAGAGACAAGGGATCTCAAGGTATATCCAACTTGTATTATCACTTACAAATAAGTATTGTTTGGTATAATAATCATACACAAATTATATAGTCATCTAAAGAGGCGCAACTACACAGAGTATATATGTATGTATCTCTAAGCTAATAGAGTTCAATATGCCAAGTTTGGTTCAATTCCATTGTCACAAGAGTTCAGGATCCTCTTTGATTGTGTGTTAACTATAAATCTCAGAAACTCCCAAATGTCAAGGTCTATTTTCCCCAAACTCCATCTGTTTTCACAATTTGGGCATATTGAGTATTCATGCCAAGTTTGGTCCTGATCCAACATTGTTTGAGTCCACAGTGCTCTCTGGATATAGGTGAACTAAAACTGTAAAACTCAAGGTCAATGCCCACCAAACTCTTATAGTATTTTCTCTTGGTTATGGGAGTTCTGTGGGAAATGTGATTCCATTCCATCATTGGTGGAGTTCAGAATGCTCTTTGATTGCAGGTGAACTCCCAGCAACTACAACTCCCAAATGACAAAATCAATTTTTTGACTGATGGTCCCTCCTTGGGTTAGTATTAGTATGTTTTGTGGCCAAATTTGGCAGCAATTTGTCCAGTGGGTTTTTAAATATATATATATACATATATATATATATATATATATAGAGAGAGAGAGAGAGAGAGAGAGAGAGAGAGAGAACAGCGCAGGCAGAAAAGGAAACATTGCAGGTAAGCATGTCTGTGTAGGAGGGTGAACATTAGGAAGAACTTCCTGACTGTGAGAGCTGTTGAGCAGTGGAACTCTCTGCCTCAGAGTGTGCTTCCGTCTGGCTGCTCTCTTTCCAGCCAGCTTCCCTGAGGACCGGGTACGTTTTCCCTGAGGACCGGGTGACTGCGATAAAAACTAAACACAGAGACTGACAGCTGTTGAGCAAGACCTTCATGTCTGTCTTTCTGCCATTCCTGCCAGGATATCTATGTTGTGTTCATTGAAACAGCTGGTCTCTTTTACCAGCCAGAATAGGCAGGGGTCTACGATGGATGTGGCTGTTCTCGCGTCTCCAAGGATCTTGTTCACATGCTTGAGCTGCACCAATTGAAATGAATCCATCAAAACCGGACAAGCAGGTGCTCATGTTACATCCTCAGAGTGCCATTAATATGGTGTCCAAGTCAGAGCAGGTCAGAGCAACTTTGTCCATAAAGAACCAAGGTCATCTTCCTATTCTAGAGACTGACCAGAGCATCAAGAGGATCACCTACTGAGGTGGTGGGAAATTCCTCAAAAGCCACCAGGAATCCATCTGGATCCATAAGCCTCTTGGAGCGGACCATTCTAAATTGTCCTCCACCCTTGCAGAGGTTGGGGGAGGTGGTGCAGTAAGTCTAAATCTGATCAGGTGATGGTCCATCCATGGCAACAGAGAGATGGTCAGCTCCCCCGCACCACCACCTTCCTCCCATTTCTGGCAGAAAACCAAGTCTAGTGTGTGCCCAGCTCTGTGGGCAGGGCCAGATACTAGTTAGTTGGTTGGTTGCCATGGTAGCCATGAAGTCCTGAGCCTCTCCTGACAGGATAGTCTCTGCGTGGACAATGAAGTGCCCCAGCACTAAGAGCCATTGGGACTCCAACACCAAGCCTGAGATAATCCTTGCTAGCTCGGACAAGGAGACTGTAGTGCAGCAGGGTGGTTGGTACTCTAGCAGAATCCCTATCCTGTCCCAGTCACCTACCCTCAGGTGGACACATTTGAATGTGCTTGACTGCGGGATGGGGCACCTGGTCAGGGAGATGGAATTTCTATAGACCACTGCAACCCCATCTCACCACCCTCCAGATCTTAGTTGGTGCTGCACGGAGTGGTGGACAGAGCTGGGAGAAAAGTAACTCCCCCCCCCCCCTTCATCCAACCAGGTCTCTGTTATGCATGCCAGATCTGCACATTCATCCAAAATTAACTCCTGAATAACAGCTGTTTTTCCATTTACAGACCTGGCGTTCAACAGCACCACTCTTAAACCAGAGGGACCACCATCCTGGGTACTCAGTTTTACCATTTCAGGAGACCATATTGAAACTATCAATACTCTCTCTCTCATCCCCTAGGCCAAATTGGTTGTTTGGGTCTCCTTTTCCCGTATCTCTGCCTTCCCGATATTACTTCTATGGGGGCCCCTTGACCATTGGAACTCCCTCATCCTCCAACATGACCTACTCACCCGCCCTCAACCCAAGTTATTTCGCTTAGTAGTTGCTCATCAATAGTTAACTTCCCTCCCCACTCTTTCCCTCCCCCTGCCCTGCAATCTCTAGCTCCCTCCAACCTCCAGAGATTACAATGATGCCAAGGATTGTGATTTATTCAAGAAGTACCAGGAAGAATTATGCAAGTTTTCACTTCCACTTGAATGCTCTGCAGTTGTAACACTTACCTGGTAAACATGAAATGCATTTCCTGTTTTTCCACGGAGAAAAACTGAGGGAATCCAGACATTTATAAGAGCTCGATTTGATCTAAGTTTTAACAAAAAGAAATATTTCAAACACAGAGTTATTTGAATGTATAGCCCTGCAGAGAGGAGAGATGGGTAAGAAATAAAATAACAATGATAAACATAGATGTACAAATAAACAAGCAAAAAAGGACACCGCTCTTGGGTGACACTACTTTCCAAGAGGTCAAAAAAGGGCCCAGAAGAGAGGGGGCCGAGGAAGAGAGTTCCATCTTGTCTCCAGTGTTTTGCTAATAATATAATATATTGTATATACATATAATATTTATAATATTATAATGTAATACTATATAATACTAATAATATAGTATAATTATATATTTATATTATATGTAATATTACTAATAATATTACAATATAATGGTATAGTACAATATAGTAATATAGAATACTAATATTGTGCTATACTAATAATATAATATAGTTTGTGTGTATGTATGTGTATGTGTATAGATAGATAGATAGATAGATAGATAGATAGATAGATAGATAAAGCTGCTCTGAGTCCCCTTCGGGGTGAGAAGGGCGGCATATAAATGTCTTAAATAAATAAATAAATGGAATAGTGTTTCATGTAAGTTTCTACAGTGTTGTATTGCAGGAAGAAATAAGGGCATGCACTGGAAATGTACAACAATATGAAACATTTTCATTGGTGGGTCATCATTTATGGAACCATTTCCCAAAAGACAAGTGCTCAATCCCTCCCTTTTAAAAATATTTTTTAAATCAAGTCAAACATCCTTTTATTAGTATTATTAATTGCAAGGCTTTCTGTGGTCCTATTTTGGAGTGAAGTATAAACACAAGGAATGAGTAAATCCAAATTCTCTACCAACTTACATTTCAAAATCTGACAAACTTTGGTCTTCAGATGTTTGGCTCAAATCTCCAGGAACCTGCCAGAGAAAACATTATGTTAAAACAGCAACTTATGCAACAGATATATGTAATGGGCTGGATGCTTTTGTATATATTTTGCAAAATTTAAGACCCTACACCTTGTTGACTGGAAAATGAAAAATAAGTAAAAGTGACTTGTGTCTTCATATAGTATCGTATCTGGATGATAACATTGAGACTTATGTTATTCAGTATTTCTTTAATTAAAAAATAAAGGAAAATCTGATAAAGAGAAAAATAATACACCAGTGACACCTAAAATCTTTTCCACTTATAACTGCTTTTGGCCTGATTTTTTTTTTTTACATGACCCCGAGTATATAGGCATTTAAAGTAAGTATAAAATCAAACATTTAATGATAACAAACCATTTGCAAGGCGTGTTAAAAAGCCTGGTTCTCTTTTTTCTAAAGTACAGTTAAAATATTTTCTGCAGAGTCCACTGCATATGCTGCACAACACATCCGTGTAAATGTCTAAAACAGTCACTAAAAGACAGTAAAAGAAAACTTTTACTGTTGTCAAATTTTTCATGATTCAAACATTGAGTTAAGGGGACCCACAGGTAGCAAGAAATAATGGAGACCACTCAATATTCTCAAATGATGGTTTTTTTGTGGCTGTACAAAGATGTTCAGTCACATTCTGATGTGAATAGATGCTTTTTGGCCCAATGCATAGACAGTTAACATCATGGCCCATTAGCTCAGAACAAGACAAATAAAACTCATTTCTCATTGGCTTATAACAAATTATATGGGCCCCATTACCCCAACCCCCTATATACCCCCCCCTCCCTACCCCACTCTACGTTGTGGACAGATATTCTATCTTCTGTCACTGCACAAAACTCAATAAAGATATTACCAAAAAAACACCCCAAATTATATGGGGTCGCGGTAGTACAGCAGCTCAAACAGCTAAGCTGTAGGAAATCTGCTGACCGAAAGGTAGGCAGTTTGAGGCTACGAGTCACGGTGAGTTCCCGACTGTCAATCCTAGTTTCTGCTAATCTAGCAGTTCAAGAGGATGCAACGCGAGTAGATCAATTGGTACTGCCTCGGCGGGAAGGTAAAAGGGCACCCCACCCAGATAAAGCGGAATATAAACAAAGTGTATTATTATTATTCTCATGGGCAAGTTTTGGTATAAAAGCTTCCCCCACAGACACAAAGGTAGGATATTTATGACAGCCTTCAGCCTCTGACAGCTGTTCTGTTGCAGCGAAGGAACATATTAAGAGTAAGCTGTGTTAAAGATATTAAGTATTAACTATGAGTTATGTGGCTAGACAATAATTCTATGCTCCTTTCCAGGGGAGGAACATATACTTTGTATTAACAGAATAGACTGAAAGATTTCTAAGCTATCCAGTGTCCCCCATGAAATATCTTGAAATTCCAGTAACTAAGTGCTCAATTGGGTTGTTGATGCTAAATGTGCCTGTTTGGACTATACTGGTGTTAATCATAAATTGAAAGCTTAGTGACCAGAAGATGATGAGAGGACTTCCAAATGGACATGAGTAAATTGAAAAACAGTCAAGAATCGTCACTTTAAAGAGATAGGAATGTGGAAGCATTCCCTTTACACTTAAAGAACAGAGACATGTTGTGTTACTCAAACAAATCAATTGGACATCCCTCTGATTAATTTTCAAAAAACACTAATCACATTTCTGCCCTCCACACGTGGCCAGTATCACAGCAGAAGGTTTTACAATGCACACAATTGTGTGATTTTATGACTACTTTCATATTATATTGAATGACCTCAACAAAAGTTCAAATAATTACAGCTAGTTTTCTAGTTGTGAACTTATTGCCTTAAATGGCACAAGCCATAAAGGATTAGATTATATCTATTCCCATAAATGATGAGATTTTAGAAAAGTCATAAAATCTAGTACCTCATGGGTTTTAACCCTATTTATTTGAACAGCATCATAATAATAATTACTATTATTATTATTTTTTGTACCCCACCTCCATCTTTCCGAAGGGACGTTGGGGCGGCTTACATATTGCACAAAGTGCTGAGACATAAACACACAGTACAATACAAAGTAAAAACGATAGCATATAAAAACAGCAATTTAAAACTCAGAACAATGTCTAATGACCAACAGTGACAACTGCTGTAAGACATGGCCAAACTGTAAACAAGACAAGGGAATAGGATAGTGCAAATTGTAGCTAAGGAACAGGGCATGGGATGAAAGAGCAGTGCTGTGTCATTGATTGTGGACCATTAGGGCTAGACATTCTCAAAGGGTTGTTTAAACATCCAAGTCTTCAGATCCCTACGGAAGGAGGACAGTGTGAGGGCCTGCCTAATCTCCCTGGGGAGGGTGTTCCAAAGCTGGGGGGGTCACCACTGAGAAGACCCTCTCCCTTGTTCCACCCCCCCCCCTTGTGATGGTAGTGAGACCGAGAGGAGGGCCTCCCCGGAAGATCTTAATGTTTAAGCAGGCTCATGGGGGGATACTGTCACAAAGATAGGCAGTGTCCTAACTGTTCAGGGCTTTATTAGGTGATGACCTGCATCAGAAACCTATCGGCAGCCAATGGAGGTGCTTTAATAGGGGCATTGTGTGCTCACTTTAGCCAACTCTAGTTAGTAGTCTGGCTGTCAATCTTTGCACCAGGAGGACCTCTGTCTTGTCTGGATTAAGCTTCAGCTCGTTAGCCCTCATCCAGTCCATCATGGGTGCCACGCACTAGTCCAGGATCCAGAGGGCTTTTTTGGAGTTAGGTGGAAAGAAGTAGTAGAGTTACGTGTCATCTGTGTACAGATGGCACCAAACTCAAAAGCTCCGAATGACCTCACCCAGTGGTTTCATGTAGATATTAAAAAACATGGGGGATAGAATGGAACCTTGTGGGACCCACAGGTCAATGGCCAGGGATCTGAGCAGGTGTCCCTCAGCTTCACCAACTGGGTGTAATCCTCTAGGAAGGAGTGGAGCCACTGCAAAGCAATGCCCCCAAGACCCATTCCGGAGAGCTGCCCCAGAAGGATATCATGGTCAATGGTATCGATAATCGCTGAGATATCCAAGAGAACCAACATGGACTCATTCCTCTGTCCAGCTCTTTGCGGAGGTCATCCACCAAGGCAACCAAAGGCATCTTCATTCGGTGACCAGGCCTAAAACCAGACTGCGATGGATCAAGATACTCAGTTTCCTCCAAGAATCCCTGGAGTTGAGAAGCCATCAACAGCATCCAATAGTTTTGAATTATTTTCATGCTCTGTTCGCAATGGTTTTTTTCAATGCTCAAATGTCAGTTTGCCTGCTCATATCATCAGACAGTGCCAGAAATTGCTGGCAGAAACAAAGACTGAGCATTGATGGCATCTGCAGATCTCTGTCATTGTTTATTTCACTGTTGATGACAGGCAGAAAAAATATTATGAACCTGATGAGGTCTATTGTCCAGTGTGGACAATCAAGCAAAATTATGTTCTACTCAAGGCATTTCCTCTTTTTGGGGAAAAAAACAGCAGCCAGATTTGAGGTGGACACTCAGAAAAGCTGAAGGAAATGTTGTGGTGAGTGGGCCCTATCATTTGACATCTTAATAAGCTGCTTCAGCTGATGAGCCAAGTATGATGGAAACACAGAAAACTAGTAGTTATCTGATTTATTATTGTATTTTTCTTGAAATACATTTCAAGCTCTGAGTGCTAAAATAATTCGCTTGGTTTTGGGGACATAGAAACTGCTCTCTCTCTCTCAGGCAACAAAACGTCTTGGACCGATCCTAGTTAAAATGTTGATCTTTTGAAATACAAAGATCTTATCTGATGCACACCTACACATTTCAAGGAAAGGTACACTAGCCTTGATCTGGGCATCTAAGGCAGCTTTGCCGATCTGTGTAGCAAACAGACATTCTTTCTGGAACATGGCCATACAGTCCAGAAAACTCACAGCAACCCAGTGATTCCGGCCATGAAAGCCTTCGACAGCACAGACATTTTCTTTTGAAAGCCAGGGGAAACAGACAATGGAATTACATGAATATATGTTGTATAAAGAAAAAAGCCCATCCGGATTACACATCAAAGCATCAGGATGCTACCTTGGTTTGTAAGCAATATGTATTTATTTATTTCATTCGGCTTCTATGCCGCCACTCCCGGTGGGCTCAGGGCGGCTCACAGCACTAAAAAGATCACAGAGTAAAAGCAGCGATACAGAATAAAAACAAAGGGTATGATTTAGATACCACAAGAAACTGCGGTTTATAAACAAACCATAAAATGTCTTTGACATTAGGTGTATAAGAGGGTGGAAGAGAGCAGAGTGAAGTAAGCACTTTTCTTCAGATGATTCTTATATTTAAAGTAGAACAAAGAGCTGAAAAATCCACAGAACACATGAAGGTAGAACCACTGTAATGCAGTGTTTTGAACGACTGGTTACGGTTCTGGGAGACCAGGATTTGACTGGGAGAGCAGAGCTTTGTATGATGGACTACGACTGGGAGACTATGGAACCCACTAGGTAACTCTGGGTAAGTCTCACACTCTCAGCCTCAAAAGAAGGCAATGGCAAATCTCCTCTGAATAAATCCTGCTGAGATAACCCTTGGAAAAGTTTCCTTAAGTTGACATTGGCTTCAAAGTACACAAAAGCAGGAAATATGAAAATAACTTTGCTGGGATTTTACCATTGCCACATCTTCAGGTAATGAATCATTTACAAAACTGTGTACAAAATAACAACTTGGAGAATGTTTTCAGTGTGTCATTTAAAAAACACACTGATCTAAGATGTTCACTGACAAACATTTCTAATGAGATAAAGGGGCTAAGGTTTTAAGGAATGTTTTATTGATGTAAGAAGTGCGACACAGGAGTTCCCTGAGAAGAGGCCATGCCAGGTGATATTCCCATCCGGCTGACCGACTTGAGAACCCTTTGAAATATGCAAAGAAGCAACATGACCCTCTGGATCTCAAGAGAAGTCAGCCATCAATTTCTCCTCTTTGGAGAATGAAGCTTCTCGTTTTCAGGCCAAGGCTGGATAAATGAATCATGCAAGAAAGATCTCATCTCATTCTGCCAGGTCAAAGTTTTTAGTCCTGGTGCCCACAGGCTCCTGAGCCGTGCATTTGGCAGCTTGAGACACCCACCATAGACAGGCAACAGATTTAGGGTGTAATAAAAGGCCAAAATATTGATAGCAATTTTGGATTTTTAAAAAATTGGCTTTATATTGTTAGGGAAGCAGAGATGCTTGAGTGATGATCCCGACTACATGCCAAAATAAGGTCAGCATTTCTCAATCTGGGGGTTGGTACTCTGGGGTGTCATGAGGGGGTGTCAGAGGGGTCGCTAAAGACCATCAGAAAACACAGTATTTTCTGTTGCTCATGGGAGTGTGGGAAGTTTGGCCCAATTCTATCGTTGGAGGGGTTCAGAATGCTCTTTGTTTGTAGGTGAACTATAAATCCCAGCAACTACAACTCTCAAATGTCAATGTCTATTTTCCCCAAACTCCACCAGTGTTCACATTTGGGCATAGTGAGTATTCATGCCAAGTTTGGTCCGGATCCATCATTATTTGAGTTCACAGTGCTCTCTGGATGTAGGTGAACTACAACTCCAATACTCAAGGCCAATGCCCATCAAATCCTTCCAGGATTTTCTGTGGGCCATGGGAGTTCTGTGTGTCAAGTTTGGTTCAATTCCATTGTTGGTGGAGTCCAGCATTCTCTTTGATGGTACGTTAACTATAAATCCCAGGAACTACAACTCTCAAATGACAAAATCAATTCCCTCCCAATCCCATTAGTATTCAAATTTGGGCATATTGGGTATTTGTGCCAAATTTAGTCCAGTGAATGAAAATACATCTTGCATATCAGATATTTACATTACGATTCATAACATTAACAAAATTACAGTTATGAAGTAGCAACAAAAATAATTTTATGGCTGGGGGTCACCACAACATGAGGAACTTATTAAGTGGTCGCAGCATTAGGAAGGTTGAGAACCACTGCTTTAGGTGCTCAGTACCCTGGCTTAAGCAAATGGACAGGAGAATGATACTGGCCCGAGGAACATTTGGTTAGAATCGTCTGTGTTGGAATCTTGGGTATCAAACTCTTTTTTTTTTCAGTTGATAGATTGGAGCAGATTATTCATCCAATCTCTTAATAATGTACTCATGAGCTATGATATTTGCTTTCATTCCTGTAATGTTTGCTTTATATTTCATTCCTGTAATTTTTGTTTTATGACAAGTTTTAATGTTTTAATTTTAGGGTTTTAACATTTACTTAAAGCCACCTGGGACGCTTCAGTGCTGAAAGACAGCATACCGCTATTTTAAAATTACCAAGTAACAAATATTCATCTCGGATCAAAAATCTAATTAGCTCCTTTCACAAATCCCCGCCACAGTAACTGAAGAAATAAGCATCAAGCGATGTTTTAATGCACATATGATTTGACTTAATTAATTATCCTTTCAGTTTATAGAAGAAGAATTTCATAACACACACACACAAACCAAGAATGTGTTTCATTTGCATAATCCTCTTCCAAGAAAGTTCTGAACAGTTGCATCTTGTAGTAATCCTGACCTTTAATTCTGTGTCCTTTAAAATGCAGTCTTGGGCTGCAATGATTTCCTCATTAATGTGGCCATCAAATGTGCTGATTATTTTACCTAGAGGAATTTCAGGACGGAGAACTGAAGAAATAAGTCATAAAGCATCTAACCTTTTCAAGAAAGAGTTAGATAATAATGATTGGAGCTAATGTGGTCCTAAGAGCACAATCTGTCTTGCCACACAAGCAGGTTAAGCAGAAAGTAGATCAAGATCTGCTGGGTGATTTGTAGCAAGCTGACAAACTCCCCATTATTTAACCACAATAATTGGAGAAAGTGGAAGCCTGGGGTAACCAGGAGCAGACTTTGCTGTGAAAAGACTGTAAAATCAGTTCAGTTCTACTAGTAGAGACAGATTTTTAGGATCAGTCTGTGATCAGAGACACTCTGTTCTTTAATTCTCAACTCCATCGTTCTCTAAATATATCTAGCAGCAGGTTGTATTTGCAGACTCATCAGTCAACAGGCAGATTGGTTGATGCCTGGATTGGGACCCATGTATTGCACCCACTGCCTCTGCAGCTGTGGTCATTTATTTTCCACATCTGTAATTTTCAAAAATATATTATTTATATCTTGTAATTCCAATGTATATCCAGATACTTCTTCCATATATCTATCGTGTATAATGTCAATCATGGTCATTGTATTTATTTATTTATCATGTCAGAAGCAAGTTGCTGATACAGTTATAATGTATTTTAAACACAAAGTCAAAAACTTGGCATTATATTAGATTTCCTTTGACCAGAAGCTGGCTACTTGGAGTGCCTCTGGTGTCACTGTGAGAAAGTCCTCCATTGTACATGGGGCAGGGCTCAGGTTGCATTGTAGTAAGTGGTCTGTGGTTTGCTCTTCTCCACATTCACATGTCATGGATTCTACTTTGTAGCCCCATTTCTTAAGACTGACTCTGCATCTTGTGGTGCCAGAGCGCAGTCTGTTCAGCATCTTCCAAGTTGCCCAGTCTTATGTGTGTCCAGGGGGGAGTTTTTCATCTGGTATCAGTCATGGATTGAGGTTCCAGGTTTTAGCCTGCCACTTTTGGACTCTCGCTTGCTGAAGTGTTTGTGTGAGTATCTCTGTAGATCTTAGGAAGCTGTTTCTTGATTTAAGGCATTGGTGTGCTTGCTGATATCCGAACAGAGGATGGGCCGGAGATGTCAATGCCTTGGTCATAACATTACTGGCTGCTACTTCCTGGAGGATATCAGGTGGTGGAATACTAGCTCATCAGGATAATTTGTCCAGTGGTGTTGGGCATAGACATCCTGTGATAATGCGGCATGTCTCATTAAGAGTCGCATCCACTGTTTTAACATGGTGAGATATATTCCACACTATGCATGTGCATTCAGCAGTAGAGTATCAAAGTGTTGTTAATTGTAAATATTGTTATCATGCCTGTCTCGCATTGTTTCCAGTCCTGGCACCTTCTCTCTGTTCACACAAATATTAATATATTTTATTGTCATCTATCTCCAAGACTACTTTGTATGTTTTATTACATGTAATCTACATATATTCATATATTGAAAGATGTAAATTGTATCAAATATTTTATCACTTTAGATTGGTGGAAAGCAATACTGCAAATGGAAAGTGTAGTTGGCTGCACAGGAAAGGAGGAAACATACAAAGTGATGGCAAATGCCACAATTCCAAAGCATAGGTTGGGTGCAAGGACAGGACACTTTTCTTCCTCCAAAACTTTTGCTAACAATGGCTTTCCACATCTTGTGCAAGCTAGGACTCTGGGAATCTGAAATCGGACCAAACATTTCCTCTTCACATGTTAAGGGATAATTTTTATTAACTTTTTTAAGAGCCCACAATTCACATCTTTAATATTGTTGATGCTTCCTTGCTTGCAGGACACAATTTAAATTATTTTAAATTTTCAAGATAAAAAACAGCTTAATTTTAATGAGTTTAAAATCAAAAACCTACTGGTCCTCTCAGATCAATGAGCTCTTGCCTCATCTGGGTCACGAGAGCTTCTTTTGCCATCAATGCACGGTGCAGTCTTTCATTGAATTCAATCAACTCCCCATGCATTTCTGCCACCTGAAAGACAAAACAACCAAAACACTGGACTGAAAAGGACAAAGATCCAGAAACACATATGAATTGTTTCCTAGAGTTGTTGTGCACCAGAGACTGAAACAAAACAACATGGCTTGAATGCAATATACATAGTTCATCCTCTATACCTCAGTCAAGACTCTTCATGCATGCCACATCAATCCAAAAAGTGATTTTTGATACCAAGATATATAGAAGAAGTAAGTAGCTTATTTGTCTTTGATTTGAACAATCATAGAATCACAGAATCATAGAGTTGGAAGACACCTCGTTGGCCATCCAGTCCAACCCCATTCTGCCAAGAAGCAGGAAAGTTGCATTCAAAGCACCCCCGACAGATGGCCATCCAGCCTCTGTTTAAAAGCCTCCAAAGAAGGAGTTTCCACCACACTCCGGGGCAGAGAGTTCCACTGCTGAACAGCTCTCACAGTTAGGAAGTTCTTCCTCGTGTTCAGGTGGAATCACCTTTCCTGTAGTTTGAAGCCATTGTTCTGCATCCTAGTCTCCAGTGCAGGAGAAACCAAGCTTGCTCCCTCTTCTCTATGACTTCCCCTCACATTCACGGCCCTCACCACGTTTCCTCTCAGCTTTCTCTTCTGCAGGCTAAACATGCCCAACTCTTTAAGCAACCTCATAGGGCTTGTTCCGCCTACCTTTGATAATTTTAGTCAACTTTCTCTGGACACATTCCAGCTTGTGAACATCTCCCTTCAACTGTGGTGCCCAGAATTAGGCACAGTATTCCAGGTGTGGTCTGACCAAGACAGAATAGAGGGGTAGCATGACTTCCCTGGATCAGATAGGCCCAATCACTCCAAAATTCACCCCCCAAGCCAATTAAAAAGAATTCACACCCATTTTTTAAAAAGAAGAAAAGCACTGATTAATCATCATCCAAATAAACAAAAAATGCAGCAATGATTTGGCTAAGTTTAACCCACCTCGTGCAAATTGGGAAAAGGGCTAAATTAAACAAACATTTGCCCCCAAGACAGCTGCTCCAGAGATAACCAAACAAGGAAGGTTCACATAAATGGTGCTTAATTTTTGCCAAATAAGTCATGTTTCCTCTCCCCTCTGTTATTTAACATCTACATGCAGCCGCTTGCACAGCTGGTGCGGAGTTATGGGCTGGTTTGTCACCAGTACGCTGACGACACCCAGCTCATTCTGAGGATGGAGGGCAGGCCGGAGCCCGTCCCCAATAATTTCCAGCACTGCCTCGAAGCCATTACTGGATGGCTGCGAGCCAGTAGGTTGAGGGTGAATCCGGCGAAGACGGAGATCTTGTGGCTGGGTCGCCCGGGCGGGGTGGGTGCCCGGCTTCCGACCCTGGACGGTGCGGCGCTGTGCCCAGCGCCGTCTGTGAAGGGTCTGGGGGTCCATCTGGACTCCCAGCTGACCATGGAGGCCCAGGTCTCTGCGGTCAGCAAGGCTGCTTTTTTCCACCTCCGCCAGGCAAGGAGGCTGGCCCCCTACCTCTCCCGGAACGACCTGGCCACGGTGATCCAAGCCACGGTCATCTCAAGGCTAGATTACTGTAACGCGCTCTACGTTGGCCTTCCTCTGTCGTCGATCCGGAAGCTCAAGCTGGTGCAGAACACTGCCGCCCGGCTCCTGTCTGGCACGCCAGCAGGTTGCCATATAACACCCGTCTTGCAGGATCTGCACTGGCTGCCTATTGAGCACCGGATCGCCTTCAAAGTGTTGGTTCTTACCTTCAAGGCTCTGTACGGCCTGGGGCCAGCGTATCTGAGGGACCGCCTCACTCCCTACTGCCCATCGAGATCACTACGGTCTGAGGATGCCAACTTCCTGGAAATACCATCAGCAAAGTCGGCACACCTGACATCTACCCGCCGGAGGGCGTTCTCCGTCATAGCCCCCACGCTGTGGAACGCCCTCCCGGCCGAAACCAGAGCCCTGAGGGATTTACTCCCATTCAGGCGGGCCTGCAAAACCCATCTGTATAGGCAGGCCTTCGGAGAGTAGGCCCGCATGCTCTGGGTACTGTGTTGTGGCTCCTGTTGCTGCTCCATTTGTTTTATTGCCTGTTCTGCTATTGCTTTAATTGTTCAATTGTTTTATGTTTTTAATCTTTGTTTTTATGCCCCTGGCTCTTGTGAGCCGCCGCGAGCCCCCGGGAGTCGGCGGCATAGAAGCCTCAATAATAAATAAATAAATAAATGTTTATGAGATTTGAGTACACTGTTGAATTAATGTAATTTGACATCATTCCAACTGCTATGGCTCAATGCTATGGGATACTGGGAGTTCTAGTTTAACGAAGCAAAGATGATTGAAGACCAAGTAAAATTACACCTCCCATGATTATTGGTTGGGGAAGGGGCTAGCTGCCATTAGCTCTTTATGTAGGTAAAGCACCAGTTCCTGGAGCGAGGCAACTAGGAGTGAGGCGAAGAAAGGTGTTTTGAAGGATAGAGCTAGAGTTTTGTTTCATTCCCTACTCCAGACTACTTAAAATGGATGGTGAGGAAGTTCATGTAAATCACCTGCAACAACTGCGGTATATTTACCCTCTTGCCATGGGATGTGGGCAACTATATCTATATCTAGATATGTGGGCAACCATATCTACAGCAAGTTGATATCTACAGCTTGTGAAAGCTTGCCTGGAGGGGTTGCGAGACCCTCTGTTGAAACTAATTAACACCTCCCTTGAGCAAGGGGTGTTTCCAGAGGGTTTGAAAGAGGCTGTGGTCACTCCATTGCTGAAGAAGCCGGGATTAGATCCTACGGTCCCTTCCAATTACCGCCCAGTCTTGAACCTATCGTTTCTGGGCAAGGTGATTTGAGAGGGCAGCAATAGAGCAGTTGCAGTCCTTCCTAGATGACGCAACTTGGCTAGACCCCTTCCAGTCCGGCTTCCGTTCGGGGCATGGGACGGATCAGGGTGGATTGGCGCTGCTTGTGTTATTGGACCTCACAGCAACGTTTGACAGAGTCGATTACGATCTTTTGACTCACCGCCTTGCCGGAGCCGGAATGAGGGGGACAGTCTTAAATTGGCTGTCTTCCTTCCTCCGGAACCAATCGCAGCAAGTGAAGAGGGGCGAGGATGTCTCCGGGGGTTCCCCTCTTCCTTGTGGGGTTCCTCAGGGGGCAATCCTCTCCCCCCTATTATTTAACATCTATGTCCGACCACTTGCTCGGCTGGTTCATAGCTTCGGGCTGGAGTGTCACCAATATGCGGATGACATATTGGTGGCCAACATATAAGGGAAGAAGAGGTTTTCTTGGACACTTCAGGGTAAACTTTCTCGAAGAACAAACACACAGAAGATGTCTCAAAGAAGATCATTTTCCAAACATAGGATGAGATCCTTGGAGGAAAAATAACATATAGAAGTAGAAAGGCCAGGAATCATTCTATGGATCCTGATCATGGGATCCCTACATTTATGGAACTCAACTATCTCAGTCCAGAATGCATGCTTGAATATGCCTGACTTCTCCTTTTTGCTGTATAACAAACTCTAGAACACTGGTTCTCAACCTGTGGGTCCTCTGATGTTTTGGCCTTCAAATCCTAACAGCTGGTAAACTAACTGGGTTTTCTGGAAGTTGTAGGCCAAAACACCTGGGGACCCACAGGTTGAGAACCACTACTCTAAAAGAACATGGTCATTCTCGCCTAAGGGACCTGCTACATCCATCTGATTTTCCAGGTTATCGCTGTTGGTTAGAATCGGACTTTAAAAAAAGGAGATCTCCTTGTTACCTCTTCCACCTTCTGGACCATGAACTTGTCTGCAAGGCAAGCAAGGAATTTGTTGACCTGATATTCTTGGCAGAGTTTATCTTCCAAAAAATATCTGGATAGTCAAAATTTACCATTACAATAATATGTCTCCTTTCTGAATTTGCCGGCATCTGCTCTAGGAAGACATCACCCAGGCCCCCAGTCTGGCTTGAAGGTTTGTAGAAGACCCTCACAACCACGTTCTTGTTGTTTCTTTTCCCCTTAATTTGCATCCAGATGCTCTCACCCTGGCTTCCAGGATTTACGTCATGGACCTCCTTACCAGTGTAAACATCCTTGATATACAATGCTACTCCATCTTCTTTTCCTGTTTGGTCTTTTTTCTGAAATCAATTTTCTCCTCTATTACTACATTCCAATCATGAGACTCATCCCACCTGTTTTCAGTGATGCCAATTACTTCACATATGCTTTGTTGTATTAAGAGCTCAAGTCCATAGCTTTCTTTGCAATACTTGTACTTCCAGCCTTTACCTCCCTATGCTGCTGTGGTTATGCTGCCATGTTGCACCAACAGGCTTCAAGACTCTATTTGTCACTAATTTCTTATTATATTTTGAGCATCCTTTCAAGAGTGCCTCATTTAGGCACCACCTTTCTGGTGCCAAACATAGTTAGTGACACGAAGTTTAGAAGGACAAACACAACATGAAAGAACACCCTCTCGTATTTGCTTCTGAAAGAATTAATGCTGAAAATGTAGTTCTGGCTAGAACTAAAAGCAACACTACCAGCTGTGGATGAATTTCAGCTCACCTAAAAAGTAAAGCATAAAAGATACCAAGTTGATTTTTCTACTGTGTGAACTGCTACAAAAGAATAACATTTTTCTACTCTGAACATGTCAGCTTCTGTCAGCTGCATTCAGGAAATGGAACAACTCATTTTATATAAGAAAGGGTATATAATCTGGGCAAAAATCCAAAGTTTAGCACTTTGCCATCCAGTTGTTTCTATGTAACCATGAAGAAAAATCAAAATAGATTTTTTTTAAATTCATTGCCAGCTTTAATGGAAGCATTGGTTCATGGAAAGATCTTTAATTTATGAAATTGGCTCTTAAAAGATGTAGAGATGATGGCAAGCTCAGTTATTTTAGAGAGGGTTAAAGGCAGAGAGGTTTCTTAGTCCAATAGTCAACTAGAACCCAAGGACTTCCTGACTGTACAAGCTGTTCAGCATTGGAACTCTCTGCCTCAGATTTCGGTGGAAGCTCCTTGCTGCCTCCTCAATTGTGGATTCACAGAATCATTCTATGATAGAGTTTGAAGAGACCACATGGGCCACCTAGTCCAAGCCCCTGCCATGCAGGAAAAGCACAAAGTACCCCTGACAGATGGCCATCAAGCCTCTGTTTAAAAGTTTCCAAGGAAGGGGCTTCCACCGGACTCCAAGACAGAGAGTTCCAATGCTGAGCAGCTCGTACAGTCAGGAAGTTCTTCCTAATGTTCAGGTGGAATCTCCATTCCTTTAATTCGAACCAATTGCTCCTAGTTCTGGGGCCCTTCCAGACAGGCCCTATAACCCAGGAACTGATCCCAGGTTTTCTGCTTTAAACTGGATTATATGAGTCAGCACTACCAGGTAATCTGGGATAAACAGAAAACCTGGTGTGGTGAAGTCATATTTCTTTATTACAGGTTTTAAATATGGTTGATATTTATATATGTGTGTATATGTTGAAGGGGTAAAAACTTAGCAAACCCTAAAGGGTTAACAGAGATATTAGCGTGCAGAACCTCCAAGGGGTTTCTGTTACCGTGGAAACAGGAGGCAGAGCCTCCAACTGGCCTTAGAATCTTCGGATTCAAACTTTAGCAATTGGGAGTAAAAGTTGAAGGAGAGAGGAGGGTGTGTGGAGAGTTAGAGAGTCTGTTTTAGCCAGCTGTCAGCCGGTTTTTAAAAAAGGACTCTGACTCTACTCTGAGAGAGTAGAAGAGAAGCTGTGTTTGAACTGCTAGGAAAGCAGTTGGGTTTAAAGGACAAGCAATTAGTGTAAAGACTGCTGAGCTATTGGTTCTGAGAGTACAGCTATATATATATCAAGTTGTGTCTCCATAGTTAGTGTATTGTAACCTTAAGATACATGCCTCTAAGAAGATACTATAACCACCTCAGCTCTGAACTCTGAAACCTCCATGCTTAGAATATTGTTTGAATAAATTTTGCAGTTCTTTAACAAAGATATTTTCCCGCGTAGTTACTTCACACACAAGCCTCGAAAACAAATCAGTAATAAAGATGTTGAACAGTACTGGTTCCAGGACCGAACCCTCTTTATGGCACTCCACTAGTCACTTCTTTCCAGGTGAGCACCCTTTGGGTTTGGTCGCTTAACCAATCACAGGTCCACCCAATAGTAGTATTGCTTAGTCCACATTTGACGAGTTTGCTTGTAAGAAGGTTATGGGGGACTTTGTTGAAGGTCTTACAGAAATCAAGATATTCTCCATCCACGGCATTCCCTGCATCAACCAAGCTTGTAACTCTATCAAAAAAAGAGTTAAGATTAGTCTGGCAAGACTTGTTTTTGAGAAATCCATGTTGACTTTTAGTGATCACAGCATTCGTTTCTAAGTGATTGCAGACGGCCTCCTTAATTATCTGTTCCAGAATCTTTCCTGGTATTGATGTCAGACTGACTGGACAGTAATTGTTTGGGTTCTCTTTTTTCCCCTTCTTGAAGATAGGGATAACAAGAAGGTGAAAAGAGGTTGTCGTAACTGACTTCATAATCCATCCATTTAGCAATACCTTCTGCTGCCTGTGTGGACTGCAGGGCTACTAAGGCCCCTTCCACACAGCTGTATAAAATCCACATTGGATTATATGACAGTGTGGACTCAGATAATCCAGTTCAAAGCAGATATTGTGTATTATCTCCCTTGATATTCAGGGTTATATGGCTATGTTGAAGGGCCCTAAGAAGCTGCATTGCCTATTAGAAAGCTTGCATAAGTGGTCTGCCTAGCACAGTGTTTCCCAACCAGTGTGCCACAGCACACTAGTGTGCCGTGACTGATCATCAGGTGTGCCGTGGGAAATTGGAACCCCCAATACCCTTTCTTCCCCCTCCTGTCGAACACTTTTTCTTCTCCACTCGGGCTCCCTTCTTCCCAGCCTTGCTCTGCTCGCTTTGCCTTGCTCTGCTCTGGGGCGAGTCTGCGCAGTAGCGCCCGCACAGGTCATGTCTTCCTCCCTCCCCCCTCCCCTCCTGAACATGCTCACGCTGCCCCCTCGGATCAAAATAGCGCAAAAGCGGCAGTGTAGAAGAAAAAGTACGTGTTCGGCAGGAGGAGGAAGAAAGGGCACGAAGGGGGAGGAAGAGGTCTCTGTCGAAAGCTGGCATGGGCAAACTTGGACCTTCAAGGTGTTTTAGACTCCAACTCCCACCATTCCTAGCAGCCTCAGGCTCTTTTCCTTTCCCCCCTCAGCCACTTCAGCAGGAAAGGGCCTCAGGCTGTTAGGAATGGTGGGAGTTGAAGTCCAAAGCACCCAGAGGGCCGAAGTTTTCCCATGCCTGTTTTAGGGACTTTAAAGTGATGAACCTCCTTCCAACATTGTGATTCTGGATAGAAAACAAACTACAACATAACATAACATAGTTTGAGTCCACAGTGCTCTCTGGGTGTAGGTGAACTACAACTTCCAAACTCAAGGTCAATTCCCAAGCAAACCCTTTCAGTACTTTCTGTTGGTAATGAGAGTTCAATATTCCAAGTTTGGTTCAATTCCATTGTGGCAAGAGTTCAGGATGCTCTTTGATTGTGTGTTAACTATAAATCCCAGAAACTGTAACTCCCAAATGTCAAGGTCTATTTTCCCCAAACTCCATCTGTGTTCACATTTGGCACATTTAGGTGAACTAAAACTCCAAAACTCAAGGTCAATGCCCACCAAACTTTTATAGTATTTTCTCTTGCTTATGGGAGTTCTGTGTGGGAAGTTTGTGTCTTTCTGTCATTCCTGCCAGGATATCTATGTTGTGTTCATCGAAACAGGTCCAGGTTTCACACTGAGTGTATAAATACATTTAAAAACATATTAACGATATGTATTACTGTGTTAGAGTGTCATTTTGTGTCATTTTGGTTGGTGGTGTGCCCCAGGATTTTGTAAATGTAAAAAATGTGCCGTGGCTCAAAGGTTGAAAAACACTGGCGTAGCACACTCCCGGTTTGCTTTCTATTTCAAGATCTGTCTGTTTAAGCAGGCCTTTGGCTTTTAATCGTACAGCAGCAATGTTGGGCCTTGGTGAGTCCCCAGTATCTTTCCCTTTCAAATTAAGATACTGGAAACAGGAGATCTATCTACAGCTTTACTTCTGATCAGAACAACCCCAGGGTGACCAATAAAATTGTGCCACAAAATCAGAGTTGCAGCTTGGTACCTTTATAGTTCAAAGCAAGAAACATGCGTGGACTACCTTTTACCCCTTCACAATTCTTTTAGGCTTCTCTCCCCCACTTCTTTCTATGTCCCTTTTCCAAAGCAATTTCTCCCTCTCTTCCCCTCCTCTTGCATTCTCCCTCCCCTTTCCTTCAGCTCTCAAAGTCCTCTTGAAAGCCTTTCACCTCCTGCCATCCTTGAAGGGCCCATTAAGGCTCCTGCTGTGCTTGTTTTTTCTAGTAGGCTGGTAGAGTGAACTTTGCCAGCCTGTTCACTCTGACCCCTTCCCTCTTGTCCTAATCTTTCCTTTTTCCAACTTCTTGAACGTCATTTTTATTAAAACAGGGGGCTGTGATAGCACACTGGGTTAAACCGCCAGCTAAAGAAAATCTTGCCGATCGAAAGGTTGGCAGTTCAAGCTGTGGATTGGGGTGAGCTCTCGCCATCAGCCCTTGCTTCTGCTTACCTAGCAGTTAAAAAAATAGTAATGTGAGTAGATCAATAGGTACTGCTTTGGCGAAGAGGTAAAAAAGCGCCCATGAAGACATGCCGGCAATTTGTTGAGAAAGGCGTCTACGGACAACATGCTTCTTGGCATGGAAAACTCCCCATGGATGGAGTTGAGCACAGTCTCCAGATGCTGGAGATGGAAAAGAGGAAAGCCTTGGCCTCTGTTTATGTACTGTCTGACTTTGTTGCTAATTGTATAATGGCATTGAATGTTTGCCATATATGTACTCTGTAATCCGCTATGAATCCCCTCGGGGAGATAAGAGTGGAATATAAAGTATAGGTTATTAAAATTCACACTTCTAAACATCTCATTCTCTTCTGCAGGGTGCTCAAAAGGGGCACGCTATGTTTTTATCATGTGCCCTTAACGCTTTGGTTTCCAATCTATTTTAACTGTATAAACCAGACATGGGCAAACTTCGGCCATCCAGGCATTTTGGACTTCAACTCCCACAATTCCTATCTATATCTCCTTCAGCGGAGATAAAGTGGTTATAAAAATAAAAATAATAATAACAATAACAGCCTATCAGCTGTTATGAATTGCAGGAGTGGAAGTTCAAAACATCTGGAGGGCCAAAGTTTGTCCATGCATGGTATAAACTATGTGCCCCTTTTTTTTAAAAAATCTGTAAAATAGGATTTTAGCTACACTTCTAGCTTAAGTTTTGTAAGCCACTTTGGATCCCATGCTTGAAAACATGAGACAAATAAAGAAATCGTACCTGTCTCTTAAGACTACTGCTTCACTTCTCCCAATAGAAGGAAATCCGCTCCAAGTGACATTTTTCATGTGGCAATAATGTTTGATTAGGTGCCTTAACATAGCAGGAAAACTAAGAACAATGAACAAATGACAGGTCAAATGCTCTTATCATGTAAAAGCTGCACCACTGTGGGCCTACCTGCTCCTCCAACCTGCAAACTGATGTGCAAATCAGTAGCAAAAAGTGCCTGTGCCAGTCTTTCTTAATCATCAGGTATGCTGAAACAGAGCAGCAAACCACTCAATAAAGTTCTCTGTGTTGTCAAGTGTCACTCCTCTTCTTTGAAGTAGCACTATATTAGAGATTCTGACAGATGTACTTCTACAAATGTGTCTCCCCGAGAGGAAGAAATGTTCTGACAGCTGCTACAGCTATCTCTTTTCAACAAAGCAACTTCCTTATAATGAGAAGTTTTTATATAAGAATGATATCAAATAGACAAAGATCAGTATCACCCTAGTACAGACTTAGAAAAGTAAATGTTATCAGCTTCATACTACAATTATTGTCAATTCTGAGTTTTTGTATACTGTAAAAACAGATGCACACACACATATACATATATGTATCTACTGCATGCATGTGTGTATTTGGAATGTGTGCTGGAATGCATATACAACTCCCTTCATGAGTGTATTTGGAATCACATATGTACATGTATAATAGACTACAATTTTTCAGCCATAAATTAACCCCCTGCATTAACACACTTTATAGTTAAATCGAAACATGTGCTTTATAATCTATTATTAGGCAAGATGTTCTCAATGGTAAACAGCACCTGGAATCTATTTTTGAAAGTATCTTGTTTCAAAGTAACAGACTATTTGAGGCTTCTAATTACTATGACTAACCCGTAAAAAACCGAGAAAACCCTATTTCTAACATACCAAAAACAATCCTACAAGAGAAAAGTACACTGATTAAGTTGGAACTATTACTCATTCATGCAGAAGTATTGGATTTGATCAGTGGTTTTGTTGTATTCCAGGACAGGAAGCACCTCTGGAGTTAACCACCATACTCCAGTCCAATGTAAATCAGCAAAGCAGTTTATTGAAGAACATATAAAAAGGTCAGCAAAATAGTAAAAAAATTAAGTCCAAATGTATGAAATAGTTAATAAGATTCAAGGTACAAGAGTTGCATAAAAAACCAGGAATGCAAAAGAATCAGGATATAAAAGGCAACATAAAATCCAATGCACAAAATTCAAGAACAATCCTTTAAACTTGGAAGCATGGAACATGAACAACTGGAAACATGAGACTAGAATTCCCTTAGCAGGCTTGACTAGGACTTGACAAGAGATGTTGCTTCAACTCCAACGTTGACCAGACTGCTGAAAAATCCTTTTGGTCTCTTTAATAAAGCCATGAAATCCTTCCGTTTTTCCTGGCAAACTGATAACGGCTTTTCCCCTAAGAAGCACTGTGACCTTCGCCGAGTCTGTGAATCAGCTCAGAGTTTTCAAAAACTAAGTTTGCTATCTATCAGGTCATTACCCTCTCCAGAAGCAGAGAGTGTTTGAGGATTGGGACATCCGTAGGGAGACCAAGGTGCTTGTTTATAAAGCTATTGTCCTCCTAACCCTGTTATATGCCTGTGAAAGATGGACTGTCTACAGACATCACACTCAACTCCTGGAATGATTCGGTGTTGCCTCCAAAAATTCTTGCAAATCTCTTGGGAAGACAGGCGGACAAATGCCATTGTGCTGGAAGAAGCAAAGACCACTAGCATTGAAGCGATGCTCTTACGCCATCAACTCCGCTGGACTGGCCATGTTGTCCAAATGCCCGATCACCGTCTCCCAAAGCAGTTACTATACTCCCAACTCAAGAATGGAAAACAGAATGTTGATGGGCTGGAAAAGACATTTAAAGGTGAGCTCAAAGTCAACCTTAAAAACTGTGGCATAGATATCAAGAATTGGGAAGCCCTGGCCCTTGAGCGCTCTAGCTGAAGGTCAGCTGTGACCAGCAGTGCTGTGGAATTTGAAGAGGCACGAATGGAGGGCAAAAGGGAGAACATGCGGGTCAAGAATAGGGCACCACAGTCACCTATGGACCCACCACCAGGACACCGCACTTGGAGGACAATCTTACTCAGGCAACAAGGGATCACCTAAGTACCCTCTCCATCTAGCAGTTCATCCTCTGAACTCACTTCCATAGAGAAATAATTATCTGGGTCGCTCTCTGGAATGTGACCTTTGCCTTCACTAGCTGCAAGAGACACAGAACACTCAATTTCAGGATTTAAAATCCCATGATCCACTTTTTCATTGACATTAGGCACAATCAATGGCTGAATTACAATAGGTTTCTCTAATTAAAAGGGTCTGATTTAGCAATGGCCCTTTTGCTCAAAATTATATCCATCTTCCTATAAATGTACAGAGTATAAATAAAAATTAAGCCTTATATATTAGAAAATCACTTTGCTTCTTCTCATTCAGTTTTCAGCCTGAGTATTGCTTATACATCAGGGCAATCAAATGTTATGGTACATCCATTTCTTTCAGAGAAATCCAAAGTTTTTCATAACCCATGGAACCAAAAGCTTTGCTATAATCTATACAGCACTTGCTGATTTTCTTCTGAAATTCTATTTATGTGTTCCATTATTGAAGATATGTTTACAGTATAATCCCTAGTGGCTCTTATTTTCCAAACCCAGCTTGGACATCTTGCATATCTTGGTCCATGCATGGTAAAAGTCTCTGATGCAATCTTAAGCATCACTGTGCTTGAATGACAAACTGCTACAATAGATAATACAACCTCTAATGTCCCTCGTTTTGTGCATTGGAATGAATGCTGAAGGGTTCCAAACTGTGAGCTATTGGTTCCCCCTATATTTATTGATAGCTTTTAATGAGAATATGAATAGATTATTGAAACAGTTTGATATCCCATCTGTTCCTGGTGGTTTATTTCTCCCAAGTGCTTTGAGAGCAATTTATAGTGCACTTTCTAATATTATGGGTTTGCCAACAAAATGTTCTAACATTATGTCATATCTTTTACAGGGTTCTTCGTGTTATTATTTCTATTATCTTTTCCCCCTTCTCTTTATTTACAATATTTATATTCCGCCCTTCTCACCCCGAAGGGGACTCAGTATGGATCACAGAACCCATATACAGCAAACATTCAATGCTGTTATACACTGACAAGACAGACAACTGTACATAGACAGTGGTATATATAGGCTTTTCCATCTTCTCCATATTTCCTGCCGAAGAGCTTTGATCGAATCACCGGCATTTTTCTGGCATTTCCTTATGCCTTAAATACCTCCCTGCTTTAAAGCAGTACATATTTATCTACTCAACATTTGCTTTCGAACTGGTAGGTAGGCAGAAGCTGGGCTAAAGGCCAGAAGCTCACCCTGACCCAGGCTTCAAACTGTCAACATTTTGATTGGCAAGCTTTACTGTAGCTGGCAGTTAACATGCTGTGCTAAAGCCCGGCCCTCTATAGCAGGGGTGCTCACACTTTTTCAGCATGCGAGCTACTTATAAAACAACCAAGTCAAAGTTATCTACCTACCCACTATAAAAATGTGAAACATATAACACAATATCTGCTTTGAACTAGGTTTTCTGAGTCCACACTACCATATAATCTGACTCAAAGCAGATAACATGGGATTTTATTCAACTGTGTGGAAAGGATCTCAGATAACCCAGGGCCGGCAGCACTTGGGCAGCGTCGGGAGCCTGTGGGGCGGGACAGAGCCTTCCTCCCGCCCTGCCTGCGATCTATCAGGACAACCTACGCGATCTACCAGTAGATCGCGATCTACCTAATGAGCACCCCTGCTCTATAGTATGCTCCCTGATTGGTCATACAGCATTCCTATTCTTGGCTTTAGCTTCCTTTTGATTTCTCAGCTCTTTGTACAGAAGCTGAGAAATGTCCTGCCTCATGTGGTCAGTAGTTCCCTTGATGTATGGTAAGAACATTTTTTTCTCTAGGTGAGGCTTTGTCTTCACTGTCATGGCTTGTTCTTGATCTTGAAGCTCTTCTGATGTCTGTAGTGGAGTCTCCAATTGACCAGTAGAGCCCATATATCAAGAGAACCACTGACTGAATAGGGAAACTGATGAAGAAACACAACCTACAAACTATCTACAGACTCACTATGAAAATCCAACAAATGCTACGTTCAGCAAAGGACAAGAGGGATCCTCTCACCTCTGCAGGGGTTTACCATATATCATACAGCTGTGGACAAGTCTACATAGTGACCACCAAACGCAGCATTGTCCAAACACGAATCAAGGAACATGAAGGCACTGCAGACTACTTCAACCAGAGAAGTCAGCCATAGCAGAGCACTTGATGAATCAACCTGGACACAGCATATTATTTGAGAACACAGAAATCCTGGACCACTCTGACAACTATCGTATCAGACTACACAGAGAAGCCATTGAAATCCACAATCATGTGGATTTTCTTTGATTAATCATTTTATTTAGTTGCTTTTTACATTCATACAATAAAACAGTGGTTGGAACTAAGTATAAAGGAAAGGAAAAAAGAGAAGAGAAGAAAAGAAAATATGCGAAGGGGGATTGGAGAGGAAAAAAATAAAAAGAAGGGGAGTAGATAGGGAGTAAGATATTAAGAGATAGTTAGAATTAAGTAAAAGAGGGAATAGATTAGGGTAGAAAGATGACCGTATATCTCCCAGTCCATTCCACAGGGATTCCTTTGATTCTTGATATTTCACTTCGTAATCTTATATCTTATGTTCGCCATTCTTCCTATAATATTTTCTGTTGTTGTCATCTTTGCACTGTTTAAACAGTCTTTAATTCTTTTATATAGTCTCTTATGGGTTGCCAATTTATTATGTTCTTCTGCTTCTGGTCATTTACCATAGTCTTCTACTGGGACACCCCCGCCTGCCCCCGTTTGATGGCATGGCGGGACCCTAGGGGCACCGTCGCTGACACTTCTCCCTTTCCCTCCTCCCCTCCCCCACCCTCTTGTTCTTCCCCTGTCTATTCTGTATATGTTGTCTCGATGAGCCACTGGGCACCGAAACTTCTGTAAACCGCTCCGAGCCTTCGGGGAGTGGCGGTACACAAGTTTGACGAAATAAATAAATAAATAAATAATAGTCTTCAAATGGTCCAATTCCATAAATTCTCTTAGTTTGATAATCCATTCTTCAAACGTCGGGGGTTCTTTGTTCTTCCATTTCTTTGCCAGAACTGTCCTCGCCGCCGCTGACATGTAATAGAACAACTTATCATTATTTTTCTCTATATCCCAATCCATTAAATTTATGAGATTGTATTTTGGTCTCAGGTCTAATTTTGTCTTCAGTATTTTTTGGTACATGCGCGTGTATAATTTTCCAATTTTTTTTTTAAAAAAATTACAGTTCCACCAACAGTGTAGAAAAGTGCCAATTTGTTCCCCACATTTCAAACAATTGTTGTTTAAATTTTTTATAGTATTTGACTAGTTTATCAGGTGTAAGATACCAGCGGTAGAACATCTTATACCAATTCTCTGAAATCATGGTAGAGCCTGCATATTTGATCTTTCTTTTCCAGTTTCCATGTCCCATTCCAAGAGTTTTCTATATAGGATCCTTATTTGTTTTTGTCAGATTTCATTATTATGTCCCATATTGTGTCTTGAGAATTAAAGTCCTTTTGTTATCAAGGTTAAAGTATTCCTTTATCTGGACATAGTGGAACCATGTCAGGCACTTGTCTTTTTCTCTTAATTTTTTGATTGATTTAAGTTTCAATTCTTTCTCTTGTTTTTTTTTATCAAGGTCTTACATGTATGCCACTTCGTCCTTGAAATTTCCTTTTTGTGTTGTGCTTCCACTGGGGATAGCCAGAGAGGTGTTTTTTGGTAAAATGTATTCTTATATTTCTCCCATACCTTAATCTCTCTCTGGGCATTACTTCGCGAACGAAGATTCATGCTGATTCATGCCATACCTTAATGCTGCCCTGGTATAATGGTTTGAAAAGTTCTTTTCTATTTTGGCTTTTTCATACCAGAGGTATGAATGCCATCCCCTACTCGTAGCAAATCCTTCTATAATTAACATTTTTCTTTTTGTTAAGAGTTGCCCAGTCTTTTATCCAGCTCAATGCGGCAGTTTCAAAGTACAGTTGTAAATTGGGTAAGGCTAATCCTCCTCTTTCTCTTATGTCTGTTTGAATTCTATACTTTATTCTGGCCTCCCCCCCCCCCCCAATGAATCTTTTCCAGATGTTGAAACTATAATTTATCTTTAGGATTGGGATTGATTGAAATAAAAATATCATTTTAGGCAGAATATTCATTTTTATCACAGCGATTCTTCCTAATAGACTCAAATTTAAATAATTCCATTTCTTTAGTTTTTTCCTGATCTTCTTCCATGTGTCATCGTAGTTGTTTTTAAGCAATTGGGTATTATTCGCAGTGACATACAGTAAACACCTAAATACTTTGTTATTTCAAAATTTGATATTTCTTGTAACTTATCCCTTCTTTCCTAGTATTTTCATTTTTGAATAATTTATTTTTAGTCCTGCTACTTCTCCAAATTCTTTTATCTTCTCTGTCCATTCTTGTATTGATTCAATCGGGTTTCCTATTATGCACATGATATCGTCTGCAAAAGCTTTAAGTTTGTACTCCTCTTTCCGTATCTTTATTCCTTTCAGATTATTATCTGTTCTTATCCCATCTAGAAAAAGTTCAAGCATCATTATAAAAAGTAAGGGTGACAGCGGGCAACCTTGCCTGGTTCCCTTCTGTATGTGTATATTACCTGAATTTTGACCGTTTATCAAAATATTTGCAGTTTGCTTCGAATATATTGATTTTACTGCGTTTTGGAAAAAGAAACCCACGTCCCTTTCTTTAATTATCTATAAGAAAAAATCCCCATTGGCGTTATCAAAAACCTTTTCGGCATCTAAAAGTAATAATCCCACCTCTTTTTGAGTATTACTTTCATAATATTCTATTGTATTGAGTATCATCCTTATGTTATCCCTCATTTGTCTGTTCTGCAAGAAGCCAGTTTGATCTTCGTTTATCATCTCCTTTAGGAATATTTTTAACCTGTTGGCTATTATTGTTGTAAATATTTTGTAATTGGTATTCAGTAAAGATATTGGCCTGTAGTTTTTCACATTTGTTGCATCTGTTTCTTCTTTATGTATAAATGTAATGTTTGCTTCTCTCCAGGATTCCGTTATTGTTGAATGTTCTAAAACATTACTTGTTATTTCCTTTAGATGGGGTGTCAATTCATCAGCAAATAGCTTGTAGTAGATTGATGTTATCCCATCAGGTCCTGGTGCCTTGTTGCTTGGCAAATTTTTAATTGCTTTCTTTATTTCTTCTTCATCTATTGGTTTGCTTAGTAATTCTCATTGTTTTTCACTTATTTTCCCTAATTTGTTTTCCAATATAAGATACTACATCATCTATTTCTATCTTTTCTTTCTTATATAGTTATGTATAGAATTCTCTGAATTGTTTAGCGATTTCTTCTTCTGTGAAGAAATTATTCCCATCTTTTGTTATCTGAGAGAACATATATGTTGTGTTTGTCTCTTTTAAATTAATTTTTTTGCAAGAAATTTTCCTGGTTTGTTGGCATTTGCAAAGTAGTTCACCTTCAAGTACTTTAGATTTTTTGCTATTTGTTCTAATTGTAATGAATTAATCCCTTTTTTGATTAATTCTATCTCTAAATGTATCTTCTTTTTTCCTGGATTTGATTTTAGTATCATGTGGATAATTTCAAAAGAAAGGAGGAAACCATGAAAATGAACAAAATCTTGCTACCAGTATTTACCAGCGTAATTTATACTCAGGACAAGAGACCACTGCCAGTATTAAAAAAACTCTAGTATCAGGGCAGTAAATAAAGAACACCACTCAGAAAACAGGGGAATTCCTTATATGAAACAATCAGGGCCAGCTAACACCTTCCAACAAAGGATTCCCCAGACAGAAAGCAGCCAGGCTTTGAAGCTGCAAGGCTATTCAATGCTAATCAAGGTGGCCAATTGCAACATTCCCACTTGCCTCAAACAAAGAGGCACCCTGGACATTCCCCGGATATATAAACCTCACTTGTCTAGTTTCCAACAAACCTCACAAACTCGGAGGATGCCTGCCATAGATGTGGGCAAAATGTCAGGAGAGAATGTTTCTGGAACATGACTATACAACCCGAAAAACTCACAGCAACCCAGTGATTCTGGCCATGAAAGCCTTCAACAACACAAAGAAAATAATTGTTTTTCAAAATACAAAGGGAAGGAGGGAAGGGACAAGATCAAGAAACCTAAGGTACTGAACTAGTGGATGCTTCATGTTATAATGTAGAAGTTGCAGATTCTCATGTTAGTGCTCATTATTGGCATTGTGATTTCTTTTCGTCCACAGCAGCTGGTGTTTGCTTCAATCTGACTTCTCAGAGAGACATTATGCTATTGATTGCCTATTGCATTCCAATACACACACACACACACACACACACACACACACACCCCTGGTATAATTATATGGCATTGGAAATTTCACTCTTGGAAGAGTTTATATAAAACTCCTGATTGGACCAAAATCATTTATTGGCCTCTCCTATATCATTATGATTAACATACTTCACAACTATTTATTTTCTGTGTGCCACCATGTTTTACCCATGACAGCTGTGACCCAGATATTTTTGTACTGTTAATTATAAAGACTTTTCAACAACATATAACGAACTGTATAGCTGGAGGGGGGGAAAACCATGAAATAAGGGCATTTAAAGCTGTGTACAACAAAGAAGAACACCCTGTGCTTTATAGTTTATAGCAAAACCTTCAAGTGTGTGGATGGTAGAAAATTGTAGATTACTTCTAAAGAAATGGGTGTGCCATATTGGATTGTACCAGCTCTGTAATTTATACTCAGGACAAGAGGCCACTGTCAGGAGACAATACGGGCACAAAATACAGGCAGACAAATAAACCTGGAACAACGGGAGAAGGTCTTGATACAGAATGTGAAATTCACTGTATGTAATTGGTTTGAAATAAAATGTTTACAAGATGATGTTGAGGGGGTACCTGACACCAAAGAGGTTGTTAGAAATGTGAGAAAAATGTTGGAACATTTTACCGGATATCATGGTCTTGTAAAAAGGCCGAGAAATATTGGACTCAACACATAATGCTAGAAGATATTGTGGAGGTAAAAGTTAAAATGAAACCTGAACTGTATTTTGTTCAGGATGCTAGATGACCAATAAGGAAAAATATTTATTTATTTATTATTTATTTAAAACTTTTATACCCCGGCCTTCTCACCTCCGAAGAGGGACTCAGACCGGCAAACAGCAAATATTCAATGCTAACATTTAAAATCTAAAAACATCATAAATTTACAATAAAATTAACAAATACAATACAATAAATACATTTAAAAAGCCTTTCGCCAAAGTAAAACCAAGTTCAACGTAATCCATATATTCGGTCCGTATCAAGTGGTTAGTGACTTTAGTCGCTTCGCGATCTCCTCCTTCATTCTGCGAAGGCCTCATTGCACAGCCATGTTTCCACCCGCTTCCTAAAAGTCAGGAGGGAGGGGGTGGATCTAATTTCATTTGGGAGGGAATTCCACAGCCGGGGGCCACAACAGAAAAGGCCCTGTCCCTCGACCCCACCAGACGCACCTGCGAAGATGGTGGGACCGAGAGCAGGGCCTCTCCAGACGATCTTAACACTCTTGACGGTTCATAGGGGAGAATACGTTCGGACAGGTAAACTGGGCCGGAACCGTACAGGGTTTTGTAGGTCAACACCAGCACTTTGAATTGTGCTCAGAAGCCAATTGGCAGCCAGTGGAGCTAGCGCAACAGGGGAGTTGTGCGCTCCCTGAACCCCGCTCCCGTTAGTAGTCTGGGTGCGCGCTGGACTAATTGCAGCTTCCGGGCACTCTTCATAGGCAACTCCACGTAGAGAGTGTTGCAGTAGTCTATACAGGATGTAACTAGAGCATGGACCACCGTGGCCAAGTCCGACTTTCCAAGATATGGGTGCAGCTGGCGCACAAGCCTGAGTTGCGCAAAAGCTGGCCACCGCCGAAACCTGAGGTTCCAGGCTCAGTGATGAGTCCAGGATCACTCCCAGACTGCGAACCTGCGCCTTCAGGGGGAGTGTAACCCCGTCAAGCACAGGCTGTAACCCTATACCCTGTTCGGCCTTACGACTGACCAAGAGTACCTCTGTCTTGTCTGGATTTAGTTTCAATCTGTTAGTCCTCATCCACTCAGTTACAGTGGCCAAGCACCGGTTCAGGACTTGAACAGCCTCCTTAGTAGCAGGTGGGAAGGAGTGACAGAGTTGGACATCATCTGCGTACAGATGACACCGTACCTCGAAACTCCGGATGATCTCCCCCAATGGCTTCATGTATATGTTGAACAACATAGGGGACAGTACTGAACCCTGAGGGACCCCACAGTACAATGGCCGTGGGGCCGAGCAGGAGTCCCCTAGCAACACCTTCTGAGACCAACCCTCAAGGAAGGACTGGAGCCACTGCAAGCAGTACCCCCAAGGCCCATTCCTGTGAGGCGTCTCAGAAGGATACCGTGGTCGACGGTATCGAAGGCCATTGAGAGGTCCAACAGAACCAACAGGGACACACTCCCCCTGTCGAGTTCCTGGCGTAGATCATCCACTAAGGCGACCAAGGCTGTCTCAGTACCATGTCCCGGCCTAAAGCCAGACTGCGCCGGATCCAGATAATCAGTGTCTACCAAGAATTCCTGGAGTTGCGAGGCCACCACACGTTCCAGGACTTTGCCCAAATAGGGGAGATTGGAAACTGGCCGATAGTTGACGAATTGAGTGGGGTCCAGTGATGGTTTCCTCAACAGCGGTTTTATAACAGCTTGTTTTAAGATGGCTGGAATTATGCCTTCCCGAAAGGAGGCATTAACCACCACCTTTACCCACTCTGCCAAACCCCCTCTGGCATGGAAGGTTATTAATACAGTATATATGGAAGGTTATTAATATAGTATATATGATTACAGCAGCAAGACTCATCTATGCCCAGGGATGAAAAGAACCAGATATAATGACACAAGAAGATTAGCTGATGAAAATATGTGAATTAGCAGAGATGGACAAATTGACGATGTTGATTAAGGAAAAATCCTTAACTAAATCCACGAAAGGTAGAAATGAAAGAATACTTAAAAAGACTTATTAATAAATTAAAATCAACATGCAATGAATGGGGGGCTTATAGATTAGTTGAGAAGGTATTTGTTTATAATTATTAATGTGTATAAGTTAATAATAATAATAATAATATACTTTATTTATATTCCGCTCTATCTCCCCGGGGGAACTCAGAACAGATTACAACATACAAAGGTAGACAAACATTAAATGTCTAAATACAATGTAATAGCAATGACATTCAAATATACAGAACAAAAGTAAAGGCTTCCCCTTTCATCTCTGGCTTTCTGGAGGTGGTGCTCAACTCTGGATATGGGGAGGTGCTGTTGTTCCATTTCCAAGCCAAGGAGCCTGTTGCCCGTAGACACCTCCTGGTCGTGTTGCCAAAATTGCTGCATGGGTGCCTTTATTACCTTCCTGCCGAAGCGGTACCTACTGATCTACTTGTATATTTTAAAACTGTTAGCTTGGCAGGAGCTAGGGCTAACAGCAGGAGCTCACCCCGACCTGCAGCTTCAAACTGCCAGTCTTTAAGTCAGAAGATTCAACAGTGCAACTGTTTAACCCATTGTACCACCTTATTATAATACAACTTATTATATTATAAAACTTATTATAATACAACTTGTATTGTAAATGTGTTAGTTACTTTTATATTACAAAAATTGTTTTTTATGGTAGCTTTCGTTTTATTTTGTGTTGTTGTATTTTAGAAGTATGTTTTTTCTTTGTTTGTATCTTTGAATAAAATCATTTACAAAGAAAGGAAAGAATAAGGAGGAATGGTTTCCCAATAGCAACAGGATCAAAGCTGCATTTTATCACTGTATCTATTTAATCTGTACACTGAACATATTATATGCAAAGCAGGACTATACTAAGAAGGAGGCATGGAAATTGGAGGAAGGAAGATAAAAAATGTTAGGGGATGCAGATTATACTATATTAATAGAAGGAAACAGCAAAGACTTAGAATGACTATTAAGAAAGGCAAAAAGAGAAAAATCAAGGTTAAAGCTGAACATTAAGGAAACAAACATAATGACCACAGATGATTTACCTAACTTTAAAGTAGACAACGAAGACACTAAAAAAGTTAAGGATTTTCCACACTTTGACTCAGTCATCAATAGAATGGAGACTGGAGTAAAAAAAAATCAGAGAATTAGTATCTGCAAGGGCAACAATGAGGGAATGAAATCCTAAAGTGCAAAGATATATTATTGAATACTGAAGACAGGATTGTCCTTGCCATGCTACTTCCAATTTCTATGCAGGATTGTGAAAGCATGACAATGAAGAAAGCCTACAGGAAGAAAAATCAACTCATTGGAAATGAAATGTTGGAGAGAGTTCTGTGGCTCCCTTGGACTGCCAAAAAGACAAATCAAGTGGTCCAAGAGTGAATCAAGACTGAATCCTCCCTAGAAGCCAAGATCACTAACTGAAGACTCTCATTCTTTGAACACATCATGGGAAGAACAATAACACCTGAGAAACTAGAAAGTACTAGAAAAAAAGAAAAAGATTACATTACAACGAAGAAAGCCGCAGCCCTGAGCTTGCAAGGCCTGATCAGGGCTGCTGATGATAGGCCTGCTCTCATGCACAGGGCTGCTATAAGTTGAAGTCAACTGGATAAACAATGAAGGAGGCGTGTAATCAATTGTCCTTTTCTCTTAGTGTGATCTGGGTCAATCTCTCGTAGCCTGACTGATGTCCCATGATTCTTGGGATGATAAAAGTAGGGAGGGGGACATCCATGTAGAGTCCCCATAGCATGTTGGGAAAAAGCTGGGTATAAAAGAAATGTATATTTCTTATACATAAGTAATATTGAAAATAAACCTGCTGCTCCTGATGTTTTACACTGTTAACATTTGAACAGACTATTAAAATAAAAGTAATTTGTGTGCCAAAAAAGAAGAAGAGAACCTCATTGGGTTTGAGTACTGCAGTGTGTTCCACATGGATCTCCCTTTGGATATGGTTAGAAAACATCTATTACTCCAAAATACAATTACAAAGCTGTTAACTGGGCCTGGAATTATAATCACATTAGATTCACACTTGCCAAATTGATTAGATTCACACTTGCCAATTTAATATGCTGTCCCCCCACTTATATCCCTTTGTAGCCTATGAATAGAATGCTCATAGGACCAATGGCCTCTAAAAGTCCTTGAGCCTACAATTATATCTTAAAAAGGAGCCCCTTTTCAGGTAGACCCAAATTATAAAGTGAGGCTTATGGCTTAGGAAAAGGTCTTCCTGGAGTTAGTGCCCAAAACTAAAACATAGTCTCCTCAAGACAATCATGTCACTTGTTCTGATTACAGCTCATTTCCCCAGGTTTTTACGATGTGATCCATTTAATGTCAGCAAATGAGTTTTAAGATACTCTTTTAAACAGTTGCCATCTTAATACTTTTATTTTAAGATGTTCCCATTTCAATACATTTTTGCCAGCCTAGGAACTCATTGTACAGTGCAAGGCATGAATCTCTAAAACAAACCCATACAATGATGTGTTAGAATCCAAGGTAGACTGGAATCAACCTAAGACAAACCCTCCAGTTCAATGTCATAAGGAATGAAGTTAACTATTAGTACCTTTGGCAGTGCGCAATAGGGTAGGGACTCTGGAAAGTGGCATAAAGGATATGTATGGTGTGAATTGGACAGCCAGCCAGTGTTTTCCAGTATTTCCCAAGCCTGAGGCAGCCAAACCCTGATTTTTTTCTAGAAACAGGTGTACTTAATTTTGAATCATATGGCATTGGAACTATCCTGTTACAGCAGAGGAGGTGAATACTTCTGTAACCAACAAGTGCCAGCTTGTTTTTGTTATTTAACTTTTATGCAACTTTTAAAATATTTTGCACCTTCACTGTATTAAAAGCCCTATATGCTCCTGTAAAGGTCTAAATATTTTAGTAAAAATATCAACCCCAAAAAACTAAGTTGACTGACCTTTGGGTCAATGTACTTACCTTTGGGACCCACCTACCTTTGTGACCGCATTTCCTACCATAAACCTGCACTATCTCTTCGATCCTCCTGAGGCCCTTCTTTCACCCCTTCCTCTTTCACAGGCTCGACTTGTGGGAACGAGGGAGAGGGCCTTCTCCGCTGTGGCCCCCCACTTTTGGAACTCGCTACCTAGGGAGATCAGGCAAGCCCATATCCTAGCTGCTTTCAAGAAAGATCTAAAAACTTGGCTCTTCTGATGTGCCTTCGGAGAGTGACCACTCAACCCATCTGGTTGTTTTCACCTACAGTTGTCCTCAGAATAAATTACCTTCCCGTCCCCTATAAAGGCCAAATCCCATTGCTCCTCCATTTCGGACTCCTTTTTTATAAACACACTTTTTATCCCTATCTTACCCAGGGTTTTAACTTTTTAACATTTTACCTCATACATCTGGCCCGCCCTCTGTGTTCGATTTTATGTTAATTTATATTATTTGTTATTTTATATTTTTGTTATGATGTATTTTCTTATTATTTTGCGTTTAATCATGTTGTATTATTTTGGGCTTGGCCTCATGTTTGCCGCCCCAAGTCCCCTTTGGGGAGAGGGTGGCAGGTTATAAATAAAGATTATTATTATTATTATTATTATGTAAACACTACAACTCTTATGAAAAAGGAGCTACCCCCTTTGCTGACTGGCCAAAGGTGAAAGCTTAGTCCTTCCTGGGAGAACCTATTATCTCCATTATGGCCTGAATAAATGGGAAGGGAAATGATGGTTGCAGCGGCCCCCCTGAGATGATGCTGGCACTTTCCCCTTCACCATGGAATGAGCTTGACTTATGCATGGGTCATATCAAAATCCATAATTTTTGTCCCAAAACCTACCCTCAGTTAATACATGACCATATACGGTAATTTGTGTGCCTTCAGTTGTAATAGCTCCAACTCAATAAATTTATATTCCAAGTTGTAATACAAAAATGTGACAAAGTCTAAATGTTGTACATACTTCTGCAATATACTATATGAACTTAACATTCACAAGTGCTTTGAATATTTGTTTATCCTCCCTCATTCCCACACAAACCAATTTGCAACAGTTTATCTAAATGTAGATATAAAAACAGATATTGCCTACAAGTCAACAATACCTCAATATAATATAGATTGAGAATGCCTTATTCAAAATGATGTGGATTTTTTTTCAAATTCTAGAATATCTGTATGTGCATATCCATACAAAATGAGATATCTTAGGGATGGGGCCCTAGTTGAAATAGGATACTGATTTATGCTTCAGATATACTTGGCCTGCAGATAATTTTATACAGTTTTTAATGTACTTAAAACAGAGCTTGTGTACACTGAACCATCAGAAAGTAAATACGTCATTATCTGAGTCACCCATGTGGACAATTTTGGAGTATTTCAGATTTTGGAATTGTACATAAGGACTGCTGAATCTGCATAAATATCCACATGTTATGCCAGATCTACACTATTCCAAGTTGAAGAGCAACATGGCACAACATAAACCAGTGATGAGATGCAGCTTTGAAATGACCAATGCGCAATACCCAATATGCAACACAGAATGGCAAACATTGGATAGGAACAACCATACCGATTATTATCATCATGATTATTTATCAATTCAATAAAAACCTTATTTAGCCCCATGGTTTTCCAAACAATGTTTTTGGCAAAATATAGAACAGTCTCTAATGACTTTTCTCACTGGTCCATCCAAGATGTTTAATAGTTGTGAGATTTTGGCAACGAAGTCGGGCTTGTCTGGAAGATGTGATCCAAAAACTATTAATATTTGTCTTACGTTCTTAGCAACTGCACACAAAAGCCAGTGTTTGGGGAAAGAACTACACATTGAAATTCATCCAGTTGTAAATGTACACAATAAACTATATTCAGATTTATTTGGAGTAGATCCATTCAAAGCAAAACCTAACTCCAAGTTGTTACATTTGAACTTCTACTATCAAATGTAAATAAAATTCTGACAATTTAACTACTAAAAGACAAATAAATTATCCTAGAGCAAATCAAGCTTGAATTCTCCCTAGTAGCTAAGCTGAGACTGTCATATTCTGGTCACATTGTAAAATGTGACTCATTCTAAAATATTGACAAGTTAAAAGCAGAAAGAAAACATTAAAACTATACTACAGATGGATAGACTTAATCCAGGAAGCCACAGCCGTGTGTTTGCAAGACCAAAGCAATGATAGGGCAACTTCGAGCTATCTCCTCTGTTGAATTGCCATAAACCAAAGTCAATTGGACAAAATTAATAACAACAAAAAGAAATGAGAAACACTCTGGAGAAACCTTTTGGGAAAACCAGGAAACTTTTGTAAAGGCATGACCTTGTTAGAGATCATAACCTTTTTTCTAAAGTATGATCTTCCTGAGAGAAGTTAAAAATTTGCTTGAGTCAACTTTCTCCTTAAATATCCACTAGCATTCATGCAAGGCAATTAGGTTTCTCAGCTGTTAGACTGATATATCCCTTTGAAGTGTTAGGAACAAAGATATGTCAATGCACTAAAAACAGCACAATTTCAGAAGTGTTCTTTTCAGTTTCCCAAAAACATCTACTCTCCCTTAAAACATTTTTGGTTTAAATCATGCTCTCAAGAGACCAAAATAAGTAATTTGTTTAAAAGTAACATATCAGGTTTACTCACAAACTTCATGTATTCAGCATACAGGTATATTTCTTATCAGTCCAGTTACATATAGGTTAGAAGTGGTTTCTCTGTGCAAATAACACAGAGCATATTTCTTATAATCAACAGTCCAAAGTCTAAAGCATCTCTCTGTTCTGAGAGTCTAATAGAGTCTGTGATAAAGAGTGATAAAGAGTTTCCTCCTGCAGTGTTTCTCGCCGAAAGCAGCCTATTGTAGACTATTCTTCTTCTTCTTCTTCTTATGTCAAGAGCACAGGTCATTAAAAACTTTTGGAGCCTATCTTAATAGTTTGGCTCTCCAAATTAAAACCAAGTTAAAACAAAACTCAGGAGCGTCTGCTCCCGTCGCCATCTTGTTCCATTTCAATAGAGTCTGTATAGTCGAAAGTCTAAGGGAGTCTCTAAAGCAGTGGTTCTCAACCTGTGGGTCCCCAGGTGCTTTGGCCTACCACTCCCAGAATTCCCAGCCAGTTTATCAGCTGTTAAGATTTCTGGAAGTTGAAGGCCAAAACACCTGGGGACCCACAGGTTGAGAACCACTGCTTTAAAGCATTCTGTTTCTCCTGACTTCTAAAATGGAGTCTAAATTGAAATATGCATATGCAACGGACCTGAAAGAAAATTGGATAAAGTATCACACAGATGGTACATGACCCCCAATGGAAATGCAAAGAAAAGGAAGGATCATACTTTCATCTATGGTGGACCTGTGAAAAGGCCAAAAAATATTGGATGGAAATAAAGAAAGCTTTACAAAAAATATTAGGAATTCAGATACCATGGAAACCGGAGATATTTTTACTAGGAATACATGAGATGAAGATGGAAAAAATACAGACAAGCTACTATTCCTGATGAATACAGCGGCAGGAATATGCTACGAAAGAAAATGGAAACAAAAAGATTCCAGAAGAGGACGAATGGTTGACTAAAACACTAGAGATTAGAAATATGGACAGACTAACATTCCTTATGTCTAAGAACAAGAATATAAAAATGAAAGAAACAAATTGGGAAATGGTTACAAAATATCTGAAGCAGAACAACAAGAAGATTTTGATATAATCGAGATGATAGAAAAAGAGGGAAATAAATTCAAAAAGAAAAGAATAATAAGAAGGAAGATAAACAGAAGTGAAACCTACCAGGAAGTCAACATCTTTATTTTAACATCTACAAATCTACTCTACAATATCTATCCTTTTTCTTCTTCTTTCTTTTCTCTTCCTTTTCCCTTTATATATTTATTATTATTCTATTTAAACTATCTTATTTTTGATTTTAAAAATTGTAAATTCAAATAAAGATCATTTTTTAAAAATAAATAAACAGGAGTCCGAGATCTGAACAGTCCCAGATCTGGTCACATGGTCTGCAGCCCCTCCCACAACACAGAGTTAAGGAAAACTGTTTACAAATACACACATATACAATACAGCAGGGGTGCTCATTAGGTAGCTCGGGAGCTACTAGTAGATCTTCGGCCCTCTTCCAGGTGATCTTCGGGCCTCACCAGTCGGATGGGGCGCTCCTGCCATGCGCGCACACACCCTGCGCACACACGCGCTCCTGCTGCTGGCTTCCGCTCTCGCGGTGCTTCTTTCACCTGCGGGGCATTGCAGGAAGAAGGAAGCACGAGGCGGGGCCTCTGGAGGGAGCGCCCTGCCTCTCTCTCCTCTGAAGCAGCTGTGCAGCCTCCGTTGCCGGCGAGACAGGCAGGGTGGAGCACTCCCTCTGGATGCCCCGCCTCGTGCTTTCTCCTTCCTGCAATGCCCCACAGGCGGAAGAAGCGCTGCGCAGGTGGAAAACAGCAGCAGGAGTACGCGCGGTGGCAACAGTGCGCGGCGGAAGGAGCGCGCCGCGGCGGGGGCAGGTAGATCTTTTGGACTTGGTTGCTTTAAGAGTAGCTTGCATGCTGAAAAAGTGTGAGCACCCCTGCAATACAGTAAGCAACCTGAATTATATACATAACAAATAACTAGTATAGGAAGCTTGTAGACAGTTGCTATTTCCAACAAAAAAAAAGTGGGCATGAAAGGCTACAGCAATAAAGAAAGGGGAAGAAAGCCCCAGTCCTACTAAAAATGTAAACTGATTACAGCCCACTAAATAGTACTGCATCTTAGTAGGTCTCCTCACCACCACTTCTTTTGAATTTCAAAGCAAAATAGGTTTTTAAAAATCTCAGTTCTTCTCTGTTTGTGCTTATAAGAAAACCAAATCAGATGCTAAAACTTGAAAGACAGTAACATTCTGTTTCTAACAGTTATTTCAATCTTTGAAACAAGGTAAGATTAAAATGCAATTAAACATTAGCGAGATTTGGAAGCTATTTACCAACTTTCACAAAAACCCCTATTTTCTAACTTTACTTATTTCCATTCTCACCTCAACCAGTTTTCTTTCATATGAGTTTGCTAGCTCTTCGTTATTCTCTGCTTGTTTTTGCTCTGGGATGGTAAATTCGCTTTCTGTGTTCCAAAGACTGGTCAAGACTGAAAGCAAACAAAGAAAAATGTACAAATGCGTATTTCACACTAGAAATTAATACAGCAAAAAAGAAATGTTTAGATTCACTCACATAACCTTAAATTAAAGAAACCATTTTAACTAGCTACAATGCCAAGATTAAAACAATAAATAGCACTTTTTAGCATTCTAGAAGAATGAGGCAGCAACTCAGCATTGTCAGAAGGTGGATGGCGTAATATAATCGGTGGATCAAAGCCATCCTGAAAATCCTATCACACAATCCATACTACGTTGTACGAAACCGCCTTAACATAGGCCAGAAATGCATTGAAACCAGCATACAAATATATAAGCAGTTTGTTCTCAGCAAGTATTATGCCACACTTGTTGCAAGCAACAAGTTAAAAAATAACTTTGGAAGCAACAAGGGAAGGGCTTTTATTCACAGCTAAGAAAAAAAATATTAAACATATTGAATTGTAAATTAATCTCCAAATGCTGATGTTAAACCAAGGTAAGGAGCTCTTTTTAAATGTCACAAAAATGGATTTCAGCAATTAGACAGCGGGAGGAAGCAGGTGGCATGTCAATCTTGCAGCCCAGACAGTTGTACTATTTGTGGAATTCGCTTGTGTTTGGCTCAAGATACTCCACATTCCTCCGCTGACAGCCATCTCAGCCCAGCCATGGATAAATTATCTGCTGGGGCCAAAAAAAGAATTACCTACAAGGTTGGCACCAATCTGCTAGTAGAAATTACATTAAAATGGGTCAGCTCCAACACTCTCCCCAGCTTCAGAATAGTTATCCTAATAGGCATATTATTGCTGGAGGCCAATACCACTAGAAACTGTCAACATAAACACAAAAATTACAGCTGTATGCCCATCCTTAGGAGATAAACTCTTGGTAACTGAATGCCAAATTTAGACAATTCTTCTTTTAACTGATACAGGTAAGAGTTCATGGCTTAAGGGAAAACATTTGTTGCAAGCATAAAATCCCAGATGTGATACCAATATCTCCAAACAAAGAAGGATGACAGTGCACTTCAGTATTCAACAACAGTAGAACATTCTTTCTCCCCATTTTCCACCGCTGTGTTTCAGACAGGTTTTTTGGGGGTGAACAAGGAATGCAAGGGGAACCAACGAGCGCTTTTAGAAGAATCAGGATATAGGAAAAGCAGCCCCTGCAGGGTAGGAAACAACTTTACCCAAGGCACAGGAAAGCCCTTGCCTATCAGTGTTGAGAGTATTGAGCTCAACAATCAAATGTCTGTGCTATTAAAGCAGTGGTTCCCAAACGTTGGTCCTTCAGGTGTTTTGAACCTTAGCTTCCACAATTCCAAATAGCTGGTAAAATGGCTGGTATTTTGGGGAGTTAAAGTCTAAAACACACAGAGGACCAAAGATTGGGAAGCACTGTATTAAAGGGAAGCTTTCTCCTTTTTGTTTGTGGATAGGAGCTGCACAGACTGAGCATTCCAAGTTAATCTACAATTTCATAACAAGCAGACCAAAAAAACAGTTCCAAGGAAAGATCAAATGTGTAACATAGGCCTACATCCATCTGACAGTCTCAAGCTAACCGAAATCCACAGATTATACAGAAGTGCTGCCTTGCTATTTAGCAACCAAGTAAATGGTTCTACTCTAGATGGGAGCAGAATTGGATTTAGGCCATGAACACCAATACACTATCACTACTGTAAAGAAATGGCATGCTCATGACCAAATACACAACTAAAGGACTCTTGAAAGATGACCTCCCGACTTCTCTTGAAAGACCTCCATTGAAGATGAGTCCACATCTTTTTGAAAAAATGCCGATGTTAACAGTTAAAGCTCTAAACCAGGAATGGGCAAACCCCGCCCCGGGGGCCGGATACGGCCCCCCAGCCAGTTCTATCCGGCCCGGCAGGCCAGCGGGCAATGGAGGGGGAGGGGGGAGAAGAGGAGGCGAGGAGCAAGCGGTGCCGCAGAACACATGGTTTCGCTGTCCTCCGCCTCTTCCCTTCCCTTCCTCCACTCCGAACAGCTGGCGAGGGTGAGGGAGGCGACCACGGAGGGAGGGGGGAAGGGGAAAGGAGGGGGCGAGGAGGAGCCTGCCCGAAGAGCTGGCGAGGGTGAGGGTTTTCCCCTTGCGCACTCACGCCAGGCGCACACCCCCCTCCTCACCAGGACTTTTCCGAGGCACGCTGAGAGAGGACGATACCACTCTCTCTCTCTCAACGTGCCTCGGAAAAGTTCTGCCGAGAACGGGCCTGGCGTGAGAGTGCACGGGCAAAACCCTTGCACTCGCCAGCTGTGTAAGCCGGCTCCTCCTCGCCCCCTCCTTTCCCCTTCCCCCGTCGCCGCCGCCCCCCCCCCCCAGTGCATTGTGGGCGCAGTCGGGGGTGGAAAGGGAGGCAAGGAAAGCAGGCCGGACATGCCACCTGCTTCCTCCCGCTGTCTCTCTCTCTCTCTCCCTTCCCTCCGACCTACGGGGAGGGAGGGGGGAGAAGAAGAGGAGTGCCTTCCTTCTATTCTTCCTTCCTTTTTCCCGCCCTCCCTCTTTCCTTCTTCCTCTTCTTTCTTACTTTCCTTCCTGCAAGCAGCCCATGACATGGAGGTAGGGCTCCTCCTCTCTTTGGGAGCTGTGGGTAAGCTGGGAATTGGCTTCCTCTTTCTCCCTCTCTGTCCCTCCCCCTTCCTCTCACTCCTTGATTCCTTCCTTCTTCCCTTTCTTCCTTCCCTCTTTCCTTGCTTCCTATCCTTTCTTCCTTCCCTCCCCCCTCCCTTCTGTTCTTCCTTCGTTCCTCTCTCCCTCCCTCCTTTCCCTTCCTTCCCCATCTCCTTTCTTTCCTTTCTCTCTCCCCTCTGTAAAATAGTTGGTTGTGGGGGTTCTGTGTGAAGTTTGCCCCAATCCTGTTGTTGGTGGGGTTCAGAGTGCTCCTTGTTTGTAGGTGAACTCTAAATCCCAGCAACTACAACTCCCAAACATCAAGGTCTATTTCCCCCAAACTCCATGTGTGTTCATAGTTGGGCATATTGAATCTTCATGCCAAGTTTGGTCCAGATTCATCATTGTTTGAGTCCACAGTGCTCTCTGGATGTAGGTGAAATACAATTCCCAGACTCAAGGTCAATTCTCACCAAACCCTTCTAGTGTTTTCTGTTGGTCCAGTCCTGTGTGCCACATTTGGTTCAATTCTATCATTGGTGGGGTTCAGAATGCTCTTTGGTTGTAGGTGAACTATAAATCCCTGCAACTCCCAAATGACAAAATCATTTTTTTAGTGATTGTCACTCCTTGTAGGTGTCTTGTAGCCAAATTTGGCACCAATTCGTCCAGTAGTAAGAAATCAGTTTGTGTGTGTGTCAACTGTAAAATAGGATGTTATCTGCTTTGAACCAGATTATATGCCAGTGTGGACTCAGATAACCCAGTTCAAAGCAGATATTGTGGGATTTTCTGCCTTGTGTTTTTCCCTTACGGCAGGAGGAGGTTGGACTGGATGGCCCTTGGAGGTCTCCTCCTACTCTAGGAATCTGTTTGTTGTTGTTTTTATTAGCAGAGACTGAATATTATTATTATGAATTAATTCAGGGACTTATGATACTCACATTTAGTTGAATTCAATCTTAAAATATATTATATGGCTCTCACTGAAATAAATTTCCAAATATTTTGCTTTTGTGGCTTTCTGAGTTAAAAAGGTTCCTGACCCCTGATATAATGAATCTCAAATGATACAAATGTTCACATTTTGTTAACCATTGTTTTGTAAAATGTTAAGTGAATAAATGTCATTTTTCCTATGACAACCTCTCTTTTTCATTGCTCATAACATATACTCTTATCAGTCTTATTAATATATCAAAAACACAATGTAGTGCCTTTTTTATTATTATTAAAGAAATTCAATTGATATTATGTAGAACAGGCCTGGGCAAACTTCGGCCCTCCAGGTGTTTTGGACTCCAACTCCCACAATTCCTGCCAGCTGTTAGGAATTGTGGGAGTTGGAGTCCAAAACACCTGGAGGGCTGAAGTTTGCCCAGGCCTGATGTAGAATGCAGTTCAGCCTTTACGTGCGGCCCTCCATAATATTTTTTGGCTCTCATGTGACCCCTTCGAAAAAATAATTGTCCACCCCTGCTCCAATAAACAGATCAACTAAGGGACCACCTGTCCTGTTCTGATTTTGTCTCATTCCTAAAATCTTAAAGAGAAGCGCCGTCGAGAATAGCATCACCTACGGAGGACTAATTTCTTTCTTTTTAAAAAATAATCTTTATTTGAATTTTACATTAAAACGTAATAATAGTTGGGCAATAAGAAAGAAAAAGAGAAGAAACATGAGTAAATAAAAATAACTAAAATAGAAACGAAACAAAATATATGTTATAGGTTGATAGAGAAAGAAAAATGTGTGTGTGTGTGTATGTGTGAGAGAGAGAGAGAAAGAAAGAGAAGAAAAAAGTAAATAGAAGAAAAAATAGATGTTTTAACTTCCTGATATCTTCCTGGGGTCTTTCTCTCTCTCCTTCCTTTTCCCCTCCTTTCTTCCTCCTCGGCTTCTCCTTCATGTTTGCTTCTTTCCCACCCTTATAACAGCCTTCCTTTTTATATATTCCAATTCTTCTTTATTCAATCAAAATCTTCTTATTTCTTTAAGATATTCAGTAACTTTTTTCCAGTCTGTTTCTTTCCTTTTTTTTCTCCTTTGTTTTTTGACATGAGGAAAGTGAGTCTATCCATGTTTCTGATCTCGAGTATCTTCATCAACCATTCATTTTCTGCTGGTATTTCTTTTGTTTCCATCTTCTCGCATAACAAATTCTCGCAGCCGTGGTCATCAGAAATAGTAATTCAATTCTAGTTCCTTTTCATGCATTCCTAGTAAAAATAATTCTGGCTTCCATGGGATCTGAATCTCTAATATATTTTGAATATCTTTCTGTACTCCTTTCCAATATCTCCTCACTTTATCACATGTCCACCACATGTGGAAATATGATCCTTCTTTTACATTGCATTTCCAACAGTTTGTACAACGTATTGTTATAACTTTTACCTAGCTTCTTCGGGGTCATGTACCACCTGTGTGATATCTTCATCCAATTCTCTTTTAGATCTGTTGCATATCTATATTTTATTTTTTTCTTCCAAATTTTCTCCCATTCTTCTTGCCTAATGTTTCTTCCAATATTTTCGTTCGACCTTTTCATGTAGTTTCTTTCTTCCTTTGATTCCATTGCCCATTCTAATAACTTTTTATATATCTTTATCAGTTTTCTTTCAGATTCCATTATTTTATCCCAGAAGTTTTTTTGTGCATAAATCCTATTTCTTTGTCTATTTTATATTTTTCTTTAATTTGCCAATATTGAAACCATGATTTTTTTTGATCTAATGTGTATAGTTCTTGTTGTGGTTTTGTTAATTCTCCTCTTTCTTTTTTAAATATTTCTTTATATGTTGGCCAAACATTCCATCCCATGCACCTTCTTTGTCCTGCCTCTAATGGTGATACCCACAAGGGTGTATTATTTTTTTTTTGGTATCTCTCCCAAATTTTTAGTATGGATAATCTTATAAAGTGATTTCCATTTTTTTTCTTTTTTGTCCCTTGTACCATACATATGAGTGCCATCCCCCTCTCAATCCTATTCCTTCTAAAATTAATAGCTTCTTTTTTCCCCAGTGTTAATGCACTCACTTATTTATGTGTCACGTTTCTATACCGCCCCTCTCAGCCCGAAGGCGACTCGGGACAGTTTACACAGGCAGTCTCTGCCCTCAATATAACACAGCAACAAGACGAACCCTTCCCCCCCCCAAACATAACACATATAATAACAATTTAACAATTAAAAACATACAATTGCAGCCTCAGCGTCATGTTGAAATCAGTTTCCATCGCATCGTCGTCATTCCATATATCCAATCACTTCATAATATAGTTTTAGATCTGGCGCAGTATTACCCATTGTAATGCTGGGCCGAGACCAGCATAGCAGTTTGGCATCCAGGAAAAACAGGAGAGCCAAAAGGGGGAGTGGCTTGGAGCCTTCTCTGGGAGGGAGTTAGAGAGAGAGCTGCCTGGGAGGAGCCCAGAGCTGAGAGGAAAAGCTGAGCTACTTGAGTGGGAAAGAGTGTAGGTTATTTGTCAGTCTCTTGTCAGAAGAGTGAAGAGCTTCTTGTCAGAGCTCAGAGAGAGAGAGAGAGAGAGAGAGAGAGAGAGAGAGAGAGCAGTCTGTGGTCAGAGCTGTGAGTTTAAAGCAGTCTCTTGACACAGCTGTGTGTGAGCTGACAGGGAAAGCTCTGTGTGATAGCTGGCAGGTAGTCAGTCACAGGCTTTCAGAAATCTCTAGGATTTAGGGATTAGCTCACCTCTCTGAAGAAGCCAGCTATAGGAACACTCTAAGCGATAGAGTTATAGCTAGGGGCAGCTTCTGGTAGACTGAGAGTTAGCTCAGGGTACTAACTAGGATAGTTAGTTTGTAGACTGCTCACCATTAGTTTAAATATTAGTGTGAGGGAGTTTTACCAAGACAAGTTTTTACACTGTCTGTTTTAAGATCTAAGAATTCATCTTCTGTAACCAACACGCTAATGAACCTTAATTGATAACCGTAACGCATTTGTGCCTCTCAAAGCTGCTTGTTAGTTTAATAAATATTCATCGTTATTAACTTTTCAAGACAGTTTCAGTGTGTCTCATTTCCAACAGTGTGTGCCGGTTCTAGCAATCTCTCATTTCCCAGTCTGGAAGAAGATTTTACCTCAGAATCCTCTCAGTTATTTTTGATAATTATAATTGGAGCCTAGATTAACTGTTATTTTTATAAGAAATCCTAAGATTAATATTTTAGGTTGGTGGCAGCAATCAAAGAGTTTTAAAATCCTCCAAAGTTTTATAGCCAAGTTGTCACATGCAGCAAGTCCTCCCCTTTCTTTTTGTTCTATCAAATTATTATAATGTATCCTCGCTTTTTTGTTATTCTAGATAAATTTTGTGATGTCTCTATTCCATTCTTTTAGTTGCTTTTGATTTCTCATAATAGGCAGATTTTGAAACAGAAAGGTCATTTTTGGTAGGATCTTCATTTTCACTGTTGTGATTTGTCCTAATAGTGATAAATTTATATTTTTCTATCCCTCCATTTCTTTTTTCATTTCTTTCCATTTTTCTATATAATTATTTTGTAATAATTGTAAGTTTTTGGTGTCAAGATGATTCTCAAATATTTTATTTTTGAGGCGATTTGTATATTCCATTTTTCTCTTAATTCATCTTGTTCCTTTCTATCTATATTTTTTGTTATTGCTTTTGCTTTCTCCATATTTATTTTGAATCCTAGAACATAAGAACATAAGAAGAGCCATGCTGAATCGGACCTCAGCCCATCTAGTCCAGCATTCTGTATCACACAGTGGCCCACCAGTTGTACACGGGGATCTCGAGCAGAAGTACCCGACCCCCCACAACCAGTACCCGGGGAAATCCTGCCTACCTCAACCAACTCCGAGGTGGCACTTGAATGTCCTTTTCAGTAACTACCGATACACTTGGTATCCATGAATCTGTCTAATCCTGCCTTGAAGTTGTCCAGGCTGACAGCTGTCACAACCTCTTCTGGAAGTGAGTTCCATAACCCAATGACCCTCTGGGTGAAGAAATATTTCCCTTTGTTAGTCCTAATTTTCCTACCTTGGAGCTTCAGGGAGTGCCCTCTAGTCCTAGTGTTTTGTGACAAAGAAAACAGTTTTTCTTTATTCACCTTTTCTATCCCATGCATGATTTTGTACACTTCGATCAAGTCATCCTGAAACTTCTCCAAATTTTTTGATTATATTAATCCATTCTCCTAATTTCTTTTTTGGTTCTTCAATTATACAGATCACATCTCTGCGTCTAAGGTCAAAAACATTAATTTATTTTGGTGGTTAATTTCGTAGTATTTGATCAAATCTACAATTGTTCTTACGTTACGTTATCTTTTTGGTGTCTATTGGGTAGGAAACCTGCCTGTTCTTCCTTTATATATTCATTGAGTATTTTTAAGTCTTTCTGCCATTATATTATTAAAGATTTTATAATCAACATTTGATTAATGAGATTGGCCTATAATTTTTACTTCCTCTGGATCGGACTTCTCCTTGTGGATCACACAAATATTTGCTTGTTTCCATGAGTTAGGTATTTCTTTATAGATTCTTATTTCATTCATTATATCTTTTAGGTATGGTATAAGTTCTTGTTGGAATGTCTTATAATATAGTGCTGATAGACCAGGGGTGCTCATTACGTCGATCGCGATCTACTGGTCGATCGTGGAGGCACTACTGGTCGATCGACGCGCACTCACCCCCGCCCCCCAGCTTGAAATATGGCTGCTTTTCTCTCTCTCCCAACACAAAAGGGAGATGGAGGGTCGAAGGAAGGAAGGCAGGCGTAGAGGTGGCTTGTGGAGAGAGAGGTGGAGAGATATATATATATATATATTATTTATTTATTTATTATTTCGATTTATACACCGCCACTCTCAAAGGCTCAGGGCGGTTTACATAAAACAAGATATAAAACAATCATCCAACAGTAACAGATTAGCAAAGATCGAAAGCCTGCTGAAAAAGATGGGTTTTACAGACCTTACGGAAGGCCATCAGATCTTGCAAAGCCCGAATCTCAGGGGGAAGGGCATTCCATAATGTGGGGGCAATGATTGTAAAAGCCCTTCGTCTGGTTGCCGTCAGGCAGTAGTTCTTCAGGCTAGGAATTTCCAAGAGGTTTTGCTCCTCGGAACGTAGTGATCTCTGAGGTTTATATGGGAGAAGGCGATCTCTTAGGTACACTGGCCCCAGACCATATAAGGCTTTAAAAGTAAGAACTAACACTTTGAAGCTGATCTGGTGCTCGATTGGTAGCCAGTGCAGTTGCTGGAGAACTGGAGTAATGCTGTCTCAGATTGTGGAGGAAAGAGGACAGCCAGTTTAAAGCTGTCCCTCTCACTCCAGCCACGGCTAGACGGTGTGTCAAAAGATCATAATCGACAGTATCAAACGTCGCTGTGAGATCCAATAACACAGGCAGCGCCGCTCCTCCTTGGTCAAGCTGACAATGAAGCTGATCTGTGATGGATACCAGCACCGTCTCGGTCCCGTGCCCCATACGGAAGCCGGACTGGAAGGGATCTAATCCGTCTGTGTGATTTAGGAATTCCTGCAACTGCTCCACTGCTGCCCTCTCAATTACCTTACCCAGAAACGGTAAATTCGAAACCGGGCGGTAGCTGGAGAGAACCGAACGATCTTAAATTCGGTTTTTTCAGCAGTGGAGAAACCACTGCCTCTTTCAAACCCTATGGAAATATTCCTTGCTCAAGGGAGCTGTTCACTATATTCAACAGAGGTCGACATAGACCCTCCAAGCAAGATTTCACTAGCCAGGAGGGGCACGGATCGAGGGAGCAGGTGGTTGATCTTATCGCAACTACAATCCTATCGACAGCCTCTGCGTCCAGCGGTGTAAAACAGTAGAGGGTGGGCCCAGCGAGTGGCCACGGAGTCTCAGGTTCCCTTACTGTATCAATCGTGGCTGGAAGAATCGAGAATCGAGATCTTGTCTGTAAAATAACTCTGAAAAGCCTCAGCAGTCAGGGCCTGATCATCACTTTTTGGGATGGTAGGGACCATCGTCAGAGACCGAATTATCTTGAACAATTGTGCTGAGCGTGAGCTACCAGACGCTATCATGGTTGCATAATATTTTTTCGCCTCCATAATAGCATGCTCATAAGCATCCATAAACTGCTTATAAGCTGATCTTGATTCTTCGTCATGGAAATCTCGCCACACGCTCTCTCGCTGTCTCTGCTCTCGTTTCATCGATCAAAGTTCCTCAGTAAACCAAGGTGATCGATTTTTACGAGGTCGGAGAGGGCGTCTAGGCGCGATCTCGTCGAATGCGTTGGATAGATTGGTGTTCCATATGTCCACCTGCCTCTCGATCAAGTCGCTGACAGGTTCCAGATTCCTCAGAGCATTCAGGAACCTATTGGGTTCCATAAGTCTCCTTGGGCGAACCCAAATTGGTTCGGCACCTGAGCGGGGTGGAGGGGCATGCTTCAATCGGATTCTTAGGGCGTAGTGGTCCGACCATGGTACCTCTATAATAGAGGATAGGGTTACTTGTATTCCTGCACTGAAGACCAGATCTAGTGTGTGTCCAGCCTGGTGTGTGGGCCCAGTATCGCAAAGTGAGAGTCCTAGTTGTCACGATGCAGGGTCTTGGCCCAGCCCCTTAATCACACACACAGAGACGGTAAACAGCTAACTATTTATTGAATAATAAGAAACAGGTGAAAAGGTAAATTGTCCATAAAAGTATCAAAGTTCAATCAAAAGGGTAAAGAGTCCGTAAGTAAAATCCGAAGGCAAAACGTAGCAAAGGTTCCGCAAAAACAAAGCGGATCAAAGACTTGGTCCGTGGCAAAGGAACAAGGCAAAGTTCATAAACAAGCCCAAGAAACTTCTTGGCAAGGCACGAGCCGGCAACCTGGCTCCGTGGAACTTTGCTCGCTTCACTCCACTTAGAACAGAAGTGGCCGAGCTACTGAGGATTCTTTCCCACGGATCCTATACTTAATTCCCTTGGCGAGGCCCCCGACGCTCTAGGCTTCTGCGCCAATCTGTGCTACGGGATCTAGCGCTTCTCTGGCGCTCTAGGCTACGGTGCCAATTCCTCCTGTTGGACTCAATGCTCCGTCTCCTATCAAAGCTTCGTCCTTGCCTCCCAGCACCTGGGTCGCTATCTTCATGAGAGCCAAACTCCCTTTCAGCTTCCATGGGCTCATCCTCCACTGTTTCCCTGACCCTTTCCTGCGACCCGAAACCACCTGGTTTCTCATACTGATTGGAATCATCACTCCCAGGGTCAGCCTGACTTTCCCAGCTCTCATAGCCGTCAGGCCATCCATCATCCCAGGCCAAGCTCTCTGTGGGAGATGAAGGCCCAGCTAACTGATCATCCCCTTCCTCCAAATCCTCATCGGCTGCATCTGGCCGTAATGCAAGTGGGACCCCCGGTGCTGCCCCCTGCCCCCCAGGCACGAAAGGGAACTGAGTTGCTACACTAGTGTCGCCATGGTCGACACTAGGTCCATAGCTGCTGGTGAACATGAGGCTGCATCAGCGTGGACGTTGAAGTCCCCCAGAACTATAAGCCTGGGGAACCTCAAGGACCACTCCGAAACAGTCTCAAGCAGCTCGGATAGACTTTCTGCTGGTGCGCTAGGCGCACAGTACACCACCAGAAAGGCTATACTCTCCTGTGAATCCCACACTAGGCCAGCACTCTCAATACCAGTGATGTTCAGCACAGGAACTGCCCTAAGAGATAATAGATCTCGAGAGAGCATTGCCTCGCCGCCGCCCCCCCCCCTGCCCCCCATTCCGTGACTGGTGGGTGATTACATATTCCGGAGATGTTAGTTCCTGGAGGAAGATCTCATCCCCCTCTTGTAACCAAGTTTCAGTAATGCACAAGAGGCCGTCACCTAAATCAGTGAAAAAATCTCTGATGGTAGCGATTTAATTTCTAACGGACCTCGCATTCACCAACACCAGTGAGGAAGGGGAGGACACTGGTAGCCTGTCAACAGTGTGCCTAGGGATAAGCCGCATGTCAGAGGGAGGCCGAATCTTCCGCCGATACCGCCTCTCTCTAGCATTCGGCCTGCGTCTATCACCATAATTCCCTCTCCCTGAGATCACTTGTATTCCCATATCAGGAGCCGGTTCTACATTGGTGCTTGCTGAGCTGCTAATTTGCGACAAATTCCCTGAAAAGGGGACAGTTCAGAGCACGTTGGAATATAAGCTAAGCCAGGTGGTAAATGGCTCTGAGCAAACCCTCCCATCCTAACTGGGGCAGGAGTAAATGTCGGAGACCCCACGTTCAGCTTAAGACTGGAAGGTAATCCAATATGTACAGAGGCCTGAGTTCTTACAGAGCCATCAGCAATGCTTTTGTCCTTGGGTGAATGAGAGGACACTCTCTTTCACCTTTGTCCGATTAAGACTACCTGGTGGGGCATTGTCCTGTTTGTCCTGGGAGGCTGGGAGCGTGGAGCTTTTCCAACAGCCAAAGCCCACCCCCCAGAAAGTCCTAGATCTGAACTTTTTATGTTTCCTTCGAGGACGTTGCCTCCGAGGTTCTGCAGCGATCTCTTTGATCTCCCCGATCAGCTGATTGTCAAACCTTTCTCCACTGGGGGAAGCACCGGCAGCATCCCCTTTTCTTCTATCCACTTTGCAGCCGCTCTCTCCGGACATAGTCTCTGTGACGTGGCACTTCTTCCTGTTCCTTTGTACGCCTGCGCGGTGTCTGCGCCTGCGCATTTGCGCTCTACTAAAATGTGGCGATGAGAACGAAAGCTGCCGTTCTCAAGGCCAGGCTCCATGTCAGCGTCCCCATGGTCATCCGCCATCTTGCATTTGCGTCTCTCCAAAAGAAAGACAGCAGCAGCGGCGGCGATCTTCAGGCCTCCAATGCATCAAAGCCACAGCAGGACCCTCTGGAGGATCGCCGACACATCAGGCAGCTCAGGCAATTCCATCGACCGCAGTCCCTCTGGTAGAGGGGCATGGTCTCTCTCTTCCAAACCTCGCCGTCCAGACCACAGACAAGATCCAATCAGGTAACATTCAAGTGGGCATCTCCAGCCGAACATGCAACCCTGTGGGGATGAGCTCCAATTTAGGGGGCTCCGGCTCCAGTCCCAACTCATGATTGCAATCGGCTGAGGGCACCATCAGGCTTGTCGCTATGTCTACTCTCCGGGCCTCCGGATCCCTCTCATTGGGAGGCCCATCATCCGGTGAGCACTCTTCAAACCAGGAGGCTCTCCTGGTAAGGGGTAGTTCTTTTGGGAAGTCCCATGACTGGTCCCAGGTGAGATCTTTTGACTCATCAGGGGCAAGCTCTGTTGTCTTCTCACTATCCAATTTTTGGAAAGGGGCTGGGGAAAGCCTCAATGAGCCCTTAAACTGGCTCAGTAGTTTTCCAAGGTGGTTAAACTGGCGGGCAAGGTGGTCGTATTCAGCATGCTCTTTGATTGTAGGTGAACTATAAATCCCAGTAACTACAACTCCCAAATGACAAAATCATTTTTTTTAGTGATGGTCACTCCTTGGGTTAGTAGGCCCCTTCCTTCCTTCTCTTGCACCGCATGGCTTGCTTTCTCTTTCTTCACCCACAAAAGCCCTGAAAGTGAGGGAGAAAGGGAGGATCCCTGACCTCCCACCCTCCCTCCTTCCTTCAGTTCCTTCTGTCGCTCAAGTTTTATCTGCAGGGTGTGTTTTTGTTGGCCAGCCTAGAAAGATTGGCCTTTGTATCTTGTCATCTGAATGCTGCCTAAAACAAAATCAGAAAAAGGGGCGGGGGGAGGCTGGATGGCCATTTGTCAGGGGTGCTTTGAATGCGATTGTCCTGCTTCTGAGCAGAATGGGGTTGGACTGGATGGCCCACAGGGTCTCTTCCAACACTGTGATTCAGTGGGCCCTTCCACACAGCCCTCTATCCCAGAATATCAAGGCAGAAGATCCCACAATATCTGCTTTGAACTGGCTTATCTGAATTCACACTGCCAGATAATCCAGTTCAAAATCCCACATTTTCTGCTTTAAACTGGCATATATTTGAAAATAGTTATATGTTTTACATTTTTGTAGTGGGTAGGTAGATAAATTTGACTTGGTTGTTTTGTAAGTAGCTCGCATGCTGAAAAAGTGTGAGCACCCCTGTGATAGACCATCTGGTCCAGGTGCTTTGTTTTATTTTAATTTCTTTATTGCTAATTTTATTTCCTGTTCTGATATTTCTTTATTCAAATTTTCTCTTTGTTCTTCGGATATTTTTTATATTTTGTTGCCCTAGGTATTAATAGATTTTTTTCTTCCTTAATTTTTTCATCTTGATATAGTTTTTATAAAAATCATAGAATTGCCTCATCTCTTCTTCCTGCGTATATAATTTCTCTTTCTTATTTTTGTTATAAATGTCGCCTCTTTTCTTCTTCTTAATTTATTTGCTAACCATCGACCCAGTTTGTTTGCGTTCTTGTTTCATATATTTTAATTGTTTTTCTCTTTCCTCCATTTCCAGGTATTATCTTTGTTTGTGTAGGTATTCTAGTGCTTGTTTTGCTTCTTTATTTTAGGGTGTACTATTAATTTGTCTTCTTCCTTCCCTATTTCCCCTAGTATTTCATTCATCTTTTGGTCTCTCAGTCTATTTTTAATTATTTTATATTGTATAAAACTTCCCCTCATTACCACTTTGCTTATTTCCCACAACGTGAAAAGCTGTGTTTCCGAATTATCGTTTATCTCAAAATATTATTTTAGTAGTCTCCGGTTTCTTTCTATGTCTTCCCTTTTTTAAAAGATTTTCATCCAATCTCCAACGTCTTGTCTTTTTTGTGATTTCTATTTTTAAATCTAGAGGACAATAGTCAAAATCTATTCTGGGTAGAATTTGTATTTTTTTAAACATTTATTAATAGTGACTTTGAACCCCAAATCATGTCAATTCTTGACCAATTTTTGTGCCTGGCCAAATAATACGTGTAATCTTTTCTATGTTCATTTTTAGTTCTCCATAAGTCTTTTAAGTTTAATTCATTCATCATCTTTATCAATGATTTTGGTAAATTACCTTTATTATTATTATTTTTCTTGTTTCCTTATTTACCATGCTCCTATCCATTGCCCTGTATAAGACTCTATTGAAGTCTCCTAAGATTATCAATTGATCGAATTCTTGGTCTTCTATATTCTATATTCTTTTAAAGCTTTTCTGCAAATATTACTTAGGATTCATTTGGTGCGTATATGTTGTATACAGTATATTGCAGATTAGTATTTTTTTTATTTTGTAATATTATGGTCACTCCTAAGTATCTTCCTTCCTCGTCCTTAAAGGCCATCTTTGCGGGGATGTCCTTGTATATGTACATGACTACCCCCCCCCCATTTCTTTTCCTGTGCTGAAGCATAGAACGTTTGCCCTAGGGCTTTGTTTTCAAGATGAATTGTGTTTTTGCATAATGTGGGTTTCTTGTAAAGCAAGAATATGATACTTTTTTTCTTTAATCTGTTAAACAATTTCTTTTATTTGGATAATTTAGTCTATTAATATTGTTTGAGAATATTTTTAATTTCCTTAGCATATTTTTCTTCTTCGTCCTCTTTTTCTTCTTCTGTTATTTGTCCCTCCTCCTTCTCCTCTATTTCTTCCTCTTCTGGGTCACTTACGTTTGGAACACCAGCTCCTCCATCTGAGTTCTTCCTAAATTCTTCCTTTTCTATCTCTTCTTTCCCAGGGGATTACGTGCGTCTCTTCTTATTTTTTCTCCCTTTTGTATATTCTCCATTCTTACGTTCTCTTTCGGATTTTATCTTTTCATAAAATTCTTTTGCTCTTTCTTCGTTCTTGAGCCAATATCTTTGCTCTTTATAAGTTGTCAACAATCCTTCTTCCCGCTCCCATCTAAATCTTATCTTTTGTCTTTTTAATTCTTCAGTTAAAAAGGTGTATTTCCTTCTTCTTTTTAAGACTGCATTTGGATATTCTTTCAGAATTATCACCTTTTTTGCTTTGTAGTAGACTGTTCTATTGTTTATTCTTAGAATTTCATCTCTCATCGATTTATTTACGAAATGCACAATTACATCTCCTGCTGTTTTGTTCTTTCTTGTGAAGTTTGTGTTAATCGTGTAAATTCAATCGGTTGGATATTGCATTTCTTGTCCTGTAGAGTCTAGTAATTCGGCTAGAATTTCAATTACCTTGACTCTTACGTTTTCTTTTATCTCTTCTTGTATATTCCTCAGTCTTAGTTGAAATTCAATTTCTTTGGCTTCCATTACTTCCTGTTTTTCTTCTAATCTTGTGTTTTTTAGTTCTAGGCTTTTCATTCTTGTCTGTAGGGCTTCTTGAGCTTTATTTTTTTTTATTTCTTCTCAGTTTTCAGTTCTCTTGATTCCTGTTGCATTAGGGTCAGTTCTGATTTTACCCCACCTATTTCTTCTTTTAATTCTCTTTTCAAATCCGCCATTTGTTCCTGTGATATTCTTTGAGAGAAATCTTGTTTCGCTTGTATTTTCTGAATTTTTTTCATCATTTCCCTCAGATTTGGTTCTTCCGGAAGGGACATCCTCCTTGGCGTCCCTTTATTGTCTCTCGGTTCTTTGTCTCCCTTAAATTTTGCAAAAGACATTTTTAAGTTTGTTTTTATACATCTTTCTTCCTCCTTTGGCTTCCCCTTTGATCTTATCTTCTTTGTCTTCTTCTGTGTCTGTTATTATATTTAATCTTCTATATCTCTAGCCCTCTGCTAATTGTGTTTTTTTTCTTTTTTCCCCTTTCCCCCTTATTTGAAGAGAAAATTTATTGTCTTTTCTTACCTTATTTCTACAGTTGTCGGATATCCTCCTTGGAGGACTAATTTCTTATGGGTGAGCAGAGTGAAGAAGAGTGATATATGGCATTTATATTGCTGCTGTATCTTAGTGCCCTGTGTTTAGATATATGTATTATTTTTGTTGTATGTATTTTATGTTGACAGGTTTTGATTGTGTTGTAGCTTGCCTCGAGCCATTAGGAGAGGTAGGTAACAAAAATTGTTGTTGTTATTGTTATAGGTTCTGTATCTCAAAACGTAGAGCTGAGAGGGGAAAACTGGTGCCATTGTTTGAATCAGCATGTCAAATATACCCAAAAACAGGTTTAACATTTGAGGCACCAAAAAGTGTGGTGGTGACCAGTGTTATTTCTCTCTCTCTCTCTCTCTCTCTCTCTCTCTCTTTCTGCCTACCTACCTACCCACCTTCCATATCTACCAGTCTACCCTATCTATCTATCTATCTATCCATCCATCCGCCCACCCACCAGTGTATTTACATACCCTATCTATCTAGCTATCTTTTTTATTGTATACAGTGGTTTTCTCCCGGCATGGGGTCCAAGGTAATTTAGAATACTAAACCATTTGTGTATTGATATACCAAAGTCAAATATTCTATTTGAGTTCTTGGTGACTAAAGGGGAAGAGGGGTCATGCAGCCCAGCACATTCTTTAAAGCAACTTTCAATCACATTTGTCAGAATACAGTTATTCCCTTGCATAAGCCACTATTAAACAAAACATCCTTTGGAATATACGTATTATAAGACATTGAGATGTCAAATGTATTCTTAGCCTAAGTGATGGAAATGCACCCCACAGCAGATGAAAGGAAACCAGAAGGCATAGAACAGAACCATTCATTTTTAGAAGCTTTGCTGCCACTCTCACAGCCGCCCCCTTTTTTTCTTCTGATAAACCTGACCATCCCACTCAGTTTCTATTCTTATCCTTCCCTGATTTACATAACTGTAGCACAGCAGCATACAGCCAGCTGATGTTACCCGTCCCCCTTCTAATAATTATGCAAGTCACAAAATCAGTATCTTATTAATAACTTGAATAATACTAACTTTATTTTTATATCCCGCCACCATCTCCCCGAAGGGACTCGGGGTGGCTTACAAGTGACCAAGCTTAAAACATACAACAGAATTCACCAACAAAAAACAAAAATGCAGTTTAAAACATAATAATACAGGACAGTCAGTTATAACACAATTAAAACAGAAAGCATAAAAAGTGTTAAAACTATATCAAATCAACTCAGGAACCAGTGACCAGGAATATAATGGAAATTAATGATGATATCTCATATTAAAAGCAGCCCTAAAATAGGTTTTGATATAATTTAATATATTGGAGGGAAAATCAAATGTAATAAAGAACGTAATCCAAGTCATAGAGGTAAAGCCACTAAGGCCAGAGTTGTCAACTATGGTCAGGGACCACTAGAACTCCAAACATTTTGGTCAAGTGGCCCACAGAAAGCTTTAAGTAAAGGTAAAAATTTTCCCTGACATTAAGTCTAGTCGTGTCCAACTCTGAGGGGTGGTGCGCATCGCAATTTCGAAACCATTTCTAAGAGCCAGCGTTGTCTGTAGACAAATCCAACGTCATGTGGCCGGCATGAATGCATGGAGCACATTGCCTTCCCACAGAAGCATTACCTATTGATCTACTCACATTTGCATGTTTTCGAATTGCTAGGTTGGCAGCAGCTCACCCCGCTCCCTGGATTCAGCAAGTTCAGCAGCTCAGCAGTTTAACCCACTGTGCCACCAGGAGGCCATTCAGAAAGATTTTAAACAGTGGAAAATAGTTGTATGATTTCAAAGTGCACATCATATCCTTCCCCATAGAGGCATCCCCAAGGAATTTTTTTTAAAAATCAGAACAGTTGTGTTTGATAAGTATCAATAAAGCCAGATGTTTCATTTCCACTAAAATGGATTCTTTCATCAAGCTAAATGTCCTTAATTGCCCATTACAAACCAAGCTATGCCAAAATAAATTGCATGTCTACAAGGAGCTCATAAAAACATATAGTATTGCTAGAAAAATAACATTCCTCCCCTATCCCCATCCCTTTTTATGCTCACAACAATGCTATGAAGCAAATTAGTCTGAACTATAATGGCTCACTTGTAATCCAACAAGCATAACTGAAATCTGAAACCCAGATTTCTGAAGTTTCCATCCCACACTGCCCCACGTTGTCTCTTAACAAAAATAGATTACAGTAATTTGCGAGATTACTCATTTCTTCAAAATTCCAGGTGTTTCTTTCTTCAGTCATCATTTTTCCATGAAAAAAAGCAGGTAAGGGACTTAGAGAGATTTACAGAACGGCCCAAGAGTACTGCTTGAGGTTAGGAACTGATTTAAACATTTTCCTTGTTTTTATAATTATAGTATTTAAATCTATTTTAATGTTTATATTTTTAAAAATTGTATAGTTTTGAAGGGTGAGCGCCATTTTGGGTCCCAGTCCTGGAGAAAAGTGGAGTGCTAATAAATATAAATAATAAGCAATTGAAGTGTTGTTGCATCGTGTCTAGCTTTTCCGTTCTGTTGTCACTGGGATGCTTTTGGATGCTATTTGTTACAGCTCATGGCTCTGACTTACAGTTATCTTGCCAAGATTTGTTCAGATGTGATTTGCCACTTCATTCCTCTAAAGCTCACCGAGGGCATCCAGAAAACTTCTGTGGCTGAGTGAGGATCTGAACCCTGATCTCCCAGCGTTTTGATCCAAAGTTAAACCATTACACTATGTTGGCTTGCCTTTTTGTTAAAAATGACTACATTCTTCAGTTTGGGAAGGGTTTGAGGGAGTCGTGGTCATGAGCTATGACTTGTGTTCCAGAGATAGTGTCTTAGTAGTAGATCGATAAAAGATGGTGAGGACCTATTCTGGATCCATGTGGTCTTGAGAGAAACAATAAGACTCAAACTGCCAGCTTTTTGCAATTTTTATTTATTTATTTACGACATTTATATGCCACCCTTCTCATCCTGAAGGGGACTCAGAGCAGCTTACAAGTCATATGAACATAGAACATACTATATTACTAGCATAGTACTAATACATCATTCATAATATTAGTATTATGTAATATTATATTGTTGCTGGGGGAGGGGCCCTGATGTCGCAGGAGACAAGATGGAACTGTGTGGAGGCAATGTGTTGGGTCTGGAGTTGTTCAGAGTGAAAAGGGTTGGGGATTGCACATGACTGATAGTTATACCTTCCCCATTTCTGGCTCATAATAAAGCTCAGGTCCATTAATACAAATATCCACCCATGTAATGGGGTGTATATTTCTGCCCCTTCCTTCACACTGCAGACTTCTGATTTCTCCAAAGAGGGTTGAATTTTTTTTTCATGTCAGGAGTGACTTGAGGAACTGCAAATCGCTTCTGGTGTGAGAGAATTGGCTGTCTGCAAGGACGTTGCCCAGGGGATGCCCGGCTGTCTGATATTTTACCATCCCTGTTTTAGATTTCTCTCATGTCCCCGGATGGGGAGCTGGAGCTGACAAAGGGAGCTCAACCTGCTCTCCCGGGATTCAAACCTGTCGATCGGTAGTCCTGCCAGCACAAGGGTATAACCTATTGCGCCACTGGGGGCTCTCTCAAAGGTTGAATGATCTTTACAAAATGATAATGATGATGTAAACCAGGGGATCTTTGTAATCCTTCCATAATCCTTATAGCCATACTGGTTGGAATGTATTGCAATTGAAGTCCAAAACCACCAGAGGCCTAAGCCTAAGTGCAGGCAGTTTCCAGGTTACGAACAAGATACGTTCTGTCTGTAGGTTTGTTCTTAAGCTGAATTTGTTTTTAAGTCAGATGTTTGTAATTTCAGGGGCTGCCTGTATTCTCCTTCTCAAAAACAGCGCCCCTTGAATGCTAGGGAATAGTTCCAAACAGAACACAAATAGTCACAACTGTCTTGTCAAATGCATACTTTTTGCAGAGTTTGAAACGGAGTCTTGCCAAGAAAAGAAGAAAAGAAGAGGAGACAAATCATGGTTCAGCTCACTACACACAAAGCAAGCTCTGTCAGACAAAAGGATGAGGCATTGCCATTAATTGGAGAAAAGGATATTGGTTCTTGTCTGGATTTAAAATGAAACATAAACAGACCTCATATTGATAATTGCGAGACAAAGTCAGGCTGCCTTGTAATGCCATACATAAACACAACTAGCCAGACGAAATCACCAATTTCTCTTTTATCATGTGTAATTTTAAAATACAAGAATAGCAAATTGCCTCCCTTGTCATCTGAAATGATTGGATAAAAATGTTCTGTACTGACAAATTACACATTTTTCAAGACTATATTTTGACAACGATTCATTAGAAATACATTGTGTACCGGCAAGCACACACATTTTATCGGAAATGCCAGGAGGCAAGCTTTGTAGCAATATGACACTCACCATCCACAGTCTGACCTTCTCGCTTCAGCATCTGGACAGCTCCGACGTATTTCTTTAGCTGTACCTTCAGCACCTCGTTTTCTCTGCAAATACAAAGAACGTGAAGAAAGAATTTTACTTCTTCACCTAGAAAAGTATAAAGGGGAAGGAAATAGATGGCAAAGGACTCTGGAACAAATTCTAATATAAATTATTTTTTTAAAAACACACTCGTGGAGGAATTGATGTGAGGGAGTTACAATCACTGAGCTGAAATTCTGATTTGCAATAATGGTTCCTGACAATTAAGAAAATCAACTTAAGCACTCCTGAAGGATATCGATTTATCCTGTTTAAAGATCAAAGATAGAGAGACCAGTCTACCACCCTTCGAAGCAGTCTAGTCCATTGTTGAACAGCTATAACATTCAATAATTTTCCCTAATGTTTCCATAGAATCTCTTTTCTGATAATTTGAATGCATTGGTTCAAGTTCTTGTCTCTTCAGCAGCAGGAGAACATCTTCTTCATCTTCTACATAGTATTACTTCAAATAGTGGAAGTTCTCTCTTTTTTCCACCCCCCTCATTATTCTTTTTTCCCCTTTGCTTGCTTTTCTTTTCTTTCTATTTATTTGTATTTCTCTTTTCCCAAATATTTGTAATTTTATTGTATCTCTAAAATAACTGAATAAAAATTATACCCAAAAGGAAACAAAAGTGAAGATCCTGACAGAAAAAATGAGCTCTAATAATATGCCTGAAGCTGAAAGAGAAAATACAGAGGTGAGCACAACTAGAAGAGTGTCGTGGCTATGATTCATAAACAGAGCAACCAATACGATGTACAGGGCAAGCTGTGGACCTCCAGAAACAAACCATAGGCTATTCCAGCCTGGGCTGGTTGGAGTTGAAGTCCAAAAACACCTGGGAGGCTAAAGATTGCCCACTTCTGATACACAGTCATTTCTCAGACATAGATTGAAGAGTTCAAAGTTTTGTAGAAATGCCTGAGTTTTGGGTGGAGAATATTCCTAAGGAAGAGTTGCCACACTATCCACTCCCCTACCTTGCCAAGGCCTGGATCTTTGCTTTGTAGAGCTCCTCTTGCTCTAAAACCACCTTCTTCAGACTGTCGATTTCTTGACGCAGAATTGCAGAATGCTCCATCTCACCATCAAGGAGATTTCTCAAAGAACTGAGGAAAAGAGAGCGTAGCTTTGTTGACACTAATCTGGCTCATCTCATCAATACTCTTTAAGAAGAACAGGACGAAGAATACCATAATGGGATTGAAAGCCCTGGTATGTTGCAGGCACAGAATCATAGAGACCACATGGGCCATCCAGTCCAACTCATTCTGCCATGCAGGAAAAGCACAAAGTATCCCTGACAGATAGCCATCCAATCTCTGTTCAAAAGCCTCCAAGAAGGAGCTTCTACCACAGTGCTGTATGTATCTGTGTGAGTGTGTTTTTTACAGTCAAACATGCATGATTTACTCCTGGTGAGTCAAAAAGCCAAACAGGGAATAGGGTTACAGCCTGTGTTGGGTGGGGTTACACATCCCCTGAAGACACAGGTTCGTAGTTTGGGAGTTCTCCTGGACTCATCACTAAGCCTGGAACTCCAGGTTTCAGCAGTGGCCAGGGGAGCTTTCACACAATTAAAACTTGTGTGCCAGTTGCGCCTGTACCTTGGGAAGTCAGACTTTGCCATGGCAGTCCAGGCTCTCAGCACATCTCAAATAGACTACTGCAATGTACTTTACGTGGGGTTGCTTTTGAAGACTGTGCGGAAGCTTCAAGTAGTTCAATGGGTGGCAGCCAGATTGTTCACCAGAGCGGCATATAGAGAGCACACAACCCCCATTACGCCAGCTCCACAGGCGGCCAATCTGCTAACGAGCACAATTCAAAGTGCCGGCTTTAGCCTATAAAACACTAAATGGCTCTAGCCCAGCTTACCTGTCTGAGCATATTTCCCTCTATGAGCCAGGGAGGCCCTGCTCTTAGTTCCACCCCCTTTGCAGGAGCAATTGGTGAGATCGAGATACAGGGCCTCCTCGGTGGTGGCCCCTCGGCTGTGGAACTCCCTCTCCAGTGACATCAGATTGGCCTCCTCCCTCCTGGTCTTTCATAAAAAAGTTAAATCCTGGCTGTAGAAACAGGCCTTTGGCGAGCAGAAATTAAAGTGCAATAGAGTCTCATTGTAGCACAGCAGTTCTCGTTTGTGCCTGGGGGGCAGGGGACAGGACCGGGGGTCCCATTGGCATTGGGGCCTGCAGCAGCGGAGATGGATTCTGAAGAGGATTTAGAAGGGTTAGCAGAAGGAGAGTTTCCCATCACTGGGCCTCCTTCTCCCACAGAAAGCTTGGCTTGGGATGAAGGTTGGCCTGACCCTTACGACGAGACAGATAACCAGGTGCAAATGGAAAGCAGTGATAGCGAAACTTATGAACGGCCAGGGGGGAGAGGTTCACAGGATCCTTTGAGTGAAAACATGGAAGAGAGCGGCTGGGAAGAATCTAGGGAGGAGAGCTCTCACGGAGATAGGGCAGCAGATGTTGGGAGGCAAGGCCGTACTTTCGATAGGAGACGGGACATCTAGACTAGCAGGAGGGGCTGGTACCATAGCCTAGACAGACCGAGGTCCCGCACCACAGATTGGAGAAGGAGAAGCCTAGAGCGTCGGGGTCCTCGCCATATAGATTAAGTAGAGGATCCGTGGGAACGAATCCTCAGTACTTCGGCCACGTCTCATCTGAGCAGACGTGAAGCGAAGCTGGTCCACGGAGCTAGGTTGGCTAGTGGCTTACCAAGTCGTGTTTTGCACCTTGTACCTTGCTTTGTTCCTGAATCCGCATTGCTGTGCGGAGCCTTGCCAAGTCTTTTGGAAACTTTACCAAGTTGTTTTGGACATTTGATTGCCTTTTGCCTTTGGATTTGCTTTTGCTATTTTTATGGACAATATACCTTTTGAACTGTTTTTATATATTCAATAAAGTAGTTAGCCTTCAGTCCGTCTCTGTGTGTGTGATTAAGGGGCCGGTCAAGTCCGTGCATCGTGACACTCATCGAACCGGCACAAGAAGTAAGGTTAGGTTGCTTACCTGTAACCGTGTTTCTTCGAGTGTAGGTCTGTGAAATTCACACAAATGGGTTTACTCCGCGCATGCGCAAGAATCTCGGACATACTAGCTTTAATTAAAGATTTACATAAGCCCCTCCCACTCCCCGCCCCCCCCCTCATCCCCCAATTGAGCTACCTATTTAGTTCCTTGCCGCCAGACAGCAGCAGAACATAGGCATGACAAAGAGGGGAGGACGGGTGGGTTCTGTGTGAATTTCACAGACCTACACTCGAAGAAACACGGTTACAGGTAAGCAACCTAACCTTCTTCTTCGTGTGGTCTGTGAAATGCACACAAATGGGTGACTTAACAAGCTTATGTACCTGGAGGTGGGTCATGCCACACAGGAGAACAAGACGGCTCTGCCAAAGGATGCATCCTTTTAGCGAGAACGTCGAGGGGTTCACCCAGGTAGCAGCCTTGCAAATTCGATCAACAGGGACACCCGCAAAAAAGCTTGGGATGTTGAAACTGCCCTTGTGGAATGGGCTTTAACACCAACAGGTAATTCATAGTGGGCTAACTGGTAGGCCAATCGGATTGACAGGTCTATCCATGAGGCCAGACGTTGAAAGGTAAGGGGAAGTCTTAGGGACTCTTCCCTATACTTAAAAAAAAACACTTAGGGGATTTTCCATAAGGGGCTGTGCTATGCAAATAAGGATAAGGCCCTCTTAACATCGAGAGAGTGAAGGGCAATCTCCAGGGGAGATGAAGGGTTAGGAAAAAAAGGCTGAAAGGACAATGTCCTGGGCCATATGGAAATGGGAAACAACTTTGGGAAGAAAGGTGACATCCGTCCGGGGAACCACTTATTTTCATGGAACCAGATGAATGGGGAATCAGAGCGGAGTGCTGTGATTTCACTGGTTCTTCTGGCTGAGGTAATAGCCATGAGGAAGGCCGTTTTCAGGACGAATGGAAAATATGACACGTTGACGTGGGTTGAAATGGGGTTTAGAAAGCTGGGAGGGGACCAGTTCTAAACTCCAAGATGGAGGAGGAGGAGAAACCGGGGAAGACTTTTTATATCCTTGTAAAAACATGCCCACTAGGGGGTTTGAAAAGGGACGGGACACCAAAAATATATATATATTTTATTTTTTTATTTTTTAGGAGAGAGCTGGTAGATAGCATTTTATGGAGGATAGGGAAAACCCTTAGTGGAGAGGTCAATAAGGAAATCTAGGACAATAGAGATAGGGGCCGGCTGTGGCAAATGGCCCAGCGGTTGAACAAATTTATGAAACCTGTCTCACTTATAGGTGTAAGCCTTTCTGGTGGAAACCTTAGAGCTGTTTGAATTATGAGGCGGACAGGATTGGAGAGGTGGGAAAGGGTCTGATCCTCCACGCTGTAAGGTGGAGAGATGGGAGATCTGGGTGTGGGATGAGACCCTGTCAGAGGGTGAGGAGGTTGGGATCAGGGGAAGGTGAAGGGAGTCTCCCTGAGAGGCCTGGAGAGGAGGCGTGAACCATGGCTGGCAGAGCCACCATAGGGCTAGTAGGAAGCAATCCAAGTTGTCGGAGATCAGTTTGTAACCACTCTGGATAGGGGTGGAAGGGGAGGAAGGCATAGAGGAGTCCCGGGGACCACTGGCAGAGGAATGTGTCTTCTAGACAGTCTGGGGATGCGAGAGGGTGGAGTCTCGCGTAATATATGAGGCAGTGAGTATTGAGGTGTGAGGCAAATAAGTCTATTTGAAGAGTGCCCCAGCGCCCGATCAATGAGAGAATGTGGCGGGGGTTGAGCTGTCACTCGTGAGTGGTGGACGGAAATCTGGTCAGTGAGTCGGCCAGAGCGTTGTGTAGCCTGGAAGGTGAATAGCTAGAAGGAATGTGTTTTGGTGAATGCACCACTCCCATATTGGAAGGGATATTGAGAGGAGAGTGGGGGAGCGAGTGTCCCCCTGTTTGTTAAGGTAGTATTGTCCGTGAGGACTTGGATGATGCGGTTGGAGGCTAGGGCCACAAATGACCGTAGGGCTTTCTCGACCGCTATCAGTTTCAGTGTATTGATATGGAGCCTCTTTGGAGGGGGACCAACGATCGCTGATGGTGAGGTCTTGGAGATGAGCACCCCACCCCATGGATGATGGGTCTGTCGTTAGTGACAGGGACAGCTAAGGAGGAGAGAAGGGAAGGCCCGAGCACACATTGGACCTGTTTGTCCATTATAAGAGGGACTGGAGAACACGGGCGAGGGGATGGAGGATCATGGCTTGGCTGTCTAGCCCCGGCTGGAACACTGAGAGGAACCAGGGTTGGAGGGGGCGAAGGCGGAGGCGGGCGAATGCGGTGACGTTCGTGGTGGAGGCCATGTGGCCAAGGATAGATTGCATGGTCCAAGCAGAAAATCGGTGGTGAGCTTGGATAGCATGGATAGAGTGGCACAAATTGAGAAAACGGTCGTCTGGGAGGTAGGCCCTCTGGGATACGGAGTCTATTATTGCACCTATGAACTGTACGGTCCGGGAAGGTGAGAGATGTGACTTTTCTATGTTGATAACAAGTCCCAGGCTCTGTAAAAAAGATAAAGTATAAATGATATCGGATGACAGTTGGTCACATGACCCAGAGCAGAAAACCAGTTGTCCAGGTAAGGGAACACAGTGATGCCCTGCTGGCGAAGGTGGGAGGTGACGACCGCCATACACTTAGTGAAAGTCCTCGGGGCCGTGGAAAGGCCGAAGGAAGGACATTAAAGGAATATGGAGTATCGTCAACCATAAAGGTGAGGTACTTCCTGTGGGACTGTCTAAGAGAAATATGGAAGTAGTAAAGTAGAATTGTTGATTTGCAGAAGAAACGCCAGGAGAAAGTGCTACTTAACATAGGCATAGAATAACGGAGTCAGCTTGCTAGTAGCAGCACGAGAATTAATTCTGCTACAGTAGGTGTCTTTAAGGCCAACAGTAGCCTTCCAAGCTCCCTTCAGGATGAAAGGGAGGATGGAGGAGAGCGTGGCCATCTTAAATTTGTGTGGTTTGATGAATTGGTTAATTTCCCGGAGGTCCAAAATGGGCCCGAGGCCACCATCCCTTTATCTATAAGGAAATAACTGGAAAAAAGCAAAATTGAGTTTGGTGGGATGGGGTAGGGGAAATGGCTCCTTTAAAAAGGAGAGAGTCAATTTCTTTTAGTAAGGCAGGAGAAGTTTGAGAGAGAGGTTTTCTGGAAGGGAATCAAACTCTATGGCATATCCTCGATAGACAATGTCCAAGACCCACTTATCTGTGGTGATGGACTGCCAGATTGGGAGAAAGGGCTGAAGCCTGTCAAGGAACAGCCTAGTGATCCCTGAATGGGACACCTGGACGCTTGTATCCCTGTGAAGGGAACTGTGGTCGTTGTCCTCCTGTATACGGAAAGGACTGAGGATAATAGTATGGGCGCCAACGCTACCTGTAGGGTTGGTAAGGTTGACTGGGTTGTTGGCCATATTTATTTAGGGTTTGTTTTAATTTATGAGAGTATTCAGACTGTGAGTCTGTTTCGGAATTGAACAGACCAGCTTTATCCATTGGCAGATTTTCTATCATGGAATGTTGATTGGAGGACAATGTTGCAGGTCTTAACCAAGCATGCCTCCTAAGGGCAACTGACCCCGTGAGCAGTTTGCCTGAGGTATCTGCCCCATGCTTAGCCAAGTCCTTTGTAGGGTGGCCAGGGTGAGGGCTTCTAAATGGAAAGCCTTAGCCATGGGCTGGTCAGTTGCGGGAAGCAGGTCCAAATGTGGGCCTGTTTTGTTCCACAGGTATGACTGATAGACGCTCATATAACGCCATAATGAGCCATCCCGCCTGAAAGTCATGCCGAAGCATAGAATTTTTCGGCCATGGCATCAAGTTTGTACCTTCTTATAGAAGGAGCAGCTTGGTTATTTTGAATTGGCTTAAGTTGGGATCAGTCATAATCGAATTTACTTTTGGAAGATTAGCCAACCAGGGGGTGGTGAATAGGTCAATTCGATAAGGTTTTTGCCCGCTTAGATGTGCTTGGGACAGTAGCAGGGGCAACTCTAGAATTTTCAGGAGTTTGACCAAGTAAGGTATAGTAGGTAACGTGGTGGACTACTGTGGTTGTTGGTCAGCAGAAATAAAGTAAGGGTCTTGAACCCCATCATCAGATTGTGGGGGCTGTATGCCAAGGGATCTGGCCAGCCTGATTAATAGTGCAGAAAAAACTTTTTATATTCTTCTGCCTGCTGAGGGTCAGTCTCAGGCTCAGGCAGGGGAGGTAAGGGAGTAGCATCAGAAGAGGACTCCAATCTGCATCATCATGTGGAAGGTGGGGGGGGGGGACTGGGCAGGAGGAGCAACCGTCGAGGCAGGGGCTTGAGTGGGAGGGGCTGGAGGTGGAGGGGAGAAGCATAGGAGGCCACGGATACCGAAGTGGATCCGGGAGACGGGAGGCGGGTAAGGCTCTGGAGGGGAGATAATAAGAGAGACAAAAGGGGGGGGGATAATCATGAGAATGCCTGTAAAAATGTTCCCAGGGGCGGTCCCGGTAACCGGGCGCCTCTTAAACGGGCTGCACAAGCGGGAACGTCCTAGATGTCGTCCGCATGTGCCTCGGACTCCGGGGAGGGAGAGGAGGAGGGGGGAGCCTGGGCGAGAGGCAGAGAAGGGGGAGAGTCACATGGAAGCTCCCCTTCGGTAGCCGAGGAGAGTGAGAGTAGGAGAAGGAGGGAAGCTGCAGAGAGGATCTCCCTCGGTCACCGAGAAGGTGGGAGGGAAGGAGTTGGGGGGGATCTTTCACCCCCGTCAGGTCATCTTCAGCCTGAAATAATTGCAGCGGTTCAGCTGCTAGCAGCGTTATGCAAGGACTGGGAGACCTGTGGCCGGCCAGGAGCCTTGGCTGCTTTTGTGCCTGACTCTCAGTTTTGATTTGGACCGAAGAGAGTGCTTAGAAGTCTTTTGTTTCTTTTGCGGTGGCTCAATGACTGAGTCAGAGGCCAGATCGCAAATGGCACTTTTGTCAAGGCACTTTACAGGGGGGGAATGCCCTGAAGTAAAAGGGAGGGGAGGCTGGCTCGAGGATGGCTGAGAGAGTCAAGCCTCTGTAGGGGCTAAAGACTGCCTGTACAGCGAGGCTTTTAGCCTGGAATCCCTGCTCTTTAGAGCTCTGTTAGAAAGGGACCTTAATATTGCAGGCCTGGGGTTATGGGATTCTCCACAGGAGAGGAGACACTTGAAATGTCTGTCCTCTTGGGGCAAAGTAGCCCCACAAGCAGAGCATTTTTAAAGGAGAGGAAAGAGATCTTATCTGAGAAGGGTAGTCAGGCAATCCGTGGTCTTTTTCCAATCAGGAGAGCTGAGAGCTAGCAGTCGGAGATGCTTTCGCTGGCAAGGCGGAAAAGGAACTAAATAGGTAGCTCAATTGGGGGATGAGGGGGGGGGAGAGGGGGCTTATGTAAATCTTTAATTAAAGCTAGTATGTCCGAGATTCTTGCGCATGCGCGGAGTAAACCCATTTGTGTGCATTTCACAGACCACACGAAGAAGAATCAGGATGACGATTTTGGAACTGGTGATATGGTTGCGTGTTTTAATTGGTTTTGATTGTAATTTACAGTATATGTTTATTGATTTTAATGGTTATTGTGTTGTGTATTTTTTATTTATGTATAATTGTGGCATTGAATATTTGCCAAAATTGGAAGCTGCACTGAGTCCCCTTCGGGGTGAGAAGAGCAGGGTAGAAATAAAGTTAAAATTTTTTTAAAAAATTACTTATGTTTGGGGCATTTTCTAGATCTGTGGTGGATGTGTATATCTTCACATAACAATGGGTATGCTAAAACTCTGGAAGCAATGTTTTAGAATAGTTTGTGAACTGTGTGGTCCTTCAGATGTTGAACTGCAACTCCTATCATTCCTCATCACTGGAGATGTTGGTTAGGGCTCTGGGAAATTGCAATACAATGGTCAAACAATTTAAACTCATTTTAGATGAATCAGCTGAACTTGCCCTGGGAGATGAGTAGCTGTTCTAGAGGAATCATTTGTACTTCTTTCCTTTTGGAACTCAAGGAGCAGACAATGGCCCTTTAAGATTAAGCAGGGATTCTGTGGGATTGGTTCAGGGTCACCCAGTGACCTTCTTACCCAACCAGGAACTTGGAAGTCAGGTCTTCCCAACTCCACTTCAGCTTTTTTTAACATGGCACCATTCTGAATTCTTTTTTACCTGGTCTGCTCTTCCAGTTCATGCTTTCTGTTCATCATGGCTATGCTGGCTTGCCGAAGTTCAGCTGAAAAAGAAAAGCAAAAGAAAGAAAAACCTATTATCCTTTTTGAGTTAACACTTAAGCTATCAAATGCTGAAGGCATTTATCTCTGTGGCTTACATAAATCACGTGGATTGTGTCCAATAAACAGTCACTCTGCCCCAACATATTTAACTAAAGACTAAATAGTTAAGTCCATTTTGTTACCATCTGACAGGTTTAGCTACAGAACCCGAGAAAAAAAGAGCAGAAGATGTGCTCAAGAAACATACTGAATGGGTCTCAACATGAATCAGAAGCAAGTTGCTAAAGTATTGCCCTCTGCTAGCCAAGGCTTAGAACAGGCTAGTTTTTAACCATCTCTTGAGAATGATTTGTCAGTACCCACCCAGCAACACAGATTCAGGAAATTGTCTCAGATAACTGGATAAGTGTTGGATATTATTTTCAACTAATTTGAGACTTTTCTTCTTTCTATGCACAAAATATAGAATGCATTTTTGCAACCTGGAAGTCTCTATGGATGCATTACTCTGGTCCATGTTATTTACCTACAATCTCCAGGAGGATTCTGGGAATTAAAATCCAAAGAAATATTTTCCTATGCTATGCTAAGACTCCCTACTGCTCCCATCTTTCTCTGAGATTCCTGGTGATAAGTTCAGTATTTTTACGTTGTTGCTGTTGTTGCCCTGAAATAGTGTGTGACTTACGAGAATCCTAAGGTGTCAAATTTATGCAAATGGCACTCTATTACTCCTTTCCACCCAATGCCAAGGTTGCCATCCTGGTCTTGAACCAGTGTGTCTGTCATCAGTGATGATCTGGATGAAAGCTAACTTGTTGAAATTAAATCCAGACAAGACAGAAGTACTCCTGGTCAGTCTGAAGCAGACCAGGGTGCAGGGTTACAGCCTGTGTTGGACGGGGTCACGCTGCCCTTGAAGACACAGGTTTGCAGTCCGAGAGTGCTCCTGCACTAATTGTTGATCCTGGAACCTCAGGTGTTGGTGGTGGCCAGGAGAACCTTCTCACAGTTAAACCTTGTGTGCCAGCTGTGCCCGTACCTTGAGATGCCAGATTTGGCCACAGTAGCCCATACCTTAGTCACATACCGCTTGGACCACTGCAACACTCTCTATGTGGGGCTGCCTTTGAAGACAGTTCAGAAGCTTCAACTGGTACAGAGATCGGCAGCCAGATTACTAACTGGAGCTCCATACAGGGAGCGGACAACTCTCATGTTGCGGCAGCTCCACTGGCTGCTGGTCTGCTTCCGGGCTAGATATAAAGTGCTGGTCATTACCTTTAAATCCTTAACAGTTCAGGCCCAGGCTACTTGAAGGACCGCATCTCCTCTTATAGACCTACTTGAGACATTGCGGTTACTCTCAGTCCCACCCGTCACCCCTGACTTTCAAAAGGCTTTTGACAAAGTCCCTCACCAAAGGCTCCTAAATAAGCTCTTCAGCCATGGAATCAGAGGACAGGTCTTGTCCTGGATTGGAACCTGGCTAAACTGTAGGAAACAAAGGGTGGTAATAAACGGACATTTCTCTGGGTGGAAAGAGGTGAGAAGTGGCGTACCCCAAGGGTCCATTACTTTTTAATGGGTCCATTACTTTTTAATTTATTCATTAATGATCTGGATGTAGGAGTGAATTCTGAGGTAGCAAAGTTTGCAGACGACACTAAATTGTTCAGGGTAGTTAAAAATGAAACTGATTGTAAAGAGCTCCAGAAAGATCTCTCGAAATTGAGTGAATGGGCAACAAAGTGGCATATGCATTTTAACCTAAACAAGTGTAAAGTCATGCACATCGGGGCAAAGAACCCCAACTACACCTACCAATTGATGGGGTCAAAGCTTTCCGAGACAGATCAGGAAAGGGATCTTGGGGTTTTGGTGGACAGCTCAATGAAGATGTCAACCCAGTGCGCAGCAGCAGTGAAAAAGCAAATTCTATGCTAGGCATGATCAGAAAGGGAATCGAAAATAGGTCAGCAAATGTTGTATTACCTCTCTACAAATCGATGGTAAGGCCACATTTGGAGTACTGTGTACAATTCTGGTCTCCGCACCTTAAGAAGGATATAACGGAACTGGAAAAGGTGCAGAAAAGGGCAACAAGAATGATCCAAGGGATGGAGCGGCTCCCTTATGAAATCAGGTTGCAACGCCTTGGTCTTTTCAGCCTTGAAAGACGGCGTTTAAGAGGTGACTTGATCGAAGTGTATAAAATCATGCATGGGATAGAAAAGGTGAATAAAGAAAAACTATTTTCTTTGTCACAAAACACTAGGACTAGAGGGCACTCCCTGAAGCTCCAAGGTAGGAAAATTAGGACTAATAAAGGGAAGTATTTCTTCACCCAGAGGGTCATTGGGTTATGGAACTCACTTCCAGAAGAGGTTGTGACAGCTGTCAGCCTGAACAACTTCAAGGCAGGATTAGACAGATTCATGGATACCAAGTGTATCGGTAGTTACTGAAAAGGACATTCAAGTGCCACCTCGGAGTTGGTTGAGGTAGGCAGGATTTTCCTGGGTACTGGTTGTGGGGGGTCGGGAGCAGGTTAGGGTTTTGCCCTCCCTTCTGCTCGAGATCCCCGTGTACAACTGGGGGCCAATGTGTGTTACAGAATGCTGTACCAGATGGACTGAGGTCCGATTCAGCATGGCTCTTCTTATGTTCTTATGTTCTTATGTAAGTTCGGTTGGTGAGAACGAGAGAGAGGGCCTTCTCTGCAATCACCTCTCACCTCTGGAATGCCCTCCCTAAAGAGATAAAAATGGTCCCTTCCCTCCTCTCCTTCAAAAAACCATTAAAAACCTACGTGTGCACTTTAGCATACAGAGAGGAGGAGAAACTAGGGAACGACAGTCAGCTACTTTGCCTTTGGTCAGATATTTTCATTGTCCTCTAGCCTTGGTGGGTTGGCCTGGTGCTGTGAGATATTACAGCAATTGCCAAACTTGACTTTTTAAATATTTCTAAAAAATTTAATGAACTTTCAGGAGCTCATTAAATTGAGGTTCATGTTTTCATGGTTTAAATCATTTTCATGTATTTAAGGTTAGATATAATTTTATTATGTAACTGTTAGAGCAATTTTAGGTTGTATTTATGATTGGTTGTTTGATGTCTATTGGTGTTGAGATTGGGTGAGTTGTTAATTGTATCCTTGTCTATTTTTGTGGCAAGGTATTGAATGTTTACCTCTATATGTTTTTAGTGTGTAGTAATCCACCCTAAGTCCTGATGGGGAGATAGGGCTGAATATTAAGAAGGAGGAGGAGGAGGAGCTATTATGTGCAGAAAGGATTGGCTTTTACTTTCCTCAACATTCAAACCATGTATTTTCATATACAGGCATGTAATGAAAATGGAGTGAGCACACAGGTTGCTCATTCTGTCACTTCTAGGCGAGAAGCTAAATGGCACACCTAGGGCCCTTCCACACGCCTATATCCCAGAATATCAAGGCAGAAAATCCCACAGAACCTGAATGTGGACTCAGATAACCCAGTTCAAAGCAGATAATGTGGGATTTTCTGTCTTGATATTCTGGGATATAGGGCTGTGTGGAAGAGCCCTGGAAGAATTAAAATCAAGTTGCTCACAAAGCATTGCAAAGCCTCCACTGAACAGATTCTTTCAACTAAATCACATCTTGTTATTAAAATGGGGCCATTTATCTTAATAAAAAAACAAAGAAGCTGTTGTGCTTCTGAAGAGCTGAAGTTATCTAAGATGCATTAAGAATTGCATCCAAATGTGGAAGGAAGAGATGCTTTCAAAAGTTGACATGAAAAGGAACTAGTAGAACGAAGTTCGCTTCTAACCTACATATGTCACAACCACTGTCTTCAAAAACACTACTGTTAAAAACCACCCGTTGCCATGGGTCTCACAGATTTTCTTATCATAGCGTACTCATATTTTACACCTGCTGCACATTTACAGAGTTTGGTTGCTATGCAACACGCTGGTAGCCTCGCTTTTAAAAGCCATTCTCAACCAATTAAAGGGTGAAAGTTATCCATTAAAAAGCAATACTTGCAAAAATGTTAGACTCACACAGTTTCTTCTACAGATTTCCATTAACGATGTAAACAATTTCAACATCAAAACAGATCTGTATGCTTGGGCACATATTTGCAGATCCAATTTGCAGAGTTCTTAACATCATCCAATATTTCGCTTTGTTGAAGACCCTGCTGGCCCTCCTCTCTATCTTTACATGCTTTGACAGTATGGAAGGGTGCTTGCTCTTTAAAGTACTCAGGGAAATTGACTTTGGACTTAGTTTAGTTACAGTTCTCCAAAACATTCACAAACATACAAAAACAACTGTTTAAAAAGATCTAATGTCAGAGACTTAGATCCTTTTAAAACTGCTAGTATCTCCTCTTCTTTTTTCCTCTAACAATTGAGCCCCTAGCAAATCTAAGCTGGGACATCTCTGGCATAATTGGATTGACTATGCATGGACACTATCATAACACTGCCTCATTTGCAGACAATTTCTCATTTCCCTAACAAGCCACCCAAAAACATTCCTTATCTCAAATCTATCAGTTTTGGTCTATATTCTGCTTGCCAGGTTAACTTTAACAAATCCCTCATGATGTGTTTAGATGTACGCACACAAAATGGTGATCTATAACCAATTTAAAGCTCTGTTTGTCTGGATTCACCTATTATTATTATTTCCGGTATTTATATCCCATCTCTTCTTTACCCCCGAAGGGGGACTCAGGACGGCTTACATTGGCAGCAAATTGATGCCGTTACATGTAAACAATTAAATACAATAACCATTAGGTACAAAAACCATTAAACCATTAAAATACATAAAACACATAAACCATTAATTTAAAACAGTACATAAACCATTAATTGAACAATAAAACCGTATTCTCAAATATATCACCTTGCCAACCCATTTCCAATCAAAGTGCTGCTTTATATTTGTTGTCCGAAAGCCTGGTCCCAAAACTACAATTTCAATTTCTTTCTGAACGCCAAGAGGGATGGGGTTGATCATATTTCATTTGGAAGCGTGTTCCACAGGCGGGGGGGGGGGACGGACGGCCGGATGACCTTAAGTTATGAGGTGGGACGTAGAGGCAGATGTGTTCAGACAAGTAAGCTGGGCCAGAACCGTATAGAGCAGGGGTGCTCATTAGGTACTGTAGCTCGGGAGCTACTAGATCTTCGGCCCTCTTCCAGGTGATCTTTGGGCCTCACCAGCTGGATGGGGCGCTCCTGCCATGCGCGTGCACGCGCGCTCCTGCTGCTGGCTTCCGCTCTCGCGGTGCTTCTTTCTCCTGCAGGGCATTGCAGGAAGAAGGAAGCACGAGGCGGGGCCTCTGGAGGGAGCGCCCTGCCTCTCTCTCGTCCAGAAGCAGCTGTGCAGCCTCCGTTGCCGGCGAGACAGGCAGGGCGGAATGTGCCCTCTGGATGCCCCGCCTCGAGCTTTCTCCTTCCTGCAATGCCCCACAGGCGGAAGAAGCGCTGTGCGGGCGGAAAACAGCAGCAAGAGCGCGCGGCGGCGGGAGCACATGGCGGCGGGGGCAGGTAGATCTTTTGGACTTGGTTGCTTTAAGAGTAGCTCGCATGCTGAAAAAGTGTGAGCACCCCTGGTATAGAGCTTTATAGGTCAAAACCGGCACTTTGAATTGAGCTCGGAAATGGACAGGCAGCCAGTGGAACTGACACAACAAGGGGGGTGGTATGCTCCCGGTATGTAGCTCCTGTTAGTAATCTGGCTGCTGCTCGTTGGACTAACTGCAATTTCTGAACCGTCTTCTAAGGCAGCCCCACGTAGAGTGCGTTGCAGTAATCTATTCGGGATGTGACCAGAGCATGGATGACCATAGCCAGATCAGACTTCCCAAGGTATGGGCGCAGCTGGCGCACAAGTTTTAACTGTGCAAAAGCTCCCTTGGCCACCGCTGAGACCTGGGGTTCCAGTCTCAGCAATGAATCCAGGATACTTAGAGAATTGTAACAATGACAAAAGACCTCCATCAACTCACCCCACACACTTACAATCCCATCACCTCACCTCAGGAATGGTACAAAAAATAAAAGTCTCCCTCCTTAGTCACATAGCCCCAATCAACATTTTTTAATCGCCAGAGTTTTGGGTTTGTTTGTTTTTTGTATTTTAAAGTATCAGTCTTGCCTCTTCTCAACCCAGATCCAAACACTGACAAAGGATGATCAATCCATTCATTTTCAAAAAGAAACATTAGTTGGACACACTACCTCTACACAACGTCTATTTTGCCTCAACAATGCTCAACTTGGGAAGAATGGACAGGATGCAACAGGTGGAATGCAGCACAGAGTAGGTAAAGGGGCAATACAGGAATATCTGTGTAATCCAAATGAAATCAAGTCTCCAGGGTCAGATTAATTACATCCAAATGTACTAAAAGAACTGGCAGAATTAATTTCAGAACCACTGGCCATCATCTTTGAGAATTCCTGAAGGACAAGAGAAGCTCCAGCATAAACAGGAAGACACATGTTGTCCCCATCTTCAAAATGAAGAAAAAAAAGAGGATGCAAACAATGGCCATCCAATCGGACTGACATCAATACCAGGAAAGATTCTAGAGCAGATCATTAAGATGATCTGTAAGGACTTAAAAAGGAATGCCTTTCTCACTAAAATCAAAAGCAAATAATGGCAGGCAAACCTTATTTCTTTTTTGATATGGTTATAATCTTGGAAGGTGAAGTGGATATAGCATATCTCAATTTCAGTGAAGTCTTTGACAAGGTTTCCCATGATGTTCTCACAAAGAAGTACGGCATGAAAATTAGGGTGCACGTGAGATTTGATGGCACATTGGATTCAACTGCAAACTTGAAAAACACAGCTCATCACTCTATAGTACTGCCCATCTAAAGTAGCCTCACTGTGTTGGTGTCTTTCATTCAGCTTACAAATGCTACTCCATGGAAAATGCTACACAATAGTGCTCACCAATTTGGCTCAGAGTTTGAGCACTGGTTCTTTATATGACACTGTTAGACCCCTGTTCGGAAATTTCACTGAATGGCTCACATGCATTAAGTTATTTAACGTTCCGCTTTGAACGCTATTCCATTAATTGCTCTGGACTGAGAGTCCTTATCATGAGAAAGAGCAACACAGTGGTAGTGCACCTGCCTGTCATTCTGTAAAGGTAAAGATAAAGGTTTCCCTTTGACATGAAGTCTAGTCGAGTCCGACAGCGTTGTCCATAGACACCTCCTAGGTCATGTGACTGCATGGAGCGCCATTACCTTCCCGCCAGGGTGGTACCTACTGATCTAATCAAACTTGCATGTTTTCAAACTGCTAGGTTGGCAGAAGCTGGGGCTAACAATGGGAGTTCACCCTGTCTGCGGATTCAAACTGCCGAACTTCTAGTCGGCAGGTTCAGTCGCTCAGCGGTTTAATCCACTGGAAATGACAATGAGATCGAACAGCTAATTGACAAGAAAAAGAAAGCCTTCCAAACTTGGCAGAGAGACGTCAACTGTGCTGCTAAGAAAAAGATCTACACTAGTGCAAAAGCTGAGGTCCAAAGAAGGACAAAAGAACTCAAGAACATCTGGTGGACAAAGAAGGCTGAAGAAATCCAACACCTGGCAAATACCCATGATGCTCAGGGATTTTTCAAAGCCACAAAGGTCATCTACAGACCAAGAAACCATGGCATACAGCCTCTACGCTCATCAGATGGAACCAAACTTCTGAAGGACAAAAAATCAATTGCACTACGTTGGAAAGAACACTACTAAAGCCTCCCAAATCGCAGCTCCAATGTGGCCAAAGAGGTTCGCTCACAAATCCCACAACAAAAAACAGGGATGAGCTTGCAGCACTGCCTAGTTTGGAAGAAGTCAGCAATGCCATCTGCCAACAAAAAAATAACAAAGCCAAGTGGACTTGGTGGGATCCCTGCTGAAATCTTTAAGAAGGGAGGACCTGAGCTGACACAACAACTCCACCAGCTCATTGAAAACGTGTGGGAGAAAATCCCAGCAGATTTCAAGGATGCCACCATCATCACCCTCTTCACAAAAAAAGGGGGGGGGAATAGACTGCGGAAATTATCGAGGTATCTTCCTTCTAACCTCCGCTGGGAAAATCCTCGCCTGAATCCTTGCAAACCGCCTTCTACCCCTCTCAGAAGACACCCTCCCGGAATCCCAGAACAGCTTCCACCCCTCCAGAGGAACAGTGAACATGATCTTCACTGCACGACAGTGCCAAGAAAAATGCAGGGAACAAAATCAACCACTGTACATGGCATTCATTGACCTTGCAAAGGCATTCGACACAGTGAATCGCAGTGCTCTCTGGACCATCCTCCAAAATATTGGGTGCTCTAACAAATTTGTGAACATCCTGCGGCTCCTCCATGATGACAGCAGTCTTGGACAGCAGTGGCTCCCAAAGTGACCCATTTAAGGTGGAATCAGGTGTCAAAAAGGGATGTGTTATTGCCCCAACTTTATTTTCCATCTTCATAGCTATGATACTTCATCTTGTTAATGGGAAGCTGCCCACCGTAGTGGAAATCATCTATCGGACAGATGGCAAGCTATTTAACTTCAGCAGACTGAAAGCCAAAGCCAAGGTCACAACAACATCTGTTATAAAACTCCAGTATGCTGATGACAACATTGTCTGTGCGCATTCAGAAGACCTACAAGCCACTCTAAACAACTTCGCAGAAGCATACAAGAAGCTTGGCCTGTCATTGAACATCGAGAAAACCAAAGTAATCTTCCAGCAGTCACCAGCCAATCCCTCTCCAATGCCAGAAATACAGCTCAATGGTGAAACATTAGAAAATTTCCACTACCTTGGCAGCTACCTCTCCACAAAAGTCAACATTGACACTGAAGTACAACACCGCCTGAGCTCTGCGAGTGTAGCATTTTTCCAAATGAAGCAGAGAGTGTTTGAGGACCGGGACATCCGTAGAGATACCAAGGTGCTTGTTTATAAGCTATTGTCCTCACAACCCTGCTATATGCCTGCGAGACGTGGACTGTCTACAGACGTCACATGCAACTCCTGGAACGATTCCATCAGCGCTGCCTCTGAAAAATCCTGTAAATCTCTTGGGAAGACAAGCGGACAAATGACAGCGTGCTGGAAGAAGCAAAAACCACCAGCATTGAAGCGATGGTCCTCCATCATCAACTCCGCTGGACTGGCCATGTTGTCCGGACCCGACCACCGTCTCCCAAAGCAGTTGCTCTACTCCGAACTCAAGAACGGAAAATGGAATGTTGGTGGGCAGGAAAAGATATTTAAAAATGGGTTCAAAGCCAACATTAAAACCTCTGGCATAGACACTGAGAACTGGGAAACCCTGGCCCTTGAGCGCTCCAGGTGGAGGTCAGCTGTGACCAGCAGTGCTGTAGAATTTGAAGAGGCACGAATGTAGGGTGAAAGAGAGAAACGTGCCAAGAGAGAGGCGCGTCAAGCCAACCCCGACCTGGACCGCCTTCCATCTGGAAACCAATGCCCTCACTGCGGGAGAAGATGCAGATAAAGAATAGGGCACCACAGTCACCTACATATCCACCGCCAGTACACCAGTCTTGGAGGACCATCATCCTTGGACAATGAGGGATCGCCTAAGTAAAGTAAGTAATAGACAGGTGGAAATCACTGTGTCACACATTATGCACTCAAAAGGACGTCCTTGTCAAGAATTTTCCTTCAATTCAATTCCATGGTTAAATCAGCTTTCAGAATTGCAGGAAATGAGGTTAAGTATCACCCGCTAAAAATATCTATTATAAAACGTTTAATAAAGTTGACCAGCAACACATACAGCCAATGAATGCAAAAGCAATTGCTCCCCCTGCTGATGTCCAAAATGTTAACACTTTACTGAATTGCTGTTTCTGGTTAACACTGTCAAGCAATTTATAACACTCACCAGAAGATATGGTACTTTTTTCTTCCACACTTCACTAAACTACCAACTGCCACTAAATCTTCTTTTTAAAAATGTTCTGGCAAAGCAAACAGAACACTTCAGATTTTACAGCCTTTTGCCAAGCGATACAATCTACTTCAGTACATATACATCTTTGGTAGAGATATTAACAATATAAATGTGGACATACGTAGTTATCTAAATCTTATGGCTAGTGTCAGCTACAGCAGAACACAGTAGAGGGGTTGCTGTTAGCGCAGCAGGCTAAACTGCCAACTGGAGAAAATCTTGCCAACCAGAAGGTTGGCAGTTCAAGCCGCGAGTCGGGGTGAGCTCCCACCGTCAGCACTAACTTCTGCTTACCTAGCAGTTTGAAAACAGCAATGTGAGTAGATCAATAGGTACAGCTTTGCCAGGAAGGTGAAAACATGCCAGTGATTCAATAAGGAAGGTGTCTACGGACAATAGGCTCCTTGGCATGAAATAAAAGGAACAACAGCACCTCCCCATGACCGGAATCAAACACAGCCTCCAGATGCCGGAGATTAAAAAGAGGGAAGCCTTGCCTCTGTCTGTGTACTGTCTGTCTTTGTTAATTGTCTAATGCCACAGAATGTTTGCCATATATGTATTCTGTAATCCGCTCTGAGTCCCCTCAGGGAGATAGAGTGGAATATAAATAAAGTATATTATTATTATTATTATTATTAAGTCAGTAGGAATATGGTAAGTCAACATTTATGTAAGTTCCATGATCCAAGAACTAGAATCAATTATTGCATGAAGATATTTAAGAACTGATCTATTCCAAATGTTTCTGGCAGTTTACATTTAGGGTGAAAAACAAGAATAACTCCTAGATCAAAATAAAACACTATGTTTGTAAGAAAACACACAAAAATTGCTTTCACTTAAAACAACCAGTTAGTTTGGGACAACAAAAAGCTTCAAAGCAAACTGGTCAATTTTTACTACACTTTTGAAAGGGTGTTTGACAAAATAAAGTAAATATCATTTTTATTATTTTTATTATTTACTGCTTTTATGTTTTTTAATTGTATGATGTTGTTTTCTGCTTTTATCGATGTATGTATTTTTATATATGGCATCTAATTGTTGCCGACTTGTACGCCACCCTGAGTCGCCTTCGGGCTGATATGGGCAGGATAGAAATGATGGAATTTAATTAATTAATTAATTAATTAATAAGATACCCACAGTGTTTGGTGCCTGGATGTTAAATCAATATATATCTTTATCTTGGTGATGATGACATATGCTGGTCTGAATTCATTAGAGACTTCAATTCTTGTATCAGCCTCCCCCAACCTCGTGCCTTCTATATTATTTATTATTAATAATAGCATACTTTTTCTCTCCACAAGGAGACTCTTTATGTTCTGAGTGAATGCTGAAACCCAAAAAAAAATCATGATAGTGTGACATTGGTGGAGAACAGCCATAATCTGTGAGGATTACAGAAGGATAAGATCAAAGTTGGCCAAAGCTTATACTAACACAAGACTTGCATTGGTCAACCTAGAAAAACCTAAATCTCCCATATCTGATTCAACACAAACTTACCAACAGTCATTGATTCTGACACGCTGGATGATGGCAACAGGTGGTTTACAGTGTTCTCTTCCACTGGATCCTTAACATCTACTCTGCTTTTAAAAAGAAAAATAAGTGAAACAATATTGGGGGGAAAACCACTCTGTGAAAAAAGCAATACTACCAAAAATCCATCTCAATAAAGCCAGCCTCTTCAGACACCTTCTCTGGTGCCTGCTCAGAGCATGCTTCCAACTGTCTTCCTCAAGCCATCAGAAGGAGCCAATGCAGCAGCACTCCATCACGCCTTACTCCAGCTCAATAACCTCAATTTATTACCTCTTAACTTTTATCATAATCAATACCAGCACTCATGTTCTGCAGTACTGACTCGGCAACTTGATCTGTCGAAGTAGAGAGATAGAAATGTCTTCCTTTTTCTAAATAAAGGTGAGGATCCTCCTCCCAAATCCCTCCATATGGCAACTAAAGGTGCTTTTTTTCCTCCTCAAGGTATTCCTTTAAATTTTAAGCCTTTCATAATCAAAAGTTCCGTTTGTAGGAAATGTATAGAATAAATCCTGCTGATATATCCATTCTATAATTTAGCTAACTCTATAAAATGCCGGAGCCCCTGGTCGCACAGTGAATTAAACCGTTGAGCTGCTGAACTTGTTGACTGAAAGGTTGCAGGTTCGAAACCGTGGAGCAATGTGAGCTCCCGCTATCAGTCCCAGCTTCTGCCAACCTAGCAGTTTGAAAACATGCAAATGTGAATAGATCAATAGGTACCACTAATGGCGCTCCATGCAGTCAAGCGGACCTTAGAGGTGACTACGGACAATGCCGGCTTTTGGCTTAGAAATGGAGATGCGCAGAGTCTGACACAACTGTCAGGGAAAAACCTTTACCTTTACCTTATAAAATGCCAGGCCTTTTATTTCCCATTCCTGAACCATACATTTTCTACAAAGGGATTTGAGTAACTGAACAACTGGAACCTTTACCCTCAGTCTGTCATCTTATCAAACCCAGACTCAGGGCATATCTATACTATAAAAAGTAAAGGTTTCTCCTGACATTAAATCTAGTAGTGTCCAGCTCTGGGGAGTGGTGCTCATCTCCATTTCTAAGCCGAAGAACCAGCGTTGTCCGTACACATCTCCTAGATCATGTGGCCGGCATGACTGCATGAAATGACCTTCCCGTCAGAGCGGTATCTATTGATCTACTCACACTTGCATGCTTTTGAACTGCTAGGTTGGCAGAATTTGGGGTTAACAGCGGGAGTTCACCCCGCTCCCCAGATTTGAACCGCCAATCTTTTGGTCAGCAAATTCAGCAGCTCAGCGGTTTAACCCGCTGCGTCGCCACTTAATCTGAGGTGAAATTAGGATAGAAGGAAGCGGTTTCACTGTACAGATGCCTTCAAATGGCATTAAATTGTCAGGGTACATGTGCCCCCTGTCACTGTCACTCAAGTCTTTCTCCATTACATTTCCTTATTGCAGTTCTCAGAAGCAGATCATCACTATCACTTCCTGTCAAACAACCAAACAGCACTGTTTCGTAGGTAAATTTTGAGTCCTGTTTATCTGCAGTTGGTCCACAGAAATCACAATACCACATTAATCTATAGTGACACCTATGAAACAGATTATTCTGTGGCTAAAAAGACAACAAATCATTCAGACCAAAGCTCGTTCATCCACCAATTAGATAATTTCCCTCCATGCTAAAAAGGGCTATTATTTGATATGTGGAAGCAGTGCTTCCTCACATTTATACTAGACTTAGTATGTTTCAACGATGCTCATGACTTGAAGTCGCATATATATAAACATATACATCAGGCCAAAAAATTCGATATTCCCCTTTCTTTGTCGATTGGACAAGCACAAGCTGTCAAAGAAAGGTTTGTTGTTTACCTCACCTGAACTGTATTGATTTTAAAATTAATCAATTGACTACATACCTATGATGCAGTTCAGCATTTCCCTGAGACAGTTCTGGTGAAAAATCAGCACATTCGTGCTCACCATTATCCTGCAAGCCGCCTAAAAATGAGACATTAGATAAACTAATTACGATAAATATAACACAGTGATCTAGATCACATCTCTCTTTTCTTCGCAGGCAATATTTTTATGCTGCTTTGTATGCAGTTTCATTAACTTTCCATTTCAGAATTCAGTGGCATTGAAAGGAAACAAGATCATTCAGCCAGGTATTCCCAGAGGCTACACTTGGAACTATGTGTCAAGTTTTCTCTTCCTTTAAGGAACGCTGCTATTTTAACATAGTGTCAAGTGCCCTTTCAAGTTTTGATTTTGCTGAAATGCAGAAATGACACATGTTAACTACAGCTCCTTGAGGCTATCCTTTATTCATCAAGGAGAAGAAGGCTGACATGACATTTGAGTAGTTATATCTCATACTGCTAGCCCTAAAGAGTTGCTGATGTAACAAACAGATTGTCAACAACGAAAAGATCTTTCACAACAAAACAGAGACTTCTAGCATGCCTCAGAATGATATTTTTTGAAAACTCAAAAAGAATTGCATGAAGCTTCTACCCTCAGTGGGAAGGTATGCATTTTATATAATCTTTCTCACTATTTCTACTGCAGTGTGGAGCTTGTGCCTAGAAGTTCAAAAGAAAGATCTCAACTTGCAAAAAGCAAACTCACAAAATAACTGCCACAAGTGAGTCACAAGTGAGATAAATAGCATGTGCAAAAAAAGTTTGAAAACTCATTTCTGAACCCATGCTTCTACATAATGGCTGCTACAAGATTACTGACAATTTTAATGCCAGATCATTTAAAAATGTAATTATTAAAGAGGGAAAAAATCTATAATTATTTTGCAGCCTGGTTTGCTGCCACAGATGTGGGTGAAACATCAGAAGAGAATGCTTCTGGAATATGGCCAGACATCCCAAAAAACTCACAGCAACCCAGTGATTCTGGCCATGAAAGCCTTCGACAACATATTTTATAGCTGTTATTTGTATGGAGTTCACGGAATTGTATTTCTCCGCCCTTTATTGAGATGTGCCATTAAGAAAACCCACACAGTTATTGTTCTCCATCAATGCATACTAATTTGTGGAAGGACATTTTATGATGACTGACTACTTTGACTATGTAGGTGATAATGTGCAGAAGATTGCATATACTTATACAATTTAACATGCTTTTACTTTTATGAGTTTGACTCAATGCCATTGTATATTACTGAATTTCCTTAAAAATTGAAAATACGCACAAAGTGATAGTAGTCAGCAGCCACCCTTTGACCCAACTTTTTTTAGGCTTTTAAAGGAGGCAGCTTTGGAGACCAAGTCAAGGGGTGCTGTGGCTTTAGCTTTGAATACGTTTTAAATCAGTTTTTAAGGATTTTAAGTTTATTTTAATACCATTAACATTGAATTCTATTTTAATGTTTGAATAATTTTAGGTTTTAAATTGTATTACATTTGGTCTTACTGTAAAACACTCCGAGTCTCTTTTGTGGAGAGAGAAGGAGGGGTAACAACAACAACAACAACAACAACAACAACATTGTACAAGCAATGAGAGGCACCGCAATAATTTACCAGATGAATGGAAGATAAGAAAAGATATATTCTAGAATTGTTTCAAACCTGGTGTCCACAAACGTATCAGATTACAATTTTCATGCTGGGTGTAGAATCCAGCACATCTGTCAGATTTCAGGGTGGAAAAGAGTAGTCTGGAGAACAGTGGCAATTTTAAATGTCAAGGAGAATTTGTAGTTGCAGCAGCACAGTTCACTGGGTTTTCAATCAGGCATCCTGCCATTATTTTAACTCTCAGTACATTTGGCCATAGATATATTCAGCATTATCCATGATTGCTCACCAGTCTGGGAGAAAGAGCTTACAGTAGTAAAGGGAAACAATTCATCAGAATCATCATTCAGGATCTTAAGAGAAGTCCAAGCACCATCCAGAGAATTGCTTACCATGCCCTCAGAGGATCTAAAGGAAGAATTTTGAAAAAACGTATGTTAATAAGGTCAGAGTTTAACAAGTATACCATTTCACAACATAAAGCCATGTGTAATATACTACAGAAAAAGCAATAAATCAAGCTGTCATTCTCTCTCTCTCTCTCTCTCTCTCTCTCTCTCTCTCTCTCTCTCTTGAATTCTCTTAATCTAGACTCAACTTGCTAGGAAGGAAGGGAAAAGATCCAAGAGACTCAGGCCCCTTCTACGCTGCCATATAAAATTCAGATTATCTGCTTTGAACTGGATTGTGGATAATCTATAATGTGGATTATCTGGTTTAATACTCTGGATTATATGGCAGTGTAGAAGGGGCTACAGGCCCCATCAATACTGCCATATGATGCAATTTCAGAATGCAGTTTAACTGCATTGAAATTGATTATACAAGTCTACACTGCCATAGAATGCAGTTTAATGCAGTTTATTTACAGTATTTATATTCTGCTTTTTTCACCCTGAAGGGGACTCAGAGTGGATCACAGAACACATATATGGCAAACATTCAATGCTGTTTATACACTGACAAGACAGAGAATTGTATACAGATATATAGATAGATAGATAGATAGATAGATAGGTTTTCCCATCTTCGGCATCTTGGAGGCTTGTGCTCAGTTCCGACCCGGGTGTGTGTGTATGTGTGCTGTTGCTCCATCTTCTCTTCCAAAGAGCTTTGTTTGTAAACTTCCTCCTTGATCAAATTGCTGGCATTTTTCTAGCATTTCCTTATGGGTGCCCTAAATACCTCCCCGCTTTAAGCGGTACTTATTTATCTACTCACATTTTGTTTTCGAACTGCTAGGTAGGCAGAAGTTGGTCTAAAGGCCAGGAGCTCATCCCGACCCGGACTTCGAACTGTCAACCTTTCATAATGCAGATCAACTGCATTATGAAGCTGAATTATATGGCAGCGGAGATGGTGCCAGTGTCAGACAGCCAAGGGTCAGTCAGGCCTCTCTTGTTAAACAAGTCAGTGCAGGATCATTCAATATAAACAACACACAAAGTGATGATGCATTTGGAAGTTCCTGTTGCAGTTCAAGTCTCTTAATTGGTTTACAACTCTGGAATTGGATCCTGACAGTGATGGCAATCCTGCTCTCAACGTACAGTTGGCATTGGCTCGTGCAATTTTCTCTTGTCTGCAAAATCCTCTTGGCCTAATAACAACCCTGACTTTTTTGTATTACAGCCCACACACTCCCAGACTCTGACCAGCAGAATTTCTATGGAGATTCAATTCAGAGCAGGACAAAAACAGTGTCAAAGAGCATTTCAGTGCACATCTCCTACTCCCAGTGTTCCAGTTTTCCATCAACTTATTTTGTTTTTCAAACACAAGGAACAGCTATCTCTGTGCCCTGAACTTCTGGAGTTCTCCAGACAGCTTTGATTCTTCCCCATCACACAATTATTTAGCAGTTTCCTGGCTTTCTCTATTTTAAAAAGTGAAAATGTCTACTCCGTGGTTTAAATAAGGGCTGTAAAAGCTTTTAACTTTTTTAAAGCTACAAAACATTCATGACGGAAATGACTAAGCCAGAAAGAGCAATAAGGCACAATCAACCTTCTGTTTCTAGTTTTTAAAACAATATCCTGCACATATATTTCCCCCCAAAATGGTTTTTCCCCAAATAGGTATTATGTGAGCCACTTTAGGATTCATATGGATGGGAAGTGGGATATAATTTAAATCAATACAAAAATGTTGAAATGCCATAAGAAACGTCACAAAATTTAAATTTTATTATCTAGTCAGAAATACGTACAAATGAGTTAAAACCATGTCACTATCCCATGAGAACATTAAAAGGACACTGCAGGAAACAGCCATAGTTTCCTCTCATCCCAAAACAAATCTATCCAACAAGGTGATCTACATTACCTTTCATAACAACTATTTGAGAATATCTACAATATTTATACACATAATAAAAGTGAATTATGTGAAAATATGTATGTGTGTATGTGGCTGGAGTTTCCACTCGCACAGACAGGCTCCCATTTTTAGAAATAGCTATAACTCCCACTATTCAGGAGACACCAAAGGCCTTCCCTCCAATGACATTGCAGGTTATAGAGAGCACCGTAAACATGTCCAAGAGCCCTGCCAATGTCCTCCATAAACACAATACTGCCCCCCACCCAAGTGAAGGCTTTTATGCAGGGACAATTTCATCCTAGATTTTATGTGTTTTCTCCACCACAGCCACCCCAGTGTTTCTGACTTTCTCCACTGGTGTGAAATTTGCATGATCCCACCCACTGCCTGTCCCATAACCCTTTCCTATTCTTTTCTATGGCACACAGCAAACAGAGGGATTGATTAGCAACTGAACATACTAGAGAGGTTTGGGGAGAATTCACCATGATTTATAGGAGTTGTAGGTACTGAGATGTATAGTTCACCTGCAGTCTAAGAGTATTCTGAACTCCATCAACAATGGATCTTTAACTAATTTGGCACAGAATGCCCATGGCAAACAAAAAGTATTGGAGGTCTACATACAGAAGGCACTATGAACCCAAACAATGATGGATCTGGACCAAACTTGGCATGCATACCTGATAAGCCCAATTTGAATATTGGTGGGTTTTGAGGGGAATTGGCACAGATATTTTTTACTTGTAGGTAGTGGGATTTATAGTTCACCTGCAATCAATGAGGACTCTGAACTCCACCAAAGATGGATGTAGACTAAACTTGGTGCACATAGCCCCCAGCAAAAAATACTAGAGGTCTTTGGGGAAAATACACCCTGATTTGACGGAGTTGTAGGATTAGGGTTAGGGTTAAGAACATAAGAACATAAGAAGAGCCATGCTGAATCGGGCCTCAGCCCATCTAGTCCAGCATTCTGTGTCACACAGTGGCCCACTAGTTGTACACGGGGATCTCTAGCAGAAAGGAGGGCAAAACCCTCACCTGCTCCCAACCCCCCACAACCAGTACCCGGGGAAATCCTGCCTGCCTCAATCAACACAGAGGTGGCACTTGGATGTCCCTTTCAGTAACTACTGATTCCCTTGGTATCCATGAATCTGTCTAATCCTGCCTTGAAGCTGTCCAGGCTGACCGCTGTCACAACCTCCTCTGGAAGTGAGTTCCATAACCCAATGACCCTCTGGGTGAAGAAATATTTCCCTTTATTAGTCCTAACTTTCCTACCTTGGAGCTTTATTTATTTATTTATTTATTTATTTCAGGATTTTACCCCGCTCTTCTCAACCCCCGAGGGGGGACTCAGAGCGGCTTACGGCAGGCACAATTCGATGCCACATCAACAGCGTAAAACCCCAAACCCCACAACCCATTAAAACATTAAGGCATTAAAATACAATCCTCAACACATCTACAATCATTCCAATTAAAACAGTATTCAACCCTAGAAACATTGACCCTCTTCCTCCCTCCCCCATTAAAATTCCGTCTCACATGCTGCCTAGTGCTGGTGAGGGAATGCCTGATCCCAGAGCCAGGATTTCACCTTCTTCCTGAATGTCAGGAGGATGAGGTGGACCGTATCTCTGTAGGGAGCGCATTCCACAGGCGGGGGCCACCACCGAGAAGGCCCTGTCCCTCGTCCCCACCAACCGCATCTGAGAGGTCGGGCGGGAGCGAGAGCAGGGCCTCCCGGATGATCTTAGGTTACGGGATGGGACGTAGCGGCCGATGCGTTCGGACAAGTAAGCTGGGCCAGAACCGTATAGAGCTTTAAAGGTCAAAACCAGCACTTTGAATTGAGCCCGAATTGGACAGGCAGCCAGTGGAGCTGACACAGCAGGGGGTAGTGTGCTCCTGTATGTAGCTCCCGTTAGTAGTCTGGCTGCCGCCCGCTGGACTAATTGCAATTTCCGAACTGTCTTCAAAGGCAGCCCCACGTGAGTGCGTTGCAGTAATCTATTCGGGATGTGACCAGAGCGTGGGCGACCGTAGCCAGATCAGACTTCCCAAGGTACGGGCGCAGCTGGCGCACGAGTCTCAACTGTGCAAAAGCTCCCTGGCCACCGCTGAGACCTGGGGTTCCAGGCTCAGCGCTGAGTCCAGGATCACTCCCAAGCTGCGAACCCATCTTCAGGGGAGTGTAACCCCGTCCAACACAGGCTGTAACCCTATACCCTGTTCGGCCTTACGACTGACCAGGAGGACCTCTGTCTTGTCTGGATTTAGTTTCAATTTGCTAGCCCTCATCCAGTCCGACACAGCAGCCAAGCACCGGTTCAGGGTCTGGACAGCCTCCTTGGTGACAGGTGGGAAGGAGTGACAGATCTGGACATCATCTGCGTACAGATAACACCTTACTCAAACTCCGAATGATCTCTCCCAGCGGTTTCATGTAGATGTTGAACAACATCGGGGACAGTACTGAACCCTGAGGGACTCCACAGGACAACGGCTGTGGAGCCGAACAGGTGTCACCCAATGACACCTTCTGGGTACGACCTTCCAGGAAGGATTGGAGCCACTGCAATGCAGTACCCCCAAGCCCCATATCTGCAAGGCGACCGAGAAGGATACCGTGGTCAACGGTATCGAAAGCCGCTGAGAGGTCCAGCAGAACCAACAGGGACACACTCCCCTGTCAAGTTCCCGGCGTAGATCATCTACCAAGGCGACCAAGGCTGTCTCAGTCCCATGCCCCGGCCTAAAGCCAGACTGTGCCGGATCCAGATAATCAGTGTCTGCCAAGAACCCTGGAGTTGCGAAGCCACCACACGTTCCATGACTTTGCCCAAATAGGGGAGATTGGAAACTGGCCGATAGTTCACTAATTGAGTGGGGTCCAGTGAAGGTTTCTTCAACAGCGGTTTTATAACAGCTTGCTTTAAGCTGGCTGGAATGGTGCCTTCCCGAAGGGAGGCATTAACCACCACCTTCACCCACTCAGCCAAACCCCTCTGGCTTCCTTGATCAGCCAGGATGGGCAGGGGTCTAGGATGCATGTCGTGGGCCTCGCCTCTCCAAGGATCTTGTCCACATCCTCAAGCTGAACCAATTGAAACGAATCCATCAAAACCGGACAAGCAGATGCTCGTGTCACATCCTCAGAGACTGCCGTTAAAGTGGTATCGAAATCGAACGGATCAGAGCCACCTTATCCGCGAAGACCTTAGCAAACTCATCACAGCGTGCCGCCGAGCCGTCAGGGATCTCGCACTGAGGCGGATTTAAAGACCCCTAACGACTCGAAACAGTTCCGCTGGACGGTTCTTCGCGGCGCCACCTTGGCCGCAATAGATGTTTTTTGTGCGGCTTTTATTGCAGCGTCATAGGTCCTCAAATAAGAGACCAGGCGCGCTGAGCTGATCCGCTCCGTTTCCTACGCCACACGCACTCTAGCCTCCTCTTTTCGCTTCATTGCTGCCAGCTCCTCAGTGAACCAAGGAGCTGGTTTAGCTCGGTTACTCAAGAGGGGACGTTCTGGAGCGATCGTGTCAACAGCCCTTGTCATCTCCTGTCCCAGAGTGAGACAAGAGCCTCGACAGGGTCACTTACCGAGGAGGCGGGAAAATCCCCAAGAGCCGTCAGGAACTGTTCGATCCATAAGTCTCCTGGGGCGGACCATTCTAATAGGTCCACCACCCCTGCGGAGGTGGAAAGGCCCAGTGAGTCTAAACTTGATCAGGTGGTGGTCGGACCATGGCAAAGGAATGATGGTCAGTTCCTCCACTCCGCCACTTTCATCCCATCCCTGGCAGAAAACCAGATCTAAAGTGTGTCCAGCACTATGGGTGGGACCCGATATTAACTGGGACAGGCCCATGGTTGCCATGGCGGCCATGAAGTCCTGAGCCGCTCCTGATAGAGTGGTCTCGGCATGGACGTTGAAGTCTCCCAGCACGATGAGCTGCTGAGACTCCACGGCCAGGCCCGAGACCACCCGGCTAGCTCAGGTAAGGAGACTGTAGTGCAGCGGGGTGGTCGGTACACTAACAGAATCCCTATCCTGTCCCGGTCACCAATCCTTAGGCCGACACATTCGAACGTGGTTGACTGTGGGATGGGGCACCTGGTCAAGGGGATGGAATCCTTATAGACCACTGCGACTCCCCCTCCCCGCCCTCCCGGTCTCGCTTGGTGCTCGCTTTAGGGAGTGCGCCCTAGTCCTAGTGTTGTGTGACAGAGAAAATAATTTTTCTTTATTCACCTTTTCTATCCCATGCATGATTTTATACACTTCGATCAAGTCACCTCTTAAACGCCGTCTTTCAAGGCTGAAAAGACCAAGGCGTTGCAACCTGATTTCATAAGGGAGCTGCTCCATCCCTTGGATCATTTTTGTTGCCCTTCTTTGTACCTTTTCCAGTTCCGTTATATCCTTCTTAAGGTGCGGTGACCAGAATTGTACACAGTACTCCAGATGTGGCCTCACCATAGATTTGTAGAGAGGCAATACAACATTTGCCGACCTATTTTCGATTCCCTTCCTGATCATGCCAAGCATAGAATTTGCTTTTTTCACTGCTGCAGCGCACTGGGTTGACATCTTCATTGAGCTGTCCACCAAAACCCCAAGATCCCTTTCCTGGTTTGTCTCAGAAAGCTTTGATCCCATCAGTTGATAAGTGTATTTGGGGTTCTTTGCCCCGATGTGCATGACTTTACACTTGTTTAGGTTAAAATGCATTTGCCACTTTGTTGCCCATTCACTCAATTTCGAGAGATCTTTCTGGAACTCTTTACAATCAGTTTCATTTTTAACTACCCTGAACAGTTTAGTGTCATCTGCAAACTTTGCTACCTCACAATTTACTTCTACATCCAGATCATTTATGAATAAATTAAAAAGTAACGGTCCTAAAACTGAACCTTGGGGTACGCCACTTCTCACCTCTTTCCATCCAGAGAAGTGTCCATTTATTACCACCCTTTGTTTCCTACAGTTTAGCCAGGTTCCAATCCAGGACAAGACCTGTCCCCTGATTCCATGGCTGAAGAGCTTATGTAGGAGCCTTTGGTGAGGGACTTTGTCAAAAGCCTTTTGAAAGTCAAGGTAAACAATATCGACTGGGTTCCCTTTATCTATGTGTTTATTTACACCCTCAAAGAATTCTATCAAGTTAGTAAGACATGATTTGCCTTTGCAGAAACCATGTTGATTTTCCTTCAGCAATGCCTGCTCTTCTATGTGCTTAGTATTTTTTTCTTTAATAATGGTTAAGGTACTGGGTTAAGGTACTGTGAGCCTAAACACTGATGGTTCTGGACCAAACTTGGCACACATACCCGATATGCCGAAAACTGATTACTGGAGGGGTTTGTGGGGAACTTACCTTCCTTCCTTTCTGGGAGTTGTAGTTCACCCACAACCAAGGAAACTGACTTCTATCAATTATGGACCTGGACCAAACTTGGCAAACAGAACCCCCATGACTAACTCAATCTGTTTGAGGGGTTTGAGGGTGCCGACTCACCATAGTGAGAGTTGTAGTTAACCCTGCAGCCAGAGAGAACACTGAACCCCACCGATGATGCATCCGGAGCAAACTTGCCCAACATAACAAACTAAGTACTAATGGAATTTCTCAGGGTTAACCTGGCATGATGTCAGTTGTACTTAATCCACAAATTTATACATTTAAAATTGACTTTTTCAAATAACCCGGGCAATGCCGGGTACTCAAACTAGTAATTATATAATTTGGAAACATTAGCACTTTCTGAAAGATATACCTAGATGTATTGAGATGAAAATGTTTACAAATAAATGGACACAAAATATGACCACCATAGACAGTTGATCTTTCAATGAATGTTATGGTTCAGGGAAGACCTCGATCTCCAATACTTTAATTCTAACATCTTCCAGTACGTTAACATGCAAATCTACACCAAACTGAAGGAACTAACCTTGAAAGCTAGAGGCTGTATTTAAAAACAGTGGGCGGAACCCCCAATTTTGCTACACTTTTGAAATATGTATATAGTGGGAACAATTTGATATTCTATTGCATTGGGACACAAACCACAAGTATATAGAAGATTACTTCAAGGAGAACTCCTTTGGACTCCATACAACACTAAGTCACCCTAGTTATTTTGAAACAGGAGGTAGAATGAATGGAGCACTTTACCTCTATCGCTAGCTGTTACAAGACCACCTTTTTAACATGTGAAGTAGTTTAATATATTTAGCCTTTTAAAATTATTTATTACTTACACTGTTTCAAATGCGTTCCACTGTTTTTATTGCATGCTGTCCTGAGATCTCTAGACAGAAGGCAGGATATAAATATTTTAACGAATAAATAAATCAACATTCCTGGCACTACAAAACTGCTCCCAGAGGCAGATGCTTCACTCTTGTTTAATAGTGCAACTGGCACACCGTATCTGACAAATCTGCATCTAAAATTCTTCAGCTTCCTTATTCCTATTCATTAATAAAACAACACCAATGGGAACACTTTGAGAAACTGGCTTCCTTGGTAAACACTAAAGTTCCATTCATAGCTCTCTCTGGAATAATACTCACTTTGCACAATACTCCATGCCTTCTTTCACATTCTGCATTCCTGGCATTTCACTGTAAGTCTCCTCATTTTCTTCCACATCTTCATCATCAATGCTTTTTACGTCCATTTTTTGAAAGGTGCATTCTCCATTTAGGTGCAAAGAATAGTTTTTCAGCAAAGATACACCTTGGTCTCCATTCAGGTTTGTTAGCGAGTCAATCGATGGAGAACCCAGGTAGGCCAAAGGTCTGTCTGAATTTTGTTCTGAGTTTCCGCCTACCACTGTTGCCCTTAAGACATTCCCAATACTTTGTGTGTCGTCCTCATCAAATAAAATAATATTTGTGATTTTCTTCTTCTTCTTTATTCGCTCTTTCTTGAATTTTAATTCTAGGAAAAAAGACCCAAAAATGCAGATTTCAAAACCGTTTAAGAGAACATTCACAAATGAATCAGAAACATATTTAGGGGAGATGTTAGCAGCCAGGACCTCTCTCAATATTTGGTCCTCAGTCCTTGGAGCTCGGCAAAGGGGAGCTTAGCAAACAGGAAGAGCAAAGAGAGGTGTTTTGCGTAAATATGGTGTGACAGACAGCATAAATCACATCTGACAAACTCAAGGTCTGAGGGCCATATACCACCAGCCACGTTATTTTATGAGGCCCTCCAGATGGTGGACTACAACTTCTGTATTCCTCATCAGGTGACATCCTCATCAGGAGCTGATGAGAGCTGTGATTCAGTAACATCTGGAAAGCTGTATTTTGTCTGTTTAGTCAGGAAAGTGGGATTTGAATTTAGATACAAGGCTTGTGGACAGGATGTCTGATGTTAAAAGGCCCTTTAACCTTAGAGCCACTAGTACTGTTTGGCTGCAATTCCCATTATCCCTAGTGTACATGGTGGACAATAAAAATGATGGGTGTTGTTGTTCAATAACACCTGGGGCCCCAATCTGGTCAAAAACTAAAGAGCTACAACTAAAGTAAAGATAAAGGTTTCCTCTGACATTAAGTCCAGTTGAGTCCAACTCTGGGGGTGGTGCTCATCACCATTTCTAAGCCAAAGGGCCAGAGTTGTCTGTAGACACCTCCAAGGTCATGTGGCTGGCATGATTGCATGGAGTGCTGTTACCTTCCCACTGGAGCGGTACCTATTGATCTACTCACATTTGCATGTTTTCAAACTGCTAGGTTGGCAGAAGCTGGGCCTAACAGTGGGAGCTCATCCCACTCCCCGGATTCAAACCTCCAACCTTCTGGTCAGCAAGTTTAGTATCTCAACAGTTTAACCTGCTGCACCATCAGGGGGCTTCGACGAATATGTAAAAAAATTATAGTTGGCCCTATGTCCATGGGCTCTTTGACCATAAGACGGACGTGGCCCTCCATGAAAATGGGGTTGACAACCCCCAACACACACACACACACAATTTATGCTTGTGTCTGTTAGAGTTAAACACGCCAAACTCTAGAAAATCTTCTGGGAGTTTATTGGGTAAAGCTTGTTTTATCTGTTTGGGTGAGATGAAAGGAGGCCTACTTGTGTACTCAATTAGGGTTCTGTTGCTCTTTTGTGTTTGGGGAAGCTTGTATCCATTTGGTTAAAGCTGACTGTTTATGCGAGCTGAGTGAAGGTATGCTTGCGTGCTTAGTGTTCTATTTTTCCATTGTGTCCTCTACCTGAGCACATCCTCTCAGGGGGCTGGATCATTTGTCAATTGTGGGATTTATGAATTAGTAGATCATCTTTATTTATACCCCACCACCATCTCCCCGAAGGGGACTTGGGGCGGCTAACATGAGGCCAAGCCCAAAGATACAATACAACTGAATAAAATACAGAATGCAGACAACAAAAATTACATCAGAATAAAATACATACAATAACAATAATTAAATAAAGCAAATTGACATAATATAAAATCGAACACAATGGGCAGGCCAAATGGATGAGGTAAAATGATAAAACCTTGGATGAGGTAGGAATAGAAAAAAGTGTAATTGAGAGGAGCCCAATAAGGATGAACAGTGGGATTAGGCTTTCAGTTTAGGACGGGGGAAAGTGTATCATAGGGGCAACACTGTAGATGGAACAAACAGAAATGGGATAAGTGGTCACTCTCCAAAGGCACATCGGAAGAGCCAATTTTTCAAACTTTTCTTGAAGGCTGCTAAGGTGGGGGCTTGCCTGATCTCACCAGGTCGGAAGGCCACAGCAGAGAAGGCTCTCTCCCTCATTCCCACAAGTCTTGCCTGTGATAGAGGAAGGGGCAAAAGGAGGGCCTCCCCAGAGGATCGGAGGGATCATGCAGGTTGGTGGTAGAAGATGCGGTCATGAAGGTAGGCGGGTCCCAAACCGTTCAGGGCTTTACAGGTGATCACCTGCACCTTGAATTGGGACCAGAAGATGAACTGTAGCCAGTGGAGCTCCTTAAACAGGGGGGTTGACCACTCCCTGTAATTCACCCCAGTTATTAATCTGGCTGCCGAACGTTGGACCAATTGAAGTTTCCGGGCCGTCTTCAAGGGAAGCCCATGTAAAGTGGATTGCAATAGTCCAGTCTAGAGGTAACTAAGATGTGGACCACCATGGTCAAGTCAGACTTCACGAGGTAAGATCGCAGCTGGCGCATGAGTTTTAATTGTGCAAAGGCCCTCCCAGTCACTACCGACACATGCACATCAAGTGTCAGCGCTGAGTCTAGGACCCCCAAGCTGCGGACCTGTGTCTTCAGGGGGAGTGCGACCCCATCAAGCACAGGTTGCCACTCAATACCCCAGTCGGACATACGAGTGACCTGGAGGACCTCAGTCTTGTCAGGACTGATCTTCAGCCTGTTCGTCCTCATCCAGATCATCACAGCAGCCAGGCACTGGTTCAACATCTGAGAGGCTTCTTTGGATTCTGATGGAAGAGAGTAGTGGAGTTGGGTGTCATCTGCATAGAGATGGCACCGAGCTCCAAAACTCTGGATGACCTTTCCCAGCGGTTTCATGTAGATGCGTTTGCACATTAGCACAATACAGCACTTTGGACTGGATTTGTAACAGCAAGTTGATGGATATGGTTCAATGCTCCTGTTATGGACAAAATACTTGTTTTAACTTAAGAGAATGTGTATGATGTGTTAATGTTAATTGTATTTTAATGTGTTTTAATGCTATATGTTTTTGGTTTTATATTGTACTAGCTTGGGGACCCGGCCCTGTCCGGGTTATTTGAGAAGCGCAGCAGGATGTAGAGTGGGTCATGGGGGCTCTGTGTGCCAAGTTTGGTCTTGATCCATCATTATTGGGAGTTGCAGTGGTACCATGAAATTACTGAAGGTAGTGCAAGTCCCATCATCTCTGCCCCCCCCCCAAAGTGTAGTAGGATGTAGATTGGGTCATGGGGGCTCTGTGTGCTAAGTTTGGTCTGTATTGGTGAATGGATGAGGGGTGCACTGTTTTTCGGAAGTGAGTGAAGGTACTTCAAGTCCCATCATCCGTGGTCCGTCTCACAGTAAACTGCACCAGGCTGTAGAGTGGGTCATGAGGGCTATGCGTGCCAGATTTGGTGTTGATCAGTCACTGGAATAGGTTAGTAGCAGGATTGGGAAGTGAGGGAAGGTACTGCAAGTCCCATCATCCATGTTCTGTCCCCCTCCAAACTTCAGTAGGATGTGGAGTGGGTCACTGGGGCTCTGTGTGCCAAGTGTGGTCTTTATCGGTGTTTGTTGGGGGCCGCAGTGGTCTGTGGGAACAGAGGGGTGTGAAAATACTACAAATTCCATCATCCATTGTCAGTCGTCCCCCAAACCTCACCAGGACGTGAAGGCAGTCATGGGGGTTCTGTGTGCCAAGTTTGGTCTCAATCAGTAATTGGATGAGGGTCGCAGCAGACTTGGGAAGTGAGTAGAGGTACTTAAAGTCCCATCATCCATGGTCCACCCTCCTCCAAACTGCACCAGGATGTAGAGTGGGTCATGAGGGCTCTGTGTGGCAAGTTTGGTGTTGATCAATCATAGGATTAGGTTTGTAGCAGTCTTAGAAAGTGGGCTCTGTGTGCCAAGTTTGATATTTATCAGTCTTTGTTGTGGGCCACAGTGGTCTCTGGGAAGCAAAGCGCTTTGAAGTACTACAAATCCCATAATCCGTGGTTCATCTTTCTCAAACTGCACCAGGACGTAAAGGGCATCGTGGGGGTTATGTGTGCCAAGTTTGGTCCAGGTCCGTCACCCGTGCTGGTCAGAGTAAGTGAGTGAAGGTACTGCAAGTCCTTCAAACTGCACCAGAATGTAGAGTGGGTCGTGGGGGGGTGTCTGTGTACCAACTGTAATCTTGTTCTGTCATTTTTGGGGGCCTAGTCAGGAAAATAAAGTTAAGTAAGCCTTTCTGTCAATTCAGGCTGAGGCCTAGTCAGGAGAATCAACTTGAGGAAGCCTTACTGTGAATTCAAGCTGAGGCCTAGTATTGAAAAATCAAGTTGAGGAAGCCTTACTGTCAATACAGGCTGAGGCCTAGTTTGTAAAATCAGCTGAAGGAAGCCTTTTTGTAAAGAACTCTGTCTGGCACCTTTGAGATTTGGGATGTTGGAATACTGGCCTATCCATGGCCCAGCCTCCCTCAAACTGCACCAAGACGTAAAGTGGGTCTTGGGGGTTCTGTGTGCCAAGTTTGGTTTTGTTGTCTCATTGTTAGGGGCTGGGGGCTGCAAAGTGTTTTGGACTTAAACTCCCACCATGCCTGTCTGCCTCAGGGCTTTTCCTTACCTCCCTCTGGCACTTTAGAGTCTCGGAATGTTCGTGGCTGGCCAATGGGAGTCGTTTATTCAAATAATGCTGCCACATATCCTTCCTGGCCTGTGAAAGTGGCTGCCACATATCCGCCCTTCCGCCCTCTGCATACACACATACCCGCATACACACATACAAACATTCCGTTTTATAAAGGTATACAGATACAGATTTATTATGTTGGCATCGAATTGTGCCTTTTGTTAGGCTGCTCTGAGTCCCCCCTCGGGGGTAGAGAAGAGCGGGGTAGAAATGTTGGAAATAGATGTTAAAATGCATGGGGACAGAACGCGGAACGCCACAGGTCAATGACCAGGGGTCCAAGCAGGAGTCCCCCAACTTCACCAATTGGGAATGACCCCCCAGAAAGGACTGGAGCCACTGCAAAATTATGCCCCCAAGTCCCATCCTGGAGAGTCGTCCCAGAAGGATGCCATGACTGATGGTATCGAAAGCCACTGGGATGTGAGAGAGAACCAGCAGGGTCACACTCCCTTTGTCCAGTTCCCTGAAGAGGTCATCCACCAAGGCGACCAAAGCCACCTCAGTACTGAGTCAAGGCCTGAAGCCAGACTGCGATCAATCTAGAAAATTGGTGTCATCTACGAATCCCTGAAGCTGCAAGGTTACCTCATTTGGCATTTAACTTAAACTGGTGTCCAGCTGGAGACGTATCTGAGCGACTTTGCCTGCAAAATGGTGTGCGAAATCGCTGCACCGAGTTGCCAAGTCCTCAATTATCTCTTCCACCTCAGGTGGGTGAAGGAGCTCCCCAACAACTCAGAACAACTCTGATGGCCTATTAACTGCAGACGTTATGCAGGCAGTCGAGAAAGCTTTCTTGGCTGTCCGCAGAGCCGCAGAGTAAGCCTAAATAGCGGCTTTAGCCCGTGCTTGGTCAGAGACGCCACGAGATTTCCTCCAGATCTTCCAGATGCACTCTAGACCCCTCCTTGCACGTTTCATCACTGCCAGCTCCTCGGTGAACCAAGGAGTTGGTGTAACCCTATGCAACGAGAGGGGACATGTCAATCGCCCTAGCCATCTCGCTGTTTGACCAGCGCGTCGACAGGATCGTCAGTCTCCAGGACAGGAGGATCCCCCAAGGGACCTCAGGAGTCCATCCGGATCCATACATAGGTGATACATTTTTTAGACATGCATTCTTTCATGACATAGTTTTACTTGCAACTACACAGAATGAACCAACCTCTTATAAGAAATTCCAACATATGCAAAAATTTATACTAACAAAATGTATGGGGGGCAACATATCTCATGAAAAAACTTTATTTGTGTTTTTAAACATATATGATTTATTACTTATTTCACAGACTCAGACTTTTCTTGTTAGGTTCACATGACAGGCCTACATACTGTAGCTAACGTGTCACAATACCGAGTTTGGAAAGCTCTGTAGTAGTACCAAAAACAGAAGGGTGATTAAGAAATAAAATAATTCAGACAGTGAGGGGGGCATAGATTAATAATTTTGTTTGTTACTTTTGTTTGTGTGTGTGTTTTTTCTCTTTATGTTCTGTTATGCTTTAGTTGTATTGTTGTAGTAGTAGCAGGTAGAATTTAGTTGTGTAGTTTAAAAAAATAGATCTATAAAACCTGAAATTTGTTTGTTCTATCGCTTTTTCTTGAATAAAAATGCATTTTAAAATGTAATTATACTAAGGCAATAAAAATTAAATGCATACATATAGGATGGGTAACACTTGGCTGAAACCAGAACATGTGAAAGGGATCTAGGAGACTTGGTACAGAGCAAGTGCAATTCTAAGCTGCATCAATATGACTACAGTGTCGACATCGAGGGAACCCGAACTACAGTTTAAAAGAGTGGTAGGCAATGGAAGCCTTCTAAATGTCTTTTACTTTACAACATCCATTAAGGTTAATCAATGTAGCCAATGGTATGGGGTTTGTACTCAAACACTACAACCAGAAGGTGTGCTATGTTTGAGCTGAAATGCCTGTAGCATGCTTATTTCAGCAGGACATCAGCAGAAGCGGATAATTGTATGAAAAGAAGAGACATTGCCTAGGAAACAAAATAACTTTATAAGATAAATTGAACAATACCCCCAAACATCCCCCCCCCCAATATAAGTGTCTTCTCTGAAAACATAAGCTATATTTTGAAGTGTTATCCGCTCTGTAATACTCACCACTACTCACACTCTTGGACAGAATTGGCAAGGGGTCGGCATCTTGCTCAGGCTTGATTAGAATGGACACAGGAGAGGAGGCGGTGATCTCCTTGAAGAGACTGCTAACCCCTTGGGTAGATTCCTTCAACAAAGAGGTCACATTCTGTGTAGATTCCTTAAGAAGATTAGAGACTGTAGGTGGGCACTTGCTTTGCCCATTCAAATCCTTGTTATCAATGTTGATGGCAAAAAGAATAGAATTCAACCCTTCAGAGGAAATAAACAAAATCAAAGACCATTATGTAGCACAACTCAGAGATAATTCATACAAGGAGGCTCGTAAACTTATATGCCATGCCAGACTATTGATCCATTTAGTCCAGTGCTGCCTAATTCTATAGTAGAGAGACTTCAATGCTTGGTTTTTACTAGACTTCTACTTTGGGGTTTTTTTTAATATATAGAAACCTAATCTCTACCAAGTGGTACAAGTTGAGTATTATTTATCTGAAATGCTTGGGTGTAGAAGTATTGTGGATTTTGGAGATGGGCCTCAAGTGCAAACATACAATTTATTTATGTTTCAACGACACTTACAAACATAGCCTAAAGGTTATTTTAGATAATATTTTAAAATAATTTTGTGCATTAAACAAAATCTGGTGTACACTAAACCACCAGAAGGCGAAAGAGTCCCTATCTCAGTCTCTCATATGGGAAATTTTGGAGTATTTCAGATTTGGAATACTGGACAAAGGATGCTAAACCTACACAAAATAGTGTGGCTGGGCTAGAGTGTTTGTAACAATTATATTGGAGTACAACCTCCAGAATCCCACAGCTAGCATGGTGACTGACTAGGCCAGCTAGGGGAATTCTGGAAGCCATATTCCAGAAAAAAATATTTACAAGCTCTGTTATGAATTAAGTAATATCTTGATGAAGCAGATGTGTTCAAACAAGGAGTTTGCAATCATCACTAGAATGAATTTCACAAGGCCATTTACATATCTGTGTACTCCTGTTTATCCCAAAGCATTATATTTAATTTACAAAAAAAATTAAAGAACTGCTGTTCTGTGAAACACCAGCTTGATATTTTGAAACGACACTCAGAATATTCTTTCCAACAGCTGCCTCTTTCAAGGTTACCCACTATCAAAGAACACTGAGGATGCTTACCAGCTGCCATCGTGGGAATCATACTAGAGCGCTCTTCATCCATCATGAAGGACCAGTCTTCATAGAAGACACTAGATATCAAAAATAGAACAAAGCTGTTTGTAGAAAAGGAGCTTGTTCCTTGCTAACCCCCTTTTAAAGGCAGTTTCACCACTTTCCCTCCTTCAGAACCCAGCAGTTGAAGTTTTTATTATAATAAGAGCTAGCAGAAAGCAAGTCAAAGCACATCAGAAACAAAGACTTGATCTTGGCTAAGGAAAGGAAATGAAACTGAGACAGTTATGCCAAAAGTGGAAGATTCCCTCTCCTGTAACTCCAGCTAAAGCAGTGGTTCTCAACCTATGGTCCCCAGATCTTTTGGCCTTTAACTCCCAGAAATCCTAACAGCTGGTAAACTGGCTGGGACTTCTGGGAGTAGTAGGCCAAAACACCTGGGGACCCACAGGTTGAGAACCACTGAGCTAAAAGAATCTAATGATGGGTCAGGCTTCTCACCAATTTGAATAACACATACACATCGGCCTAGATCACTGCTTCTTAAACTATGATTCCGGTTTAAGAATGAGGTGGTCCCCTTTAACTCAATATTGGGGTCCGGAAAGTATTTTCCGAATGCCAATGTGTTGTGTAACGTTTACAGTGGATTCTGCAGAAGATGCTTCAGTTGTACTTCATAACAAAGTAAAATCAGACTGTTTAGCAAACCTTGCAAATGTTGATTTGTTATCAACAAATGCTTGATTTTATATGCATAAAAAACTGGGATCACGTAAAAAAATTCTCAGGCCAAAAGGGGTCGCAAGTGGAAAAGTTTAAGAAGCCCTGGCCTAGATCACCACAGTGTTCAGCTGCATGTTAAAGACTGGGAAGAGAATCTACATATGAGACAGTAAGCCAAATGCCAATAATGGACTGAGCCTGATATTACCAAATATCATCCAGTGTATTTCTGTATTTATGTGTTTTGCTGTCACTTCCTGCCCACTTTAACTAATCCGGGATAAGTAATATAAGATAGGAATAAGAAACCGATTTGGAATACCTAGACAAAGAACCCACAATGGACCATATTCTAGTGGCTTTTCACCTCCCCTGCCATGCAAGATTCCAACATGTAGTGGCAAGAAGATAAATTCAAATACCTAATTTAGTGACAAAAAAATGATCAAGTACTTTGTATATGAAAAACCTTGGTATTTAACTACATCATTACCTCAGCATGCCAGCAGTAAAAGCTCATGGGGGAGCAATGAAATTCTTACATATCCAGCACATTACAAGCTGCTTATTAAAGTAAAATTAAAAAGCACTGCATAAACTATAAAGGCTGTATAACAATTCTCTAGATCCCTCGAAGATAGAAATGATGAGCCAGCACTTTGCAATTTAAAATTCCAAATGGGTTTCACAGTTTCAGCTCACCTTTAATTCATACCATAAGAGAAATATTAGCCCATTACTGTAGTTCTAAATGCCACATCAGGCAGCCTCCATGAGCATACATTTACTCATCAAGAAAGCATTAAAAGGGAAGTTACCTAAGCTGATTTTTATCTGCAAGCAGCATATGAAAGTATCTTTCTAAGGAATGTTCATTTAGTGCACAGCGTAACCAGGCACGGCCTCTGCCAACATCTGTTGTGATATTCTTCAGGGAGTAGAAACGTTGTAGTTCATGTTTATTAAGAACGTCCTTCACGTAGTACCAGAAAATGGCCTCTGAAAAAGTATATATTTACAAATGTTGTTAAGAATTCTCAAGAAATCAAAGGAGACGTTAGATTGAGAAATATTGCAATTACCAAGACAACAACTTCAGATGGTCAGGAATTCTATGCAAAGTAGTTGATTTCTTCCATGGCTAGAACACTTACATCTGAGACACAACAAAGCATCAAGAAGGAATCAACTTAAATGTTCCTTTCCTCCTTTTACCCTTCAGCTCTAGCTGGAGTGACAACATTTACTTAAACCATATATTGTAGGAACATTCAAACTAAGTGGATTAAGAGCTTTCTATAAACTAGAACTAAAACCCCCAATGAGATCTTCATTTGAAGAGAGACCTTGCTGAAAATGAAAGGGTGGCAGGTGGGAATGCTATAGTTTTCCACATGTTTATGGGCTACTGTTCCTATGATCCTTCATCACTGAGCATCCCAACAGGAGCTAAAATCACATAGAAACTTGGAGATGCTAGTTGATACCCTTGGATCTTATCTTACCTTATTACATATTTGTTTGTTCATTGCATTTTATGTTGCCTTTCTCCCAGAATAGTATTCAAGATAACTTTCAAAACAATTTAAAACTATTCACAATACATTAAAAAAGTCCACATATATAGTACAAAAACCATTTTGAAATAAACAAACATTTGAGAAAACCTTCCAGTGAAGGTCCTAAAATCTCTGGCAGGTTCATATCAGAAGATGGACAGGTTGCTTAGGTTTAATTGTAGTTCTTCAAGTGATCATCTGTGAAATGACACATACGAACTATTCTGTGCCTGCACAGAGCACCATTCAGCACCTTTTAGAACTTTACATGAGCTTTTTGGTGGTAACCACAACCACTACCTAGCATCTGTACCTGAGAGCTTCCCACCTAAACCCTCAGTTCCATGGCTATAGAAAGCAGCAAGAACAGCAGATAAAGGAAGGCAAGACATAAACAGGGAAGGCAGGATGGGGACTGCACAATTTCACAAATGAACACTCAAAGTATGCCTACATGGAAGCCTGGCAGCATCCTCTTAATCCTCCTTATCAAGAACCAGTACCACTCCTCTATATCCCAGCCTTTGTGATGCTCTTTGAACTCTAGTTGTTCATCTCCTCCATGGCATGGAGAGTCACAGCTGGTAGGACTCCCTTCGTTGTTCCTCTCTTGTAGAGTTCTCTTTTGAAGAGATCTCTGCTAGCTTACAAGGGCTTTCTGTACCAGCTGATCTTGAGCAGGTCATTTTGCTTGCTATCTCTTATACCCCTGGATCACTTTTCTTAAGGCTCAGGTCTCTTCTATTTCTTTATCATTTCTCGTTCTTTCAGTCCTTCTCAGGGGATTCAAGCCATAGGTGCCATGTTCTCTGGTCAGAACATGTTCAATCATTTCTGCTCTGGTCCAAAAGTGTGTTAACTGTCAGCATGAGGTTGCTGCCTTTGAAGAAAGTGGTGGAAGTCCTAACACTGAGAGAAACCATAACCAAACAATGAGCTAAAGTCAACAGTAGTAGTCGAAAAGTCCAAGATTGAGAGTAACGGAAGAACAATGGTAGTCAACACGCCATGTCCAAAGAAGGTCTTAAAACTGAAAGTGACACACGCTACAAGAAAAAGCCCCTTGCTGCTCCTGCTGCAATGGACAAAAAGGGGAAACTCTAGAAAGTTTTGAGTTGTACTCTGTGAATGTGAAGGATAATTCATTTGTGTGATTCACAAAGAACTGTGGGAGTTATAATTCAATGTATCTAGAAAGCCAGGGAATTCCCATTCCTAGTTTTTAAAGAGAGTTTACCTTAGATAGTAACTGGCCCTGCAGAGGTCATTGGACCACAAACCCCATCATTCCTGGTCACTACCAGCATGGACTACCACTGAATGGTGCTGGAGTCCAATATCATTGGAGGGCTGCCTGCTGAAAGTTCCTGTTTTACGTGTAATAATTCGTACTTATCTATTTTTTTTAAACACAAACAAGTCATTTTTGCATCATTTTTTAAAAACCAAGCAACATAATTCCAATAAAATACAACTATATTAAACCAAGTTGAAACGGATCCTAACAATATATAAGGGCTGAGGAAGAGAAACCAACTATAATGGATTGGACCCAGTCTTAGTAATTCTTCTCAGTCCCATTGAAATCAACGGGACCCAGGTTAATCATTTGCAATTTATGAGTCATAGATTTCAAAGGATGTAGCTCTAAGAATGACTATGTCTGAATCCAAGTTATTATAGTTCCTTCTCCATTCAGCAACATTACTGAAATTGCCAGTTGTTTACGCACAAGACAATTGTTAAAATGTTTTCCAAAACAAACACAGAAGAAAACAGAGCCTTAATTACCCATTTCGGTTTTACTGGAGAAGCCTGCTGCCTGTTTGATTGCTGCTGCAGTTAAGGCTAATCCCCGGGTCCTCTTCAAACCATGCTGAAGCACGGATTCAAACTGAGCACAGAGACATGTAACCCTGCAAGACAATATGAAAGCATTCAAAAATGCTGCCCAGAAAGGGGAATCTTTTAAATTAAACCAGAAAAATTTCCCAAGTTAATGTGGCCATCTACTTTCAAACGTTATCATCAGAGCTCACATTGTTGATTTTACGGCTCGCAAGAGCAAGAGTGAGAGCCGTTTTCCATCTGAACAACTGGAAGAAACTGGAAAGACTGGGAAACCAACCTTTTTCATGGAAAAAATGCAAAAAGAAAAAAATTGAGGTGGTGACTAAGTCACAGAAGAAGCCCAATTAAGATTACAAATCAAGTTATTGAGAAAATGTTTTAAAGTACTTTCAGTTGTGCCCAGAAATGAAGCAATAGTGACCAAAGGAGGTGTTTTCTATAACCAGATGCCATCAAAGGTGCGGCCATAACATTTTGAACCCACTAAAGTTTCTGAATAGTTTCCAAAGTGTTGAAGCCCAGCTGCCTACTTGATGGTTTTTCACCCAAACACCACACAGGTGAAAAAGATTAATAAGTTTATTAAGAAAAGTGTATCTAGTAGAAAAACAGTGTCAAAATACATCAATGAACTAGGTTTCTAGAAACTTAACAAAAAGCAAGGTCCAACTCTGAATAGGAATCCCATAATCACTTGAGGCAAAAGCAAGAAACTGTAATCCAAGGGTTGTTGAACTTAAACTAGAATTAGGCCTATATCCAAAAGCTTGAAAGCATGAACATGACCATAATTCAAAAGTCTTGATACTTAACTATAATCCCAAAGCCTTGAAACATGAAACAAGATTTATAATCCAAACAGGAGACATGGAATTTAAACAGGAAAACAAGATGCAGAGCCAAGAACAGAACTCGGAGCTCCGAAGACAGGCAACTTAACACATGAAAATCCAAGATTGATCTCTCCACCAAAAATTGACTCCAATTCCTTAAGAATGCTCCCTCTTGCTCATGACATCACTCTTTCTCACACCTACATTCCCTTTGTTTATCTTTCAGTCTCTGGGAACATCGGATTTGTCTCTGTTTCACACTATCCCATCAGATCTGTAAAAGCTGGGTTATCTCTATCTGTCCTGTCTCCTCCACATTCCTTTCAGAGTCCATTCCTGGCCGATTCGCATGAGAATCATTGCCTGTTTCCCCAGCAACAGATCTGCCCAAAATATTCCCATCATCTCAAAAAAATGCTTTTGCTTTCTTCCACAGAAACCCCAGGCTCAACCAGAAAATCCTCGTCCTCATCCTCAGAGGCTTCACAAGCCTCAACACCAAGTACGCCACAGAAAAATATATTAGGGAGAAAGTTGATTGCTGTCAAGTCAATTTCGAGTTATAGCGACCTTGTAAATGAGATCTCTCTATCATCAGTAGCCCTGCCCATGTCTTCCAGATTCAGACTTCCTTGATGTTCTTCAATAATTGTTCCATGTTTTTGCTATTCTCTACTAGTAGTACAGTGTCATCTACATATCTTAAATTGTTGATCCCTTCTTCCAATTATCCCTACCTCCTTATTTATTTATTTATTTACAGCATTTATATTCCGTCCTTCTCACCCTGAAGGGGACTCAGGGCGGATCACAGAACACATACACAGCAAACATTCAATGCCGTTAAACAGACAACAGCTAGAGGTATTATGCCGACATTTTTCCCAACTTCAGCATCCAGGAGGTTGTGTGCGATTCCAGTCACAGGGGGGTGCTGTCACTCCATCCTCTATGACAAAGAATCCTTGATCACAGACTTACTCCTTTCTTTAATTGCTGGCATTTTCTGTTATTTCCTTTTTATGGTGCTGTAAAATACCTCCCTGCTTAAGTGGTCCCTAATTTCTCTACTCACAGTTTACAGAAATAAGAAATATTCTTATTTCTTCCATCCCACATTAAAAAAAATGTATTTATTTCAAAGATTCCATTATTTACCTATGTCTCTTCTAATATTTTTCATATATAACAGTTGAATTCAAAGGTTTCGGCCTAGCCCCAGATTTTGTTGCCCTTGTAGCTTTTGTTGCCTTTTTAAATAAAGGCTGGATGGCCATCTGTCAGGGATACTTTGTGCTTTTCCTGCATGGAAGAAAGGGGCTGGACAAGATGGTCCATGTGCTCTCTTCCAACTCTATGATTCTATGATGGGCTTTTGAAGGTATATACAAGCACAGTTATAGTAATAACCAAAAGAGTTTTAAACTACAGTAGAGTCTCACTTATCCAACATAAATGGGCCAGCAGAATGTTGGATAAGCAAAAATGTTGGATAATAAGGAGGGATTAAGGAAAAACCTATTAAACGTCAAATTATGTTATGGTTACATTATGATTTTACAAATTAAGCACAAAAACATCATATTTTACAACAAATCAACAGAAAAAGCAGTTCAATACATGGTAACATTATGTAGTAATTACTGTATTTACAAATTTAGCACCAAAACAGACAAAGGTTGTTTCTTTCTCCCACCCTGGACTGCGTTGGATAATACAGAATGCTGGATAAGCGGAGGTTGGATAAGCAAGACTCTACTGTACCATGAAATATCACATTTAAGAAACTGGTACACATCCCACATTATTCTGTAAGAGACCACAGCTCAATTGCAGAGCACATGCCTTGCATGCAGATAGATCTAGCTGAACTCAAACACAGCTGTCAGGTAAAATAAAGCTTTAGGCTATATGTCTGCAGTTCATTATTAAAAGTAAGTTTTTATTCACTGCCACTTCATACTTACCTACTATCTGAATCAGAAGCAATCTCTTTTCTTCCTCCAAATCGGATTTGGCACTGTAAAAAAAAAACCCACAAGTATTATTTCATTCTATCTGTATCCTGCCTTTCGACCAATCTTCCTCTGTCAGATTTAAACCTATGTACTTTATGTGTTGCCTAATAAGTCTATTGAGTACTAAAGTTGTTATAAAAAGAAAAAGAAACATAGTATTCTAAGTAGGGCTGCAATTATGATTTATGAAGATGCATACAAGGAGCCACTATTTTTTTTGTCTCTTACCTGTTTAACTGCATCCAATAATCTCTCCAGCAGAAACTGTCTTTTGGCAACATTGTTCTGCAACCCTATAATGGAAGGAAATACAAATAAGACTGCATCATGTTGGTGACATGCATACTCAAAAGTGCCCATGCATATTCCTTTTCCAATGGTGTGCAGATGGCATTTCCTTGTTGTTGCACTCCATCTCGAATCTGTCCCTCACAGGCAATTGTCAAGCCCCAGGAAGAGATGCATTTGACCAAAGGAAGAAGGGGGAGGGGAGAGGCAATCCAGCCATAAAGATACACTTGTGAGGGAAGGACAAAGAGGTTGCACTCAATCAAAGAGTGTACTCTTATATGTTCCCCTCCCTTTTACCAAAGTAGCTAACCATCTGCAAGTCCATCATCTCAATGTCACTGATTGTCATAAGTCTCATCTAGCTGCTAATGGCGCTGTTTAGTCCTTTGGCAACCTCGGGCAGACAATACATAAACATAAATAATAAAACTTTATTTGCATCCCAGCCTATCTCCCCATGGGGATTCATGCCACAGTTTGCCCATGGCTGTTCTACAGCATAGATGCACCCCAAGATTTTTTTTCCATTGCTGGAAGCTTTGTGTTCTAACACATTTGTTTCTAAAGAAGAAATTCTAATCTGGTGCACCTTTTTTGACTAAATAACAAAGAGCACACTTTCTGCCACTGCGAGTTATATTTGGCACCAAATACTTTTGGGGGGTTTCCGAGTTTTGAAAACCGAGGTGCGCATTAGATTCAAGGAGATACTGGTATTATTATTTAGTATTCCCAATGTTCTTAAGTCTCCTACTTCCCCAAGGATAGGGGCAGAAGTTCAGAGATACAAGGCATCCCAATCCTTGAGCAGATAGGCCCAGTATTTGTCTCCAGCCTCACCAATTTGAGGCTCCCTTCAAATTAAACGGTTCACTTAACTGCCCCAATTGCACCTACTGGGGACTTGAAATGTTACAGTGGAACATAATGTTAATTGTGTTGTCGAAGGCTTTCATGTCCGGAGACACTGGGTTGCTGTGACTTTTTCTGGCTGTCTGGCCATATTCCAGCAACATTCTCTCCTGACATTTTGCTTGCATCTGCGGCCAATGGCATCCTCAGAGCTTCTGTTGGTAATGAGGCAAGTGGGGTCTCCCATCCTGTGGAATAATGTACACGGTGGGAGAAAGAACCCTTATCTGTTTGAAGCAAGTGTGAATACTGCAATAAGCAAACTTGATTAGCATCGAGTAGTCTTGCAGCTGCAAAGTCAATTAGTGAGGGCATTTGCATAGAAGCTGTTGTTGCCTGGAGACATCCTTTATTTGGGAGGTGTTAACTAGCTCGATTGCTTGCTGTCTCCTGTTTCTGAGTGGTGTTCCTTATTTATTGTCTTGATTCAGAAAAGCGTAGCAGACTGATTCAACCAGAGAAGTCAGCCATAGCAGAGCAGTTGATGAACCAACCTCAACCCGGAATATTATTAGCGAACACAGAAAGGCTGGTCCACTCTGATTACACAGAAGCATGTGGACAATTTCAACAGAAAGGAGGAAACCATGAAAATGAACACAACCGGGTTACCCGTATTTTAAAAAAGCACCAGAATCCAAAATGTCAATAAAGAACACTACTCAGAAACAGGGGAATTCCAGACAGCAAGCTATCAAGTGCCAGTACACACCTCCCAAGCAGAGGGTGCCTCCAGGCAACAAAGGCCAGGCTCCCTCCATGCAGATACCCTCACTGATTGACTTTACAACTGCAAGGCTACTCAATGCTATGCAATCTTGCTAAGTGCAACAAAGGCCAAAACAGAGGCCTCCTTGCAGGGCGAAGCCTCCCTGGGAGTTGCATAAGAGGCTCTGAGGGAAGCGAAGGGCCCCACTCACCGCTCATGGCGGCGCCTCTTTTCTCCTCGTCTCCCTAGCCCGGAAAATCTCCCGTCGGGACGGCTCGACGCTCCGCCGAAGTCATCCTCGGCTCCCCCCCGGAAGCAAATGATGCGACACGGAAGCCGGCGCCATCCTGAGGGGAGCCTCCCGCGCCCGGAGTCCCCTCACGGCGGCCATCGTCGCGCATGCGCCTTCCCCCTTTCGGGGTGGGCCGCTTTGGGGCTTCTGGACTACAACTCCCACAAAGCCTAAAGGGCCGATATCCATTCCTATGGGCGGTGAGGAATTGTGGGAGTTGAAGTTCAGAACACGGAGAGTGGCAGTTTGCGCAAGCGCAGTAGTACTACCACTCATCTGCAGCGTGATTTCCGCTTCATCAAAGCACTTTGATTATGGCATATTATGATATAAAATAGAATTGCATATGATATATTACATGTAACATTACTAATAATATTGCAGTACAGTGGCATAGTACAATAGAGTAATATAGATATGCTAAGAATATAATATATTGTATATACATGTAATATTGATAATATAATGGAATACAATATAATACTAATAGTACTACAATATAATATAATAATTGTAAGCTATATGTTACATGTAGTATTACTAATAATATTGCCGTATAGTAGTATAATACAATATAGTAATATAGAATACGAATGTTATGCTATGCAAATAATATATTTATATAAATATAATATTGATAATACTATTATAATGCAATACAATATACTAATAATAATACAATATAATAATATAGTAATATAATTTTATATTATGTATTACATATAATAGCACTAATAATATTGCAGTATCGTGGTGTGGTACACTATAGTAACTCTCTAGGGCTAGGCATTACTTCGCAAACCAAGCTTCTTAGGAAGGACTCATCCCACGCTTTTTACAAGCGCACTGATGACTCAAAAGGCCAATCTGTATGCAGAACACATGGGATGTGCAGGTCTTGATGAATCCAAGGCTGGGGTTGAAATTGCTGGAAGAAATATTGACAACCTTAGATATGCAGATGATACCACTCTGATGGCAGAAAGCGAGGAGGACTAAGCAAGACAAGAGTCTAAACCACTAAAGCATATATCAAAATAGATGCAATGTCTTATAACCACATTGTAGTGGCTGTAAGCCAGCAGCAGATGGCAGCAGAGTACAATATATCAATTCTCTCAGCATTACTTCACCAACTAAGATTCTTAGGAAGGACTCATCCCACTTGTTGATGACTAAAAAGGCCAATCTGAGATAGGCAAGTTTGGTTGCAGAAAGCACAGCAGAAAGTCTCCTTGGGTGATGTTGTTTCCAAGTTGCGGTTCTTTCTGCGTTGTCGTTTCTCTTTGAGACCCATTCGGCGTGTCTTCTCGAAAGAGGCCGCAGCATTGTGGATAGTGCGCCCTCTGATGTGAGGCCAGGGTGGAGCATTGTTGGTGATCAATCTGGCCGAGCCTGAGATGTTGTTTCAGGGAGTCCTCATATCTCTTTTGGGGGGCACCTCTCTTGCGCTGACCCGTGGCGAGTTCACCATAGAGTAGTATCTTTGGGAGGCGGTGGTCCTCCATCCTAGAGACGTGCCCTGCCCAACGCAGCTGTGTTCTTAATAGCATGGCCTCAATGCTGGTGATCCCTGCTTGCTCAAGGACAGCAACATTAGTCACATAGTCGGTCCAGTGTATATTTAGGATTGTGCGAAGACAGCACTGATGAAAGCATTCGAGGAGTCGTAGGTGTTGGCGATAGGTGACCCATGTTTCAGACCCATATAGGAGAATAGACAATACGATAGCTCTGTACACACTGATTTTGTGCTTTGCCTCAGGTGCTTGTTGCTCCAGACTCTTTTGTGAAGCCTTCCAAATGCACTCTGTGCTAATCTGTGATCTATCTCTTTATCAATCTTGGCGTCTGAAGAGATGATGCTTCCCAGGTAGGTGAACTGCTGGACGGAGTTAAGCACAGATTTGCCTATGCTGACGTGGGGATGATGGTGTTCTTCCTGTGGTGCGGGCTGGTAGAGAACTTCCGTTTTCTTCAGGCTGACTTCCAGCCCAAACAGCTCTGCAGCTGTTGCGAAGCAGGATGTTAGGTGCTGCAGGGCTGCTTCATGCAAGATTCTGCAGATAGTGAACGTCCTGAGCGTCGTTCTGCTCTAATAGCCCATGAACTATCATGGCTTAATAGTGACATCGCTGCTCTTAGTGAAGTTCGTCTCCATGAGGAAGGCAGCCTTAAAGAACACGGTGCCGGCTACACACTCTACTGGTCTGGCAAACCCAAAACTGAAAAACATCTTTCAGGAGTAGGCTTTATGATTAAAAACTCCATCGCCTCTAAACTCGAAACGTTGCCGACAGGTCACTCTGATCGCATTATCTCCTTACGCCTCCCACATGCGGTTCTCTTCAGTATATATGCCCCAACTATGCAACTGACCCTGTGGAGAAAGACAAATTCTACTCAGACCTATGCCACCTCATATAAAAGGTCCCTGCAGAAGATAAAATCATTATCCTTGGTGATTAAATGCCAGAGTAGGAAAAAAACTTTGAAGCCTGGAAAGATGTATTAGGCAAGCACGGAGTTGGAAACTGTAATGATAATGGACGCCTCCTGCTAGATTTTTGTGCAGAACAACAGCTGACTATTACAAACACTATCTTTCAGCAGAAAGATAGCTTGAAGACCACCTGGATGCATCCCCGATCCAAGCATTGGCACCTCATTGACTATGTTTTAGTGCGCCAGAGAAACATTTGTGATGTCCGTCATACTCGAGTGATGCCCAGTGCAGAATGTCAAACAGACCATTGCCTTGTAAGATGTAAACTAAATCTACACCATAAGCTCAAACCTAAGAGGGGCGGCATCTTAAAGAGGAGACTCCAAGTCAACAATCTTCAACAGGCTGTTGTGAGAGACAACTTCCAGGCAAATCTGCAAACAAAACTTGAAGACCACCCTACAGATTCTTCTCCTACAGCGCTTTGGCAACACATCAAAAACAGTATCCTGCAGCCTGCTGAAGAATCCCTAGGATTCTCCCTCAAGAAATTAGATATATGGAATGACGACGATGTGACGGAAACTGATTTCAACATGACGCTGAGACTGCAATTGTGTTTTTAATTGTTAATTTGTTGTTATATGATTATTTTTTTGGTTTGTTTGCTTGGGTTGTATTGAGGGCAGAGACTGCCTTGGGTAAACCGTCCCGAGTCACCTTCGGGCTGAGAGGGGCTGTATAGAAACGTGACAAATAAATAAATAATAAGAAAAACCAAGACTGGTTTGATGAAAACAACCAAGAGATCCAGGAGCTGTTAGCAAAGAAGAGAACTGCTCACCAGACACACCTCGCCCAGCCATCTTGCCATGGAAGAAAAGCAGCCTTCTGTCTCGCATGTAGTAAACTCCAACAAAAACTCAGAGACATTCAGAACAAGTGGTGGATCTATTTAGCAGAAAAGACACAACGTTGTGCAGATCTGAGTGATCACAGAGGTTTTTACGAAGCTCTCAAAGCAGTGTTTGGACCTACTTATCAGGTCCAAAAACCCTTATACAGTACAGATGGTCAAACATACAGGGAGGTCATGTACTCCATGCTAAATTCCACAAGCTCCTTGTGAGTTGCTGGGAAAAAGGTGAACTGCCATCAGATCTCAGAGATGCAGTTATCACCACCCTGTATAAGAAAAAAGGAACAAAATCCGATTGCTCAAACTATCGAGGTATAACACTGCTCTCCATTGCTGGAAAAATCCTTGCAAGGATACTCCTGACAGATTAGTTCCTGCTATTGCAGAAGAACTTCTCCCGGAAAGCCAATGCGGCTTCAGAGCTAATAGGAGCACCACAGATATGGTTTTTGCCCTTAGACAACTGCAAGAGAAATGTCGAGAGCAGAACAAAGGACTCTATGCAACATTTGTTGACCTCACCAAAGCCTTCGACACTGTGAGCAGAAAAGGTCTGTGGCAGATCCTGGAACGACTAGGATGTCCCCCCAAATTCCTCAAAATGATTATCCTGTTACATGAGGGCCAATGCGGTCAAGTCAGATAAGGCGATGCTCTCTCGGAGCCCTTTCTCATAACTAATGGAGTGAAATAAGGTTGTGTTCTTGCACCAACCCTATTTACAATCTTCTTCAGCATGATGCTCCAAAGGGCTACGGCAGACCTCGAAGAAGAAGACAGCATATATACGCTATCGTACTGATGGTAGCTTGTTCAACTTAAGCCCTTTGAGGACTCACACTAAGAGTCTAAACTATCTAGTCCATGAGCTGCTTTTTGCTGATGATGTTGCCCTTGTCGCCCATTCAGAAGCAGCTCTGCAGCGCCTCACATCCTGCTAACATCCTAACATAGTAACATATAATACTAATATTGTGCTCTGCTAAGAATATATTGTATATACATATAATATTGATAATACTATTAGAATGCAATACAATATACTAATAATAATACAATATAATAATATAGTAATATAATTGTATATTATGTATTACATATGATAGCACTAATAACATTGCAGTATAGTGGTGTGGTACAGTATAGTGACATATAATACTAATATTGTGCTCTGCTAAAAATATAATATATTGTATATACATATAATATTGATAATACTATTATAATGCAAAACAATACAGTGTTCCCTCACTACTTTGCGGTTCACATTTAACGGACTCTGTTTCACGGATTTTAAAAAATATTAATTTAAAATAAATATCATGGTTTTATTCACTGTTTTGTGGGTTTTTGCTGCCACCGCTCTCCGAGGCGCTTTCCCTCTTTAGTCCTCCCTCCCTTTCTCCAGCCTTAAAGGGCCTTTCCTTCCTTCCTTCCTTCCCTTCACTTTATTTTAAGTGTTTAAAGACTTAAAATAGTGTATACCTGCTAAAATAATGTATAAATATTGAATTAAATAGAGCGTCCCTACTTTGTGGATTTTTACTTATTGCAGGAGGTCCTGGAACGTAAGCCCCGTGATAAGTGAGGGGACACTGTATACTAATAATACAATATAATAATATATAGTAATATAATAATTGCATATTATATATTACATACAATATTGCCAATAATATTGCAGTATAGTGGTGTAGTACAGTATAGTAACATATAATACTAATATTGTGCTCTGCTAAGCATATAATATATTGTATATACATATATTAATACTATAATGCAATACAATAATAATATGTAACAATATAATAAATGAATGCAACATATAATATTACTAATAATATTGTAATACAGTGATATAGAACAATACAATATAGTAATATAATACTAATATTGTGCTAGCTATCCTGAGGTTTCCTGCGGTGCAGTGGGTTAAACTGCTGAACTTGCTGACCGAAAGGTTGGAGGTACGAATTCAGGGAGCAGGGTGAGCGCCCGCTGTTAGCCCTAGCTCCTGCCAATGTTCAAGAACGTGCAAATCTGAGTAGATCAATAGGTACCACTTTGGCGGAAAGGTAACGGCGCTCCATGCAGTCTTGCTGGCCCCATGACCTAGGAGGTGTCTGTGGACAACACCGGCTCTTCGGCTTAGAAATGGAGCTGAGTACCACTCCCTAGAGTCCGACACGACTAGACTGAATGTCAAGGGAAACATGAAGCTTAATATTACGAACAACATTGCAGTACAGTGGTATAGTACAGCATAGTAATATATAATACTAATATTGTGCCATGCGAAGACTATAATAAATTGTATATACATATAATATTGATAACATTACAATGTAATACAATAGAATACTTATAACAATACAATAGGATTCTTCCTCGCCGCAAAGGCCGCCGGGACTTGTCGTTTGCGGCGTGCGCAAGCGCTGATTCATACGTAGAGAAAAACGAATCAGCTCCGTCAACGAACAGACGCATAGCTTCTTGGGAGCCGTAGTTCAGGAGGCGTAGTGACGCCCGTGCAATGGAATGGGAAGTCAATGTGGAGGGAACTACCAAAATGGCGTCCGAGGGAAAGGCCTACGGCGGGCCGGAGGGGCCAAAGGAGTTGCCTGACTCGCTCGCTCGCACGCGGAGGAGTGCTGAGTTGGTCCGGACGCCGGCGCCGCGCTCTCCTTCCCTCGGCTTTCTCTGCCTGTCAAAATGGAGGCCAACAACGGCGGCAGCGGCAGCAGCAGCGACTCGGCGCCGGACTGTTGGGACCAGGCGGAGGTGGAGCCCGGCAGTGGCGGAGCGGGAGGAGGAGGGGACGCCGCCGCCGCCGCCGCCAACGAAGGTCTCTTGCCCGGCCCCGCCGCTCCTGAGGGGGAAGCCGGCGGAGAGGCTCACCCGGAGGCCCAGCTGGATGCCGAGGAGCAGGAGCGGCTGGGCGCGGCCTTCAGCCGGCTCCTCAACGTCAACGCCAAGCCCTTCGTGCCCAATGTCCACGCCGCCGAGTTCGTGCCGGCCTTCCTCAGGGGAGGGGGAGGAGGCGCAGGGCCCCCCTCGCCGCCACACGGTAAGCAGGCAGGTCTCGCTCGCGCCCGCAGGCCTCGGCCTACTTCGGCTCGCCCTCGGGTGGGTTCGGACTCCAACTTCCATCCATTCCAACAGACGGTAGGCAGTTAGGAATGCTGAGAGATGGAGTCCAAAAAACCCTGGAATGCTCCACTTGGCTCATCTACTTCTCTCTCTCTCTCTCTCTCTATATATATATACATATTCGTGTGGCAGAAATTTACCTCTTTCTATATATATATATATAGATAGAGATGTGCACACATGTAAAACCTATATGTAACTTCTCCCTCCCGTTCCAAAAATATATAATACCCTCTCCATATAGAACATATATATTTATAGATATAGATATATACACACACATACATACGCTTTTCCCACTCTATATAAGATCTCTCCCCCTCTCTCTATAATCTCTCTGTGTGTGTGTATGTGTGTATGTGTGTATTCACATGGCAGAAATTTACCTCTCTTTATATAGATTATACACACACACATAAAACCTTTATGTAATCTCTCCCCCGCTCTCTGTAAAACCTACATATAAGCTCTTTCTCTGTATATATACCTATATAGAATTGCCCTCTATATATAAACACTCTTTCTATATATAACATATATAATATCTCTCTCTATATATAGCCTATATATAACCCCTCTCTCTTTATCTATATCTTGTGTGTGTGTGTTCTCTCTCTATATATATACATATATAAACACCTCTATATATAGAAAACTATATATAACCCCCTCTCTGTATATGTACATAATGTATATATGGAGAGAGATAGAGAGAATATACTATATTTACTTGATTCTCAGCATTTTTTACTAAATTACCTTCCCAAAATTAAGATGTGCATTAGATTAATGTAATATGGTAAAAAAAATGCATTATAAATGACAGTTCCTAATTGGTTGTGTCTTAAAAATCGCGAATAAAAAAATAATAATGAAATTTTGAAAGGTATGTTAGAGTTCTGAAATGTTCACCACCAGAACTTTAGCAACACTATAGAAGCAAAGCACCAGCGCCACCTAATATTCACCAACAGAACTTTAGTTTTGTAAGTACTTTAGAACCATTTAGAACCATGATTGTCCAGGCCTTATCTATATATATATATAAAAATAGAGCTGTCGTGCTGAGGAGCTTATAGACAGCAAAACCACACAATGCAGACACACCAAAACAACCCACAAAACCCACCATGGAATGAGGTATGTTTACCACCCAAAAAATTCCCCAAAAACTCAAAGACAACCATCAAACCCCCCCAAAAACCTGGGGAACTATAATTCCCATGATCCCCCCACGCCAAAGCTGTACGGCGCATGCGCGAACATACAGTCCGCACTTCCTGGGCCCTTCTCCCCTAACCCTCCCCCCCAACAAAGAACAAAACAACAACAAAAAACCCAACCGGCAGTTGGGCGGAAGGGGGCCCGCGCGCCGCACACAGACTTCCCCAACTGCGTGCGTGCGCCCCAGCCAATCCGGAACCGTTCACGTGCTGCAGACGGGCCAAAAGAGGTGAGTGAGGCCTCCTCCTCTTCCTCCTCATGGCCTTTGCATTGGAAGTGGGGAAGGAAGCTTGGGGCCAACTCTTTTTCTCCCCTCCTAACTGCCCCCTCTGTTGCCAAGGCCCCAGGGAGAGGCCCCGCCCACAAAGAACAGAGTCAACGGCCTGGTGTGTCCTCTCGAAAAGAGTCCCCCGCAGGCAGAGAGGGAGGCCAAGGGGCCACAAAGGAAGGAGAGAAGAAAGGAGGGAGCACAAAAAGGGAAGGAATGAAAGAGGGAAGGGGGGGGGAGATAAAGGTAAGAGAGAAGGAGGGAGGAAAAGAAGAAAGGAGGGAAGGAAAGAGATACCCAGGGAAGGCAGAAGAGACAGTAGAAAGGAAATACATACGAAAGGCATGACAGAGGTAAAGAAGGAAGGAAGGCGAACAGACAGGAAGGAAAGAAAGAATAAAGGACAGAGGGAAAAAGGGAAGGGAGAGAAAGGTAAGAAAGAAGGAGGGAGGGAAAGAAGGAAGGAAGGAAATACCCAAGGCAGGCAGAAGAGACAGTAGAAAGAAAATACATACGAAAGGCATGACAGAGGTAAAGAAAGAAGGAAGGCGAACAGACAGGAAGGAAGGAAAGAATAAAGGAGGGAGGGAAAAAGGGAAGGAATGAAAGAGGGAAGGGGGTACAGATCAGAGAGAAGGGGGGAGGAAGGAAGGAAGGAAAGAGATACCCAAGGAAGGAAGAAGAGACAGTAAAAAGGAAATAAATAAGCAAGGCATGACAGAGTTAAAGACGGATGGAAGGCAAACAGACAGTAAGGAAAGAAAAGAAAGGAGGGAAGGAATGCAAGAAGGAAGGGGGGAGAAATGTAAGGAAGCAGGAGGGAGAGAAAGAAAGAGATACCCAAGGAAAGAAGAAGAGACAGTAGAAAGGAAATAAATACGTAAGGCATGACAGAGTTAAAGACGGATGAAAGGCAAACAGACAGGAAGGGGGAGAAAAGAAAGGAGGGAGGGAAAAAGGGAAGGAATGCAAGAAGAAGGGGGGGTAAGAGAGAAGGAGGGAGAGAAAGAAAGAAAGAAAGAAGGAAAGAGATATCCAAGGAAGGAAGAAGAGACAGTAGAAAGGAAATACATACGAAAGGCATGACAGAGGTAAAGAAGGAAGGAAGGCGAACAGATAGGAAGGAAGGAAAGAAGAAAGGAGGGAGGGAAAAGGGGAAGGAATGAAAGAGGGAAGGGGGGAAAGGTAAGAGAAAAGGAGGGAGGGAAAGAAGGAAGGAAGGAAAAAGGTACCACAGGAAGGAAGAAGACAGGCTACACAGCAAAGAAAAAGGTAATAAAAGGCTATAAAGGAGGGTGAAGCTGGTGAGGGGAGGAGAAAAATAAAGGAAATAAAGGGAGGAAGGGAACTGAGTGAGGGAAAGAAAAGGAAGGAGTGATAGAGAAAAGGAAAGAATAGGGGAAAAGGAGGGAAAGAAAAGACTGAAGGAAGGAGGAAAGAGAGAAGGGAAGAGGTGAAGGATGAGGGACACACGGGGGAGAGCAAGAACAAAAGGCAATAAGGGATGTTGCTGTTGTTCTTTGCCACAGCAACGCATGGCCGGGTACAGCTAGCATATATATAAAAAGAGAGAAGGAGGGACGGAAACAGGGAAGGAGGAAAGGAAGGATGGCAAGAAAGAAGGAAAGAGGTCACTCAGGAAGGAAGAGAAAACAGACAGGCAAGAAAAGGCAATACAGGAGGGAGAAGCTGGTGAAGGGAGCAGCAAATGGAAGGAAAGAAAGGTTGGAAGGGAATGGAGGGAGAGAGACAAGGGGAGCAAGGACTGATACAGCAAGGGGAAGGATGGCAGGAAGGAGGGAAAGGAAAGATGGGAGGGAGGGATGAAAGGAAGGAGGAAAAAGAGAAGGCAAAAGCTGAAGGATGAGGGGGAGAGGGAAGAAAGGAAGTACAAAAGGCAGGTCTTACTGTTGGTCTTCGCCACATGCACACACATATACATACACATACTGTATATACATAAAGACATGCACACATATATACATGCACAGAAATATACACATGCACACATACATACGCACATCTGTACATACACACATCTACACATATACACACATATACATATACAAACATACTGTATACATAAGTACACACATACACAATATACATATACTCATATACACACAAACATAAGCACATACATATACACAAACACATATGTACACATAGACACACACACATATATATATATACACATACATACACACAACGCATATATACAGACGGCCACAGGAAAGAGGAAAAGAAGAGGGGAGAACAGGAAATAAAAAGTGAAAGAAGGAAGGAAACAGGGAGGGAAGAAAAGAATGAAAGGAATACTATTTCATTTTCTACTTCGTTCTTTGCCTCTTTCCTGCCTTTCCTCCCCTTTTTCTTTCCTTTCTACTTTCTCTCCTTCCTTCCTTCCTTCCTTCCTTCCTTCCTTCCTTCCTTCCTTCCTTTGGTACCTCTTTCTTTCCTTCCTATTACTATTGTTGTGGCTGTTGTTCTTAAGCAGACCTTCTCATTACTTAATTTTCCATACCACCACACAACGCCACAGCAACGTGTGGCTGGGTATAGCATATATATATATATATATATACACACACACATACAGTATACACACACACACATATACATACACACACACGAGAGAGAGAGAGAGGCCGTCCCTGTGTTACAAACATTTGACTTGCATCCGACTCCTAGTTAAGAGTGGGGTTCAGACAACAGGAAGTGAAAGGAATTTCCCCCTCAGAAGGGAAATCTACTAGAAGAGTCATTATGGGGAAAAGGGGCCTCCACTGAAGTCTTATCCCAATCCTTATTTCCACAACAAGCCAATTTTTCCAGCCTTTGCACACATAGGAAATTTTGGAACCCGTTTGAGGCCCTGACACCACTGAGTACTGGTGCATCTTCAGGGATTTCTATCTGGGAGTTTGTTATCTAACCGTCACAGTTTTAAGTTAATTTTGAACTGCATTAAATGGTCAGAGTAGATCGGGCCATAGATGTGTTCATTGTCTTTTTATCCACACCCTGTTTCTCCTCCTAAGAACCCTACTAAGTAGCTTGGCCTGTGAGAGTGCAATGACTGCCTCCAGACTGCCTAGTAATTTTCCAGATTGAGTCATCTTGTATTTTACCAAGCTTGATGTGATCATAAGCATTCCTCCACCTGGTGCCATCCAGGTATGTGAGGCTGCAACTCCCATAAATCCCGTTTAGGATGGCAAATCTACTCAAACACATGTTTAGTGGGAAGAGGATAATTAGGACTCAAATTAGAACTAACCATTTTCAAGAATGGTGGAATTTCAACTATGGAAATGAGTTCTTATTTACTTGTAGCAGAGGTTTGGGCAGCTTTTTGAAGGGAGTGCTGTGGATGTATTGTATCTTGATCTTAATAAAGCAAACAAGCTAGGGAAATGTGGGCTAAGTATTGCTACTGTTGAGTAGATTTGTAATTGGTTGACCAGCCAAACCCAAAGGGGGTTCCATAATGGTTCCTTTTAAACCTGAAGGAAGTGACTAGTGGTGCGCCACAGGGTTGATTCTTAGGCCCCGTGCTGTTCAACATTTTTATCAATGACTTGGATAATGGAATAGAGGACATGCTTATCAAATCTGTAGATGACACCAAATTGGGAGGGATAGCTAATACCTAGAAGAGAGGATCTGGTCCAAAATGACCTGGAAAAGATTAGAGAACTGACCAAAGCTAACAAAGAAACCAAAAATGGAAATGCACAGTATAAAATAGGTGAAACCTGACTTGACCTCAAAAGTGTGAAAGGACTCTAGGGAATCTTAGTATACCATAACCTGAAATGAGTCAGAGTGTGTTGCGGTAGTTTTTTTTTGTTTGTTTTTTTTAAACCCTAACATGATTCTAGTCTACATCAATACAAGTAGTGTCAATCGAGGAAAGTAAATGTCCCACTCAATTCTGCTTTGGTTGGGCCTCACTTAAAATGCTATGTCCAGTCCTGGTCACCAGAGTTCAAGGAAGCTATTGACAAGCTGGAACGTGTCCAGAGAAGGGCAGCCAAAAGGGATCAAAGGTCGGGAAGCTTGAGGGCCCTTCCACACAGCCATAAAACCCAGAATATAAAGACAGAATAACCCACAATATCTGCTTTGAACTGGAATATTTGAGTCCACGCTGCCATATATCCTAGTTCAATGCAGATAATGTGGGTTTTTATTCAGCTGTGTGGAAGGGACCTGAGGAGTAGCTTAGAGAGATGAGTATGACAGCCATGTTTAAATATTTGAAATGATGTTATATTTAAGACGGAGCAAGGTTGTTGTTTTCTGCTGTTCATGCTGGCAAAACAATGGATTTAAACTAGAGGAAAATACATTTCATCTGAACACTATGGGAAAAAACATTTTGTGATGGAAATTCCAACCATGGAATATATTGCCTCAGAGTGCAGTGAATTCTCCTTGTTTGGAGGTTTTTAAACCAGATTGGATGGCCAACCGTTGGATGGCCAGCCGTTCAATTGCATATTCTTGCATGGAAGGGCATTGGATTGGATGACCCTTGTGATCTTTTCCAACTCTGTGGTTCTGTGATCTGGTTATGATTTCATAAGGATAAGGAAAGGGGTGTGTTAGACCACATTTGGTCCCACCAAGAGTTAGTTGTGTAGGTACATTTGACCAGAGAGGCAGAAAGTTTGTTGAACCAGGAGGACAGGACTTTAGGTTCCTCAATTCAGTGACAGAGGATGTCCTTAATGTAGGTGTTTCTGGTGCTTTAAATGATTAATATAGATTTACGAATTGCATTGGGGCAGCTTGAGATATGTGTCTGAGAGCACCTTAGCGGATTTGATGCAAGATATCTTGCCTGGGACTTCATTTGTCTTACCTATTGCTGTCAGAAGCAGAGGTCAGGATAGTTTAAAATATTTGCAAAGTATGATACTATTCTGTCTTTTCCCATTCACCCATTGTAATCCTGTGAGGTTGGGAAACAGACCAAAAGTCACCCGGTGAGTTCAAGAAGTCTGTCTCCAGACACCATTAGGCCTTCACAACTTGGATTAAAAAAAAGCTGAAATGATTTTAATGGAAGACCCCTCACCACTGCATTCCAGGACCAGCAGGTAAAGGTAAAGGTTTCCCCTGATATTAAGTCTAGTCATGTCCAACTCTGAGGGGGTGGTCCTCATCTCCATTTCTCAGCTGAAGAGCTAGCGTTGTCCATAGACACCTCCAAGGTCATGTGGCCAACATCACTGCATGGAGCGCTGTTACCTTCCCGCCAATGTAGTACCTATAGATCTACTCACATTTTGCATGTTTTCAAACTGCTAGGTTGGCAGAAGCTGGGCCTAACAGAGGGAGCTCATCCCGCTCTCCATGTTCAAACCGCCAACCTTTCAGTCAGCAAGTTCGGCAGCTGTGTGGTTTAACCCACTGCGCCACCAGAGGGCCAATACCAACCGTAATAAGTCTCTTAGAAATAATATAAGTTTCTTGAGATTTAAATCAGATTAAAAAGTTGTTGAAATAACTCCTTCAGACACTTCAATTGAAAGGATGGGTGGTAGAAGCATTAGCTAATCAGTTTCAGTACCAAATGAAGGAGAGGCCACACATGTTAACAGTTTGATAACGCAGTATGACACTTTGGAAAAAAAATGTTCAAGTTGTATTTGGGACAGTTCCTTATAGTTAGATCCAGTTTTCTAAACTTAAGACAACAATGAATATTTCCCAGCCGTTCTCCTAAAAAGGCACATTGATATTTGTTACTGATGGTACAACTAGCTCTTTAGTTTCTGAGCTCCTTTTCATAGCTTCAGCTGCTTTATCAGCTGTGGTCTTAACTGAAGGAAGGCTCTCTTTGTCTAGATGACCATACCATTGTAAGGCAAAAAAGGAGCCTTTTGAAAATGGCTCAGAAACTTCAGTATGTGACTAGAAGCCTTTTAATTGGGATTAAGAGATACAAACATCTTACGTCAATTCTTTACCAATTCCAGGCCTGTTTGAGAACTGTGTTTTTACCTTTAGTGTCTTGGGATTGCTGTATTCCTTTCTCTACCTTCCTAAGACATTGGAGACTTCTGGAGGCCCTCGTGGCAGAAATTGATAAGTGGTAGAGAAGGAATTTAACAGAAAACCAGTAAATTTCTGATGTTCAGGTAATTTTGTATTCAGTGCCTCACAGTTGATCCTAAAGCTGTGTCCCATCTAATGCTAAATATTTCATAAAAGGGCACTAACTTATATATTTGGATTGAAAGTAAAGACAAGTTAGGGCTAGTCATAACTGCTTACTGGGGAGTTGTCCTTCCCCTCTCAGGGCGCTTGTGCCCGCTTTGTGCTGGTCAGTGACCGTAATAAAGTTTTGTTGTTGTTGTTGTCAAAGTGAGTGGAAGTGTCCATGGAATTTAATTTCTATGATCAAAATGAAAGTGCAGCAGGTAACCAGCTGGAAATTTTGCTGGTGGTACCATATGGTCTTTTGACATCACAACCCCTCAAAAGAGATCAACAGTTCGTTCCCAAAGATTGTATATGGGTTTATCGTCCCAAGTTTCTTGTATTCATTGTTTGGGAATGAAGCAAGTTGTTCCTGATCAACCAAAGAATTCCTGAGAGCTGGCATTTTAACCTGTGTTTAGAAATCTTGAATGACGGAGAATCTATTACCATCTAAGACAGTGGTTCTCAACCTTCCTAATGCCGCGACCCCTTAGTATAGTTCCTCATGTTGTGGTGACCCCCAACCATAAAATTATTTTTGTTGCTACTTCATAACTGTAATTTTGCTACTGTTATGAATTTTAATGTAAATATCTGATATGCAGGATGTATTTTCATTATTACAAATTAAACATAATTAAAGCATATTGATTAATCACAAAAGCAATATGTTTGGGGGAGTATGGACAACAGATGATGGGATTTGCAGTACCTTCAACTGCTTCAGCTCTGACTTCCACAGATCACTGAGACTTCCCATTGCAGACCTGGACCAAAGTTGGCAGACAAGACCAACAGAAAATACTGGAGGGGTTTCGGAGGAATTGACCGTGATTTAGGGGAGATGTAGTTCACCTACATCCATAGAGAACTGTGAATCCAAACAATTGTAGATCTGGACCAAATTTTGGCACACAGACCCAACATAACCAACTTTGAATACTGGCAGGGTTTGGGGAGGATTGACACACAATTTTGGGTGTTGTGGTTTACCCGCATCCTTATACATTTTCTAATGGGAGCATTAATTAAAAAAACAAAAGGAAAGACGGACTTTTTAAAAATAAATAGCATTACAAATTACCTAAGCAGCTTCTGCTGCTCCTCCTGATGCTGCTGGGCCACTCTCAGTCCCACGTCATGCTTAAAAGGACTCGACCACTGGTGCAAGCCTCCCTCCAGCCTCGCGTGCTTGCCCATGCATGCACATCATGCTACCATGCGCAGAGCATGCCTGCTTTCCCCTCCCCACTTGGAGTCTCAGAAACAGCCCTCCACTTGGCTGAGAGTCCGGTGAATCACAGCAGAGGAGGACTTTCGGTGTAAGGATTCCTGTTTCCAAAAAGGAAAAGAAGGACAGACAGAGAGATCTTTAGCCTTCTCTGCCAAAGGGGTTCCCAAGACCTTCAGAAATATGTGTTTTCTGATGGTTTTTGGTGACCTGTCTGAAATCTCCCTCGTGACCCCCCCCCCTGATTCCTGACCCCCCAAGTTAAGAAACGCTGCTCTAAGGCAGTCTATTTCTCCATTAAACAGATTCCCCACATCAAAATCTTTTCTTTAATTTTACTTCGAATCTGTTTTCTTATAATTTGAATCCAGGGGCCTAGGAAAATTCAAAGCTATGTGCAAACAGTGACAATGGCAACAGTGACAATACATATCTTCTGGAAGCAACCTGATACAGTCTCCTACTTCTGATAGAATTACTAAATTTGATTTGATGGTTCCTAGTAGAAGATCAAACATGAAACATTGCCACCATAGGAGTAATGTCATTATTCGAATCTGAAATATCATGAGGGATTTTGATGTTGAAAACTCTTAATCTAAGACAAGCTGCCCTACATCCATAGCATTCCCCGGATCTACCCAGGTTGTAATTGTCAACAAAGGAGATCAAAGTAGTTTGAGAAACCCATGATGACTCACAGTGTTCACAGCATTTTTTGTAAGTGACAGGCTGTTAAATGAACTTTTACTGGTACCAGTGTGCAGAGACTTCTGCAAGAATTATCAGAATTTAGAAGCAAAGTGTCAGACATCACATCGGCAACTTTGGATTCCCCCTTTGATCTAGTTCACATAGGACCAGAGCTCTGAATTCATTTCAAGTTGCAAGGTGTTTCTGTAACATGCTAGTCTTCCTTCCATTTTCACAGGGATTTTCCCCTTCATGCAGCCAGTGTTTGTTGCACCTTGGCAAAGGAAAGCAGACACGGGGCAGAACAGAAACAGCTGACAAACAGGAAAAAGAGGAGGACTCAGCCCCACGTGCTCCCAAAACATCCCTTACCTGGTGGATCTGGTTCTTCCTCTTCTTCCTGCTTGTGAAGTGTTTCTGTTCTACTCCTTATCTCCCTTCCTTTGCATGGGTAAAACAGACATGCATGGCACCAGGAAGGAGAGGAGCCAGATCCACAGGGAAAGTAAAGTGGTGCGCCGGGTCTTAGTTTTCCTGCATGCCGCATGACAGCCTTGGCAGGAGATGACACAAGCTCGTGAATAATCAGAATCCAAAATGGTGAGAACTAAACCCAGAAAAATGGAGGAACAACTTTTCTTCTGCTTTGTGCTGAAGTTCCCTTTCCTCTACATGTATTGTACTTTAACCTTATCAAACACCGTTTTCCTTTTGGAAAGAGGAAAGGGGTAAAGAAGATGTTGAGCATTTCTGATTTCTCACTGACACCGGTTAGCACACGTGTGTCAAACTCAAAGGCCACAGGCCAAATCTGCCACACCATGTCCTTCCTATGCCTCCCCCCCCCCCCCATGCTGAAATACAACTGCTGTATTCTTCATCAATAGGCATCACAGCTAGAGCTAATGAGAGTTGGAATAAAAGAACGTCTGGAAGGCTACAGTGTGTTCTTTTTAGCCAGGAGAGTGGGGTCTGAATTTAGATGACAGGTTTATGAGTAATATGTCTGACTTTAAGATGGCCTATAAGCTTTCCCTAAACCAGAGCCACAAATGCTGTTGGGTTGCCATTCCTATTGTCTCCTGTCTATATGGTGGATAATCAGAAGTGATGGGAGTTGTTGTTCATTAACATCTGGGGACCCAAATTGGGTCAAAACCTAAGAACAACCATCACTATGTAAAAAATATATATAGTTAGCCCTCTGTCCCCATGGATTCTCCATCCATGGATTCAAGGGCCCTTTGAAGGCAACCATGAGGCTGATGTGACTCTCGAGGAAAATGAGCTTGACAGCCTTGGAATGTACCATACATTTTGTCAAGTAGTGGACCAGCCACTTCCTTCTTCCTCCGCTTGCTCCAAATAGCATGAGAAAATCATTTTTATTATTTTAACTCGGCTTGCAAGATTGAACTCAATCTCTTAGCCTTCCTGCCATAAACATTTGTGATTAATTATGTTTCTTGATAACTCCATTTTTCATAGTTGTCTTCGTAAACTCTCAGGTTAAAAGCATGTTATATATCAGGGCTGTCCAACTTCTACCGGCCTCAAGGGCCGGAATTCTGGTCACTGATCACCTGGGGGGCCACTCCGCCACGCCCCCTCCTCTGGTTTCGCCCGCTTCTGACGCTGGCGTGACGCTTTGGGGGAGAGGGCGGAGCCACGGGGGGCTCCCCGTGGCTCCGCCCTCCCTCCCAAAACATCACGCCAGCCTCAGAAGCGGGCAAAACCGCATGCATGCGCACCTTTTTTTGGGAATTTATTTTTATTTTTTCGGAATTTTTTTTTTAAAAAATTAAATAATATTTTTGCAGGAGGGTAGGAGGGCCGCATCCAAGGGGCTGGCGGGCCGTGTGCGGTCCGCGGCCCACCTGTTGGGCAGGCCCGTTATATATCAACTTGGGGGCTTTCCATTTCTCCCCATTCCTTTCTCATTAGATTTGTTTGCCATTATGTGCCTTCAGCATCTCAACTTTAAGAAACTCCCCTCCATCATGAACTGAGAGTATTCTGACCAAGAGATCTCATTCAGGATATCCTCATGGTTTCTGAAGTTGATTGAATTATACACTTGTTTACTTTTGCAAAGTTTCAGAAAGAAAGTAAAAAAAATGTTTCTTGAGTTCTGGAACATTTTAAACTGCAGACTGTTAAAAACAAAGCTTCTGTTGGGAGCAATGTAAGGAGTAAGTTAGATAGGTTTTTCCAGTCATTTGGAGAGTGACTTCTTCGCATGTAAGGTACAAAAACATTTTAGTTAAACAAGAGCTTGGCATCAGAAATGTTCTGAAGTGAGGATATCACTGTCCTCCATGGTTAATGAATCCATATATGTCAGATTGGCAGAAAAGGCTTTTGGATCTACGGCAAGCTTGTCAGCCATGATGAGCTATAACATATGACAATTAAACTTCTAGTCACTTTGAGTCTCCTTCGGGAGAGAGAAATCCTCCTTCGGGGGATATAAATATAATAATAATAATAACAACAACAACAGCACAGATGATGGGTTCTAACTAGAATTGGACAAATCACAAGCGACATCCTTACCCTGCTGAATTTCTCGGGGGCCATTCTTCAATGTCAGGTTTTCTTTGGGCTCTGAGCATCATCCCACATTATTTCATTAAATCTAACAAACATTAGGATAGCACTTCAGAATAACATTGGAAGTCAAAGAGGTAAGCAGTATGTACTAGAAATACCATGTTACTGGCCCAGAATCCAAAGTACAGCTATCATCCATAGAAATCTGTTTAATCCCATTGCCATACAATTGTGATCCAGTATGCAGGAGCCCTGTATTTTCTATTACATAACACTTGGGGTGTTGTACAATGTTATTGTATTGTTTATCTCTGTTGGATGTGGGAGGTGCATGCCCCTTGTTGTTAAAACAAAATTAAAATTTGTTTTTTTAACATCAGTATTAACGCAAAGGAATGTTTAAATGCAGAGCAGTTTTGATTTTTTTAGTTGCTTTATGACCTGACAAGTATACTTCAGCTGGGCTTCTGCATGAAGAAAATAATGTGGCTTAAATTGTTCAGTATCATGGTGCCTCTTCTTCCTGAGTGTTGGCTTTTTCAGTTTGACATACTATTATGGTGCAACCTTGTATAGAGGAGGAGGAGTTCATAAACATGCATGATGAGTCATAATACACAAGAGGATAGGTCCTTTTCCTAACCTATAGTTCATTGTAAGGAGAATGGGAGGGAAAAGTGAGCCAGTATGATGTTTGAATGTTGGGTTATTACTTTGGAGACTTCCCACTCGGCCATGGAAACTTACTGGATGATCTTAGGGAAGTCACTTTCTCATCTTCAGAAGGAGGCACTGGCAAACTTCCTCAGACTGAGAAAAACTGTTATAGGATCATCTTAGGGTTGCCCTTTGTTTTAAATGATTTGAAGGCACACAGCTGCTGCTCTAGAAACTAGGACATACTGGAGCAATGGTTTTAAATTCTAAAAGAAATTCTACATAAACATTAAGAAGAACTTGCAGATGGTAAGTGGGATGTGTTGCAGCCTCGGAGTGTGGTGGAGTCTCCTTCTCTGAAGGTTTTTAGAAAGTGGATGGCCATCTGTTGGGAGGGCTTTGATTGTGCGCATGGCAGAACGTGGTTGGACTGGATGGCCCTTGGGGTTTCTTCCATCTCTATAATTCTATGTTTGCCTTTCCTTCATATTCAAGATATTGGCCTTCTGCCAGCGTGGCCTGCTTGGTTCTGTTAGAGCTTGCTGTCTTGGCAAAACTAAAGTAGCAGACAGGCCATCACCAAGTTACAAACATTTGACAAACATATCATAGTTAAGAACAGAGCTGAGTGACTGAAATCTACCCCTTGGAAGGGAAATTCACTCCTATAAGGGTCATTATTAGGGGGGAAAGGGTCTCCACTGAGGCTTTATCCCTGATCGCTTTTTCCATTACAAGCCGCATTTTTCAAAATCCAATTATCACAGGGACAAAAGGTGAAGTGAAATCTTCTGAACAGGGGCACAGAAGCAAAGGAAATACCACAGAGGCATTAACCCTTCCCCATGCTATCCAAAACATATGTGTGTGTGTGGCTGAAGTTGCACTTAAAAATGTACCTGTTCTGATTTACATACAGATTCAACTTAAGAACAAACTTACAGAATCTCTCTTGTTCATAACTCGGGGACTGCCTTAAGAAATATATTGCTTTCTTGACCAATGGATATAACTGTCCTGAACTTAATTCAGTCTTGTCAATGTCAAATATTGAAATAATTCTTTATTTTTTGCAACTGGTGGATGTATACATTTCTAAGTGACTTTTAGGATTGACAAAATACCTTGGATTACTAGTGTGACCAAACTTTGACACTGGAAAGCAAAGCTTCACAAGACTCCAGTGGAGTAAGAGTTTTTTTTAAAAAAAACTGGCCCTACCATCACACCACTGCCGTCCTAATACTTCCTCTGGAAGTATTTATATAATACTAGCTGTACCCGGCACACGTTGCTGTGCCCTATTTAGGAGATGCGAGAAAGTCTGAGTATGTAAGGGTTGGAATTGATTTAACTTATGGTCTTGGTGGGTGTGTGCATGTGTATATGTGTAGGTATATATGTGTGTGCATGTGTATATATGTGTATGGATATATGTGTGTGTATCTGTTTATATGTATATGTACTGTATGTATGTGTGTGCATGTGTATATATGTGTGTGCATGTATATGTGTGTATGTATGTGTATATATGTATATGTGTGTATGTATATATGTGTGTGAATGTGTCTATATGTATATATGTGTGTGTATGTGTATATGTGTGTATGTACTGTATGTGTATATATGTATATATGTAGTTGTGTGCATGTGTATATGTATGTATATATGTGTGCATGTGTATATGTACTGTATGTATGTGTGTGCATGTGTGTATATGTGTATGTATGTGTGTGCATGTATATGTGTGTATGTATGTGTATATAGGTATATGTGTGCATGTGTGTATGTACTGTATGTGTATATACATATATGTGTGTATGTATACTATATATGTGTGTGTGAATGCACATGTGTATGTATGTATGTGTGTGCATGTGTATGTATGTGTATATATGTACTGTATATGTGTGTATGTATATATGTGTGTGAATGTGTCTATATGTATATATGTGTGTGTATGTGTATATGTATGTGTATGTATGTATATATGTGTGTGAAAGGGGGAAGAATGACATGGGAAAGAGAGGGTGGAACGTGGGGAAGGCTGGGAATGGGAAGTGGAGGGAGAGGGGCTGGAGAATGGGGGAAGTTAAGATTGGGAGAGGAAGGAGGAAACTACAAAAAGGAAAGAGTGGGGTGGGGAATGGGTGGCAGAGAAGTGTGTGTGACTGTGGGGGGGGACTGAGACGGGAAGGGAGGAAGAGGTTTGCCCTGGCCAAGGAGAGAGAAGCCTGGGGCCGCCTCCTCCTCCTTTCCTCATTCCTTGAAGGGAGGAAGCATTGAGGGGAATGGAAGCAGGGAGGCGAAGAAGATCTTGGAGGGGGAAGGAGAAGCAGCAGCGCACCTCTTCCCGGGCCACACCCTCGCAACTCTGCCGGGGGAATTGCGCCTCTCCTGCTCCTGGGAAGGCCTGGAAGCGGCGGCCGCGTGGAGCGCCTCCTGTCTGCCTGCCTCTCTCTGTAAGGTGAGGGGCTACTGGCGGGGGACCAAGCGGGCATGGCCACGGGACTACAGTTCCCAGAAGGCCCCGCACGTGCGGTGCCTTCTGGGAAGTGTAGTCCCGTGGCCGTGGCCGCTGCCTCCGCTGTCTCTTTGCCGCTTCTGAACCCGGGTTGCACGGGCTGCGGCGTGGGTGCCTCCTCCGCTGGCTTCTTGTCCTCCTCTGTCGCCTTCCAGCCACTCCCGGACCCGGGCACCCGGTGAGCGAGGACTGAGGGTGAGGGGATGTTTTTGTGGGGGGGGGTGGCTGAGTGCGCCGCAAGCGCCGCTACGTTTGGTGGCTATGGGGGTTTTTGGGGGGGCACTTTTAGGGGTCTTGCGGGATAGTCCTCCTCTGTCGCCTTCCAGCCGCTCCCGGGCACCCGGTGAGCGAGGACTGAGGGCGAGGGGATGTTTTTGTTGGGGGGGGGCTGAGTGCGCCGCAAGCGCCGCTACGCTTGGTGGCTATGGGGCACTTTTAGGGGTCTTGCGGGGTATGTAGGTCGGGTTTTTTGTGCCACGAATGTACCTCGTGGTCTGTGGGAAGGTGTTCAGTGGGTTTTGTGGTTCTGGGGGTTATAGTTTGCCCGTGCATGATCGTCAATGCACGGACCTTCTCTTTTTGTATATAGATTTTAGCCAAGGTGAAAATGACAATCTTGGTAATCTTAACAAGTATGACAGGGAAGCTGTGCGTTCAATACAGAGACAAACACAAGGAGAGTAGTAAATGTCTAGAGTAATATATAATATATTGTAACAACCCAAATAGGGGAATGACTGGATTACTTACACATCAAACACTCTGTGAAGTAGAATACTATAAGCATCAATGTAACATCAATTAGAGCAATATAATATCACGAATTTCATCAGAAAAAATGATGCATTGGTGCAGAGAGGACAATCCGGATTATACGAATAAACACCACATTTCAATTCATTGTCCCAAGAAAATAGAGACCTCAATGGTCAAAGTTCTTCCAAAAACATTCAAAGGTTTTCACAACTTAAGTATATCCAAGGTGGTTGATAATGAGTCCACAAATAAAGTTCAAAATAATCCTCTGTTGATAAACAGATTGAACTCACGGCAACCAGTATAAGTGAGTGAGTGTTTGGAGGAGGCTGGAACGCTCGTAGAAAAACCGGACTAAGGGTCGACGGGCGATAGGTGTATGGCCACCCCGTTTCGCGTCTGCTTTTTCAAGACCCGTCCGTGATTATAGAGGCGCTCAAAATAAATCTAGATAACATAATACACATAATAGGTTATACATTGTAATAATACAGGTACCCTCAAGAACAAAACAGCATGATTAGTAGGACACACAGCATTACATACCATACATCATTCTAGGTAAGATTCTGACCATCAGCCAGGAGGGCTCAGGTGACTAGCAACAGTGAGGTGAGGTAATATAAATTGGAGGTAAATCCCAGGTGTTTACATTAGTAGGGTGGAGAGTGCTAATCTTTCATTTAACCCTTTTGGGTGCTCAGATTGAAGGAGAGTGATCCACTTGGATTCACAACGAAGCAATAGCTGCTGAATATCAGCATGAGGAGGAGATCTGACTACTTCAAGACCCATAATTCTCAAGGATTCCGGTGTGTGATGATGAGTTTTACGGTGAACATATAGGATAGAATTGTCACATTTTGTCCTGACGCGTGATTGATGTTCTGAGAAGCGTACTCGAAGAAGGCGTGCCGACTGGCCAATATAAACAAAGGGGCGGGGACAAGAGCAGTACAAGCATATACTAAGGAAGAGGTTGCATATGTGACAAAACTTATTTACTTTGAATGTCCTGTTGGTATGGACATTGGATACAGTCTTATCTATACATATATACCTGTAAGTCTTACACCTTCCACAGGGCCTCGATCCAGCTGTTAAAGAACTATTTAAAGGGTGTGTGCCATAGGTTGAATGAACCAATAAGTCCTTTATGTTATTTGTGCGTTTGTACGTGACGGTTGGAGTGTCGTTTAAGCCTGGAATGTCGGAAATTATGGTCCAGTGTATTATTACAATGTATAACCTATTTATGTGTATTACGTTATCTAGATTTATTTTGGGCGCCTCTATAATCACGGACGGGTCTTGAAAAAGCAGATGCGAAACGGGGTGGCCATACACCTATCGCCCGTCGACCCTTAGTCCGGTTTTTCTACGAGCGTTCCAGCCTCCTCCAAACACTCACTTATACTGTTTGCCGTGAGTTCAATCTGTTTATCAGCGGAGGATTATTTTGAACTTTATTTATGGACTCATTATCGACCAGCTTGGATATACTTAAGTTGTGAAAACCTTTGAATGTTTTTGGAAGAACTTTGACCATTGAGGTCTCTATTTTCTTGGGACAATGAATTGAAATGTGGTGTTTATCCGTATAATCCGGATTGTCCTCTCTGCACCAATGCATCATTTTTTCTGATGAAATTCGTGATATTGTATTGCTTTATTTGATGTTACATTGATGCTTATAGTATTATACTTCACAGAGTGTTTGATGTGTAAGTAATCCAGTCATTCCCCTATTTGGGTTGTTATATTATATATTACTCTAGACATTTACTACTCTCCTTGTGTTTGTCTCAATCTTTGTAGTCTTGACATGGTAACATGTGCAAACAAAACTAGTAACAAGGATGTGTATGCAGGCGCCAATGAAAATAGAGGATAAGTATAGAATAAGCACTTTTGCATACAACACTAAATGGTGATTTTGAATTACATGCCTGGCTGCTCCTCTTGTGAAGATTTTGCTGATGCCTCTAAGTTAGCAGTGGCTTTGGGATTTTGCACCAGGAGCAAATTAGAAGTGTTCATTTCTACTTTTAAAACAGATGCGATGTCTGAACTGGCCGGAATACCTCAAAGACATTAGGCTCCATCTGATCTCGAAAACCAAACAAGCTCAGCTCGGGTTAGGGCTTGGGTAGGAGGCCACCAATGAATGCTGTAGACTATCCTTCAGAGGAATAAACTGGCAAATTCACGTTTAAATATTCCCTGACTAGGAAACCCTGTGAGATTCATAGGGTTGCCAGGCACATCATCCACAGGGTCTGCACTACGAATTCTGGTTAGCTTAAACCATCTCGCACCAGCCAAGTGCCATGCCAGTTTAGGTAGACTGTTTTAGGCTGGATATATACCACCATATTATCCAATATCTGATCCCAGATTATCTGCTTTGAACTGGATGATGTGAGTCCACACTGCCATACAATTCAGTTCAAAGCAGACAATCTGGATTCAAAAGTTGGACGATATGGCAGTGTCAAGGGGGCCTGAGAATTATAGTCCAGAACACTTGGAAGAACCTGATTGAAGAAACTACCTGTATTGGCTCGAGTCTAATACACCCTCAAATCTAATGGGCACCTCGATTTTCAAAACTCTGAAATCCAAAAAAGTACCGTATTAACACATATCTAATGCACACACCCTAATTTCGGAAATATAATTTTAGTCAATAAAGTGAGCATTAGATTTCAGTAAATACGGTATTTTAATCTCCAGGTCATTCAGACATGCCAATATAAAACTATACTGACTTTCTGTGAAAACATTGATTAATCAAAGATATCAAATGTTAATAGAACAGTGAAGTTAGCTGTTTCAATAGGGGATGGTACTCTCTCCTCACAGACTTCACTGAAGCAAGAGTTGGAAGGAGAGAGAGCAAGCTCAGAGTTTGCTACTACTTGTGTATGTAATACTCAACATTGCTTATGAAATAGAACTATGGTGTATATGCTTTTAATAATAGTAAAATATTGGGTTTTAAGAAGGTGTAGTAAGCAGTAGAGGCCGCGATGGCGCAGCGGGTTAAACTGCTAAGCTTCAGAACTTGCTGACCAGAAGGTCAGGGGTTTGAATCCACAGACAGGGTGAGCTCCCATCATTAGCTCCAGCTTCTGCCAACCTAGCAGTCTGAAAACATACAAATGTGAATAGATCAATAGGTACAGCTTCGGTACTCCATATAGTCATGCCAGCCACATGACCTAGGAAGTGTCTACAAACAACGCTGGCTATTCAGCTTAGAAATTAAGATGAGCACCCCACCCCCCCAGAGTTGGACACAACTAGACTTAGTGTAAAGGGGAAACCTTTACCTTTTCGTAAGTAGTGAAGAAAACACTCTTATAACCTTTACCTCTCTAGATAAACTTCCTGTTCTTTTTTCAACTTGTGTTCATCAAAGTTATAGCTCATACTTACTTCAATACAGAATCCCTTACTTTATCTCTTCTTTATGTCTGATTCAAGGAGCCTCTGCAGAATCTTCACAAGAGGAGCAGCGATCGACTTGTGAAGGTAATTAATGCTTTTTGGGAAAAATCTAAAGCAGAACCAATGTGATTGAGTGGGAGAAATGGTTAAACCTCTGACAAAATTGTGCTTTGTGTAAAGACCTATCTCAATGAACTATTTGAAGTAATGTTTCATATTTAACATACTGGATATTTTTGCTCTAGGCTCAAATGCGGCAGACAGTATGGAGGTCTCAGAACAAGTTGGTAAGTGTGATTCAACAGCTAAACATATTTTCTCATAGTGCTTAACTGCTTCCCTCACTACATCTCCGTTGTGTTATTGTCACAGTACAGCAGCTGCACATGAAATTTTAAAAATCAAAAAGAAACTACTGTATTTAGGCTGAAAAAGCCCCCTTGGCTTATATTTTAGTCAAAGTTATTTATTATTTTACTCTGTTATTATTGTTGTTGTTACATTTATTTATTATTTATTTATGGCATTTTACCCCGCTCTTCTCAACCCCCGAGGGGGGACTCAGAGCGGCTTCCAAAAGGCATAATTTGATGCCTACATCACAATCGCAGTATAAAACACAATATAAAACCCTCCAGCATTCAACACTAAAATACATTAAAATACAATTATATTCACACATTCTATGCATTCACCTATGTTAAAAACAGTGTTCCGTCCATAAAAGCATTGAGCCCTATTCACCAACTTTCCATTAAAACTACTAAAGTGCTGTCCTGTGCTACTATGCGAACGCCTGGTCCCATATCCAGGCTTTCACTTTTTTCCTAAATGTCAGGAGGGATGGAATTGATCGTATGTCGCTAGGGAGCGCATTCCACAGACGGGGAGCCACCACCGAGAAGGCCCTCTCCCTCGTCCCCACCAGCCGCACCTGGGAAGCCGGCGGGAGCAAGAGCAGGGCCTCCCCGGATGATCTTAAAGTACGAGGTGGGACGTAGCGGCAGATGCGTTCGGACAAGTAAGCTGGGCCAGAACCGTATAGAGCTTTAAAGGTCAGCACCAGCACTTTGAATTGAGCCCGGAATTGGACCGGCAGCCAGTGGAGCTGACACAACAGGGGGGTGGTATGCTCCCTGTATGTAGCTCCAGTTAGTAGTCTGGCTGCCGCCCGTTGGACTAGTAGTAATTTCTGAACTGTCTTCAAAGGCAGCCCCACGTAGAGCGCGTTGCAGTAATCTATTCGGGATGTGACCAGAGCGTGGACGACCGTAGCCAGATCAGACTTCCCAAGGTACGGGCGCAACTGTCGCACGAGTCTTAACTGTGCAAAAGCTCCCCCGGCCACCGCTGAGACCTGGGGCTCGAGGCTCAGCGATGAATCCAGGATCACTCCCAAGCTGCGAACCTGCGTCTTCAGGGGGAGTGTAACCCCATCCAACACAGGCTGTAACCCTATGCCCTGTTCGGCCTTGCGACTGACCAGGAGGACCTCTGTCTTGTCTGGATTTAGTTTCAATTTGCTAGCCCTCATCCAGTCCGACACAGCGGCCAGGCATCGGTTCAAGGTCTGGACAGCCTCCTTGGTGACAGGTGGGAAGGAGTGACAGATCTGGACCTTACTCCGAAACTCCGAATGATCTCTCCCAGCGGTTTCATGTAGATGTTAAATTACATCGGGGACAGTACTGAACCCTGAGGGACTCCACAAGACAAAGGTTGCGGAGCCGAACAGGTGTCACCCAATAACACCTTCTGGGTGCGACCTTCCAGAAAGGATTGGAGCCACTGCAATGCAGTACCCCCAAGCCCCATATCTGCAAGGCGACCCAGAAGGATACCGTGGTCTACGGTATCGAAAGCCGCTGAGAGGTCCAGCAGAACCAACAGGGACACACTCCCCTGTCGAGTTCCCGGCGTAGATCATCTACCAAGGCGACCAAGGCTGTTTCAGTACCATGTCCCGGCCTAAAGCCAGACTGTGCCGGATCAAGATAATCAGTGTCTACCAAGAATCCCTGGAGTTGCGAAGCCACCACACGTTCCATGACTTTGCCCAAATAGGGGAGATTGGAAACTGGCCGATAGTTCACTAATTGAGTGGGATCCAGTGATGGTTTTTTCAACAGCGGTTTTATCACAGCTTGCTTTAAGCTGGCTGGAATTTTGCCCTCCTGTAAGGAGGCATTAACCACCACCTTCACCCACTCTGCCAAACCCCCTCTGGCTTCCTTGATCAGCCAGGATGGGCAGGGGTCTAGGATGCATGTGGTAGGCCTCACTTCCCCAAGGATCTTGTCCACATCCTCGAGCTGAACCAATTGAAACGAATCCATTAAAACCGGACAAGCAGATGCTCATGTCACATCCCCAGAGACCGCTGTTAAAGTGGTATCGAAATCGGAATGGATCAGCGCCACTTTGTCTGCGAAGGCCCGAGCAAACTCCTCGCAGCGTACCGCCGAGCCGTCAGGGATCTCACACTGTGGCGGATTTAGTAGTCCTCTGACGACTCGGAACAGTTCCGCTGGACGGTTTTTAGCAGCGGCCACCTTGGCCGCAATGGATGTTTTTTGTGCAGCCTTCGTTGCTGCGTCATACATCCTCAAATAAGAGACCAGACGTGCATGGGCTGATCCGCTCCGCTTCCGACGCCACACGCACTCTAGCCTCCTCTTTTTTCGATTCATCGCTGCCAGCTCCTCAGTAAACCAAGGAGCTGGTTTAGCTCGGTTACTCGAGAGGGGCGTTCTGGAGCGATCGTGTCAATAGCCCTCGTCATCTCCCTATCCCAGAGAGAAACGAGAGCCTCAACAGGGTCACTTACCGAGGAGGCGGGAAAATCCCCAAGAGCCGTCAGGAATCCATTCGGATCCATAAGTCTCCTGGGGCGGACCGTTCTAATGGGTCCACCACCCCTGCGGAGGTGGAAAGGCACAGTGAGTGTAAACCTGACCAGGTGGTGGTCAGTCCATGGCAAAGGAATGGTGGTCAATTCCTCCACTCCGCCACCTTCTTCCCATCCCTGACAGAAAACCAGATCTCTGGGGATGTGACACGAGCATAGTGTCCTGCACTATGGGTGGGACCCAATATTAATTGAGACAGGCCCATGGTTGCCATGGCGGCCATGAAGTCCTGAGCCGCACCAGATAGAGTGGTCTTGGCATGGATGTTGAAGTCCCCCAGCACAATGAGCCGTTGGGACTCCACCACCAGGCCCGAGACCACTCCGGCTAGCTCCGGTAGGGAGACTGTAGTGCAGCGGGGTGGTCGGTACACTAGCAGAATCCCTATCCTGTCCCGGTCACCAACCCTTAGGCCGACACATTTGAACGTGGTTGACTGCGGGATGGGGCACCTGGTCAAGGGGATGGAATCCTTATAGACCACTGCGACTCCCCCTCCCGCCCTCCCAGTCTCGATTGGTGCTGTACGGAGTAGCCCGGTGGACAAAGCTGAGAGAGATTAACCCCCCCAGCCTCATCCAACCAGGTCTCCATTATACAAGCCAGGTCAGCCTGTTCTTCAAGAATTAGATCTTGAATTATTGCTGTTTTACCATTAACTGACCTGGCATTAAACAGCACCACTTTCAACCTGGAGGGGCCGCCTTCCTGGGTACTCAGCTTAACTTTGTCAGGAGCCCAATTCAAATTTATTAAAGTTCTCGCACAAATTTTTGGTCGAATTGAAAATTTAGAGCGCTCGCTTTTAGGTCGAATTGACGATTTAGATCCATCACGAATTCTAGGCCGAATTGACGATGTGGGTCTCCCTTTCCCGCATCTTCCCCTACCTGTCACCACCCCAATGGGAGCTCCCCGCCCGGGGTCCATCCCTCCTGCCTGTTCCCTCCACATATCACTTGATTGAGCATCTGATAACAGATCTTGGTGTAGGGCAGGGCTGTCCAACTTCTACCGGACCTGTGGCCGGAATTGCGGTCACTGATCACCTGGGGGGCCAAGCCCCCGGCTCCGCCCCCTTCCCTCCCCGGCTCTGACCCTCCCTGCCCCCGGCTCCGCCCCCAAATTACTAGTTGCATTATTAATTTTAAAATAAATAAATAAAACAATGGAACAGAATTATTATAAAAGAACATATAAAGGGGCCAAAATACACCATTAAATATATTTATATTAACAAAGGGGGATGGATGGATGCATGGAACATATAAAGGGGCCAAAATACACCATTAAATATATTTAATTCCATCCTCCCCTCCCCCCTTATTTTAATTTAATAGTAAATATATTTAATTCCATCCTCCCCCCCCCCTTTCTTTCCCATCTGACATACAGACTCTTCTTTCCCGGTGAAGTTTGGCTTCTGGGCGCTGTGTCAAGACACCCGTTGGGTGGGTCCACTTTCCCCAAAGAGGGTTTGTTCTCCTCCCACCCAAGACCCCCAAAGACTAGGCCCCCAGTGGGTGAGAAACACAAACATACACACATACAGAGAGAGAGGTTGCAAAGGCAGCAGCTTGCCTGTCACTGGCTGGCCTAGCCTCTTTCTCCTCTCTCTCTCTCTCTCTCTCTCTCTTTCTCTCTCTCTCTCTGCAAAGGCATTGCACGCTGCAAGGCGAACTCACCTCTTTGCTCCTCGCAGGCTCTCCTGCTTTGGGGGGAGCCCAGAAGTCCTTGTTTCCGTCTCCCTCTCCCCTTCTTTCTCACCCAATGTTTGAGCAGAGGGGAAAGTGAATGGGGGGAAAGGGGGTGTCAAGAAGCAGAGAGAGAGAAGCAGGTGAAAGCTTTGCTCCTCCCCCCCCTCTCTCTCTCTGAGTCCAGCCCTTGCAAGCAGAGGAGGAGGAGGCAAGTAGAAGCGCCTCTCAAGGTCTCCCAAGAAGCAAAAGCGAAGTCTTGCAAAGAGGCGCAAAGACCACCCTCCCACCTCCCCTTACTATTAGTATTATCACATCTCCCCTTTCCCAGTATTGCCTGGTATACTTACCACTCTCTAGCTATGTGACTGAATGGGAGTGAGTGAATGTGTTGGCCTCTATGTGAAAGTGAACACAGAGAGGAGCTCTCTCTCTCTCTCTCTCTCTCTCCCTCCCTCCCTCCCTCCCTCCCTCCCTCCCTCCCACCCTCCTTCCCCCACGGCACCCCTGTTCCACATACAGCCCATGCAAAGCCACAGAGAGAGAGACTGAAAACATTCATTTTTTAAAATATACAAGGCCGGCTGCTATTGGCTGGTGGCGTTTGACAGACAGCTGAGCCAGCCGCTCGCCTGTTACACCCAAAGAGGAACGCATGCAAAACCCCTCCCCGCTTGGAGACCCACCCCCCAATAAGCGCACACAGGGTGACTGGCTGGCTGTGAGGGAGGAAGGGACGCTGCATGGTCAGGCCCGCATCCCGCTCCACACACACAAAACACTCCCCCCCCCCCCACTCGAGATTCATACTGTGTCACCTATTTATAATAATAATAAACCTGTAGGCATTCCTGATGCGTTGTGTGTGGGTTAGGTCTGTTATTTGCTGGGGAGGCAGGTATGGGGAGAGCAAACTCAGGTTGGGAAAGAAGGGAGACAGGTCCTGAGGGGGGGAGAGGACTCCAAACTGGCGGAGTCCATTAACTGCCACGGGAGAGAGAGAGAGGCCGAAAATGCCTGAGTGGACGAGGAGGAGGAGGAGAGTTCACAACGCCTGGAAGCGTCCCTCAGGGAGTGTGTGTGTGTGCCTCTCTCTCTGAGGGGATAAATGGTCGCCCTCACAGGCAGGAAAGGGCTGCTCCTTTCCCTGAGAGAAGGAGGCCATGAGTCGCCCACGTTGAGCAGAAGGAGTCCAGGTTGAGAGAAGCAGCGGCCCTGCTGAAGGAGAACTTCCCCAGTCAGCAAGAAGCAGGAAGGCAGGCAGCTCCATGATCATGAGGAGTCACAATACGGACAGAGGAGGAAGAAGCCGGGGGCCTCTGCCTCCACCTCTTCCTCCTCGGCGCCGGCATCTGACGTCACCCAGCCCTGCCCCCCGCGAGCACCCCCCCCCCCGATTTTTTCCCCCCAAAATTTTTTTTTCCAATTTTTTTTAAGTATTTCTTCCAGGAGGGTAGGGGGGCCGCGTCCAAGGGGCTGGGGGGCCGTGTACGCCCCCCCCCCCCCGGGCCGCCTGATGGACAGGCCTGGTGTAGGGCATCCATGTACAATATCGATATCTCTCTCGCAACTCCCTCCACCCTGCAACTTTCACTTCCCTCCAAGTTGCTCTGAGTTATAAACAGTGCACAAAGTGCAATTGCAGATCTAAAGTGCAGTAGGTTTAGTCGCCACATAAGTCGAGTAGGAGGCAATAATTACAATAAAGTGCAAGTGGTTTCTAGTGTGCAAAGTGCGGAAAGATAAAGTGCAGGAACACAGGGAGCTCAATTTAGGGATCAGGTCTAGCACAGATTTGATTACCACAGCAGAACAGTAGCAGCAGCTAGACGACAGTTTGTGCAAAAAATGTGTCCATAGGAAGCATATCCACTGTCTTGGGACTTGGGCAACTGCCCCCCAAGCGGCCCGTGGAGGTCCAACTGGCACCCCCTGGAGTTACCGCCACCCAGTCCCGTTCCAGAAGAGACCACCTCTATGATGACCTACAGGTGACCCTCTTTGCAAGATATTGTCTGGTCAACTCGATGAAATGGAGGACTCAATGGAAGAGTTAGGCTTTCGAAGGCCTTCTAGAATGGCGGGAGCATCTTTCAATTTACTATTACATTTATTATTACATTTATTATTTGACTCTTTATTATTATTGAGAGGATACATAAGCACATTTACTTTGAAGAAGGTTAGAATAATGACTTAATCAGAGTTGGTCAGTCTTAATTTACAGTTTTATGTAAATATTCAAAAAACATTTAACTTTCTGATGCCTCAATTAATGTAATTTTATTGGTATCTATTTTTATTTTGAAATTTGCCAGTAGCTGCTTTCCCAGTTTTTTGTGGTAAAATTAGGTGCCTCGGCTTATATTTGGGCTTATACTTGAATATATACGGTATTCGTCATAAAGGATCATTTTTTATTATGGGTCCTGCATTTTAGTAAAAGACAAAGTAGCTGTTCAACTCAGCTTTACTACTCTTTATCTTAGCCAAAAGGCCGAGATGCTCAGCTTTAGAATACCTTGTAAAAGTATACATCATAGTTCCGATTACCAAATAGTATCCAACAAAAGTAATATAAATGCGTCAGAGGAAAAGCGAGCATTCTCTTGTCCTGTAAAAATATTGAGTCATGAATTCAGATGTATTATTATTGTCCAAAACAGTAATCTTTCTGTAATCCTTTAGCTTCAGCTAAAACTTTGCTACACTAACATAATCTGATAATCCTTAGGGGTTTGTAGCTTGCTCTTAAAACATCCAGTGTGGAGAAAATTTGAGTAATAAAGCATCAGGCAACAGATTTTTTTGTAAAAAAAAAAAGCTTGAACTTAGAACTATTAGACCTGATTTTTGAGATGTAGCATTTACCTAGCTTTGAAATGCCAGCATTGTTTTCAGAAAATAAAAGGCTTTCTTTTGGCTCAAATGAATTATTGGTTAAATTCCAGTGGAAAATGGAGAAACGGAAATGTCCCCCGAAGAATCATGGGACCACAAAGAAGAGGCAATTGAGGCAGATTTAGCATGTGGCCCCTCCGGGGGTGCAGGGCCCATGGATGAAGGTATCCCCGAAATGATGGAAGAAGAGGAGGAGATACCCACACCGAAATCACTAGTGGCACCACCTGGAGCTCCCAAAAAGGAGCACGTCAATGTCGTGTTCATTGGACACGTAGGTGAGTTGTGAACAAGGACAATGGACAAGGGGTGAATCGCGTGTTCTCTCTCCTGACCTTCACAAGACTCACTTTTTAAAGACTTCCGATGCATACCACTGGGTTTTATTTTTCTCTCATCCAATTCTTTAGATATATAAAATCTCCCTCAGTGGAACAGGTGTGTAATATCATTATTCTCATGAGTTTTGGATTGCATTCTATTGCCACTATAATTATATTATAATGGTGTGTTTTGATATGTGTGATATTGTACGTATTTTATATTTTATGTTGATAAAATATAAAATATACAGCTGATTAATCACCAACAGCAATAGATCTAATAGATCTTATCAATTTAAAAGTTGGCAGTTTAAAGCCCGGGTTGGGGTGAGTACCGAATCTTCAGCCCAGCTCACTGTCCACCTAAGCAGCTTGAAAACAGCTATGAGCTGTGAGTAGAGAAATTAAGCACCGCTTAAGTGGAGAGGTGTTTTATGGCACCATAAAAGAAATTCTAAGAAAAACGAGCTGGCTGGTAATCACAAAATAACACAAACAGCAGTGTGTGTATGCCTGATGGTCTCAGACTACATAGGCTAAGTGTTGCTAATGAAGGACACCACCCTGAGTTATGCAAAATATATCTCTATTGTATCACTAAACAATTCCAGTAAATGCATAACACATAACATCAAACATTCAGTGTTTACATACACAATGAAGGCGCAAGAACACCACTCCCAAAAGTACTTGCCCTATGGTGATTCGTTGCTGGAGAAAGTCCGCTCCCTGTGTTAAGCCTGTATGCGGCAGCTCGGGCCCAGCGTGGGCCGATGCGCGAGCAGGGGGGGGGGAGGCGCTGGGAGATGACGCGTTGCGGCGCCAAACCCGGACGTCGTCAGGCCGATGATGTAGCAATGACGCCAGCATGTAGGGAGTGGAGAGGAGGATCCCCCGAAAAGCTGGAACGATGAATGGGGAAATCCCCAATGTTGTGTCTCAGGGGAATCCCAAGCGTCCTGTCGTGAGAGCCTGGCAATCTCGCGTCTCCGTGGTGCTCTGTGTGAGCCGAAAACAACTGTGGGGAATCCCGGGAAGAGACGCGGAAGGGGATGATGGGATCACAGGCGGGTGGGTTGGATTCACAAAACACAAAGCAGTCCGATGAAGAGCATCAATGCTCCAAAGGGGAAAGATTTCCCCAAACTAGCATGGAGGAAGAGGCGGTGTGGCTTCTTCTTCACATGAGGGCTTGGAGGTTTACATGTCTTTCATATTTCACCTTTTAAACATGAAGGCACCAAAAGTGTTCAAAGACCTGTGTATCAAGACATTTCAAATACACCATTATATGAATAAAATTGCAGTATTGAAAATTCTGGATTTAGTTGCGGTTATATCCAGAAATTTGTCATGTTTGCACAAAGCCAGAATTCCAGAGGTAATATTTTGTAGTGGATGTTTTCTTAGTGTTTCTGTGGAAGACAGCTTGTCCAAAGGATTTATTTAAAATACTTGCACCCAATTGCTTAGTGAGAAAGGCCCCCAAAAGCGGATGACAAGATTATTGTAATATGACAGCCTCCTGCTCTCAATGCTTTCAGTAAACCAGCTAGATAGAAATACGTCGTGCAGCATTTCTGCTTCTATGTCAGGGTTGGCGGGGTGGGGTGGGGGAGCAAGGATTCAGAGCAGGCATCGCCCAAGTGTGATGCAGGTGTGTCTAACTCGAACATGGGCAAACTTCGACCCTCCAGGTGTTTTGGACTTCAACTCCCACAATTCTTAACAGCCTACTGGCTGTTAAGAATTGTGGGAGTTGAAGTCCAAAACACCTGGAGGGCTGAAGTTTGCCCATGCCTGGTCTTGCTCATCTGTTCCTTCCTTTATCATACCATAGAGAAAGGACATCTTCATGGTGATTTCATATAGTTAAATACAATGAGTTAAGTCACTTAGACATTCCTTGAAAATCTGTCTTCTTAAAATTTCTCTTTGTAAATCTTTTTGTTAGATGCTGGCAAATCAACAATTGGAGGACAAATAATGTAAGCAACTTTTTAAAGCTCGTATTTTGTGTTTTCAAGTATTCCTTATATCTGTACAAGTATGTAATTGCTTATAAGTATACATCTAATAAAGCAATTGCCTGGCTTTTCCCTGTTTGTCTTATGTCACTTTTAACTTCAAGTAAACGTGCTGTTGTTATGGGAAAGTATAACTCATTTCTTCTGTTTTGTGGAAGACTATAAATACATTTAAAAGGTATTAACACAGATACAAGTATAATTGAAAGAAAAAATGAAAGAAAAAACTCTTCATTGTAACTAATGAAAGTTGTGACTTATCAATTTCTAGGTACTTGACTGGCATGGTTGATAAACGAACGCTGGAAAAATACGAGAGAGAAGCTAAAGAAAAAAACAGAGAAACCTGGTATGACACTTGTGCCTTTAGATGAACATTCTACAAATTATGTGGGACCGATATTTCAATGAATTCCTTTTTTCCTCATTGATGACACATTTGCTAATATTGATTCAGATAGAGTGGGGGCATGGGGAATGTAAGTTCTGGCTTAAGGTCGACATGTTGGGTGTAGCAGCAGGCATACAAAAAGAACTTTGCAGCACTGTTTCTGAGTTTTCAGTTGCATGCCAGAATACAGCCATGATATAAGTGTCTCAAAGAAGCCCAGTGTAGGTTTGCTGAAAATATTCAGATGTATTACTGTGTGTATGTGCTTTGAAAAGTATTCCTTTAGAGATGCTTATATAATCTTGCTGCTTTGTTTTGTGGTTAGGTATCTCTCGTGGGCCTTAGACACAAATCAGGAAGAACGGGACAAAGGTAAAACAGTGGAAGTGGGCCGAGCCTATTTTGAAACAGAGAAGAAACACTTCACTATTTTGGATGCTCCAGGTCACAAGAGCTTTGTTCCAAATATGATTGGTGGAGCTTCTCAAGCTGATCTAGCTGTGTTGGTAAGGAAGGGGTCATTCATTCAAAGTATCACTTCAAATGTGTCAGTAATGAACAGAAAGGTATGCTGAATCAATACTGCCATACAGCTTTTGGAGCTAGTTTTGAACAGAACTTTTGCCTTGCATGCAAATATGGAGGAATTAGTTGGCAGATAAGGAGCAGCTGAGTTCATAAAAATTGGATCTTTGGGTTGTGCAAATTGTTTGTGAAAGTTCAGTCCTTCTTACTGACCACTTATTATTGAGTTTTCTGCCAGCTGTTCATGTGATATGAAAAGGTCAAGGAATTATACTGTAGCTCAGTGTCCACTTAATTTGGTTTCCTTTCAAACTCTAGGTTATATCTGCAAGAAAAGGAGAATTTGAAACTGGCTTTGAGAAAGGAGGGCAAACAAGAGAGCACGCCATGTTAGCAAAAACAGCAGGAGTCAAACATTTAATAGTCCTTATTAATAAAATGGATGACCCAACTGTGAACTGGAGCAATGAGAGGTGAGTCCTTCAGACAACTTTTTAAAGTTAGATGTTGACTCCCTGGTTTGGGGCTTTTCAGTGTCTTTGACACCTTTTGTGTTAGGAACGGTGTTGGTCTCATTCTGAGGAAAGCTAAAGGAGCAATCTACAACTCTCAGTGAGTCCCTTGTGCCATCTGATCAAGGCAAGAAGGCTATAGTTCTAAACAGCTTTATCCACACCGCCTCTCCCTTGTTCCGTTTTTCTTTTCCTTACTTCCCAGTTGGTCAAGAATTATTCTCTATATTTGTCTCATCATACAAATTTATTCTAGCATTCTTCCTTTCTTTTTTTGGAAAATGTTTCAGGTATGAAGAGTGCAAAGAGAAACTTGTGCCATTTTTGAAGAAAGTGGGCTTCAATCCCAAAAAGGACATCCACTTCATGCCCTGCTCGGGGCTAACTGGAGCAAACCTAAAGGAGCAGTCCGACTTCTGTCCTTGGTATATGTACGTATTGGGTTATATATTTTATTTAATTATTTATTTATGACATTTATATGCCACCCTTCTCACCCCGAAGGGGACTCAGTACAGCTTACAAGTAAAATGTAAATGCAATACATTATATTATTGCCATAGCACAATGTTAATATTATATATTACATTGTACTATAACATTATACTGAAATATTATTAGTAATATTACATTTAATATAAAATATATAATTATAATATATTAGTAGTATTATATTGTATTACATTATAATATCAATATTATATGTACATACAATATCTTACATTATAAGCACAGTGCAGGAGGCAAGATGGAACTGCCTTCCTGGCCCCTCTCTTCACTCTGATCTCAGAGCAGCTGTTGACGCGGGGGCTTTTCTGTATGACGCACAACATACAATCCAGTAAAATCAGATATAAAATTTAAATAGTAATTAAAAGCTTGCAGCAAGAAAAACAATAAAAAATAGCAGCCTAGCATGACTGGATGGAAGGGCTAATTATTACATCCAGGGTGTACTTCCCTTTTCCTTAGTCTGCTATAATGAAGTTGTAATTGGTTTTTGTAAGAGTTTGTGTAAGCAGGCTCAAAATATTGGGCTTGATATGAGAATAAAAACAAAGCTATCACAAGTGGTGAAGCTTTGCACTAACAGAACTGTACCATTTGAGATACAAACTTGTTTTACTGTGTTTTAAAATAATTTTGCAGGTGTGAAGCACCTGTAGTTATCAAACTAAAGAAATGGTAGCAGTTTTCTGGCATCATTGCAGATGGAAATTGTGGCTTTAAACAAGGCAAAGATGCACTATAGACTTTTATGCCAACGTAATCCTCCTCTGTTTTGCAGTGGACTCCCATTTATTCCCTATCTGGATAACCTGCCAAACTTCAACAGATCTGTTGATGGACCAATAAGGCTGCCAATTGTGGATAAATATAAGGTACACTCTTCATGGCCACCTTTAAAAAATTACTCATTTCCTCTCAGACAGGTAGCAATTCAGGCAGACTTTTAAAGAAGAATGTTTTTAAGAGAGAATCAGGGGGATGCTGCAGAGCATTGGATTATTATGTGTCAAACTTGTCTGTGTTTTAAACTTTGTGTTTTTTCATACTAAGGACATGGGCACAGTGGTTCTGGGAAAGCTGGAATCGGGCTCTATTTGCAAAGGACAGCAACTGGTGATGATGCCAAACAAGGTATGGTATGTTTTCCTTTTAAGAAGTGTTCCCCTTTGTTGTTGACCTTGTAAAGTAACTCTTGGTTTGGAAAGCCCTTTGTTAATTAAGCTGCTTTTTTGTACTTTGGAGATGTTAAGACAATAGTGTACAGAAATAGACATATAGACAGCCTCGTTTTACTCAGAAGAGCTGATGAGATTTTTACCACTCCTTGTTAATAATAACTAAAGAGATGCCAGGGATTTACACATTAGTATTAGTACTGTAATGTCAGTGGCCAGAAAGCCTTTGACTTCACACTGAGAAATCCCTTTTCTGCCCACTGACATTACTGGCAGCCATTAACTTAGTAGGAGAAAGAAAATGGGTCTTCTCAGGAACATAGAGGCTACATTCCAGTTCTCCCGAGGAGCGTACATCCCTTCTCAGAGAACAAATAGCATCAGTTTGATTAGTTTCCTGGTGGATACAAATGAACTTTCACTTTATTCCATTCATTTCTGGGTTCAGTGTATAACATGATGCCAAACAGATTTGTATGGATATCCCCACAAGAGTCTTTATATTGAGATAAGCTTGAGCAGCTTGGAACATAAGAGAATTAACTTGTATCAAGAACAGATAACACTTATCTCCTTTTTTAAAAGTATGGTGTTAGTTGTTGGTCAGACTTGCAAAAAAAAAGAAACATTTTTGCAGGCTATCTGCAAGATTGGTGTTATTTTCACAGACAGAAAGTCCTTTTCAGCTTAAATGTTTTTAGTGCATTTAGACACTGTTTGTGGTTCTGTTTTCTGTCCTATTCTCATTGAGTCTTCAGTTTCATGGTTTATTTATTTACAGTACTTATATTCCGCCCTTCTCACCCCGAAGGGGACTCAGGGCAGATCACAGAACACATATACGGCAAACATTCAATGCCGATAATACAATGACAAGACAAACAACAAATAGAGGTATATATAGGCAGCATCTTTGGAGGCTGTGCTCGGTTCCAGCCACAGGAAAGAGCTTGCCGAAGAGCTTTCTTTGTTCGTAAACTTTCCTCCAAAACGCTGTGTCTAAAATACCTCCCCGCTTAATGTGGTTCCTATTCATCTACTCACATTGCTGTTTTGAATCCGCTAGGTGGACGGGGAGCTGGGCTGAAGGTCAGGAGCTCAACCTGACCCGGCTTCGAACTGTGAACCTTTTGGTTGGCAAGATTTGCTGCTGCTGCAGCTGGTGATTAACCTGCTGTACTAAAGTCGGCCCATTGTAGAAAAGTTTCATGACCTTTTTCTACAATGACTGTAAGCTCCAGAATTAAATAATAATGAACAAACACAATTTTAAAAGTAGGATTTATGATAGAATGGAAATGTGCCTTGCCCTATTGCATAATTGGAGGTCCCATGATGGGAGGAGTGGAGGGCTTTGAAATGGAGGGTTAGATTATGCATAGGAATATTCTGCTCAGAGAAGATGCCTGCGCCTGATGTGGAGAAATCTTCCCATATCAAAGCAAGGTCCTGTGCAGCATTTCTACAGGTTTGGACGAGGTAGTCTGCTTCCATCTACCCAGGTGTAGGTGTACATCTTGAACCAATTTGCAGGAGACGTTTGGGACTTGCATAGTGGATGTAAGACACACCTTTGGCCTATGTTCTTGTTCCCAGGGTGTAGGAATATAGCCCCAAATAAATATGTAAAATTCCCCTAGAGCAGTGGTTCTCAACCTGTGGGTCCCCAGATGTTTTGGCCTCCAACTCCCAGAAACCCTAACAGCTGGTAAACTGGCTCGGAATTCTGGGAGTTGTAGGCCAAAACACCTGGGGGCCCACAGGTTGAGAACCACTGCCCTAGAGGAACTAATGTGGCCACTATTCCCAAAGGTTCATCCAAAGCACCCCCAACAGATGGCCATCCAGCCTCTGCTTAAAAACCTCCAGCGGAAAAGCCTCCACCAGACTCAGAGGCTGTACCATATTCCATTGCAAGCACTGCTCTTACTGTCAGGAAGTCCTTCCTAATGTTTGAGTGGAATCTTTTTTTCCTGCCATTTGAATCTATGGCTCCATTGTGTCCTAGTCTCCAGAGCAGTAGCAAACAAGCCTTGAACCCTTCCTCTTCAATGTGCCTTCTTTTCCAGTATTTAAACAGGGCTCATGTCCTCTTCTTTCACCATTAGGAAGAACTTCCTAACAGTGACAGAGAGCCGTTCAGCAGTGGAACTCTGTCCCGGAGTGTGGTGGAGGCTCCTTCTTTGGAGGCTTTTAAACAGAGGCTCAATGGCGATCTGTCGGGTGCTTTGAATATGATTTTCCTGCTTATTGGTAGGAGGTTGGACTGGATGGCCCACGACATCTCTTCCAACTCTATGATTCTATGATTCTCTTCTCAGCCCTTTTTTCTCCAGGCTAAACATGACCACCTCCCTCAGCCGTTCCTCATAGGATTTGGCTTCCAAACCTCGGCATGTCTTTGAATGTCCATTGTTTTACAGTATAAGTGAAGTCCTTTAAGTGAAAGTTCCATGTCATTGAAGCTCCTCATTTTTTCCTTCAGCACAATGTGGAAGTCCTTGGCATTCTTTCTGATGACGTAGAAACAGATGCTGTCGCTCCTGGTGAAAACCTGAAGATCCGGCTGAAAGGAATTGAAGAAGAGGAGATCCTCCCGGGATTTATACTCTGTGATATTAATAACCTGTGTCATTCGGGACGCACATTTGACGCTCAGGTACTTGTAGTAAATGTCTCGTGTTTTACTTACAATGCAGATATTAAAATGGGATGATACTTTTGCCAATAGAACTTTCAGAGGCAACACATTTTAAGACAGAGACGGGGAAAAGCATTTTGCCTCCTTATCCTTTTTTGGTCCTTAACCTTCCTTTTGGGTGTTTATGTGCTGCCGAAGAGCATCCCTATGGTCTTAACTCTGTTCTTACTGGTTGCAGATAGTGATAATTGAACACAAATCCATCATCTGTCCAGGTTACAATGCGGTGCTGCATATTCATACATGTATCGAAGAAGTTGAGATCACAGTGAGTACAAAGGCTCTCTCATCCATTTGTATGAAAGTGTTTCATTGGTTTCCTGATATAGAAGAGTTATTCAAAGTAGAAAGGTAGAAATAAAGTGATACTTAAAGGGACCAACGAATAAGAAGTTAGAATCGACAGGCAACAAGCAGGAGGCTTTTAGATTAGTTTAGTAGGTGTTGGTTTAGAATGTGTATAGGTTGCATGCGGGAGATAACAGTTAGTTACTTTGGCATATAATGAAAAAATGTTTGTATGGTAGTTTTAATTTCATTTTGTATGTCATCAGTATGGTTTTTCTTTGTTTGTATGTTTGAATAAAATAATTTTTGGAATTAAAAAAGATATTCCATTGTTGCAAAAGTTTCGTGAGAGGTTGCTGAGACAGATGAATTCTTCATCCCATGTTTTTCTGTCCATAGTCATTAACTTCACTATCATTAGATGTATTAAGTGGCATGTCAATAGCTTAATTTTTTTAAGCGACTTGAATTGCATATGTAATTTGCTTTTTTTAAAAACCCAATAACTCTGCCAGCGAGAACATAGAAAATGTGATAAATTAAGCTGCAAAGGTTAAAACTACTTGTGAAGGAGATATAGAATTCCGCCTGGCTTTGTTGGGTGCCAATAGAGTTAATTTTATAGCATCCTCAACATTTTCCTCACAAAAGTTCTGGTTGCAAAACACAGAAAGTTGCCATAGGAGTTTCATGGCTCGTTGTGGATTTGAACCAGGTCTCTGTCTGCAATATTTATTTATGTATTTATTTACTACATTTATATACTGCTTTTCTCCCCCTAAGGGAACTCAAAAGTGGTTTCCAACATTATAAAGGCAAAATTCAATGCCATACATATATGTGAAAACCAAAATATAATTGCAAGACAACAACATATAACTATAAATTAACTTAACCAAATTAAAACATAAATGTAAAATAACATTTAGACATAAAGCATAAAAAATTAAACATTGACAATATAATGTTTATATTAAAACCCACTGATAAACAATATGATTTAAAAAGTTATTAAAATCATGCCATCCAAAATCAAGTCCGTAGTCGTTCCATTGGTCCGTTCACTATTCCTTATTATCTTATTGCACTACGAGCTTTGCTCTCTGAAAGCTTGGTCACATAACCACTTTTTTACTTTCTTCCTGAATGTCAGGAGGGAGAGGGCTGTCTCCTGACATTCAAGACATCCCCAAAGAATCTTAACTGCTTCACGATATTGGCTCTCTTGCATGACATTTCTCTCTCCCCTCTGCAGGCCTTAATCTGCTTGGTAGACAAAAAATCGGGAGAGAAGAGCAAAACCCGGCCCCGTTTTGTCAAACAAGATCAAGTCTGCATTGCACGTCTAAGAACGGCTGGAACGATCTGTCTTGAAACCTTTAAAGACTTCCCGCAAATGGGTCGCTTCACCTTAAGAGATGAGGGTAAGAACACCTGAAAATCAGTTGCAGCACTTATGATTGAGATGCAGGTATCAGCATTGTGTATAGGGTTGAATTCATCTTGATGTACAGTGCCGTTGTAAAGTGACTTTTCCAAAACAATTTTCATAATTGTAATATTAGGAATGTCCTGAGAACTCGTCATTTGCCCAGAGCCATTATTTCACCACTGCCACTTAGGGATCAGGAGCGCCCAGTGGCGCAATTGGTTAAACCCATATATCAGCAGAACTGATGACCGACAGGTCAGAGGTTCAAATCCGGGGAGAGTGTGGATGAGCTTCCTCTGTGAGCTCCAGCTTCCTAAGCGGGGACATGAGGGAAGCCTCCCACAAGGATGGTAAAACATCAAAAACATCCGGTCATCCCCTGGGCATTGTCCTTACAGACAACCAATTCTCTCATATCAGAAGCGGCTTGCAGTTTCTCAAGTTGCTCCTGACACGGAATAAAACCCTTAGGGGTCAAGCAATGGCTTCGACAACCCTTTGGTTTAGAAATCAAAGCCAACAAAAAATAAAGAATGTGACTTCTCAGATTCTGTTATTATAACCATCAAATAGCATTAATTTCCATTCACAATCAGAAAATATCCAGATAATGCCAGTCCTCCTGACCTGATGCCTGTCCTACTGCTTGGGACATTGTAGCCTCCCAAATTAATTTCAGGAGATGAGCAAATGGACTCTAGGTCTGGCATAGACTCTCTACACAATGGGTTAAATTGTTGAATTGTAGAATCTGCTGACCTAAAGTTTGGCAGTTTGAAGCTGCAGGTCGGGATGATCTGCTGTTTGTTAGCCTTAACTCCTACCAACCTAGTAGTTCGAAAACATTAAAATGTGAGTAGATCAATAAGTACCACTTCGGCAGGAAGGTAATAAAGGCGCCCATGCAGCCATGCTAGCAACATAACCATGGGGGTGTCTACGAACAACAGGCTTCTCGGCTTGGAAATGGAATAAGAGCACACCTCCATGGCCAGAGTTTAGCAGCGCCTCCAGAAGCCAGAGATGAAAGTGCATTTGTGTATCATTGTTATTCTACTGCAGGGCTGTCCAAATGGCGGCCCACGGCCCGTGTACGGCCCCCCAGCCAGTTGGACACGGCCCCCGCTACCCTCTTGAAAGAACTTTTTAAAAAAGAAATTTTAAAAAAAAAATTTTAATTTTTTTTTTTAAAAAATGGGGGCGGGGGGGGGAGGAGGCAGGGCAGGGCAGGGAGGAGGGAGCCAGCTCCTCCTCCTTAGCCCCTCCTCCTTCCCCTCCCCGCGCCGCCATTCGGGTTCCGAGCAGCGGCGCGCCCGGGGAGAAGGAGGAGAGGCTTCGGAGGAAGGAAGCAGCCTGTTGCCTTCTTCCTCCTTTGCCCCTCCTCTTTCTCCCTGATCGCGCCGCCGTTTGGGTTCCGAGCAGCGGCGCACCCGGGGAGGAGGAGAGCCTTCAGGAAGGAGACAACAGGCATCCCCCTCCCCCTCCTCTCACTGGGAATAAATCGGGACCCTTGTCCCGGTTTACTCCCAGGGAGAGGAGGCAGGAGAATCGCGTTCCCCTCCTCCTCCCTCTGGGAATAAACCGGGACAAGGGTCCCGGTTTATTCCCAGAGGGAGGTGCAGGCGGGGCACGCGAGTCCCCCGCCTGCACCTCTCCCCAGGGAATAAACCGGGACAAGGGTCCCGGTTTATTCCCAGAGAGAGGAGGAGGCAGGAGAATCGCGTTCCCCTCCTCCTTCTCTCTCTGGGAAAAAAACAGGACACTTGTCCCGGTTTACTCCCAGGGAGTGGAGGAGGCGGGGGACTCACATCCCCCCCTCCTCTCTTTAGGCGAGAGGAGGGTGGAAGGTGCGGCCTGGCACTCTCCTCTCGCCAACCGAGACCCAAACAGGGATTAATATTAACCCCCGGTTGGGTGACAGATGGCGAGGGAGGGGGGGGTTAATATTAACCCTCGTTTGGGTGAGGCCGCGAGACCTTCCACCTTCCACCTCCTCTCGCCATCTGTAACCCAAACGGGGGTTAATATTAACCCCCGTTTGGGTGACAGATGGCGGAGGAGGGTGGAAGGTGCAGCCTGGCACCCTCCTCTCGCCAACCGAGACCCAAACGGGGGTTAATATTAACCCTCGTTTGGGTGACAGATGGCGAGGGGAGGGTGGAAGAGTCCCCCGTGGCTCCGCCCCCCCCCCTTCCCAAAGCGTCACAAAGCGGGCAAAACCGGAGGAGGCGGGGCGGGGGCATGGCCAGGGGCGTGGCCGGGGGCGGGGCGGAGTGGCCCCCCAGGTGATCAGTGAGTGGAATTCCGGCCTTTGGGCCGGTAGAAGTTGGACAGCACTGTTCTACTGTATTAAAGGCACTGAATGTTTGCCTATCTGTGTAGATAAAAATTGTGGGAGGGAAGCAGCCAAGAAGACATAGCGCCATCATGCCTTATGTATTACAATCTACCTATCTTATGCAAATATAGATGTATCTTTTCAGGAATACTTTGATATTTTGCTAACCCTCAGAGGTGGCACATTTCATTTCCTAATTGCCATTTTTTTGTATTTTCCGTAGGTAAGACCATTGCAATTGGGAAAGTTCTGAAATTGGTTCCAGAGAAGGACTAAGCATTGTTTTAACAAATCCTGCTCCAATACTGTGAGGAAAACAAACAAAACAAATTGACTCTGCAGAAGCCTACTTCACATCGCCTTCTTACTTTCTTCACATTTATAACTTTCTCCCTATGTTTTGCAAAGATTTAACTTTTCATAGCAAAGGTCCACATTTGTGTCAGCTTTCTCATATTGAGAGCTCTGCTATGCCACTATTGAATTCCCCTCTAAGGCTCCCCACCTCCTTTCTAAATTCTGTTTCCTTGAAAGATTTGGCAATAGCTATATAAGTGATGTGGACATATTTGCCTAGAATTATGAAGAAAAATAATGATAGAATTTATGTTTAATTCTCCTCCCCCCACATATTGAAAACAAAAATTCAAGACAGATCATTCAGTGTGTGAGTGTGCGTGCACATGTTATAAAAGACAACTACCTTGTTAATAAACTATTCAAATTTCAAATGTTTTTGGTATCTTAATTGCTGTTGAATAATTTTTTTAATCCAAATGTAACAGCTGTTGTATTAGCTTTTAAGTTTGCCAAGTAATCTGAATACTCCATTCCTTTAAGACTTTTCTAAAACTCCGCTCTCTACTTTGCTGTCTCCCCAGGCAAGTTTTAAATAAAGTAATTAGATCACTGACAAAAATTTGTACTCAATCAACTCTCTTCTTCTGTTTCTTAACATTGATTTTAAAAGAAATCTTAGTATGCTAATGCAAATATGGTACTATTTAATTAGTGTTTGTTTGTTTGTTTTGTCTCTACTGGCCAACAAACTTACTAGGACTGTTATGTGGCAACTTGTGCAATAATACTGGAATACAATATTCAGTCCCAGCTGGGTTTCAATTATCAGTTGATGATCAAAGTTACTTTTAAAATTCTGTCTTTAATTTTAAATACTGGAGAATCTGTGTGTGTTTTCCTTTAAGAGATCTGAATTGAGCCTGATAGGCCTTCCATAAGTAGTTGGTATATAACTGTCAGAAACTTGATGTAATCTCACTGGATTGATACAGTTTAAGAGTAAAGGTTTGCTCATTGCAATTGAGATGAAGATCAACCACAGGCTACACGTTTCTGCACATCGAAGTCTGAACTAAAGGAAAGCAAAAGTGTGTTGTTGAAGGCTTTCATGGCCGGAATCAATGGGTTGCGGTTAGTTTTCCAGACTGTCTGGCCATGTTCCAAAAGCATTCTCTCCTGACGTTTCACCCACATCTATGGCAGGCATCCTCTGAGGTTGTGAGGTCTGTTGGAAACTAGGCAAGTGGGGTTTATATATCCGTGGAATGATGTCCAGGGTGGGAGAAAGAACTCTTAGTCTGTTTGAGGCAAGTGTGAATGTTGCAATTGGCCACCTTAATTAGCATTTAATGGTCTTGTAGCTTCAAAGCCTGGCTGCTTCCTGCCTGGGGGAATCCTTTGTTGGGAGGAGTTAGCTGGCCCTGATTGTTTCTTGTCTGGAATTCCCGTCTTCTGAGTTATGTTCTTTATTTACTGTCCTGATTTTAAAGTTTTTAAATACTGGTAGCCAGATTTTGTTCATTTTCATTGTTTCCTCCTTTCTGTTGAAATTGTCCACATGCTTGTGGCTTTCAATGGCTTCTCTGTGTATTCTAACATGGTAGTTGTTAGAGTGGCCCCATATGTCTGTGTTCTCAAATCAGGGCCAGCTAACACCTCCCAAAAAAGAATTCCCCCAGGCAGGAATAAGCCAGGCTTTGAAGCTGCATTGCTAATCAGTGCTAATCAAGCTGGCCAATTGCAACATTCACACTTGTCTCCAACAAGTTATTTCTCCCACCCTGGATATTCCACAGATATATAAACCCCACTTGCATAGTTTCCAATGCCAATGGACCTCACAGCCTCGGAGGATGCCTGCCATAGATGTGGGCGAAACGTCAGGAGAGAATGCTTCTAGAACATGGCCATTCAGCCTGGAAAACTCACAGCAACCCAAAGCAAAAGTGAATTACAGGATTTGTGGCTGGCAATTCAAAAGAACGGGGTACTAAATTCATATATTTCTGTGTAGGCTAAGTGTGGGATCTGTGCCATTGTAAAACGGGGGAAAGCAGAAAATGAGTGATGTGCAGTGATGCTGATGTGTTTAATAGCAGTCTCCATGATTAGGTTGGTATAGAAGGCTGGTTTCCAAGAAGGTCCAAGATGCTTCTTTGATGATACCTTTTTACCTTTGTGTGTTCAAAGCGTAATAATGTGCCCATTCCCCAAAGACTACAGTCATGGAACTGTTCCATTTTATTCAACTCTAAATTTGAAATGTTTCCCACCCCCTCGTTGTTTATTTGTAATCCTGGAAGTCCCCTCCATTTTACATAAGGCTACATTGTATGGACAAAACAAAATTGATTGTCCTTCAGTTTCATATGACTACACTTGTAGCTACCATAATGCATGAAAATTAAATAAATTTTATTATGTCTGCATATTTCTGCCTTTTATTTTTCTGGGAACTTTGAAGTGTTTTTTTCAGCAAATAACACAATTCATTATCTTCTATAATAAACTAATGTAAAGTAGGAGGAGGATCATCTTGCAAAGAATGGTCTGAAATAGTTACTTCCTGTATGCTCTTTTTCTCAACTTTTCTCTCATATTGAGATGATAATAGATGGTAACCATTTTTTAAAAAATGCAATGCACTGCAATTAAAAAAGGATATTGACAAGCTGGGAGGAGGTTTGGAAGCCAAGCCCTTTCAGGAATGGCAGAAGGAACTGGGTATATTTAGCCTGGAGAAAAGAAGGCAGAGAGAGCTGTGTGTAAGTATTTGAAAGGAGGTCCCATTGAGGAGGAAGGGACAAGCTTGTAGAAATATCTGCTGCTCCGGAGTCTAGAAAACAGTGGAGCCAGGGATTCAAATGGCAGGAAAAAGAGATTCCGCCAAAACATTAGGCAGAACTTCCCAAGGGTGAGCTGTTCATGGTGGAGTCTCCTCCGGAAGTTTTTTAACAGGCTGGATGGCCATTTGTCAGGAGGGCTTTGATATCTGTATTTGTGGCAGAAGGCTGGACTAGATGGCCCTCTTCCAATTCTATGGTTCTAATTACAATATTCTATCTATGAAGAGAACCCATCTCTGTTAAAAGACATGTCCAAATTTGCCTTTGGTCATTGGGAAAAGGGGAATTTGTTTTCTCTGGGTTGATTGGAAACAAAACCTCTTGCAGCTTTCTTTCAACTTCAAGATGCTGGTGCATTACTCTCAATTTTAATAAAATTAAAAGTTGAAATGCAAAAAAAGAGATGCTGGTCCTATTTGATCTCTGACCACTGAACCTGCTGCTCGGGCAATGCTGCCTTTTTCACCTCTTCATTCACTAATTCAACTTCAGTGTCGCTGTGTTGATTCACGTGAGGATTCTGCTCATTTTCTAACTGTTTTGAGACCAGGAGTGTCTCCCAACCCTCTCAGGCTGGATCTACACTGCCATATAATCCACATGATCTGCTTTACACTTGATTATATGAGTCTATACTGCCATGTAGTCCCAATTGAAAGCAGATCATCTGGATTCAGAAACTGGATTACAGGCCATCCCTGAGTTAGAAACATCCAACTTGCAAATGACTCCTAGTTAAGAACAGGAGTCAGACAAGTAGTGAAAGAAATCTTCCCCCTCAGAAGGAAGGGAAATCCACTCCTGAAAGAGTTATTATCGGGGGGGGGGGGGTCCCAATAAAGCTTTTCTCCAAACCTTGTCTCCACAACAAGCCAAGGTGTTTTTTTTCAAAATCCAATTCTCACAAGGACAGAAAATGTGAAATCTAGGCACAGATGGCAACACAAATACCATAAGGGTGTTCACCCTTCCCTATGCTATCCAAATCAAGCATGCATGCATGTATATATATATATGGAGTTAACACTAAAAGTATTCCTGTTCAGACTTACATACAAATTCAATTTAAGAACAAACCTACAGAACCCCTCTTGTTTGTAATTTGAGGACTTGGACCTGTATATGGCAGTGCAGATGGGGCCTCACTGTTGATCCTGATCCTCTTTACTATCACCTACTGATGACTTTAGGTTCTTTGCAGAACAAATGTTATATCTCACCAGAGTTGTAGTTTTACAAGGTCTTTCTAGCCTTCCCTGCCAAAGACTGCTGGCGCCTCACGAAACTAAAACTCCCATGATTCCCTATGAAGCTGGCCACTTGGAGTGCCACTGGTGTGGCTGTAAGAAGGTCCACCATTGGTCTGTGGTTTGCTCTTCTTGCTTGCTGAGGTGTTCCTGTGAGTATCTTTGTAGATCTTAGGAAGCTATTTCTTGATTTATGGTGCTGGTGTGCTGGCTGATATCCAAACAGGATGGCCCGGAGATGTCACTGCCTTGGTCCTTTCATTGCAGGCTGCTACTTCCTGACAGATGTCAGGTGGTGCAATACCAGCTGAACAGTATAATTTCTCTAGTGGTGTGGGGCTTAAACATCTGTGATACTGTGGCAAGTCTTGTTAAGAGTTAGATCCGCTGTTTTAATGTATTGAGATGTGTTCCACACTGGGCATGCGTACTCAGCAGCAGAGTAGCAAAGCGCAAGGGCAGATGTCTTCACTGTGTCTGGTTGTGGTCCTCAGGTTGTGCCAGTCAGCTTTCGTATGATATTATTTCTAGCACCCACTTTTTGCTTGATATTCAAGCAGGGCTTCTTATAAGGCAGAGCATCATCCAGAGTAACTCCCGGGTATTTGGCTGTGCTGCAATGCTCCAGTGGGATCCCTTCCCAGGTAATCCTCAGAGCTCAAGATGCTGTTCTGTTCTTAAGATGAAACGCACACATTATTATAATACTGAGTTATGGCAGTTAAAGTGCCAATGGCATTAATTCTACTATGTAAATGCAGCCTAAACCAGCATAACATACAGAAAGGTACTAGAATGTCCTCTTTTTTTTTTACCATGGATGGTTTTAAAGATGGTTGAGGATTTAATTAAAGCAATCGGAACTGAAAAGGATATAAAAGGAGTATATGTAAATAAAGTGTTAGCATTTTAAAATTAAAAACCCTTACTAATAGCTTTTGCTTGTGAAGATCTGTTGAATGTTGAGGCTTTGAAGTGTATCCTGAGGGAGGATGGAGAACAGGCAGGTCTTCAAACCAAGCAGGAGAAAACGATGATTTCGATGGAGGCCCCATCGTCAAGGCCATTTCATGCAGTTTTGCGGCTTTGAACCGCATTATATGGCAGTGTAGACTTCAATGCTATTAAACTGCATTACACAGCAGTCTGGATGCGGGCCTAAGAAGAGGACTAAAGAGCGACAAAGACTTGAGAGTTGAGAGAGTTTTGGAAGCCTGGCTCTGGTCTGAAAGGGTTCTTCCTGTTTAACTGTGCAAGGCTTTGGATGCAGTTGCTCTGTTCCAGAAGCACACCAGAAGCTGAATTGGTTGAGACCTGGAGAGGAGAGGCTCATTGCCAAAGTGGCACAGGCAGAAATCCCAGTCCAAACACAACCCAGGCCCCTCCAAAGGGAATGGCTGCTCACTTCTCGGTGGAGCCCAGGGTGTCATTCAAAGGAACGTTCCAGCAACCAAGGAGACCTCTCTGCTCCCGCCTCCACTTCCGGTAGGAGCTCTAGAGAGGCGGTCGCTCCCAGTGACATCATTAGAGGGCGACTTCCGCTCTCATCAGCGCACGAGGCCCAGGCAGGCAGGCAGGCAGGCATGGCGCGTCAGCCGGATCCCCAGCAGGTGAGGCTGGGTAGCCATCTGTTGGGAGGGCTTGGATGGTGCCTTTCCTCCAGGTAGAATTAGGTTGGACTGGATGGCCCTTGGGGTCTTATTCCACTCTAGGATTCTGAGGCTGGCTGGCCATCTGTTGGGAGGGCTTGGATGGTGCCTTTCCATCAAGCCGAATGGGGTCTCCTCCAACTCTAGGATTCTATGATTCGGAGGCTGGATGGCCATCTGCTAGGAAAACGGATTGTGCCTTTCTTATAGGCAGAATGGGGTTGGGCTGGATGACCCCTCGGGTCTCCTCCAACTCTAGGATTCTGAGATTGGAGGCCCATCTGTCAGGAGAGTTTTGATCATGCCTTTCCTGCAGGCAGAATGGGGTCGAACTAAATAGCCCCTGGGATCTCTTCCAACTCTAGCATTCTATGATCCTAGCCCCTGAAGCATGGGCTTGGTGGCCATCTGTTGGGAGGGCTTTGTTTATGTCCTTCTGCCTGGCAGAATCAGCTTGAGTTGGATGGGATTTGGGGTCTCTTCTATTTCTAGGATTCTATTGAAAATTATGGGGCAAATGACTCTCAGAGCCTGGGAAAGTATTTCTGATTATAAATTACTGGGCCTATTCAAGTCACGTGTACTGGGTGTGCCTGCTGGGAAATTCTGGGAATTGTGGTCCAAAAAAGTAAGGTTTCCAAGTTCTTTCCCAACCAAATGGGACTCCCATTGCTACCATGTCATTGAAATTTTTTCCTATTTCACAGAGATTTAGACAAGCAAAAATCATATCTGCTTTTACAGATTAAAAAGGCTGCTCTCGCATTGCTTGCACATAGCAAGAACAAGAAGAATACGGCCGAGAAATTGCTTTTAAATGAGGACCGGAATTTATTTTTAATGATTACCGTCTGGAAGATCCCACTGCGTGAGCAAGTCATCAAAATGTAAGTCTGAAAATCAGTGTGGGAGCCCCCTGTGACCCCCACGGCACTGTTTGCCGCAGGTGCCAAATGCCTTCGAGGACAATAAGAATACCCTTCATTTATATTCCACTTTATCTCCCCAGAGGTACCCAGAGCAGATTACAGTTTATATGTATAAGGTAAACATTCAATGCCTTTTAACACAGTGAAGAACAACATACAATACACAGACAGACAGACAGAGATAAAGGGCTCCCCCTTTCCATCTGGAGGTGATGCTCAACTGGCCATGGGGAGGTGCTCTTCTTCCATGCCGAGGATCCTGTTGACCATAGACTTCCCTGGTCTGCATGGGTCGCCCTTTATTCTTCCCACTGAGGCAGTACCTATTTATCTGCTCGCATTACATCCTTCGAACTGCTAGGTAGATAGAAGGGCTGACAGCTGGGAGCTCACCCTGACTCGTGGCTCCAAACTGCTAACCCTCCGGTCAACAGATACCCTGCAAGAAGCGGTTTTAACCACTGCCCTAAACAATAGTCAAGAACTATACAAATGTCTCTTCTGTTTTTTTGGAAATAGTTTGTTTCTGTTTTGTATTTTGGCTTAAATTGTGCCGGAAGCCTGCAAATTGCCACTCCTGGCATTCCTAGAAGATGCAGCATCCTGTCCCCCTCTTTTTAGCCAGTAAAACAGTGGTCTTAGCTATGGGGGCAGGAGAGAATCAAGGTAAACCACGGCAGTTGCCCCATTATAAAACGGATGCAGCTCCAGTTTGCAAAGTGTGGCTATTCTTCACCCTCTTTGCATTTGAGGTTGGAACCCTCTGTTCTTTCTCTCGATGCCACTGCTTTGCTTCTTATAGACCCCTGCCTCATAATATTCAACCTGCAACGGCTGAGGTTTGCCTCTTCACGAAAGATGAGCCGAATTTAACAGCAGAACAGACGGAGAACCTGTACAAGAAGATCTTGTCCCAACACGGGATCACAAGCATCACTGAGGTATGAAGGACACCAATGTTCATAGAGTGCTACATCCTTTTTGAGTCACTGGGGAGCATTGCAGGGGCACAGTGCTTTAGCTGTCTTATCAGCAAGTGGTGGTGACATTAGCCATGACCATCACCACCTCTTGGGCTTCCCTGTTCCTGCTCAACTTAGCAGTATTCCTTCTAGTTGGTTGTGCAAGGAAGACTGTGTTTTTTCTAGCGACAATCCCAGTTGGAAAATATTTAGAGCTCTTACTTGCATGGGCAAATAAGAGTCATTTCATTTACAAAATACCTGTTCTTGATTAAACCAAAAACCAGAATGATTTGCAAGAATTATTTTTGGTGTAGATTGATACAACAGTGTTGAGCTGTCAGCAGGGAAGGTTGGCTCTATGAGTTTTCATTGTGCACTCTTTCACTTCAAAATCATCTGTGACACTGCTTTACAAGCTATGTACTTGATCTGGGAATAGGAATGAGATTGTGGGAAGTAATTTAAGCTCCTTTTCTAAACCCCAGTATGACAAAGAAATATCGAGAACTGAAAGGTGTACGAGAAAAGATGGATGAACTATCTTTTGCTTTTTATTTCATGGACTGACAGTTCAATACCATAACCATTGCTTTTTCAGTGAGGAAGATAATGTATTCTTCACTGTCTTCCAACAGTTTTGCATAATATTATTTATATGCCCATATATATTTATATATATAAAAAGATCTGTTGTCGTTAGGCCAAAGTAAACAAAAGAACCAATGAACGGAATCACACCAAATTTGGCAACATAACATCTCACAATGCAAGGTGTGACCAACAATAATAAAAAACAAAAATCTAAACATAACGTACAAATCCTAAAAATCCACTGCGCAAGCATACAGGGATGGGGTGGGGTGCGCGCGCACACACAGGAGAGCTCCTACATCAGCAGATCTCAACGTTTCTGAGGGCTCGCAACGCCACCTCCTTTGGCCCTGCCCCCTCTGTCTCCCTGCAATGGCTGCCGGGCCCCTGGGGGCAACGCAAGAGGGACCAGGCCCGGTGGGGAGGCGAATCTGGCGGCGAGGAGGAAGAAGAAGAGGAGGCCACACCCCCGCAGCAAGGTCTGTACCTCCATTTGGCGGAAGCCTCGAAGAGCAGCGAGAGGTACGCGGGGCAGTGGCACTGGCACCGAGGCCTGCCTTCGTCCCTCTCCTCTGGGCTCTTCTACCTCCTCCTCTCCATTTGGCCTCTGCAAATGGAGAGGAGGAGGAAGACCCTGGAGGGGAAGAAAGAAGGCAGGCCTCGGTGCTGCTACCCTGCCCCACGCTCCTCTCGCTGCCCTTCGAGGCCTCCGCTTCTGGCTGAAGCTTCGAAGAGCAGTGAGAGGTCCACAGGGCAGCGGCACTGAGGCCTGCCTTTGTCCCTCTCCTCTGGGCTCTTCCTCCTCCTCTCCATTTGGGCTCTGCAAATGGAGAGGAGAAGAAAGACCCTGGAGGCGAAGAGGAAAGACAGGCCTCTGTGCTGCTGCCCTGCCTGCCCTGTGCTCCCCTCGCCCTTCAAGGCTTCCGCTTCTGGCAGAAGCATTCCAATGATTACTACAGATATGACATTACAATTCACTAGACTTCAATCCCCTATTTGCCTGGCTTTTGCGAACACAAACAACAAACCACAAGGACAATACTTAGAATTGTGTGGCATAGATCGAGAAGCTTTAAGAAGTAAAATCTATTAAAAACAAGCACTTCCTCATTATTTACTTTTCCATACCACCAGACTATGCCACAGCAATGCGTTGCCGAGTACAGCTAGTCTTTTATATGCTTCTTTCATTTAATGCTTGGGAAGGTGATCTGTTTTTTATTACATACTAGCTTGCATACCCGGGGTTGCCTGGGTTTTTTAAAAAAGTATTTTTTAAAATTGTACAAAGTGCATAAGGTGGGTGAACTACAACTGACATCATGCCATGTTAACCCCGAGAAACTCCATCAGTACTTGAGTTTGTTATGTTGGGCAAGTTTGCCCTGGATGCATCATCAGAGGGTTCAGTGTGCTCTCTGGCTGTAAGGTAAACTACAACTCCCACTCAACCCCTCCAGTAGGTTGAGTTAGTAATGGGGTTTTCTGTGCCAAGTTTGGTCCAGGTCCATCATCGATGGAAGTCACAGTTTCTCTGGTTGTGGGTGAACTACAACTCCCAGAAAGGAAAGTCAGTTCCCCTCAAACCCCTCCAGTAATCAAATTTGGTATGTGTGCCAAGTTTGCTTCAGATCCATCATTGTTTGGGTTCACTGTGCTCTCTGGATGTAGGTGAACGACAACTTCCCCAAATCAAGGTGAATTTTCCCCAAAGACCTCCAATATTTTTAGTGATCATGGGGGCTCTGTGTGCCAAGTTAGTTCCAGGTCCACCGTTGGTGGAGTTCAGAGTGTTCTTAGATTGCAGGTGAACTATACATCCCAGTTCCTACAACTCCTATAAATCATGGTGAATTTTCCCCAAACCATTCCAGTATGTTCAGTTGCTGTTCAATTCCTCTGTTTACTGTGTGCCATAGAAAAGAATAGGAAAAGGTTAAGGGAGAGGCAGTGGGCGGAGTCATGCAAATTCCACACCAATGGAGAGAGTCAGAAACACTGGGATTTAAGTGGTGGAGGAAAAACACAAAATCTAGAATAGAGTTGTCCCCGTATGAAAGTCTTCACTTGGGTGGTGGGCAGTAAGATGTTCGTGGAGGACGCTGGTAGCATGTTTATGGTGAGCTCTATAACCTGCATAGTGGGAGCTATAGCTGATTGTGGAAGTTGGAGCCTGTCTGTGGAAGTGGAAACCCCAGCCACACACACACACATACATATTTTTACTTTTATTATGTGTATAGATAAAACTGCCCCTTCAATCCAAGGGACTGTATTTTACTTCTTATAAAAGCACTGTGGGGGTAGACCAGAGTAGTTACCTAAGTACCCAGTGGTTTTCATTAATGGAGAACTGAACCAAGTGCGATGTTAGTATTCCTAGACCAATTTATACAGACGTGTCTGTAACTTGGAAGGTGCTGAACAGCCTGCGCTCTGGCACCACAAGATGCAGAGCCAATATTGAGAAATAGGGCTACAAAGTGGAGTCCACGACATGTGAGTGTGGAAAAGAACAAACCATAGATGCTTACTACAATGCAGTCTAAGCCCTGCCACGTGCACAATGGAGGTCCTTCTTACAGCAGCAACAAAGGCAGTCCAAGTGGCCAGCTTCTGGTCAAAGGACATTTAGTATAATGACAAGCTTTTAATTTTGTGTTTTTGTATGCATTATAACTACTGTATATTCTTAATTCTCTTCTGACATGATACATAAATGAATCTTACTGAAAATATACTTGATTTTTTCCATCAAAGTTAAGTTTTCAATCATCCTAATAAGAATGCAGTAGTTAAGGCTGATGAGACTCAATCTCTTCCTTCTCCCCCTCCGCCTGTTTTTGGAAGGTCATATCCTATAAAACACTAAAAAAGGAGTACAAGCCTTTTGAAGCCAAACGTCGTCTTCTCAGTCGGTTTGCTCTCTTCCTGTCTGACGATCGCATCCGTAGGCTTCTGCCGTCGCACATTGGGAAGCACTTCTATAGGAGTAAAAAGTAAGCATTTTGACTTTTCAGAGTTTTGGGCCAGATATTTTTTCAAAGTATGCATAATTGCTTTTTCTCAATTATCACATATCCCTTTAATTCAAGAGCTCCTGTGTCTGTGAACCTAAGAGCAAAGAATCTGGCTAAGGAGATAAACAAGTACATCCAAGGAACTACTCTTCCTGTCACCTACAAAGGATGTTGCTAGTAAGTATTTTATACACAAAAGCCGGAATATTGCATCTTCTGTTTACTTTATTTATATTTCCCCTTTCTGAAAAGGCATTCAAGGCAGCTTATGGTGCTAAATAGTACTCAAGAAAAGAATATTATTTATAAGACAACATTAGGGAAGGACATTTTTATACCTGGATGTTGGTGGGACTTGGGTTTTGCTAGCACCAACTCCTTACTTAGCAGGCCTCTTGTCCCTGTTTAAGACCAAACTGCTTGGAAATTGCAGAGAGATTTAATTAGCTTTATATTTTTATATAGCTTTATATTTTTATCTACAGATCTAAAAACGTGCGTAACCATTTTTAATATTTTATTTACGAGGTGTATTCATATCCCACTTATGCATACATAGCACAGCCTTTATTGACATATACACCAACAAAAATAGCAGCATAGCCATATACAACAAGAGGAAGTATGAGATAAAAAAGGAAAGCAGTAGTGCAGCGGGTTAAACCGTTTGCTGCAGGAAATCTGGTGACCGGAGGGTTAGTACCGTGTTTCCCCGAAAGTAAGACAGCGTCTTACTTTCTTTTCCCCCCCAAAAGTCCCCCAACGCATTATATAACCCAAGACGTGCCCGTCGCCACGCCCACGCGGAGCCGTAACGCCGCCGCAACCCCAGGTGTGCAGACACACCTGCGCACACCTCTTCGCCAGGGCTCCAGGCAAGGGAGGGGAAAGGAGCCAGGGCCAGGAAGCGGGAGAGCGTCACTGTGGCGATCCTCACCACGCCCCTGGCTCCTTTCCCCTCCCTTGCTTGAGGAAAGAAGGGAGAGGAAAGGAGCCAGGGGCGTGGTGAGGATCGCAGTGTCACAGTGACGCGTCGCCGCTCGTCCCGCCCCTGGCTCTCTTCCCCCACCCTTGGAAGGGGAGGAGGAAGAGAGCCAGGGCGGGAGAAGGGACGACGCGCGTCACTGTGACGCGTCATCGCCTCGTCCCGCCCCTGGCTCTCTTCCCCACCCTGGAAGGAGGAGGAAGAGAGCCAGGGGCGGGAGAGACGACGCTGCGTCACTGTGACGCGTCATCGCTTCTCCCCGCCCTGGCTCTCTTCCCTCCTCCCTTCCAAGGGTGGGGGAAGAGAGCCAGGGCGGGCAGCGGCGACGCGTCACTGTGACGCTGCGATCCTCACCACGCCCTGGCTCCTTTCCCTCTCCCTTCTTTCCTCAAGAGAGGGGAAAGGAGCCAGGGGCGTGGTGAGGGATCGCAGCGCCACAGTGACGCGTCGCCGCTTCCTCCCGCCCCTGGCTCCTTTCCCCGTCCCTTGCCTGGAGCCCTGGCGAAGAGGTGTGCCGCAGGTGTGCCGCGGCGGCGGGGGGACGAGGTACGTCTTATATACGGGGTATGGCTTATATAAGCCGACCCCCCAGACACCCCCGATACGTCTTACAATCGGGGGTGTCTTACTTTCGGGGAAACGCGGTAGTTCAAAGCGGCGTGTCAGAGTGAACTCCCAGCTGTCAGCCCTAGCTTCTGCCTTCCTAGTCATTCGAAAGCATGTAATGTGAGTAGATCAATAGGTACTGCCTCAGCGGAGAGGTAAAAGGGCACCCCATGCAGACACACTGGCAACGATTGGAGAAGTTTATGGACAACAGGCTCCTCGGCATGGAAAAATGGAACAAGAACACCACCCCAAAGCTGGAGTTGAGCATTGCCCTCAGATGCCGGAAATGGAAAGGGGCCTTTACCTCTGTCTCTGTATTGTATGTCTTTTTTCACAATGTATTGTAAAAAGGCATTGAATGTTTGCCTTACATATGTAAAACTTATCCACTCCGAGTTCCTCCAGGGAGATAAGGCACAATATAAATAAAGTGTAGTAGTAGTAGTAGTTACTAATCTAAAGAATAAAACTTGCAAGAATCTCACAAAAGGATGCATCAGAGTGGGCCAGAAGGTATGGAATTTTATAACACCCTTGCCATTGAGAACACTGAAAAAAATGTATTTCATCCGTATATTATCATATTTGGGGCATACAAACAAAGAATGGTGAAATGTTTCAGCAGAAACCAAGTCAGAAAATGTCTATTTTATTCATGTTCTACTAGTTCTTTTAATTCTGGTCATTGTCCAAAATAAAATTGTTCTGTTCTGTTCAAATCACAAGAACAAATCCTTTTGGAACATTCCACGTTTTTATACCTCCCACACAAAAGAGCTGATGATGGCAACACGTTATTATATCTTGCAGTCTCCAAAGCTCCCATCTGGGTGGGATTAATCAAAATGTGAAGTGACTCCAGGCTCACAAGGAATTAATGATGTGGTAGGGGAACAAGTTGTCTTTTCTGCAAGATTCAGATTATGACAGTCAAGATCCAAAAGCCTGCTCTTGACTGACCTGCAGGCTTTCACATTTGTAAGTATTAAAAGTGCTTCCAAAGACAGGCCAATTGCTGCAATCTTTGAGAATCAAAGAATACCTTTCTGAAATAAAATACCACCTAATATACTTTATTTATATTCCACTCTATCTCCCCGGATTACAGAACACATATACGGCAAACATTTAATGCTGTTATACAATTAACAAGGACAGACAATACATAAACAAAGGTAGACTTTCCCATCTTTTCCATCTCCGGCATCTGGAGGCTGTGCTCAACTCCAGCCACAGGGTGGTGCTGTCACTCCATCTTCCATGCAGAGGAGGTTTGTTGTCTGTAGACATCCTCCTGATTTAATTGCCAGCATGTTCTTATGGGCACTTTTTAATTTCCTCCTTGCTAAAAGTGGTACCTATTTATCTACTCACATTGCTGTTTACACTCTGCTAGGTGGGCTGACAGTGGGAGCTCACCCCAACCTGGGCTTAAACTGCCAACCTTTTGATCAGGAAGACTTTCTACAGCTGGCGGTTTAACACGCTGTGGTAAAGCCTGGCCACCTGTCCTCCAGTTTGCTCAAGGCAACATCTCATATTTAGTTCTTTCCTCGTGTCTTTTTCAGGGTAACCATATGTGGCAAAGGTCAGTGCCTCAAAAAAGTGATGTTCAATGGGGCTAGAATCAAATATCTGTGAAGTCCTAACTAAGCATTGGAACTAGTTCACTTATGTCCAGACTCTCTTTGTTTCTTTCAGTTCGGTGCGTATTGGTCACACTGGCATGGAAGCTGGGCAGATTTCAGAGAACATTATTGCTGCTGTGAATGTGATTGCTGCTAAAGCACCACAGGTAATGATGCACTGATGTTAAAGCAAATCATTTGCACATTTGCTGCAAATATTCATATATACGTTCATAAATTTTAAATTTACATACTATTTGTATTTTAATATATGTATTTGTATTATATTTTAATCCTTGAACTATGTATTTGGAAATGATGTGTTTTAATGTATGTATTTTATGGTACATATTTTATGATGATGTGTTTTAACTGCTGTGCCCCACCTTTATAATAATAGTAATTATTATTAATAATAATCAATTGGCTTTTGATGAGTTTCTGGAAGATAGACAGTTATCTAAATAAGGGGAAAATTTAGAAGAGAGCAGGAAGAAAAGAAAGAAAATGAAGAAGGGGAATAGTCAATAATGAAAGAATTTGGAATATTTGGAATTAATTCCTAAACACGTGGAGAAGATTACAATTTCTTTAACCTTACCCCAACATACCTACAGCCTTACCTGCATGTTCCCTAACCTACCCTACCAATAGAAATGTAGACTACCCCAATTCCCAAACAGAACTTCAGACATTCCTTTCCCCGGAATTTAGGTAGTAGAAACCTTTTATTAAATGTAAACTGTGATAATTTACAATTAAAATGTATTTCAAATATATATATAATTAATTGACTTATACACTAGTCTGCAAAAAAGGTAAAACACATCAATGCTGTTGACCTTTGCTTTCAATTAAATATGCATATATTTGGGCTGTGTAGATTTTTAAATGCTGTTTGATATGTCTGCATTTGTTCATGTATCTTGTTCGTGTTTATTACCGCAGATTTGGAGAAGTGTTAAAATTCTTCACCTCAAAACAGACAAATCAGTTGCACTTCCAATCTTTACTTGCATCCATCCCAAATCAGATACGATTCAGAAAGAGACAGACACTGAAAGACAGGTAAGGGATTGGCTAGTGCATAGTAGGTGCTTTCAGCTCAGTGGTTGTATTGGCTGGATATTCAGATATGTTCTTCATTTTGGTGTGTCATTCCCATTATATGTTCCATATATGATAGTCTCAGTTCAGTCATCTTGGTTTCTAGGGAGATTTGCCCTGGGACCCATTTGTTGATCTTTTTTAGCAATACTCTCCAGCATCACATGGCAAATAAGTTGATTTTCTTCCTATCAGCTGTTTTCATAATCCAGCTTTCATGACCATGCATAGAAATGGCAAATATGATGACTTACATTATCATAGATTTAGTGTCCAGTGTTATATCTTGTTACTTTGGGATCATGAGCTGTCCTTCCAAGTCTCTCTCTCTCTCTCTCTCTCTCTGTCTCTCTCTCTCTCTCTCTCTCTCTCTCTCTCTGTCTGTGTGTCTGTGTTGATATCTTGTTTGCATCCTCCAAAAGGATTCTATGGTATGCTTCTGCCAGAAGTCATTATCCATGGCTTCATCTTTCTACAAATAAAATCCAGGAATACGGAATTCTTCATTATAATAATGAGAATTGTATTCTAATATATTTTTTAAAAGCAGGTATTGGAAGTGATGAAGTATACTTTACTGGTCAAACCACTGTTGAAAAGAACATAACTGGACCTCACTCAGTTGAACAACTTTCCAATCTCCCCTTTTTGAGCAAAGTCTTTGAACATGTGGTAACCTCGCAATGCCAGGTGTTCTTGGCATAAACTGATTATCTGGACCCATTGCAGTCTGGCTTTAGGCCGGGCCATGGAACTGAAACAGCCTTGGTCTCCTGATGGTCGATGATCTACACAGGGAACTTGACAGGGGGAGTGTGTCCCTGTTAGTTCTCTCAAACCTCTCATCAGCCTTCGATATCATAGACCACGGTATTCTTCTGAGATGCCTCACAGGAATGGGATTTGGACGCACTGTCCTACAGTTACTCTGGTCCTTCCTGGAGGATCACTCTCAGGTGTTGTTGGGGGACACGTGCTTGGCCCTGCAGCCTTTGTCCTGGGGACCCACAGGGCTCAGTATTGTCTCCCATGTTGTTTAATGTCTACATGAAGCCACTGGGAGAGATCATCCAGAGCAGGCATCCTCAAACTATGGCCCTCCAGCTGTTTGGACCTCCAACTCCCAGAAGCTCTAACAAGCTTGTTCAGTTGTTAGGAATTCTGGGAGTTGAAGGCCCAAATAGCTGGAGGGCTGCAGTTTGAGAATGCCTGATCCAGAGTTTTGGAATTCGATGTTATCTGTATGCAGATGATGTCTAACTCTATCACTCCTTTCTGCCTGCTGCTAAGGAGGCCATTCAGGCCCTAAAAGGCCGAACAGAGTATAGGGTTACAGCCTATGCTGGACAGGGTTACACTCCCCCTGAAGACACAGGTTCGCAGCTTGGAATTCTCTTGGATTCACCACTGAGCTTGGAATCCCAGGTTTCGGTGGTGGTCAGGGTGCTTTCGCACAATTAAAACTTGTGCGCCAACTGCACCCGTACTTTGGGAAGTCAGATGTGTTCATGGTAGTCCATGCTCTTGTTACATCTTGAATAGACTAATATGACGTTCTCTTTGTGGGGTGGCCTTTGAAGACTGTTTGGAAGCTCCAAGTAGTCCAATGGGTGGTGGTCAGGTTACTCAATGGAGCGATGTACAGGGAGCATACAAACCTACCCACCCCCGTTACATCAGCTCCATTGGCTGCCAGTCTGCTACCGAGCACAATTCGAAGTGCTGACTTTAGCCTATAAAACCCTGAACGGCTCCGGCCCAACTTACCTGTCCTAACATATCAACTGGTTAGAATATTAAGATCTGCCGGGGAGGACCTGCTCTCAGTCTACCCCCTTCACAAGCGCGACTGGTGGTGACGAAGGACATGGCCTTACCTGTGGTTGCCCCTCGACTATGGAAGTCCCTCCCCAGTGAGATCTGGCTGTCCCCCTCCCTCCTGGTTTTCAGGAAAAAAGTGAAGACATGGCTATGGAGGTGTTTGGATAGTGCAGTATGGATTAGGCATAAGGTAGCAAAACAAATGACGACTGTAGGACTAGGGATCATGTTTTAATAGTTTTATGGTATTTATATGTTTCTATCTGTTTTATTGTTTATATAATGCTTTGTATCATATATTTCTTTCAATATGCGACATTGCCAAACTGTAAGTTACTCTGAGTCCCATTTGGGGTGAGAGAGAGCAGGATAGAAATATTGTAAATAAATTAATTACATTCGCAATCTTTTTCAAATACAAAAGCAAAAATATTCCTTCTGAAAAACAAACAGAAACCAACATTCTTGCTACATTAAGATTGTCTACCATGTTTCCTGCATTCCTTAATTTAAGTACTAGATGTTAGGACTTTGTCGTTTAGAAGTTGTTGGAATCTTCACTATTAACACATGTCAAAACATGACTATTAGTCTTATGCTTGCACTGTCTTTTTACAAAGTTACATTCTCTATAAATCAGTGACATTTCCATTAATAGACTGATTTATTGACAGTGTTATAAATATGTTTTTAAGCATTCTTTGCCGCAGAGAAAAAAAGAAAATAATAAAACCAAAAACATGGCTAAAGGAAACAGCCCAACAATACCTGATGAAAGTGATGCATCTGATACTAGAAGACCAGTCCTAAAAACAGCAGACATCTCTATCATGGTTGAATCAGAGGAAGATGATGAAGATATTCCACAACTGGTTCCAATTGAAGCTTCTTCCATTGCAAACGGGCAAAAGGTAATTACTTTCAATTCTAAGCTTGATGTATGTTGAACATTCAGAACATCACATTATGAATTACTTGCATGGAAAATGGTGTTTCATTAAATTCTCCCAAGTTGCCTGTTTTGCTATGACCCTACCACAATTCATCATTTTGGGCCAGCAAGAAGAAAGAGTAAGCCTCAGCCTTTGGATTTACATCTATATTTACATTTCAGTTGGTGTTTAGCTTTGTCTCTACTGACACTTCATACATCTAGTGAAATGAAGACTACTTTTTGATAATATATGTCATACTAAAATATTGCTCACAGCAAAAATAATAATTTGCAGCACCTAAAAATCTAGTACGGAGGGCAGAACAAATGATTCTCTTCCTCTCTTTGTTGATTATCTTTGCTATTTTGCTCTTGGCAGCAAATTTTCCTTGCTCCTTCACAGACTAACACTAAGGCCCCTTCCACACAGCTGAATAAAATCCCACATTATCTGCTTTGAACTGGAATATATGGTATTGTGGACTCAGATAACCCAGTTCAAAGCAGATATTGTGAGATTTTCTGCCTTGATATTCTGGGCTATATGGTTGAGTGGAAGGGCCCCAAGAATATGTTGGCTGCTAAGGAGGAAGATAAGCAACAGATGGAATAAGTAGCCAATGAGTCCTCTTTTCTCCCCCTGTATGCAATTTTTCCCCGTGGGTAGCATTAGGTAAATTAAAGATGGAAACTTTTTGACCCTCAGGGTGGGCCGGGCTTTAGCACAGCGGGTTAAATCACCAGCTGCAAAAAATCTTGCCGATCAAAAGGTTGACAGTTCAAGCCCGGGTTGGGATGAGGTCCCACCGTCAGCCCAACTTCTGCTCACCTAGCAGTTGGGGAAAAGCCATGTGAGTAGATAAATAGGTACCACTTGGGGGGGGGGGGTGGTAATAGGCGCCCATGCAGACATGCTGGCGATTCAATCGGGTGAACGTCAACGAACAACAAAGCTCCTCTGCATGGAAGATGGAGCAACAGCCCCTCCCCCCGCCTCCCCCGGTGGCTAGAGTTGAGCAGTCTCCAGGTGCCAGAGATGGAACAATATGGGAAAAGCCTATACCTCTGTTTATGTATTGTGTGTCCTTGTGAATTGATAATGGCATTACATTTTTGCCATATATGTATTCTGTAACCCACCCTGAATCCCCTCGAGGAGATAGAGCGGAATATAAATAAAGTATATTATTATTATTATTATGTACGTTAAAGATGGAGACCTTTTGACACTCAGAGTGTTTTACAGAACAGATCCTATGATTGCATTCAGTATCACCAGTAGAAAGGGGTTGGGGAGCCATAGTCCAAAATATCTGGAAGGAACAACCTCCAGGTGGACAATTTTCACTAGCTCAAGCTATGACTAGTTTAGTGTACTCTGTAAGGGGCTACCAACGTGGTTCCATTTAACGGAAATTCCATGGGAGTCGTCATTCAAAAGGTTTTTCCAAGTTTTGTACCGAACCAACATTGGTGTTGACACCACTGCTGGTTCCCTTGTGTTCTAATTTCTTAGCTCTTGAATTACTTTTTTATTCCTACACTTTCTCCCTTTATTGTAGGTAGTGGAGCCTAGTCTTGCTCCAGGCAAAAAGAGTAAGCCAAGCACAAAGGGATCAACGGCTCTCCGGGGCAAGAGGAAAATATTGGGAGCTCCTGCAGCACAGCTGGAAACACCTGGTGAAGGATCGGTCTCACAGACACCAAAGCTTCTCAGACAGTCCAAGAAGTCTAAGACTCCAAACCAAAAAAAATTAGAAAAGAAGCAGGTGACCCCGCCACAGAAACCGGCAGCAAAATCTTCTCAGGTTCTTAAAATGAAGAAAGCTAATAAGTCTTCCAAGAAAGCTCCCAAAGCCCCCGCACAAGAACTCGGGAAAGGGAAAGGGCTACAGTTGTCATAAACACAGTGGAGAAGAGTATATTAACATAAGAGCCATAATGTATGTTGACTTTCTGCAGCCACTTTTTCTTGGCAACTATAATAGCTTCTATGAATTCTTAAAACAGCTGCAATATTAACCTGTTTGGTTCTTAATCTGTAAAGTCAAACTGTATTTCTGTCATATAGATTGTACCATCTTTTCTATCTGTAGTTTACCTGTGTTTAAGATGGATTCAGTTATCCATCTGAGAAATAATAACAACAAAGCATAGCTACTAAACCAACAGAAGTATGTAATAAAATTATTTTCCCTAGTTAACAGATTTGGTGTGTTTCTGAAAACTCAGACCAGCTGGCTGATACTTGTGAAACTGATGAAAACACTAAGGAGAAAGTTATTAATTAAGCTCACTAAATTATAAATTCTGCCCTCTATGAAATGGGGTGGATTAAAAAGAATTGTACTTTTTGCTTTTGTATTTTTAATGTATTTTATTGGGGATTTAATTAGTGTTTCACCACATTTGCTAATATTTATGGTTTTAACTATTTTTAAAAAAATTAAATGTTTTACTGGCTATAAAACACCTTATTATTTATTATTATTTATGGCATCTGTATCCCGTAGCTTCTCACCCCCGAAGGGGGACTCAGCACGGCTTACAATCGCAGCACTACCGGCCGTAACACCACAGTACATAATAAAAACAAATACAGCTATACAATCAACATCAGTATAAACATTAAAACCATCATATTAAAAACCTACAAACACCAATAATTAAGCCATCAAGCAGAGCACATTGTCGGTCCAGTCCAAAGTGTCAATCCAGTCAAGTCCAAAAGTACAGTCTACATCTGCTGCCCAAAGGCCTGGTCCCAGAACCACAACTTTAGCTTTTTTCTAAAAGCCAAGAGAGAAGGAGTTGATCTTATTTCGTTGAGAAGTGCGTTCCATAGGCGAGGAGCCACCGCTAAGAAGGCCCTATCTCTCGTCCCCACCAACCACATCTGTGATGCTGGCGGGAGCGAAAGCAGGGTCTCCCCAGATGATCTTCGGTTACGAGGTGAGACGTAGAGGCAGATGCGCTCGAACAAGTAAGCTGGGCCAGAACCGTATAGAGCTTTATAGGTCAATACCAGCACTTTTAATTGAGCTTGGAGATGGGCAGGCAGCCAGTGGAGCTGACACAACAGGGGGGTGGTATGTTCCCTGTATGTCGCGCTAATTAGCAATCTGGCTGCTGCCTGTTGGACCAGCTGTAATTTCCGAACCGTCTTCAAAGGCAGCCCCACCTTGGGCCCGTGATAGGAAAGCTGGGGTATAAATTTCAAAAATAAATAAGGTGAGCATTAGATTTGAGTACAGTAAATATTCTTGCCATTTGATTGTTCTTTGTGGTACCCCTGGCTTTTTTTGTTCCAGAACTCACCTGTTAGTTTGCTTCTGCAGAAATCAAACTTCTATCAATGGGTTTCTATGAGGGTGTTTTTTTTGTTTTGTTTTTTGCTGTCTGGCCATGTTCCAGTAGCTTTCTTGCCTAACATTTTGCCTGCATCTGTGGCTAATAGCATCCTCAGAGGTTTGTTCAGAGGTCTGTTAGCAGTGATGCATGTGGAGTATGTGTGTGTGTGTCTCCTGCTATGAACCATCATGAAACAAGATCGTCAGGAGAGGCCCTGCTTTCGATCCCACCACTTGCGCAAACGCGGTTGGTGACGACGAGAGACAGGGCCTTCTCGGCAGTGGCCCCCTGTTTGTGGAACACTCTCCCTAAGGACATCAGGTTGGCCACCTCCCTTCTGTCCTTTAGAAGACAACTGAAGACTTCGAGTAGAGGTTAGCAGCAATTTGGATAGGAAATTTTTGGACATTGTGACATTGAATTTACCTGGCTGGATCTTGGTTTTAGTGGCACTTTATTGTTAATGAATTTGTTAATGTATAATGTTTTAAATTTTTTACGGTTTTAATTTAAATTTTTATTGTATATGTTAATATACAATCATTGATGCTTATGTGAGGCCGCCCTGAGTGTGGGGAGATGGACGGAGTAGAAATGAAATGAAATAAATAAATAATGTCCAGGGTGGGGGAGAATCCTTGTCTGTTTAATGCAAGTGTAAATGTTGTAGTTAGCAAGCTTGATTAGCTTTAAGTAGCTGCAAAGTCAATCAGTGTTGTTGCCTGGAGGCATCCTTTGTTTGGGAGAAGTTGATTGGCACTTAGTCGTTTGCTGTCTGGAAAAACCGAGTGATCTGGTGATTTTGGCCATCAGAGCCTTCGACAACACATAAAACTCCTGTCACTCATAATCGCCTCTGTTCCTAGACTTAATCGGGAAACGTAAGACTAGGACTATTTGAAGTGAGGTGTGCTTTAACATTAGAACCAATTAGGAAACAAGGTTTATATCCTAGGCAAGTGTTTCTCAAGCCGGCGGTTTGTGACCCCTAGAGGGAGGGTGTCACGAGGGGGTGTCAGAGGGGTTGCCAAAGACCATCAGAAAACAGTATTTTCTGTTGCTCATGGGGGTTCTGTGTGGGAAATTTGGCCCAATTCTCTTGTTGGTGGGGTTCAGAATGCTATTTGATTGCAGGTGAACTATAAATCCCAACTACAATTCCCACATGTCAAGGACTATTTTCCCCAAACTCTGCTAGTGTTCACATTTGAGCATATTGAATATTCATGCCAAGTTTGGTCCAGATCCATCATTATTTGAGTCCACAGGGCTTTCTGGATGTAGGTGAGGTACAACTCCAAAACCCAAGGTCAATGTCCACGAGACCCTTCCAGTATTTTCTGTTGGTCAAGGGAGTTCTGGGTGCCAAGTTTGGTTCAATTCCATCATTGGTGGAGTTCAGAATGCTCTTTGTAGGTTAACTATACATCCCAGCAATGACAACTCACAAATAACAAAATCAATTCCCCCCAACCCCATCAGTATTCAAACTTGGGTGTATCAGGTATTTGTGCCAAATTTGGTCCAGTGAATGATAATACATCCTGCATATCTGATATTACATTTTGATTCATAACAGTAGCAAGATTACAGTTATGAAGTAGCAATGAAAATAATGTTATGGTTTGGGGTCACCACAACATGAGGAACTGTATTAAGGGGTTGTGGTATTAGGAAGGTTGAAAACCACTATCCTAGGCATTTACAGAGTGTCACAGTCCCGGTTCGGGACGTCTTTGGATCCAGTTGCTCAGAGGTCTGTGCGGAGGCTGCGTCTACATGGAGACACGGCGAAGAGGCCTTCTATCCTGGCTGCGGGCCTTCTGCATTCCTTGTGTGGCAGGCATCATGGAGGCTGCTGAGGTAGGCCGTTGCCGCGGGGCCCTCTTCATGGCGCTGCTCTTCGACGTGGGGGGCCTGTCGCTGTTGCTGCTGGGCACCTTCATGGACGTCTTCTTTGCGGACCTGCTCATCTACAGCGGAGGCGTGGGCCTGCTCTTCAGCCTCCTCTGGTGGGTCTTCTGGTACGTGGGCAAACTCGAGGTGCCGCCAGACGAACTGCAGGACGACATGGGCTTCGGCGAAGAGGTTCACCCGATGGCTGTGCCTGTGGCGATGGAGGCTGAGGCGACGGGCCGGGTCTGGCGGGTTCGCTTCGTGGTCCGCTCCCTTGGCAGGCAACTCTCAGGCTCCTTCATCTCAAAGTCTGACAAGAAGACGGAGGCTGACCCTGATGTTGGAGAGACAGTGCCCGGTACCCCGCCGTCGCAGAAGAAGCTCAAATTTTGAGGGAGAAGATGTGCTGTCCACACTTGCTTGCTCCAACGACGATGTCCACCAAAACACAGCCAACGAGACCCTCACTTGTGCTTTTTCTCCACACATAGTGCCTTATGAATGGAAAGAAGAGAATGCACAAAAGGGCAAACTTCAGCCTTCCCTTTAGTTGTTTTGGACTTCAACTCCCACAATTCCTAACAGCCTCAGGCCCTTTCCTTTTTCCCCTCAGGCGCTTAAGTGGCTGAGGAGGCTGTTAGGAATTGTGGGAGTTGAAGTCCAAAACACACAGAGGGCCCAAGTTTGCCTATGCCTGAGATAGGCCCACATCTGCCTTTTGAAGCAAGGATTTGAATCCCGGCCTCCTGGGTAAATTTTGTGAACGTGTCGGCCTAAAAGAAGGCTAACTGCCATTATAATCTCTTCAAGGAATGGCAATAATGGCAGCAGTGGGATTTTTAACTGCCAAACTACCCCAAAGCTACCAGCTAGGCCGCATCTATTTCCCATATTTTGTACACTTTGAATTGTAGCCTCAAGTCAGTCACCGTTTTCAAGCTATTTCAAGAACATACACTTTGAAATAAAGGCCCAAACCCTTGTCTTCTAGACCAGGTTATTTGGAGCTGGGGGGGGGGGGGAGCATTTGTGAATTTATCCTCAAATAAATAAGATAAAGAGGCCTCTGCCTGCCCTCTCTGTGAAACATTCCCATTTTTATCTTTTCTAAATACTTCTATGCAAATGTTTCAAAAAACTCAGATACAAGAAACGAATAATAACTTGGCATTGCACTAAAAAGCCTTATGTTGCTTTTCTAAATGGCAGCTAACTTCTCAAAGATGATTATTTTATTTATGTATGTATTTCTTATTTATGGGTTTCCTTTTTGCGTTAGCTGAAGGTTGGAATATTCACAACGAATGCTTCTTTTATTGCAAAATTAATTCAAACATTGTTTTCGTCATCGGAAAGTGGGACATTGCTGAGAAATGAAAGCTTTCTTCACTGAAAAACCACAGTGGAGCCACATCGCTTAACAAATATATATTTAAAATGCGGGAATATATATATAATCTCTATCACAAACTTTTAAATATATGCTGGGAAAAAAATCAGCTGTCTGTATCTTACATGACAAGATTTTTATTTGGTTGTTAAAGTAGTTCAAATTAAAGATAGCTTTGAATCCTGGATAAAAAGGATTTACGTTTTTTTTTTAAAAAAACCTTTTCCATAGTGGTATGGAGGAATGTCATATTAATAATTTCAAGGATATGGATGCCCTTATTTTAAGCATAGATATACAAATATCTTTGTAAATAAAAGCAAATATTTATAGTGTCAGACGTTAGTTGAGAATACAGTTGTAATGCATACACAAACACAAAGAAAGTTAAAAACTTTGCATTATTCAATATGTCCTTTGACCAGAAGCTAGCCACTTGGAGTGCCTTTGTTGTCACTGTAAGAAGGTCCTCCATTGTGCATGTGGCAGGGCTCAAACCACATTGTGTAGGTGGTCTGTGGTTTTCTCCGCACTCGCATGTCGTGGACTCAGCTTTGTAGCCCACTTCTTAAGGTTGGCTCTGCATCTTGTTGTGCCAGAGCACAGTCTGTTCAGTGCCTTCCAAGTCGCCCAGTCTTCTGTGTGCTCAGGAGGGAGTCTCATCCGGCCTCAGTCACTGATTGAGGTTCCAGGTTTTAGCCTGCCACTTTTGGGCTCTTGTTTGCTGAAGTGTTCCTGTGAATATCTCTGTAAATCTTAGGAAGCTATTTCTTGATTGAAGGTATTGGCGTGCTGGCTGATATCTGAACAGAGGATGGGCTGGAAATGTCACTGCCTTGGTCCTTATATTATTGGCTGCTACTTCCCAACGGATGTCAGGTGATGCAATCCCAGCTAAATAGTATAATTTCTCCAGCGATGTTGGGCGTAGACATTCTGTGATAATGTGGCATTTCTCATTAAGAGCCACATCCACTGTTTTAATGTGGTGAGATGTATTCCACACTGGACTTACGTATTCAGCAGCATAGTAGCAAAATGCAAGGGCGGATGTCTTCACTGTCACACCAGAAGCAACTTGCAGCATATAATAGATAGATACATAGATAGAGGAGGACCTAAAATGCCTAGAGAGAATTAATTTGCTGGATCAATAAAACCAGTTGTTGTTGTTGTTATTATTATGGAGAAGGTAATAGGCTGGATGAAGAAACACAAATTGGGACAAAACCTTGGCAAGACAGAGAGGCTTGACATCAAGGGTCCTATCTCTGTACAAAGTTTGGAAACACCAGTTAGTTTAACATTTCTCAACCTGGGGGTCAGAGCCCCTGGGGGGTTCGTGAGGGGGTGCCAGAGGGGTCACCAAAGACCATCAAAAACATAGTATTTTCTGTTGCTCATGAGGGTTCTATGTGAGAAGTTTGGCCCAATTTTATCGTTGGTGGGGTTCAAAATGCTCTTTGATTGTAGGTGAACTATAAATCGCAGAAACTACAACTCCCAAAGGTCAAGTCTATTTCCCCCAAACTCCACCAGTGTTTACATTTGGGCATATTGACTACCTGTGCCAAGTTTGGTCCAAATCCATCATTGTTTGAGTCCACAGTGCTCTCTGGATGTAGGTGAAGTACAACTCCCAAACTCAAGGTCAATGCCCACCAAACCCTTCCAGTGTTTTCTGTTGGTAATGGGAGTTCTGTGTGCCAAGTTTAGTTCAATTCCATCATTGGTGGAGTTCAGAATGCTCTTTGATTGTTGCTGTTGTTGCTGTTGTTGTTGCTCTTTGATTGTAGGTTAACTATAAATGAAGCAACTATAACTCCGAAATAACAAATCAATTCCTCCCGCCAACCCCACCAGTATTCAAATTTGGGCATATCGGGTATTTGTGTCAAATTTGATCCAGTGAATGAAAATACATCCTGCATATCAGATATTTATATTACGATTCATAACAGTAGCAAAATTACAGTTTTCGAAGTAGCAACGCAAATAATTATATGGTGGGGGGTCACTACAACTGGGGTTGCAGCATTAGGAAGATTGAGAAACACTGTGTTAGAGCAACATGGGAAGGGCGCAACTTTGGTTTATGAACATTGGTTTAAGGATGCAGCAAAACATACTCTTGGATAACGACTGTAGAGGTCTCCAGATTTAAGGCAGATGCTTCATATTCAAATGTGTGCAAAAAAGAATTCAAAAGAATCTGAAACTAGTTCCAAATTATTAATAGAAACATATGTAGCAGGCATGGGCAAACTTGGGCCCTACATGTGTTTTGGACTTCAACTCCTACAGTTCCTAAAAGCCTACCGCCTACAATAATACTTTTATTTCAACATGGATTTATGAGTTTAGTATCAAAAACAAATGCCAGACTAATTTGATCTCTTTTTTTTATAGAGTTACATGCAAACATAGGTAGATGTGGGGAATGCCGTGGATGTAGCATACCTGGATTTCAGTAAGGCCTTCGACAAGGTCCCCATGACCTTCTGGCAAAGAAACTAGTCAAATGTGGGCTAGGCAAAACTACGGTTAGGTGGATCTGTAATTGGTTAAGTGGACAAACCCAGAGGGTGTTCACCAATGCTTCCTCTTCTTCATCCTGGAAAAAAGTGACGAGCGGAGTGCCGGAGGGTTCCGTCCTGGGCCCAGTCCTGTTCAACATCTTTATTAATGACTTGGATGAAGGGTTAGAAGGCATGATCATCAAGTTTGCAGATGATACCAAATTGGGAGGGATAGCCAATACTCCAGAAGACAGGAGCAGAATTCAAAACGATCTTAACAGATTAGAGAAATAGGCCAAAGTGAAGATCAGCAGTGACAAATGCAAGATACTCCACTTAGGCAGAAAAAATGAAATGCAAAGATACAGAATGGGGGACGTGTGGTTCGAGAGCAGTACGTGTGAAAAAGATCTTGGAGTCCTTGTGGACAACAAGTTAAACATGAGCCAACAATGTGATGTGGCAGCAAAAAAAAGCCAATGGGATTTTATTTATTTATTTATTATTTCAACTTCTATACCGCCACTCCCCGGAGGCTCAGAGCGGTTTACAAGCATAATATATAAAAACAGAGAACATACAGTACTAATACAAGAGACAATTTAAACAATTTAAACCATTAAACAATTTGATAACTTAATCCTTTGGCCTGCGTCAATAGGAGTATAATGTTTAGATTCAGGGAAGTCATGTTACCCCTCTATTCCGCCTTGGTTAGACCACACCTGGAATAGTGTGTCCAATTCTGGGCACCACAATTGAAGAGAAATATTGACAAGCTGGAATATGTTCAGAGGAGGGTGACTAAAATTATCAAGGGTCTGGAGAACAAGTCCTATGAGGAGCTGATATTGAGCAGGAATGTGGGGGTCTTGCCGTGAAGGGAGAGACCAGTCAGACCCACCAAAGAGGATCCGATATAGCCCTGGTGAGATAGGAAGCATTTTTCCCAAATAAAGTCTCACCAAGTTGAAGAAACGCCACCGAATTGTTTATTTCATTCCAGCCGGAGCGGATGTCAAACTGCAATCATTTGTCCAAAATCTGACATACCACACAATGCACTACATTACACTTTTATATAAAAAAGAGCTGTCAAAGTTAAAACTCCTCGCCCCTGTCCCCTTTGCTGGCTTTGTGCTGATTGGTTGAAGTCGTCAGCTGGCAGGGAGGCACGGCCAGCTTTGCTGGGCCTCAGCCAATCAGGAAGCCAGTGCCGCTTCAGGCTCTTGGCCAATGAGAATGAAGGAGGCAGTCCAAGCAGGAAACAATGAACCGTTAGGAAATGATTAGTGGATTAAATGAGTTAATGTTTGTCCAAGCGCTGGCGATTTATTTTATTTATTCGATTTGTACACCGCCACTCCCAGAGGCTTGGGGCGGTTTACAGAATTTCAGCACAACAATCAAACAATAAAACCATACACATTAAAATATCGTTTAGACTCGAAGGCTTGTCTAAACAAGACGGTCTTACAAGCTTTACGAAAAGTTACTAAATTTCGCAAAGCCTGAGTCTCGGGGCAGATCATTCCACAAAACTAGGGCGATGATAGAGAAGGCCCTTCGTCGGGTTGTTGTCAGGTGGTAAGCCTTCACGCCAGGATCATCTAAGAGATTCTGATCTTCTGATCGCCATGATCTCAAGGGACTATACGGGGACAGGCGATCCCTCAAGTACACTGGCCCCAGACCATATAAGGCCTTAAAAATTAAGACTAATACTTTGAAAGTGATCCGGTACTCAATTGGTAGCCAGTGCAGACAGGACTGGGGTGATACAACAACTCACGGGCTCCCCCGCGAGTAGCCTGGCTGCAGCATTCTACACTAGCTTTAGTTTCCGGATCACCATCAAAGGCAGGCCAATGTAGAGAGCGTTACAGTAGTAAAGTCTTGAGATGACCGTAGCCTGGATCACCGTGGCCAGGTCATTCTGAGACAAATAGGGGGCCAGCCACCTAGCCTGTCGCAGATGGAAAAATACTGTTCTGCTGACATTGGAGATTACTCCAAGAGTCATCAAGCTAGCTTTTTGTATTGTTCCAAGTGAAGGAAATAAACGTTTTGGTCTGGCGTGGATGCCAGACCCCAGTAATCCTTAATCCTGGATATGGGATCCATCCATTGATGTTATCTTGCCTCTAGTTTCGGCCAAGGGAATGTAAACAAAGGGCGAGGCAGATGGGACATCCAAAGCTTTCCGAAGGCAGGATGTCCCTTTTGTGAGGAATGACAAAATCAGGTGGCCATGCTCCGAGATCTGAAGGCGTTGCCCAAGGGACATACCCTTCAAATGGGCCAACTCCAAGGTTTGAAGGGATGTGTCTGCTGTTATTGTCCATGCAGATGTTCTTGTTAAGTCCTTCTTTGTTTAGGGATTTACTAGCCCAGGAAATGTGAGATTCCCTAGGCCTTGGTATGCTGGGGGTCATGAAAAGGTGGCATTTCATATTTTCATACAGGAACACGGGGAAGGGGAAACATATAGGGAATACATTCATACAGGAGGGAAATAGGAACCATATAATCTCCTATCAGCCCATCCCAGTTCCACCAGAGTCCATAAGAATCCATAAATCATGAGAAGAGTCCATGGGGTTTGAAAAGAAAAGGTTTCCAAAAAGTTTCTGAAAGTCCTTCAAAAGTAGGCCAAAGTCCCATAAAAGTTCAAAAGTGTGGGTCACAGGGGCATTGCCATGTGGAGCCATGGGGTCATGGGAAGAGCCTTAGGAGGAGAGATAGGGGATTATGGGATCATTCCAGCTTGGTGTTCTTGGTAAAACTATGAATTCTGGATGGCCATCTGTCGGGGGTGCTTTGAATGCCATTTTCCTGCTTCTTAGCAGGGGGTTGGACTGGATGGCCTATGAGGTCTCTTCCAACTCTAGGATTCTATGGTTCTATTTCTTAGGCTTGGAGGTCTGACGTTTGCCCACGTACAGATCTCAGTTTTCAGGGATGATTGGGAAGTTCCACGCCTCACCGCAGGGGGCGCTAGTCCGCTCTTCTCCGGACCAGGCGCTGCTTCCAACTTCCGGGGACAGAGCAGGAAGTGGAGGCTTTTCCGGGTTGGGACTCCCTGCGTGAAGAGCATGGACCCCGCCGAGGCTTTTGGAGGCCTCATATCTCGGTGGAAGCTTCTTACCCCGCAGTGGTAGCCCGGAGGAGGGAGCCGCTGAAAGAGGGCGAGTTGAGCCTTATCCTAGGGGCATCCGCACTGTATACTTAACGCAGTTCGGCACTAGTTATGAGCCATGGCTGAGTGCTGTGTGGGGAGCCAGGGGTATTGGCAGCCTCTTGAGCCGCCAGCACTCTTGGGCAGGGCACGGCCTTATCAATCACATGAACGCATAGCGAGGTTCCAGTATGAGAAAGTGTATCCGAACGGTGTTGTTGAAGGCTTTCATGGCCGGAATCACTGAGTGGCTGTGGGTTTTTCGGGCTGCCTGGCCATGTTCCAGCAGCATGCTCTCCTGACGTTCCGCCCACATCTAAGGCAGGCATCCTCAGAGGTTGGGGGGTCTGTTGGAAACTAGGCAAGTGGGGTGTATAGATCTGTGGAATGTTGTCCAGGATGAGAGAAAAAACTCTTGTTTGTTTCAGGCAAGTGTGAATGTTGCAATTGGCCACCTTGATTAGTACTGAATGGCTTTCAACTTCAAAGCCTGGCTGGTTCCTGCCTGGGGAATCCTTTGTTGGGTGGTGTTAGCTGGCCCTGATGGTTCCTTTTCTGGAATTCCCTTATTTTCCAAATGTTGTTCTTTATTTACTGTCCTGATTTTAGAGGGTTTTCTAAATACTGGTAGCCAGATTGTGTTCATTTCCATGGTTTCCTCCTTTCTGTTGAAATTGTCCACGTGCTTCTTATGGATTTCAGTGGCTTCTCTGTGTAGCCTAACATGGTAGTTGTTAGAGTGGTCCAGCATTTCTGTGTTCTCAAACTATATGCTGTCTCCAGGCTGGTTCACAACCAAAAGAAAGCCGCTCCTGTGCCTCAGCGCTCTGGGGTCCTCACTCTCCAGGCCTCAAAGTAGTTTAAGCATTTATTTATTTATGTATTTATTAACTTTATTTATACCCCGCAACCATCTCCCCAAGGGGACTCGGTGTGGCTTACATGAGGCCAAGCCCAATTACACATAATAACAACACAACAGCAATTATACAACAATACCATCAATAAAACTCAAACATAAGCGATAACATACAATTTAAACCCATTTCGGTATTTCCTGTGTAACCATCTGCACATCGTTGAATGTTTGCTGTCTATATGCAGTGCGCTGCCTTGAGTCCCCTTTGGGTGAGAAGGGCGGAATATAAATGTTTTACATAAATAAATAAATACATTTAATCAATACCAGCTTAAAACTGGCTTAAGTATAGATAGGGCCCCTGTATACAGTGATTAGATGTTAGAAATTGATTTTGGAAACAAGCAGCCAACATTTATGTGAGCAAAATAACACCACAAAAGTAATTTATTAAAAGATGGGAAGTCTGGACTGAGAATGGGCTGGAAAACGAATTGATTACATGGAGCTTTCGCATGTGATGGAAGAGTAGGTGTCTCTCAAAAGAATGCAAGTGCTAATGGAGGCCCCATCTACACCACCCTATAATACAGTTGGAAACTGCTTTATATGGTCAGCGTAGATGGGGCCTTATTGCCACATCCCTGTCAAAGGCAAAGCAAAGATTCCTGTGATCCTGGTCACAGTAAGGGACTAGTATGCACTGCGGTGACTTTCACTTCTTGTGCTAGTACTAGAGAGAGTAAACAAAATAAAAACAAATTAAAGCAGTTCATGATATTTGAAGCCATTTTTCTGTCCTTTGCTCCCAAACTAGCCAGGATTCTGGTTTTATGATCTTGGCCATTATTATTATTATTATTATTATTATTATTATTATTACTACTACGTTTATTTATACCCTGCTTTATCTCTCCCAAAGGGGAGTCAAAGTGACTAAAGGCTGCAGTAAAACTGCTGTCTATGCTGTCTATGTCATGGAAAGTTTTTACTTTCTAATTAGTGTTCTTGCTCAGGATGGAGTCAAGAGGAGTAAATAAACTGCACAGTTTTCAGGAATGCAAGAATTGTGATGATCTGACCTGTTCTTGTGTGCCTCCAAACTCATGTTTGATTTACGATAACCCAAAGGCAAACCTCTCTCATATATGGTTTTCCTGGCAATCTTTGTCCAGAAGGTCTTTGTCACTGCCTTTCTCTGTTGTTCAAGGACAGGCCGTGGGCTTCTCTGGCTAATTCAGGAGTCAGACCTTGGTCTCCCAAGCCACAATTCAACATTCAAACTACTATACCACATTCTTTAAATATAGCTTGCATATTTCATCTTATGTTTTCATTTGTTGTTTAGATTTTCTAACATGCTGTCTACAGATGAATTTCTGAGATCGCCACCAAGGAAAACAGTCAGATTTGGTGGATCGTTGGCAGAAATACTGCTCAAATATGAAAAGGTAACATTACTGTACCCAGTTATTTATCATAAGTGCTGCTCTTCTGATGTGCAAATATTTGAAGAGTCAATTTTTGGCCTTGGATAGTATATATAAGTTATTCATAAGAAATCAAATAGCAAATAGAGAGCTGATTTTCCATCTTTGTGGTATATGTTTAGATAGGTTTCTCGAGGTCACCCCTGGTGAGACATAGGATATGTTGTCAGGTTACTCCTTGCTGTTTTTCTCTTCTTAGGGCGATACTATTGATTTTGATTTGTTGAGGCATCAGCTGTTGGATCCTGACATTAAAGTAAGTTTTTTTCCATCAGAGTTTTATGTACTGTTCAGCGATTAAATGATTTCTTAAATTTAAGATAATGAAATGTTTCAGTTACTTTACCTGTTCTGATTTGGGCATATTGTTTATAATTCTAATCAGTAATCTGATTCATTCAAATATTCCCTAACCAGTATGGATCTAAACATACTTGTAATGCAAGTCACTTTATAATTTCTACACATATTTGCAACATTGAGTTGTTAAATGAAATTGTTTCTGTTTTTAAGGATGACCAGATTATTAACTGGCTGCATGAATTCAGGTCTTCTGTGACACATTTGACCAAGGATTTTGAACAGCTGGTCAGCATCTTGTTGGTAAGAATTCACAAATTGTTTCTGGGTGTTGTGGATTAATTTTATTCAGCCTGTGTAGTACATGGGCTTAATTTGTTATGCTTGTATGTATAATAAAAATGCAGAAGGTGTCATGGCTAAGAAGAAGCCCATCTGTAGTGGAAGAATACTTGGCTTTCCTAAGCAATTTAGTGTCCGCACAGACCATCTACTTGAGGCCATGTCTTGCGATGATTGTTTCACACTTCATCCCACGTGAGTTTTTCTGTATTTCCCCCCTCTTGTTCCTCTAACTAGCAAAACCAGAGAGATTCCTTATAATTCAGGTGTTCATCTCAGGATCTTGTGGCTCCATTTGTAACAAATTCTTGGAACACAATGTGTTGTCGAATACATTACGTTATTTTTTTTATTAAGAACTTGTTTGGCGAATATTATGTACTTTTAATTTATCAACATTATAATTGTTTTTGCCAAACCAAGTTATGCATAATGCATTTTACATTCCTAAAATAACAGTGTATTTAATTTTCACAGGATAGGAATATTGCCTTTTCCAATTCTACCAAAAAAAATCTGGTTTCTTTCCATGATTTCAAAATGTCTGGATATCTTACATCTCTAGAAAATACACTGAAAAGCTTCCCAAACCCTGGTTTTCAGAGAGGATGAAAGAGTTGTAGGAGTCTGTTCCTTCTTCTACATATGTGTATTTTGATCCAAATGAAATATATTGGGAATATTTATTTAAAACTAGCATATATCCAGTTTGGTAATTAGATTTTAGTTGCAAATAATAATATCATGTAATGATAGAATGACACTTTCCTCCCAGCTCGAATAACCATACAAGAAAACAACGTGGACATCTCTGATTCAGATGATGATGAAAGTGAGTAGAAGTTTCTTACATTATGATTACCATTTGTTCTTGGACAACTTTCAGTCCTCCAGATGTTTTTATACTGCATCTTGGCTACATTGGTCATGGCTGATGGGAGTTGCAATCCAATTACATCTGCTCTGTGGCTCCTGTTGCAATAATGCTTAAATGTATTGAAGACTGGGATATGGTTTACTTGAATATTTATAATATTCCATTGATTGAAAATTCAAGGCTTCATATAGACTTTATCAATTCCTCCATCAATTTATCTAATTCCCATTAATTATAGTGACCAGGACTACACAGATACACTAGGTATAGAGAACAGTAGATACAGGATGGGTGACACCTGGCTTGACAACAAGGTAAGTGGAAAAGATCCTGGAGTCTTAGTAAAGAACAGATTGAAAATGAGCCAACGGTGTGATGCAGCAGCTAAAAAATCCAATGGGATTTTGGACTGCATCAAAATGAGTCTAGTGTCAGATAGAGGGAAGTTATGGTGCCTCTCTATTCTGCTTTGGTCAGGCCTAACTTAGAATTGTGTGTCGAGTTCTGGTTACCACAATTCAAGAGAAATATTGACTCTAAGCTGGAAAGTGTCCAGAGGAGGGCAATTAAAGAGGTAAAAGGTCTAGAAACTATGAATAATCCCTCTGAGAAGCAGCTTAAAGAGTTGGGTCTGTTTAGCCTCAAAAGAGAAGGTTGAAAAGAGACATAAGAGCCATGTTTATATATCTGAATGGGTGTCCTAAGGAAGAGGGAGCAGACTTGTTTTCTGCTGCCCTGGAGACTAGGACTTAATGGAGCCACGGGTTCAAATGACTGGAGAGGAGATTCCACCTGAACATTAGGAAGAACTTAATGTCTGTAAGGAGAGCTGTTCATCAGTGGAACTCTCTGCCTTGAAGTCAGTTTGAGGCTCCTTCCTTGGAAGCTTTTAAACAGACGCTGGATGGCCATTTGTTGGGGGTGCTTTGTTTGCGCTTTTTCTACCTGGCAGAAGGGGGTTTGACTAGAAGGCCCACGTGGTCTTGTCCAGTTCTATTATTTATGATTCTATGGTTAATGCTGTGTTGAAAAGTAGACTGCATCCATGAAGTATGAAATACAACTACATTTTCTGGATTAATGTTCATTTTTGATGATTTTATTTTTGCAGATGTACCTGCGAGTTTTGACATCTGCCACAGAGCATTGCAAACAATTGTGAAATACGTCCCTTTGTAAGTACATAATGCTGCATTTCATATTCCCTTTTGGTGATAAAATTAACTGAAGTATATGTAGAATGCCAAGGTTTCTAACAGATGAGCTATCCTCCCACCCCTCTTATTCAACATCTACATGCGACCACATGCACAGCTGATCCGAGACTTCGGGTTAGAGTGTTATCAATATGCCAATGACACTCAACTTATCCTGAAGATGGCTGGTCAACCAGACACAATGCCGTGCAATCTCCCTCAGTGTCTGGAGGTCGTTACCAGATGGCTTCGGTCTAGCAGGCAGAAAGTGAACCCTGCAAAAACGGAGAGCCTGTGGCTGGGGTCCCCGAGTGGTGGGACGTTCAATTTACCGACCCTAGATGGCGAGACATTGCGCCCGCCACCTCGAGTGAAGAGCCTGGGTGTCCAATTAGACTCTCGATTGACGATGGAAGCCCAGGTGTCCACCATCAGTAGAACGGCCTTCTTCCATCTGCGTCGTATCAGACGCCTGGCCCCCTACCTCCGTAGAGATGACCTGGCCACATTGATCCAGGCCTTGGTCATCTCGAGACTAGACTATGGCAATGCTCTTTACATCGGGTTACCAGGGTCTACCATCTGTAGACTTAAACTTGTCCAAAATGCAGCTGCTAGACTCTTGGAGGGGGCTCCTGCAAGGTGCCACATCACTCCAATTCTACAAAAACTTCACTGTCTTCCGATCGAGTATCGAATCATCTTTAAGCTACTGGTCCTCACCTTCAAGGCATTACAAGACCTGGCCCGTTATATCTAAAAAATCGACTCGCCTTTTATCAACCTCAGAGACCACTTCAATCTGAAGATCAAATGCTGCTTGTAGTTCCCAGTCTCAGGATCATACGATCTACAAAGACCAGGCGCATGGCCTTCTCTGCTGTTGCTCCATCTCTTTGGAATACTCTTCCATTTGAAGTCCGTACGCTCCAAGACTTACTAGTGTTTCGGAGAGCGTGCAAGACCTATCTGTTTAGGCAGGCCTTCCCACCTGGCTAATCAGTTTTATATTTTACTGTTTTTACTGTTTTATTGTATCACTCATGTCTGATGTAAGCCGCTCCGAGCCCCTGGGGAGTGGCGGCCTATAAATTTGCAATAATAATAATGTGCTACAAAAATGCTCCCAAGTCTTTTTCCTGTCTTATGCTGAGCCTAAGATGAATATATTATAAGGTTTTCTTGACAGGATTCGTTCAGAGGGGTTTGCTTTTGCCTTCATCTGAAACTGAGAGAAAAAAACCTCATGGATTTTTTGTCATGTATTTCTAATAGTCCATCTGGGTGAGGGGCCTTTTCTCCCTAATTTCTTTGGAGAGTTCTAATTATTGCTTTGGAGACTTCTTCCGCTGTCATTGGTTTGTTTAAGAGTTGTCGTAGATCCTTCCATATTTGAGTTACATTTTGTATATTCAAATACTTATCAATATTCTTACTGAAATTTGATCTTTCTTGAACAAATTTGAATAACATGAGATTTTACGATTTTATTGTTTTTTTGTAAACAAGTTGTCATTATGGGGTTTTTTAAATATCAGTTTCTTCACTCTATTTCATCCAGGAGGCATTTTGGCAAAAACTTTCAAGTGGTTTGAAGAAGGTTCAGAATGTTGTGGTTCAAGTTTTCCAAGCTTACCTATTCTTGTTTCATTTTGCACGTGATGCTGTAGTTTTGAATAAAAACATCTTATTAGAGAAGTATTACACAGGAATACATATACTTAATTAACAGATATCTGTCTGTCTCTTTGAGTCTCCTTCAGGAGAAATAAAGTGGGGTATAAATATAATAATAATAAGGTTGCTGTGAGTTTTCCGGGCTGTATGAACATGTTCCAGAAGCATTCTCTCCTGATGTTTTACCCACATCTATGACAGGCATCCTCAAAGGTTATGAGATCTGTTGGGAACTAGGTAAGTGGGGTTTATATATCTGTGGAATGTCCAGCGTGGGAGAAAAAATTATAAACTGTTTGTGGCAAGTGTGAATGTTGCAATTGGCCAACTCGATTTGCATTGAATGGCATTGCAGCTTAAAAGCCTCACTTCAAAGCAAAACCTCACTTGCCTAGTTTCCATCAGACCTCACATCCTGTAAGGATGTCTGCCATAGATGTGGGTGAAACAGCCCGGAAAACTCATAGCAACCCAGTGATTCTGGCCATGAAAGCCTTTGACAACACAATAATAATAAAATATGATGATTATTATTAATCTGTATCATGCCATCTACAGGACTATAGAAGATCTTGCCCTTCAGTCTGTTGTTATTTCTTGGATGTTCTTTTGGCAAGGTTTATTATTTAAAATATAAGTTTTGTACAGCAACTGATAGGTGACATTTTTGGATTTTTTTAATATTCCAGGACACCACAATTTCTCATGCCTGTACTTGTTGAAAAGTTTCCATTTATTAATAAATCGGAAAGAACTCTGGTAAGTGTTCGGTTTTTTAGAGGTGGTGTTTTTCCATCTATGTCTCTAGCAACAATATTATTATGAATGGATTCTTTGAAACCTCCTCCTCCTCCCTAAATTATCAGAAATAGTGCAGCTTTAAAGGCTTGATGGCTCTGATGTGTGATGCAGATTAACAGTAACTTAAATAAACAGTCTCTTCCATCATGCATTTAATTGTTTTTCATTTTAATTTTTTGAAATGTTAGCACTATTGTTCTTTCAAAAGCTATGGAGCATGAACATTTATACGTAGGAATTTCCCAGAAATCAGTGATTGTCACACTGGGAAGAGGCACAGTACTTTGTGTGTAGGATGACTCCTATATAAAATCTTGTGTTGAGTTTAAAGTACAAATTAAAGAAGCTTATTACCACACTACTTTTACTCTGTTGGTGTGCTTTTTCAAACGTGAGGAGGCTTGACAGTATGTGCATGTGTGTATGTGTCTGTCTTACATTATTTGTGGGAACATCCATTACAGCAATGCTATGTGCACAACATACTACGAATTAGCGGATACATCCCAGTGCTGAGATACGACATTTTGGAGCTGGTTATTGAAAGAGTATTAAAGGTGGATGTAAGTATATAGAGTGTGGTAAGTTTCTCTTTCATAAACAATTCAGTTATATCACTTTTTGGGGTATTTTTAGCAGAAACAAATAGGGTTGTGCTTCAGGGGTAAACCTTGACCCATTTTGTGCCCTGGCTTTTGTTGGGGCCCCCATCCATTTTTTGAGAGCCTCCTGAAATCGGGAAGGCAGTTATCTGTTTTTGTTCTGGGGTGCTGAAAGATCCGTTTTCTCTTGGCCCATGATTTGGGGGGAGGGGGCTCCTCAGGTTCTCCTTCCTGTTATTTTAGGCATTTAAGCTGTTTTACTCTAGAGGAGAGTCTCTCAGCTGCAGGCAGACACACACTTTAAGCAGGCTTTTTACCTGTTTCTTTTTCTAGAGGAGGTGGTTGGTTGCAGGCAGGTGTGTGTGCTTACTGGGCCTGCTGAATGCCACACACACTTTCCAAGGCAAGTTCTCTTACTCCAGAGTAGGTGTTAGGCTGCAGGCACGATTTCTGGACCTGCACACCAGACACACACTCTTTTCAAAGGAAGGAGTGCTCACAAAAAGCAGGAAGGAGCCGGGATTGGCTCCTGCTTGCTTGCATGTCGAACTGATTTTCATACCTTCCTGTTACGTGCTTCTGAAGGTATGAAAATCACGTGCATGAGACCACTTCAGCATCCCTATTTGTTTTCACAGGTGAGCGCCCCAAGAAAAGATATTGAAGCTGCCGAAGAAGTTGAGAGTGAGGAGAATGCCGAGAAAGGACTCTTTGATTTGGTAAGCTGCTTGTTAAGCCATTTCATTGTTACTTGGTGTATGTTTAATAACAAGAAATGTTTGTTAACGTCGCATCTAGATGTATAGATACTCCACCTTTTATTCCTTTGACATAGCTGGGTGTATCCCTATATAACTAAGTAGATTTAAATATTTTTCATTTAGTTATTGATTCAGAAGTGAAGTTTTTAGTGTTTGAAGTTTTGGCAAGAATGGCTCCACTGAAATAATTATGTTCAACTAATAAATATGCTTTTTATTAGGACCTTGTTCTGTTATAGTTTTTTAAATATAGCTGAGCCATATTGAATTTTAGTGTCAGTCATTCACATTGGCTTATATAGGACAAACGGTCACTGGAAAGGAATAATTAAGCAGAAAGAATAGGATAGAAATGGAGTTACATCAGTTATTGAGGAGGGGAGGGTAAGAAATGTATTATTATTATTATTTGATGCAGAACAAGATTAGTACACAGCCAACAAGATCCCTATGCTGGCTGTTGTATTGTATTTGATCACACATCGGACATTTCCCAAGTGTCTAGGACTTTGTGATGTATCGGCGAATAATATGTGCAGATCCAATGGTAATTTTGTCAGCACCGATTGTCTTCAAGTGCAAGCCAAGGTCTTTAGGCCCTGCACCCAGTGTGCCGATTACCACTGGGATCACCTTTACTGGCTTGTGCCAGAGTCTTTGCAGTTCTATCTTTAAATCCTCATATTGTGTAAGCTTTTCCAGTTGTTTCTCATGAATTCTGCTGTTCTCTGTGATAGCAACATAGACAATTCATACTTCGTTTTCCCCCCGCGATCATGAGGTCAGGAGTATTTTTTGTGTAATATCCCAACTAATGTACTATATGAAGTTCTGAATTTCCCAAGAATTCTCTGACTAGCACTTTATTGAAACAGGATGAAGATGGAGAAGATCCAGAGAAGAATGAGACAATGGCTCATCCAACTGCGGAACGCTTGGACATTCTGATGATTGTATTGTTTTCATATGTTAAAGACGTCTGCCATGTTAATGGTAATAACACTTATGTAATCATCCTAGATATTTTCCCCCAGATTATTACTGAGGAGGTAATGAGGCAAAACCATTTAGGCATAGTAAAACCTCTGCAAAGGGATTCCTGAAGATGGTTGAGATTCAGTTTAGATTTGTGTCTGTTCCTTTCTCCAAGGAAAGTAGAAATGTCTTTGTTAAAGCTAGAGCAGAGGTGGGGGATGCCTTGGCTCCAGGCTGTTTAAAGCACAGTGGAATACTAGAAAAATGTATTAAGAAGATCGAATTATTTTGTAGAAAGCACACCCCAGGATCACAGCAATGGACACATTTTTATTTCTAGGGAAGCTTGACATTGGCAACACCAAGGATTTGTATCGGGATCTGGTGGCTATATTTGATAAGCTGATTTTACCAACCCATGGTTCTTGTCATGTGCAATATATCATGTTCTACCTGTCCAGCTTTAAACTGGTGCGTATAGTCCAACTTTTTACCATGCTTTTCTTTGGATTGGTTTCTCTGTCCATAAAATAGGCGGTTTCTTGTCTTTGGCTGAAATGAAGAGTGACATAATAACTGTTCAGATACAGGGTAAATGAATGAGTTGGAGACCTTTTTCAAGCTGAAGATAACATTACTTCACAGGTAGTTTTCCATCAGCGCATGCCAGCAGTGAGCAGAACAATGTACGCGCTCACAATTTGCTTTGCCAATAACCCTTATTCTTTGTTTATGACACCCCAAGAATCTGTTTCCTTTTATCTTTATTCCTATTCAATCTAAAAAAAAATTAGGAGCATATACACAGTCTTCTACTCCACTTTGTACCTCATGCCTGTGTAAGACTGTTGACTGTCTTGTGGATCTGCAATGTGTCTTAGTTAAAACTAACCAATACATTACCATTATGTGTTTATTTATTTACAGTATTTATATTCCACCCTTCTCACCCCGAAGGGGACTCAGAACAGATCACAGAACACATATATGGCAAACATTCAATGTCGTTATACATTGACAAGACAGACAACTGCACATAGAAGTATATATAGGTTTCCCCATCTTCGGCATCTTGGAGGCTGTGCTTGATTACTCCACTTTCCCTATAGAATAGCTTTGTTAGTAAACTTCCTCCTTAATTGAATTGCCAGCATTTTTCTGTCATTTTCTTATGGGTGCCTTAAGTACCTCCCTGCTTAAGCGGTACTATTTATGTAATCACATTGCTGTTTTTGAAATTGCTAGGTAGGCAGAAGCTGGATTAAAGGTCCGGAGCTCACCCTGACCTTGGCTTTGAACTGTTAACCTTTCAGTTGGCAAGATTTACTACAGCTGGCGGTTAACCTGCTATACTAAAGCCTGGCCCATTGTTGTTGTTGTATTTATAACCCACTTTTTCTCTCCACCAGGAGACTCAAGACGGCTTACATTAAAAGCATTTCCATACAATTTAAAAGCTACAAATACACAAACATAAAAACAGATTTAAGTATCATTGGTATTATGAAAAATTAGTTAAAATCCATAAAAACGTGTAAAAAAACCCAACTAAAAACCACATTAGTTCTGTGGGTTTTGGTGAAATTTGTTTGGTCTTCTGTGTCCCACTAATTCTCGTGTATGAGAATTGATTACTGTAAAAAAAAATTGTCTGAGCCATTATGTGAAATGAGACACATTATCAAACATCTTTAGAATACTAATTAGTGGTTAGTTGAAATTCTAGCATCCATTTGGCTCATTGCTGTAATCCACTTGCAAGTCGTTTTTTTTTTCCAAACTGTACATTTGAAGCATTTTGGCCCAGGCATTGCTGCTGCCACTAAATAGTCCTGAAGCATTCCCTTCCCAATCCTTTAATAATGAATATATAGGATCCAAGAACAGTGGCTAGTGGCTGTTTATAATAAGTATATATGAAAGTGTTGGGAAGACCCTGCTTGTTTGTAGTGGCTCTTGTAGCTAATGTTTTGACATTGAAAACTGCAGGATATATCTCCCTCTTTCTTTTCCCCCTCTTGTTCTTCTCTCATTCATTATCAGGCACGTTTAGCTCTATGTTAAATATGGCCCTTCTTGGGTCCCTGTTTGCCGCCTGTCCCCATAATCCCATAGTTTTGTGGTTTTCTAAGTTTTATACATGTTTTTCCTCTTCCGAAGCATTGAGGTGCCTCTCCTAAAATGACCTTGCTGACAATCACAGATTTAAGCTTAAATATGTCCCACCATTTTGTTATTTGACCCACCGTTGAAACATGGCATCTAGGAATGCCTCTGAATTCTGCATTCAGCCTTTGAATCGAAAGGCGTTCACGAATTTTGGTTTAACAATTGTCAGCAAGTAATGGCTTATGGATATAGTATTTATGTGTTACCCGAATCCTGTAGGGAATTGCAGAAGCCTTTGTGGAACACCTCTGGAAAAAGCTTCAGGATCCAAATACTCCCACAGTCATCAGGCAGGCGGCTGCAAACTACATTGGGAGCTTTTTGGCACGGGCCAAATTCATTCCAGTTGTGTAAGTATCCCATGAGATGACAATCCGCAGAATAAGACAAGAAATGTAGACTCAAAGAGTATTCCAGAATAACATTAGGCTGTGAAATGACCTGTATGTACGCTGATAAAGCACACTCCCCAAGTCATTCTTTTGGAATAGAATTGTTGCCAGCTCCATCATGCGGGGCAGTGATTCTCAAACTCTAGTTCTCAAGGTGCTTTGGACTTCCTCCCGGTAGCCCCTGTTACCTTGAACAATAATATTCAGGGATTCTGGGACTCGAAGTTCAAAACACCTGGAAGACCAGAGTTTGGGAAACACTGATACAGGATAACTGTAATGCAGTTGTGCTCTCTACCTTGGGAAGAGCTCATAAATTCAGCTTTCGTAATACCTGAAATGCTATGATGGTGTATTATTAAGATACATCATGGGCCCAGCCTCCTTAGCTGACTGCATCTCCTATGAACCCACACGAGCCCTGAGGTCTTCAAGAGAGGATTATAAGAAAAAATGGGGTCCCAAGGGTTTAATGATAAGTATGCACTAATGGAATAATAACAATGTATTAAATATTATATTATGTACAATAAATGAATGCAAATTTCAGATAAGCAGTTAAAAATCACAAAGTGTTGCATTCACAGTAGGATACATAGTAGTTGCATTCAGAATGTAGTAAATTTCCTTGTTTATTTCTTTAGTTCTTCCTGAAGGATGAGTAGACTCCTAATCCACAACCGGTTTTGACTATATAGAGTCTTCGTCTGGTGGTAAAGTCTGTATGTATTACGTAACATTAATACAATTGGACAAAGTGTTTTCTGACTTAGTAAAATTAGCTCTTATTAATACATACTACTTACTTTTGTAATTTAGTTCAAACAATTGAAGAATGTGGTCAATTAATGGTAAAGTCTTTCATAGATAGTGTGGAACATATAGGGAACATCCTTCAGGAAGAAATAAGGAAATAAACAAGGAAGTTTACGACATGTCAATGCAACTACTGTGAATGCAACAGTTTGATTGTGATTTGTAACTGCTTATCTAAAATTTACATTCATTTATTGTACAAAATATAATATTTAATGATATTGAATATCTTGTTATTATTCCATTAGTGGATGCTTGTCAGTCTTCAGGAGTGGCCCTGCTCTTGGTCCTGATATCGTCTCAAGTGCAGTCAGTGGGAATGAGAGAGGGCCTTTTTAGTGGTTTCCTCGTGGCTCTGGAACTCCCTTAAAGAGGTTAGAACAGCTCCCTACTTGATTTCATTTAGGAACCAAGTTAAAACCTTCATATGGAAGCAGTTCTTCCCTGAAGGAGAATTGTAGCATGGCAAACGCCAGATCTGTTTGTGCAATGTGCTAATTATATAGTTGATCCCCGGGAATGGACTTTGACCATGGCCTAAAGGAATAGATATTAGCTGGGGTTTTAACAGTTTGAATGTTTAAACTGTGTCTTTGCTAGTTCTTTATTACATGTGTTGCAAATTTTACATTTTTATTAGATATGTTGTGGTTTGATTATTATATTTTATGCTATATAATGTTTTTGTTTACATGTTTGCTGTTTTGAGTCTCGATCTGGGAGAAAAGTGGGATAGAAATTCATTAATAATAGTTGGATAGATAGATCGATAGGTTACATTTTGCACAACAACTCCCTGATGGTTCACTGGCCATGCTGGCAAAGAGATTTCTGCAATTCCTAAGTTGTTGGTGGTGCTGATGCTGTTATTTGTATCCCACCTTATCTCTCTAAAAAAGAAACTCAAAAGCAGCTCTCCATAAAACCAGTACAAGATAATTAAAAACCTAAAAATATACAAACATTAAAATAGAATTCAACATTCAAACTATTAAAAATAAGCAATTAAAAACCTATTCAGTTCTGAGGGTGGATGTAGGCAGTTTATTAGTGTGTCATAGAAAATGCATGGTATCTTCATTATTTTCAAAGGGTAACGTCCTACTTATCAGTTAATGATTCCGCAAGACTTTTATCCTTTTCCATTTTTGTGTCCTTTTTGCAGTACAGTGAAAGCTTGCCTGGACTTGCTCGTGAATTGGCTGCACCTGTACATTGACAACCAGGGTTCAGGGTCAAAAGCCTTTTGCGACGTGGCTCTCCATGGTTCTTTCTATGCTGCCTGCCAGGCTGTGTTTTACATAGTTATCTTTCGCCACAAGCACATCTTGGATGGAAGCTTAAAGAGAGGCAAGTGTTCAAGCTGGGAGTGTTAGGAAAATGTGTTTGGGGTGGTGTTCTTGATCCTGTTATTGTTTGTGGGATAAATATATCAATTTCATACTTGGAAGCAGGCAAATGGAGGGATCCTTGAAACCCATTCTTCATGGTAATTCATTGGAATGAAGCAATTCCCAACAATGTTCTTTTGCCTTACTGCTTTTCAGCCCTATATATCAGGTATGGGCAAACTTCAGCTTTGGACTTCAACTCTCACAGTTCCTAACAGCTGGCTATTAGGAATTGTGGGAGTTGAAGTCTAAAACACCTGAAGGGAAGACCGAAGTTTGCCCATGCCTGCTTTATATATACATAACCTGATACGTACAGTAGAATCCCCAGTGGCACAGCAGGTTAAACTGCTGAGTTGCTGAACTTGCTGACGGAAAGGTCGGTTTGAATCCGAGGAACGGAGTGAGCTCCCGCTATTAGCCCCAGCTTCTGCCAACCTTGCAGTTGGAAAACATGTAGATGTGAGTAGATCAATATGTACGACTTCAGCAGGAAGGTAACAGCGCTCCATGTAGTCATGCCGGCCACATGACCTTTGACCTCGGCTTAGAAATGGAGATGAGCACCAACCCTCAGAGTCTGACACGATTAGTCTTAATGTCAGGGGAAAACCTTTACTTTTAACCTGATATTCAAGGATGTGACTATCTCATATCTTTTAAGATGACTTTTTCTCTCTGAAATAAATGATATCTTTTACCATTGAGGATTCAGTGGAAGTACTTTGTCAATGTATATCAGTGCTTGAAGTGCAATTTCCTGTCCATTTTTTCCTCCATTCCCCATCAGCTATTTTGTTTTGGAGTTCTTGGGGTGAGGAGCGAGGCAAATTGGATGTTGAATGGGAAAGGTTTATTTTGAGAAATGTAGTTAATCTACTGAAACAAACATTTTCTCTGATTTGAATGGCCTTGTTTAATGGAAAGTTATATCTGTGAATGTACCGGTTCATTTAAGACACTAAAATATGTGTAGAAGCAAGTGGTTTTTTAAAAAAATATTGTTTTACCTATCACAATGGGATGCTTGTGTATGTGTGTTCTTTTGAAACATCTGAGCTTCATTTCTGACATATATCACCACTATAAATGAAGAGAAAAGTTGCTTAAGCGGTTAATGTTCCTTAATACTTTTGTTTTGAAGGTTTGTTATTCCTGCAGAACCTGAACTTTGAACGCATTGTTATGTCCCAGTTGAACCCCCTGAAGATTTGTTTGCCATCCATTGTGAATTTCTTTGCTGCCCTTACCAGGTACGAATCTTGGTTTGTCCTCTTGAATTTTGTAGATATTTATATATAATATACAGATTGCATGTGTCCAGACATACTTAAGTACCTTTTATTCAATTCTGTATCTGATATCTATTGATAGATTTGAGATGTGGGTGAAAAGATGTTATACTTTTTCAATAACTTTAAAACATAGGCTCTTTTTATTGCAGTTTTAACAACATTTAGACATACAGATTCTGTGTAACTACACTGGACTTACAAACTACAGTTACACTGGCAAACAAACAAACACAGGAGTTACATTTTTACTCAACATTCACACATAAACATTAATCCATCACCATTCATCCAAATATTACCATATCCTTTCTCTCTCATTGGAGAAGAACATCTGTTAGACCAGACCCTGCTTCCCTGTAGCCTGCCAACGTAGAGTTCCAAAACTTCTAAATACCAAAATGCATCCTTTTCCTAAGCACAATGTCAAGGACCAGATCTTTGTTTTCCTTGCAGCAGAACCTGACTCCCTGCATACATATCATGACTCCAAAATGCACTCCTTCCTCTTCCCTTGAGAAAAGGAGCAAGTGTCCAGAATCCTGCTTTCCCGTAGCAGATCTGACACTCTCCATACACCATCTCTGTCCTTCCCATGGAGCAAAGAGGCAGCTGGACAGCTCTACTATCTCTCACACTTTTTGGATTGTAATAAGGTTCCTTGTTTAGCAGTATTTCTGCTGATGTAAAGAATTATCCTGTTTGAAATTATCTTGAGTCTTCACCTCCTGACATAAATGTTTGTCTTCAGGTAATGAACCATTGCGTTCTGGGTTTGACTTGAAAGAGCATTGTCTTTCACTAATGTAAACAGAGGTAATTTCCTTTAGAGTTAATTCAGTTTCTGGTCAGCAGATGTTGACAGATGTAAATATTTTATCACTGTCACATTTCTTACCACAGTTTACTATGGCAGGTCAACCATTTCAGTTCTCATTAGCAGGTTTTAATTACAATTCCAGCAAGCAAGTTAATAATTGCAGGCCTTAATCCTCAGATTGGTGTCTTCAAAATTATTAGTTCTCATTCATTCATTCCTTTGGAGCTCCTGGTGGCACAATGGGTTAAACCCTTGTGCTGGTAGGACTGTTGACTGAAAGTTTGGCGGTTTGAATCCAGGGAGCGGGGTGAGCTCCCATCTATCAGCTCCAGCTTCTCATACAGTGATATGAGAGAAGCCTCCCACAGGATGGTAAAACATCCAGGCATCCCCTGGAAACATCCTTGCAGATGGCCAATTGTTTCATACCAGAGGTGACTTCCAGTTTCTCGAGTCGCTCCTGACACACACAAAAATCATTCCTTTCATACAATTCAAACTACATATCATATAATGACAGAGAAGGGTGGTCAATCATAGGAGTTTAGAGATGACCACTCAAAAAATCAAAGGATACAGTTCTGTTTTTGGAGCTAAGCAAGAGTGGGTTTTATCTTTCCTTCCCTTTTTCCAGAAAATACCAGATTGCATTCTGTGACACTATCATTGAGAGGAACAGGAGGCAGGTTTTGCCTGTTATAAGAAGCAGCTGTGGAGGCGACGCCATCGAAACAGCCACAAATCCCCTGGACAGTTTTTTCCCTTTTGACCCTTATGTTCTCAAAAGGTATGATTTCAGAAAATACTGGCTTTCTTTTTTCTTTTGAAATAGCTTGGTGAATTCTACCAAAGTACAGCTTACCTGCTTTAACGAGTTTTCAAACTATCTTTTGGCTAGCTTGTTCAAGAAGTAATTAATGGAAAATACAGAAATACTTTGTGTGCAGCTACAGAGAAGTATATATAATTTTCTTACTTATGTTCCCCCCTTCATATTGTATTCCAATCTGTTGAACAGATCAAAGAATATAATTAACCCCTTGTATGAGTTCTGGGAGGAGCAGAGTGCTGAGGTTCTTGAAGAGACCACAGATGTTATTACTGAGGTGAGAAGTGCCAGATGAATCGGTTTTTATTAGTTTTAAGGGTTTAAACTATTTTTTAATATTGTTAACCATTTAAGTCTATTTTAATGTTTGTATATTTTAAAGTTTTAAGTTATATTGTATTGGTTTTGTTGTGAGCTGCTCTGAGTTTTCTTCAAACACATAATAATAATGGGTTGCTGTCAGGCATGTAGCCGGGGGGGGGAGGCTTAGGGGGCTTCAGTCCCGTCCCCCCGTCCCCCGAAATTCTCAGGTTGGTCCACGAGAAGGCCTTATTGGTACATTATTTAAACTGTTATGTTTATTCATATCATGATCTGATCATGATGCTCATTATATCCCACATTCATGGGGTTACTGGGATAACAATACAAAAGGTTTGGTAGGGTAGTCCCTCTCTTACTCAGACTCAGCCCCTCCCGAATCAAACTCAGCCCTCCCCAAATCAAAATCCTGGCTACGGCCCTGGTTGCTGTGAGTTTTCGAGGCTGTATGGCCATGTTCCAGAAGCATTTTCTCCTTATGTTTCACCCACATCTGTGGCAGGCAGTGTCTACAGTATCCATGGGTTCAACAGGCCAATGGATACTCTACCACAGACATCAGAAGACCTGCAAGACCAAGAACAAGCCACGAGAGTCAAGACAAAGATCCTCTCAGAGGAAAAGTGTTATTGCCATATATCAAGGGAACCACTGAGCGCATAGGGAAGCTGATGAGGAAACACAACATACAAACTACAGACCTACTAAGAAAATCCAACAAATGCTACGTTCGGTAAAGAGGGATCCTCTCACCCTCTTTGCTGAACGTAGATGCAGGAGTCTACCATATACCATGCAGCTGTGGACAAGTCTACATAGGGACCACCAAATGCAGCATTGCCCAAACACGAATCAAGGAACATGAAAGGCACTGCAGACTAATTCAACCAGAGAAGTCAGCCATAGCAGAGCACTTGAGGAACCAACCTGGACACAACGTATTATTTGAGAACACAGAAATGCTGGACCACTCTAACAACCACCATGTCAGACTACACAGAGAAGCCATTGAAATTCATAAGCATGTGGACAATTTCAATAGAAAGGAGGAAATAATGAAAATAAACAAAATCTGGCTACCAGTATTTTAAAAAACTCTAAAATCAGGAGAATAAATAAAGAACAATACCCAGAAAACAGGGGAATTACAGACATGAAACAATCAGTGCCAGCTAACACCTCCCAACAAAGGAATCTCCCAGACAGGAAACAGCCAAGCTTTGAAGTTGCAAGGCCATTAAATGCTAATCAGGATTCACAATTGCCTCAAGAAGACAAGGGTTCTTTCTCTCACCCTGTACATTATTCCACATATATATAAACCCCACTTGCCTAGTTCCCACCAAAAAAAACCCCAACCTCTGAGGATGCCTGCCATATATGTAGGTGAAATGTCAAGAGAGATTGTTTCTGGAACATGGCCAGACAGCCTCGAAAACTCACAGCAACCTAGTGATTCCGGCTATAAAAGCTTTCAACAAAACATAATACCGTGTTTCCCCGAAAGTAAGACAGCGTCTTTCTTTTTGACCCCCAAAATCCCCGTAAGACTTACCGCGGGGCGGTATGGCATGGCTTCTTGGCTGGGCGACGAGAGGCTCCCAGAGGGGCTCAAAGGGGCCCGAATCCTCCTCCTCTTCTTTCCAGCGGCGCCTTCCATCCTCCTCCTCTTCCTCCCCCAGCAGCGCCTTCTCCCTCTCGCCGGTTCCGCCCCCTCCCTTCAGTGAAGGGAGGAGGGCGGAGCCGCCGCCGGCGGCTCAGGCGTCTTTCCCGCCGCCGCCCACTCGCCCGCGCTCCAAGCGGGAGCGGGCGGCGGCGCGCCTGAGCCGCCGTGCGGGCGGGGACTTCCGCCGGCGCCTTCTCCCTCTCGCGGCGGCTCCGCCCCTCTTCCCTTCAGTGAAGGGAGGCGGATCCGCGAGAGGGAGAAGGCGCCGGGCGGAAGTCCCGCCCCAGGGCGACTCAGGCGCCGCCACCGCCCGGCTCCTGTTTGGAGCGCTGGGCGGCGGGCGGCGGCGGGAAAGACGCCTGAGCCGCCGTGCGGGCGGGACTCGGTGGCGCCTTCTCCCTCTGCGGGCGGCTCCGCCCCTCTTCCCTTCAGTGAAGGGAGGGGCGGATCCGGCCAGAGGGAGAAGGCGCCGCCCCAAGTCCCGCCCAGGGCGACTCAGGCGCGCCACCGCCCGGCTCCTGTTTGGAGCGCGGGCGGCGGGGGGCGGCGGGAAAAGACGCCTGAGCCGCCGTGCGGGCGGGACTTCCGGTGGCGCTTTCTTCCCTCTCGCGGCGGCTCCGCCCCTCCTCCCTTCATTGAAGGGAGGGGGCGGAACCGGCGAGAGGGAGAAGGCGCTGCTGGGAGGAAGAGGAGGAGGATGGAAGGCGCCGCTGGAAAGAAGAGGAGGAGGATTCCAGGCCCCGGTTGAGCCCCTCTGGGAGCCTCTCGTCGCCCAGCCAAGAAGCCACGCCATGCCGCCCGAGGTACGTCTTACTTTTCGGGCGGCTTATATAAGCCGACCCTCCGACACCCCGATACGTCTTACAATCGGGGTGTCATACTTTCGGGAAACACGGTAATAATAATGTTTTATTTTATTTCATACTCCTCTCCTCATGACTCGAGGTGTGTTACAACATTGCCAAAACGCATAATCAACATTCATAGTTTAAAAACACTCAGTAGAATCACATATTAAAAATAATAAAATACATATTAAAATACGCAAAACAAAAGTTAAGACATTGAGTGGAAGTTTAAAATTCATCATTAAATTAATCATAAGCCACCTTTTATTCTGCTTCAGTTTTTCTCCCAATACTAATTCTGTTTTTCTAACTGTGGATAATTTTTTCCTCCTTAGTGCAAAATCTAGATTTAGATCAGCCTTTCCCCAACAGATTTTTTTCCCTTATATTTAGTCCTCGCCAGCTTGATTAGTGGCCAAGAATAATGGGACTAATAGGAGGTTGAGGAATGAAACTTGAGACCAAGTGAGAAATGTGACTCCTGGACCCCACTTTTATTTGCCTCTGAATCATCATTTGCATCATTTTCTTAAGGCCCCTACCTCCCTTTTTATAAAACATAGCATGGTTTTCAAGAAATTTTGCCCTACAGAAAACCATCCAAATGCACAAAAGCATGCAACTATACTCCCACCACAATCGCCTTCAAACTCTTTGCTACCTCCAAATATCTTTTCACAAAAAATGGTGACAGGTGTGCCTTCACTTCCTGCTGCAATGTTGAGAAGGTCTGTAAAAGGAAAAGGAAATATTTGCACTTTCTAGTGGGAGCTCCTGGTGGTGCAGTGGGTTAAATCATTGAACCGCTGAACTTGCTGATCGAAAGGTTGTACGTTCGAATCCGGGGAACGGTGTGAGCTTCTGCTGTTAGCCCCAGCTCCTGCCAACCTAGCAGTTCGAAAACATGCAAATATGAGTAAATCAATAGGTATTGCCTCGGCAGGAAGGTAATGGCGCTCCATGCAGTCATGCCAGGCACATGACCTAGAAGGTGTTTACGGACGCCAGCTCTTTGGCTTAGAAATTGAGATGAGCACCACCCCCCTAGATTCTGACACAACTGGACTTAATGTCAGGGGGAAATCTTTATTTTTACCTTAGGGGTGTAAGTGGGCAGAGGGGGGAACTAGAATTGGTACCCGACACTCATGTAGTTGCTCACCCCTGCTCAAGATTGCGGAGCTTATCAACCATTTAATTTGCAATCTTTTCGTATCTGTTTTCTCAAAACATTTTGTCAGGACTCACTCTAGCAGCTAAGAAATCAACTCACAGACGATCCTGGAAATTGTAACAGAGCTTTATTGAAGAGGAATCTGGACATGTAATGTCAGAGAATGCTGGCCTTGCATTCCTCAAATATGTTGAACAGCTTGTTCCCGCTCAGATTAGAGTGTGCTCTTTTGGTGCGCACCAAAACTTAGCTGTTATTTCCCAGGGTCAGCGTTCCCAGGTGCCTTATCAGGAGTGTTTGATTGACAGGACCTGTGTAGGAGCCTCAACTCCAGAGGCTCATATGCAGACCTTGACACATTTCCTCTGTTTTCCATGGTGTCTTTTTTCATTGCATTTGCTTGGTAGAACAAAGGCGAAGAGGACGATGACTTCTTGAAGGGTGAAACCCCACAGAACGAGGGCATGATGGGTATGACGCCAGGTTCCTTCGACTCCTCTCTGCAGAATACAGAAATGGGTGCAGGATCCCCACCAGTCGCATCTTTGCCACTTTGACTTCTCAAGGTCAATTGGACAATGACTTTGGGCAGTTGTCGTTTCTCTGAAGAGAACTTTTTGGGTTGTCTCTAGACTATTGATTCCTCACCTGTTTGGACAGTAAAATTGTAAAGAAAAGGTGTTTGTATCATTTGAAGGGGTTGTGCCCTCTATCTGCATCAGAAAAGCTTTGTGGGAAGCATTTTAACATTATTTCTTTCCTGTGTTTCTGTTTTTTGACCTAGAGTAGTTCACCTAATATATTAAATATATCAATACGGATCCAGAAAACTCTGCAGTTACTTCTTCATGGTTTCCTCTCTGTTTTCATGAGTCAAGAGGAACAGTTTATTGATTGGTTGTCACAAATCTATACTTTTACATTGCAGTGAGCTAATATGCAGACAAAGTTTATTTCTCATAGGAGAACTTACATTGTCATCAAAGTGGAAAAAACAAAACAATGGTTCAGTCATACTGTCATAGTTGCAATCCAGGGTGATTCTAGTCTGTCCTTGATCAGGTATGTTTTATGTGCAAAGGCAGGTGAGAACTGATTTAGGCTATTAACGTGTTAGCACAGACTTCAGCACATTCCTTGTATCTAAAAGGGAAGGCATTGAAATGAGAGTTGTAGAAGAAGATGGAGGCACTTGCAATGGTTCCCAACTATTGGGTCTCTCGGTGTTTTGGACTTCAGCTCCCACAGTTCCTAACAGATGGTAAGATGGCTGGGATTTCTGGGAGTTGGAGACCCAAAGGTTGGGAACCACTGTAAAATGTATTTTAACTCTATATCCCATAGGATATAGATGTTAGTTTTAAGCTAAAATCTGTTGCTTCTTGTTAAGGGTTGGGCACTATTTATGAGATTGCAACAAGTATTCTAGAAAAGTCTATGCTCTCTAAAGCATTTAGCCCTTATAACTTCCCGAATTGGTGGTCATTAACGGTCTGATGAATTTAGCCCATCATATTTATTTATTTATTTTATTTATTTGTTCCTTCTTGTATTCCGCTCCTCCCTGCAGGCTCGGGGCGGATAACATCATAAAAACTCGGCTGACATGTAACATCCATGACGCCGTACAATAAAACAACATAAAATACAACATTAAAATACAACATTGGTCCCGAATAAAATTATGTCATGCCATAGCTTTCCCTGAACCAGGGTGCTGGTTAGAAAGATGAGTACATTCGGCTTATTCGCCTAGCCGAAGGCCAGTCTGAACAGGGCGGTCTTACAGGCCCTGCGGAACGGAATAAGCTCCGTGGCGGCTCGAACATCATCTGGGAGAGAGTTCCAGAGTACCGGAGCCGCCACAGAAAAGGCCCTTTGCCTGGTCACGGACAGGTGACAGGTGCGGACCGATGGAATCAGGAGCAAATTGGACTCCTCTGAGCGTAGTGATCTCGGGGGTATATATGGGGCAAGGCGGTCCCTCAGGTACGCAGGCCCTAGGCCGTGTAAAGCCTTAAAGGTTAACACCAACACCTTGAAGGCAATTCGGTACTCGACAGGCAGCCAGTGCAGCTGCCGAAGAATGGGCGTAATATGCTCCCTTACCGATGTTCCCGTCAGCAAGTGAGCAGCGGCATTCTGCACTAGCTTGAGTTTCCGAATTGTCGCCAAGGGAAGGCCAACGTAGAGGGCGTTACAGTAGTCTAGTCTCGAGATGATATCTTGGGACTGGACCACTGCTTCTTAAACGGTTGGTTCCAACCCCCCCCCCCCCCCCGGGGTCCCCTTAGCTCAATGTTATCTCAATAACTAAAGTTCCATTGATCAAAGAGTTGTGTTGTCGAAGAAACAACAGCATTGTATACTGTTGGCTTGTCTCTTTCTTGCCTTCAACCCTGGGATTCTTTTTCTGCAGCTTTTATGTTTCTGGTGACAACCTAGTTGGTCCATTTGACTCCTAGACTATATTGCTAACGTGTGCAATGGCTTCCACAAATTTCTTTAAGAAGAGTTCTAAGTATAGTGGCAAAATTCTGGATGATGGCCACTCGAAATACATCCTTGGTTGTCAGCAAGGTGCATTCTCCTGTCCTCTGGCTCAAAGGAACAGGATTGCCAAACTTCAGGCCAATTATATTTCTCCATGCCTCCTGGTGGCATAACAGGTTAAACCGCTGAGCAGCTGAACCTGCTGACTGAAAGGTTGACTGTTCGATCTGGAGAGCAGGGTGAGCTCCCGCTCTTAGTCCCAGCTTCTGCCAACCTAGCAGTTTGAAAACATGCAAATTTGAGTAGATCAATAGGTACTGCTTCTGCGGGAAGGTAGCAGCGCGCCATGCAGTCATGTCGGCCACATGACCTTGGGGGCATCTATGGACAATGCCGGCTCTTCGGCTTAAAAATGGAGATGCACACCACCCCTCAAGTGTCGGACACGACTAGACTTAATGTCAGGGGAAACCTTTACCTTTACTTACACCTTCAAAAACAGCCTCAGTTAAGGATAGTGTGTCTCCTGTGAATGAATGCCTGGAGAAGGTAATAGGCTGTATGAGGAAAAACAAATGGAGATGGAACCCGGACAAGACAATAGGAACTTGCCATCAATAGTCCTATCTTTGTACAATGTTTGGAAACACCCGTTCGTTCAGCGTTTCTCAACTTGGGGGTTGGGGCTGGGGGTGTCAGAAGGGTCAGCAATGACCAACAGAAAAAAACCCAGCATTTTCTGTTGGTCATGAGGGTTCTGTGTGAGAAGTTTGGCCCAATTCTATCAGTGGGGTTCGGAATGCTCTTTAATGGTTGGTTAACTATAAATCCCAGCAACTACAACTCCCAAATGTCAAATCTTATTTTCCCCAAACTCTACCACTGTTAACATTTGGGCATAATGAGTATTCGTGCCAAGTTTGGTCCAAATCCATCATTGAGTCCACAGTGCTCCATGGATGTAGGTGAACTACAGCTCAAAAACTCAAAGTCAATGCCCACCAATCCCTTTCAGTGTTTTCTGTTGATCAAGGGAGTTCTGTGTACCAAGTTTGATTCAATTCCATCGTTGATGGAGTTCAGAATGCTCTTTGATTGTAGCTTAACTACCAATGACAAAATCAATCCCCCCGCAACCCCATAAAGTATTCAAATTTGGGTGTATCTGGTATTTGTGCCAAATCTGGTCCAGTGAATGAAAATACATCCTGCATATCAGAGATTTACATTAAGATTCATCACATTTGCAAAATTACAGTTCTGAAGTAGCAACAGAAGGAATTCTATGGGGGGGGGGGGGGTCACCACAACATGAGGAACTGTGAAGGGGTTAGGCATGAGGAAGGCTGAGAACCACGGAGGGAGTTCAGAGCAAAGCAACCAGATTGCTCACAGGAACCTCCAGGAGTGAACACCTCGCCCATGAGCTGATAGCACTCCATAGGCCTTCAAAGGCTTCCATGGTTTGGGCCCAGGTTCCCCCCAGGGTGGCCTCCTCCTCCTCCCGCACAATCCTGGTCCCCGCAGAAGCCTGAGGCCTGGCTTGAACTTTTGGAGAGCCTCTCGCAGAGGAGCCCCTCGCCATTGGCCCCAAAAGAAGGCGGCTGGGGAAGCACCTGCCAAAGGAAGAGATCCTTCTTTCTGCTAAACCAGCCCTTCGGACAGGCATGGGCAAATGTGGGCCCTCCAGGGGTTTGGGACTTCAACTCCCACAATTCCGCAGCTTCCTGTCCCCAAGCCCCTTCTCACGCTCAGCCGGAAGCCACTCCCCCCAAAGCGCCTCTAAAACTCGACTGTTGTTCCGGTTCCGGTGGGCAGCCCTGCTTCTTGGCCTCGCTGTGGCTGTGGAGGAAGCACTAGGGCGCCGTCTGTGGCGAAGAGCGAGGCCCGAAGCCTGCGTTTCCTTTGGGCCGCTCGCTTGGCTCTCCTCCTCCTCCTCCGGAGCCATGCCTTTGCTGGTGGACGGGCAGCGGGTGGAGGCCTCGCAGCGGCCCCGAGCCTTGGCCTTCGCTCACCAGGGGCTGGAGGTAAGCAGGGCCGCGGCGGAGGGAAATCAAGGCAGGCTTTGCGGCAGGCCTGGGCCTAGACGAGCCATGGGCCAACTTCGGCCCTCCAGGTCTTTTGCACTGTTAGGAATTGTGGGATTTGAAGTCCTAAACACCCGGAGGGCCCAAGTGTGCCCAAGCCTGGCCTAGACTCCTAGCATTCTAGAGCTGGAAGAGACCCCGTGGGCCATCCAGTCCAACCCCCTTTATTCTGCCAGGCAGGAAAAACACCACCAAAGCACCCCCGACAGATGGCCTCCCAACCTCTGTTTCAAAGCGTCCTAGGAAGGCGCTTTCACAACACTCCAAGGCAGAGAGTTCCACTGCTGGACAGCTCTTCCTACAGCAGTCAGGAAGCTATTTCTCGACTGCATTTTTACCCTGCTCTATTCCCACCCCGAAGGGGACTCAGAACGGCTTCCAGTTTGGCAGGAATTCCATGCCACGTTGCAACATAGAGACATAAAAATACACAACAAATTAAACGTTAAAATAATAAACTAGATAAATATATTTAATTATTACCTTTATTTCTGAAAACCAGGAGGGAGGAATCTGATCTACTGTCACTGGGGAGGGACTTCCATAGCCAAGGGGCCATCACTGGGAAGGCCCAGAATGGGGCACGGTATTCCGGGGTGAGGTCTGACCAAAGCAGAATAGAGAGGCACCATGACTTCCCTCAATCTGGACACTAGACCAGAATCCCATTGGCTTTTGGATGTAGTCCAGAATCCCATTGGCTTTTTGAGCTGCTGCATCACACTTGGCTCATGTTCAGCTTGTTGTCCACAAAGTCTCCCCAAGATCTTTCCCACATGGACTGCTTTTGAGCCAGGCACCCCCCATTCTGAATCTTTGCATTTTGGTTTTTCTGCCTAAATGTTGTATCTTACATTTGTCCTTCTTGAAATGCATTTGGTTAGTTTTGGCCAATCAGCTCTCGAATCTGTTAAGTTCATTTGGAATTCTGGTCCTGTCATCTGGAGTATTAGCTCTCCCTCCAAATTTGGTCCCATCTGCAAACTTGATCAACACACTCTCTAAACTTTCATCCAAGCCATTAATAAAGATATTGAACAGCTGTTAGGAATTGTGGGAGTTGGAAGTCCAAAACGCATGGAGGGAGGGCTCAAGTAGCAGCCCAAAGGGTGCTTCTCCCCAATGGTTTATCTTCATCCTGGAAAGAAGTGACCAGTGGAGTGCCACAGGGTGAGGTCCAAAACACCCAGAGGGCTAAAGTTTGCCCATATGTAACATGATTTGATAAAATGTTCTCTTCCTGATTTGAAAGTCTAATTTCCTGTTTAATCAGATGTCCCTTGCTTTGAAAGCCATTGTCCTCCAAAAACTTTGTTTTTTGTGGCACACATTATGTTGAATTGATTGAGACTAGTTGAAAAACTATCACAAAATGTTATGTACTGTTGCTTTACTTGGATTTGCAATCCCCTCCCTTCTTTTTCCCCAACCATCAGGAGCAAGCCAGGCGTCTCCGAAGCCAACCTGCTCGCTTGGTGGGCCCCAAAGGGCTCCTCTACGTCCAGCAGAGAGAGTTTGCAGCCACCACTCCTCGGGATGGTATGTAGGCCTCACGCGAGGGTCCCTCCTCTTTTGTGGGTCTGGTGCTTCCAGTGTTGGTGGTTTGTGGCTTCAGGTTGTGTGGCAGTCGCTGGTAGTAAGCCCTCCTGACCATTTTTGCATCTCCCTGGGCTAGCATTTGGAGGGATGGTCCAGGAGAATCCCAAGCTGCAGGCAACGCCTTTCGGGGTGTGTGTGTGTGTGGGGGGGGGGGTGAACCCCATCCAGAACTGGTTGACCCACCTCCACCCCCAGATTAGGAGCCTTGATGGCAAGCACCTCTGATTTTCTGGATTCAGTTTCAATTTGTTTTCACTCATCCAGCCCATTATCTCCCCCAGGCATTCATTCAGATGAGACACACTATCCTTAGCTGAGGCCTTCTCTTTCCTTTGCAAAGAAAAGACAGGCCAGGGCTCCCTTTGCTTCCCCAGACTCAGCAGGGCCAGGAAAGAGAGTACAAAGGAAGCTGGGGCGAAAGCAGCTGTGGTGGAGGGGCAGGGCCACACTTTGAGGCCTTCCCCCATGGGTCAAGTTGCAACAGCAGACTTTTCTGGGCAACTTACCCACCATCCTGCCCTTCCCTTGCTGATCAGGGGAAAACCACCAACCGTATTAGCTCTCCCTCCCTCTTTTATTATCATCTGCTTAGAAATTTAGCAGTAAATGTTAATAAGATAAAGGGTATGTAAAAGTGTAAGATATAAACAAAAGAAATGAATAACACCTAGGAATGATGGATACAAAATATCCTAGATGTAATTGTACCAAATGAAAATAAGTGTAAACACTAATAATAGGATTTATACGTGTTTATACAAAAGGTTTATAAATTTCCACGCCTAACTGAAATAAGTGTAAATAATGTGATGAAAATGTATTAGGAAGCAATGATAATAAAAGAAAAATTATTATAGAGCTCCCGGTGCCAAAGCAGATTAAACCGCTGATCTGCTGAACTTGCTGACTGAAAGGTCGGCGGTTTGAATCTGAGGAGTGGAGTGAGCTCCTGCTCTTCGTCCCAGCTTCTGCCAACCTAGCAGTTTGAAAACATTCAAATGTGAGTAAATGAATAGGTACCACTTTTGCGGGAAAAAAACAGTGTTTCATGCAGTCATGCCGGCCACATGACCTTGGAGGTGACTACGGACAACACTGGCTCTTCGGCTTAGAAATGGAGATGAGCACCACTCCCCAGAGTTGGACATGACTTCACTTAATGTCAAGGAAAACCTTTACCTTTTTATGTATGTATGTACACATGCAACTAACCATAAGCACGACAGTGGAGAGGAGGAGTGTGCCGAGGGGGGTGCGCTGTGGAGGCGGCAACATGTAAGGTAACTTGCTGTTAAAATCCATGGAGTAAAAGCACACCGTGCTCAGTTGAGTGCCTCACAGCTTCAACGTTTTTAATCATTTGAAGTGAGGTGAATCCTCTTATGTATTTAAATAACACAGGCTAGAGTACCCCTGCTTGCCACCCCCCCCCCCAACACACACACACCAAATCACTAAAATAAAAGAGATGGTTTGAAATCACCACTACTCCGCTCCATAGCCCTAACCCCCATGAATGTAAGGGGGAGAATCACAGTGGATCTTACCTTTGCTCCTCCCCATTTACCAACAGGTTCTGTTTCCATTCTTGGATCTGATGATGCAACTACCTGCCACTTAGTAGTAATCAGGCACACAGGTACTAGTATTTTCTTTGTTTTTCCTTGTTGTAGTTCAGCAATAAGTGTTGGGTTCCAAGGAATGTCTTAATGGTGTAAAACTAATGTAGTAAATCTATGAATCTATTAACATTTCTGACTGGGAAAGGCGGATTTTCAATATAGAAACAAGAAAAACCTCCCCTCCTCTCCTCTTAAATTGGGTAAAGTGTATGAGGAACCAGAAGTGGGTATGTTCAGTGGTCGTGTGATACAGGGGTCCTCAAACAAAGGCCTGCTGGCCAGATGTGGCCCTCCAGGGTCATGTAATAATAATAATTTTATTTTTATACCTCGCCAACCATCTCCTTGTGGGGACTCAGGGCGGCTTACGCCCAAAAGACAAAACACAGAAGACAACTTTTACCAATTTAAAACATCAATTAAAAACAATAGAGCATAATCATACACAACATAAGAGTAATATGGCTAGAAAGAGAATTTGCTGAGGTGCTATTTCAATGAGTGCAAAACATTTTACAGGAGCACAAGAAAAGTGCGACAAATCAGTAGATTGGGCAGAAAATATTATCATAAATCATGTGGAGGTAGTTCATATGGGGGCCAGGACAAAAGGCTAAACTCGGTGGGGACAGGAAAATTCTAGCGAGTCTTGTCACACTGGAACATACAGGTTTTTAGTTGACTCCGGAAAGAGGACAAAGTGGGAGCCTGTCTGATCTCTCTAGGGCAGGAGTTCCAGAGCCGAGGGGCCACTTTCGCCTTAGGGTCGCCCGCAGTCTGAAATGCCTTGAAGGCTCACAACAATAACAACCCTCATTAACTTGACCCTCTCATCAGTCAAAAGCAGGCCCACACTTCCCATTGAATGACTGGTAAGTTTGTGCCCTGTATCTCAAAAATTAGAGCTGATAGGGGGAAAACTGGTGCCATTTTTGGAATCAGCAGGTCCAGCATACCCAGAAAAAGGTCTGTCAAGCTGTAAAATAGGTGTGCTATTCCTTGCATCTACCAAGAGAGATGTAGATAATCCTTGTAAATGTCATAGACATAAAACCTGTTCCTGTTTTTCTCTGTGTTTGCTTCCCAGGTAGTGGAGCTACATGCCTGACGCATTGTGATGGGTCAGATACAGAAATGGAAGTACTGTTAATGATGAATGCAATCAAAATGCTTTCTTCTAACACAGATTGTGGAAGGTCAGGTTTTTAAAAAATCATCATTTTAGAGGATTAAGTTGCAATTGCCAAAATAACAGCAACATTTATTAAATTTAAGAAATACATATACATCCAAGCCCCCCCCCCCCAATATGGATGCCCTTTTTGAGAATGCTAGGGAAAGCTAAATTAATGATAGATTTGGAGTTGAATAAATAAATGTTATTATTCACTATGACAGTAATAATTGTTTGTCAAAATGACAACATTTATCAAATAATTCTGTAATAAATACCGTATGTATAAATCCCAACCTCTCATATGGATGCCAATTTGGAGGATGCTAAGGAAAGTTTAAGATAGATTTAGAATTGAATAAACAAAAGTTTGTTATTAATTGCTACTAGCTTGGGTATTTGGCATTTCCTGGGTTATTTGAAAAAGTCAATTTTCTAATTGTACAAAATGCATAAGGCTGTGGGTGAACTACAACTCACATCATGCCAGGTCAACCCTGAGAAACTCCATCAGTACTTAATTTGTTATGTTGGGCAAGTTTTCTCTGGATACATCATTGTTGGGGTTCAGTTTTCTCTCTGGCTGTAGAGTAAACTACAACTCTCACTATAGTGAGTCAGTCCCCTCAAACCTTTCCAGTAGATTCGGTTAGTCATGGGGGTTCTGTGTGCCAAGTTTAGTCCAGGTTCGTCATCTGTGGAGGTCACAGTTTCTCTGGTTGTGGGTGAATTACATCTTCCAGAAAAGAAGGTCAGTTTTTCCCAAACCCCTCCAGTAATCAAATTTTGGCATATCAGGTATGTGTACCAAGTTTGGTCCAGATCCATCGGTGTTTGGGTTTACAGTGCACTCTGGATGTGGGTGAACTTCAACTCCCTCAAATCAAGGTGAATTCTTCCCAAAGACCTCCAGTATATTTTGCTGGTCATGGGACTCTGTGTGCCAAGTTTGGTCTAATTCCATCTTTGGTGGCATTCAGAGTGCTCATTGATTGCAGGTGAACTATACATCCCAGTACCTACAACTTCAGTAAATCATGGTGAATTCTCCCAAACCTCTCTAGTATGTTCAGTTGCTGATCAATTCCTCTGTTTGCTGTGTGCCATAGAAAATAATAGGAAAGGGTTAAGGAAGAGGCAGTGGGCAGGGTCATGCAAATTCCACACCAATGGAGAGAGCGTCAATGGGATGTCTGTGGTGGAGGAAACACATAAAATCTAGGATGAAATGGTCCCTGTATAAAAGCCTTCACTTGGGTGGGGGGCAGTATTGTGTTTGTGGAAAACATTGGCAGGGCTCTTGGACATGGTTTACAGTGCTCTCTATAACATGCAAAGCCTTTGGTGTCTCCTGAGTAGTGGGGCCTATAGCTCTTTGTGGAGGCAAGAGCTTGTCTGTGTAAGTGGACACCCCAACCACATACAGTGTACCCTCACTTATCGTGGGTGTTATGTTCCAGGACCACCCACAAAAAGTGAAAATCCGCGAAGTAGGGACACTATATTTATTTTAATATTTACACATTATTTTAGTAGCTATACATGACTAATGTCAGGAGAAAACCTTTTCCTTTTCCTTCTAAACAAAATCCTTCAATCACTTTAGCCATAGACGAGGCGGAAGAGTGTCACTACAACTCCCCAGCATGCAGCGAGACAGTTCATATGTGCATGTGCAGCCTAGCCCTCAAGCTTCCTTACATGCCTCTGACCAGCAGGCCTTCCCTACCGTGCCTCAGGCCCAGCCTGCACACCAGCCTCCCTTTCTGAGCCCCGTTGGCCACCAGATGGAGCCGTTTGCCATCTGCCACCGCATGAATAATATAACAAATATTTTACATTAATATTTATTGAAACAGCGAGTCTGTGATAAGCGAACAGCGAAGGATTACTGTACACACATACATATTTTCACTTTTATTATGTGCATGGATGAAAATAATAGTTACTGTTTGTAACCATTTTACTTATATTGCTCCTTTCCCCCTAGAATTAGGGGTCAAGGTGACTTACAAATGAAACCAGATAAAAGAGATTTAGCATTAAAATGTAGTTGAAGTATCAATAAGACTTAAAACAATTGAAAACTTACACTGAAAAAGAATAAAACGAGATTTTAAGAATTTCGGAACCTAATTACCAAATCTCCAAAACCTATTTGAATTAAAAAACTGTTTTCCTGTTGATGGAAGGAGAAGAGATGTAGGGAGGGAGCTTTCTAATCCCCTTTAATGTTCTCTCACACAAGCAGATTAAATACATTATGTGATGTGCTATTTCATTTCAGATAGCAATTCGATCCTTCTCAAGTAAAGCTTTGAGTTTCGATTGTTCTGCTAAAATTATAGAGTAAATGAACCCATTCTTAGCTCTGCTTGTTTGTTTAGGTTGGAGGTACACCTGGTTGGAGGTTTCAATGACGATAGGCATTTATCCCAGCAACTTACCAACCAGCTTCTTAGTAAGTCGACATTTTCTTTCATGTTCTCTCAACCAAACCTCGGGTTCTGATGGGGTCTGAGTTTAATTTATAGGACCCATCAGTGTTCAGAGTTTGAGTGGTCAGCAAGAGCTCAAGATAAAATAGAAGCAAATACTGCTGCTTGAGTTAAACAAATTAGTTGACCAAATCCAGCTAAATTTTGCATACTTTCTGCTAGTCGTTGGGAAGGATGGGAAGTGGTGATCTTTTTCTACTCATTCATGATGGAACTGTTTCTCAGATGGTTGAGCAACTGTGGCTAACTATGGTTTGGTGTGACGGCCAGATTGATGAACCTACTGAGGTTTAGAATGTCCTTGAAGGATGATTAGTTTCCTCTTTGTGCTTAATACCCATCTTTTTTGTGCATTTGGTGCTCTTAATAACCCTGTTTACTTGATGCTCGCCTTTTTTGGGCTTACTATCCTCACTGAAATTAGGACGCGCATTATATTTGTGTCATGCAAATCTAATGCATGCGTTAATGCTGCACCAAAGCAAAAGGAGAAGCAACTTCAGGAGCTCCTCTTTGAAGGACATCGTGTAATGGCCATGGCTCAATGCTACGCAATCCCGGGATTTGTCGTTAAGGCTCAAAACCTTGCAAAACCACAACCCCCATGACTTCATTGCATTGAACCAAGGCAGTTAAAATGGATTCATTCTAAAGCATAGATGCACCCAAGGCTTTCTTTTCTATTGCTGGAAGCTTTGGTGCTCTACCATTTTTGTTTTTAAAGAAGGAATCCTAAGCAGGAAGCAACTGTCATTCATACTTTTTTGGGCCAAATTACATAGAGTGCACTTTTTGCCTCTTTTCTGCTCATGACATTTGGCAGCAAATACTGTTTGTTTTGTTTTAGAGTTTTGAAAATTGAGGTGCACATTAGATTCGATGGCGCATGAGATTCTAATAAATATGGTAATAAAATAAATAGTATTTCCTTATAGGTTGCATCATTTTCATCTATTGTTATTCCTAGGAGCATTTGACAGCTTGCAGGACAGTATCCATTTAGTGACTTTCTGTGTGACAGGTAATGATTCCAAATGGCGAAAGCCCTGCTTCTCCTGTCCTTTGTTCTTTCTCATCTCCTTGGCCAATGATGCCACGTGGCTCTTGGTTGTTTTTCTGGCCACAGAGTCATGCTGTATTATTATCATTATTATTATTAGCCATCCCCTGCCACACGTTGCTGTGGCCCAGTCTGTGTATATGTGTTGTGGGTGTGCATATGTGTGTATATATTTGTGTATATGTGTATATATGTGGTTATGCGCATGCGCTATAATGTATTTTTTATTTTTTGCCTTTTTAAGTCTCTTCCACTGTGTTTTCCAGTGTTTTTATGAGTGATGGTCACTTGTTGGCCTGATAGGTGTATTGTGTCCAAATTTGGTGTCAATTTGTCCAGTGGTTTTTGAGTTATGTTAATTCCACAAACGAACATTACATTTTTATTTTTATAAAATTATTATTATTTGATACACAGCAAGATTGGTACACAGCAAACAAGATCATTATGCTGCCTTTTGTATTTGATCACACATCGGACTAGGACTATGTGATGTATTGGCAAATAATGTGTGCAGATCCAACAGGGTGGCCTTTTGCAGCTGAAATGGTAATTTTGTCAGTGACTATTGTTTTTAAGTGCAGGCCAAGGTCTTTCGGCACTGCACCCAGTGTGCCAATCATCACTGGGATCACCTTTACTGGCTTGTGCCAGAGTCTTTGCATTTCAATCTTTAAACCCTTGTATCGTTTTATTGTTGTTGTTATTATGTCTATTTATATCCTATTTTTTTCTCTACATAAGGAGACTCAAAGCAGTTGTATTTTTCTCTTCTCTTTTGCTCTTTTTATTCTGATTTTTGACTGTCTCTCACTGGTCCATTTTTCTCTGACAAATTCAAAAATTTTGTCCTTTTCTTTGAATAACAGATTTAAATGACCGGCAGGAAAAAGGCAACCACTTTCCGTTTATATATGGAATTGGTAAGTAGCATTTGAATTTGGTATGATTAATCTACAAAACTAGCCAATTAAGACAAGCATCCAGGAGTTCTGTCTCTCCCTTGGTTTTGTTTGTTTGTTTTGTTAAAGATGGTCTTTGTGTGAATACATATTTTGTCCAAAGTCTTGAGGGCCAAAGTTTCCTCGCCTCTGATATTGCTAGTGAGAAAAACATTAAATTCTGAAACCTTTCCTTTTCAATACACATTACCAGAATCATGTTAAAATCAAATAAGGGATGTGCTTTGCTATACTTTATGCTGCATAGTAGAGTAGGGCCCGAATCACTGTTAACAAAAAGATTTGTCGTTTTCGGGGGGCCATTTTCATGTAATTTCCGAAAACATGAGAAGAGAGATGAAAAGACCAGTGCAACAAATTCGAAGAGACAATATTTTCTGAAAGAGTTAAGTCCACAAAATACCTGAGGCAGGGGGATCTGTGGCGTCTTTTTGTCTCCCCGGCAGAAGATGCCTCCTCCATTTTTTCTTGGAAAGTTACAGAGAGGGCCCTTAGAACTTACTTTCCCAGTGGCACTAGCATAGGGTGACCATTGAAAGTTCCTCTTGGAGCATGATGGGAGTTGAAGTTTTTCTCCCTTAGTGTTTCTCAGCCAATAGAAAGCCTGGTGGAGTCCATGCTCTGCTTGGCTGAGAATGGACACAACCGGTGACTACAATTCCCAGAACCTTTTCTTGCTGTTTGTCTTATTTTTAAAAATGTTATGTTTAAAACATAAAATAATTCTTTAAAAATCAGTAGATTTGGGGTTTTTTAAAACTTGGCAGGCTTTCAGATGTAAATGGGGACTACAGCTGAGGTAGGTTTCAGGCAGATAGGTCTTAAAATGGCTGAGGGTTGAGCCTTTTAAGTTTCCCATTGTAGCCAACGGGCCGAATCTTTGACAAATGAAATGGAAAACACTCCTCCTCAAAATGAGGGGTTAGACGAAAATGGACCTGAAAACGGTATGCCTTTTTGGCCTGAATCCACACTGCATTGTCTTGATAAGTCAATCAGTCCTTATTTAATTCAAGAATCGTAGCACTGGAAGGGATGGCCTACATGTAATCCTCTCCAATCCTTGTCAGAGCAGCGAATGTCATTTTTCAATATTGGCCTTTTAAAAATGCCTTTGTAAAGGAGGAGACTCGTACCACCTTGCTAAATATACTCTTCCTGATAGTTAGGCATTTCATTATAGTTCTACACTATAATGTCTTTCTTCTGCCTTTGAAATACTTCACGGCATTCTAATTTATTCTTTCCAGGTGTAAATGTTAAAACTGGAGAGGTTTTCCACGCCACATTTCCAGACAGGGGACCAGCTGAGGATTTGCGTTCTGCCAGTATATTAACAGGAGCCAAGGCAAGTGGAGGGGAGATTGGCAGAATCCTAATGTCATTTGGTTTGAGAAAATTGGAAGTAACTCATACTGTATATAGTCTTTGCTTTTTCTTGCAAGTATATGTGCATACACATTTATTTCTGTTCATGAATAGACAATGCAAACACATACGCATAAACAATACAGATAGCCATCTGTCGAGGGTGCTTTGATGGTGTCTTGGGATCTTTTCCAACTCTAGGATTCTGTTTGCATACATACATAAAAGCATACAGTATGTAGATATATATATTCATAGATGGATATATATGTGAAAGTATATGTGTGTGTATACATGTAGATATAGGAAAGAGGATATTACATTTGGATAGATTCAATGGCAGAAACCATAGATCTGAGTTGGCAAGATCAGGGCATTTGGATGACTGGGACTATAGTTCTTTGACCAGGAAATCTCCTGTTGGGGGTCTGTATATGTCTAAACTCCCATGAATATACACATGTATATCTAAATGTGTGTTAGGTATATGTATTCACATACAGAGCACTGCTTGCTGCCCAATACAAGCAGAGGCTGAAATATATATAGGGCGGGGGATTGGGAAACCAGCATTCTGGTACTCCAATGAAGAAATCTTTGCTACGAAAAGCTTGCCTTCTCTTTTTGTAGATGGTTAACATTTATGACTCGAGAAAGGAAGAGCTTCGCATTGGGCCTTATTTTTGGATGCCTTTTCCCCATGTTGATTTCTGGCTACAACAGGACGATGAACACATATTGCAGGTAATTATAGGATCAGTCAGAATAACAGCATGTTTGAGAAACCCTGGGGATAATTCCTTCTTGAGTTGGCCACCTACCATTCGCCATCTCCCTGCCCAGAGACAATTTACAAAACTAGAGTTCATGCAGTTTATGTAATGCCATTATCTGAATTAGCATCCTAGATAACCCCAGGAACAAGCTTAAAAAGCAAGACACCAAGAATTTCTTTGATTCGGCTATGTAATTGTTGTAGGAAGGCAGAGATGTACCTCTGAAGTCAGGGCTCCTCAAACCTTTTAAACCGAGGGCCACTTCAGGGTCTCCCATATTGTTGTGGGCCAGACTAATACACTAATAATAATACACTTTATTTATATTCTGCTTTATCTCCCCGGAGGGACTCGGAGCAGATAACAGTATACACATATGAGGCAAACATTCAATGTCTTTTACAGTGAACAACAACCCACAGCACAAAGGTAAAAGCCTTCCCCTTTTTCCATCTCCGGTGTCTGGAGGCAATGCTCAACTCCAGCCATGGGGAGGTACATTTTTTCATGCCGAGGAGCCTGCTGTCCACAGACATCTCCGACTGTGTTGTCGGCATGTCTGCATATTTGCGTGGGGCACCCTTTTACCTTCCTGTCAAGGCGGTACCTGCTGAACTACTCAAGATTGCATGCCTTCGAACTGTTAGGTTGGCAGAAGCTGGGCTGACAGTCGGGAGCTCACCCTGACTCGCAGCTTCGAACTGCCAACCTTACAGTCAGCAGATTTCCTGCAGCTAGCGGTTTAACTGTGTTACTGCTGCGTTACCGCTGCATTACAGTTTGAAAACAGCATACATGAATTTGTCTGCTCACTACACGTCTTATTTGTAATGCATATATACAAAATGAAAAAAATAATAATACAATGTTTATTTATTGGGACGCATCCGACCCAAGGGCCATCGTTTGGGGCTCATCCCTGCTCTAAGTTGTATGATTTTTGTCTTTACAGAATCTTTCCACTTCGCCGGTAGCTGAACCTCCTCATTTCGTTTCCCATATTCGAGCAACCCTAATGTACTTAAAAGAGCACCCTTTTCCCGACAAGACCCTTTTCCCTAGCAGGAGACCATGGATTTACAGGAAAAACAGTGATGGCTTATGGGAGAGGGTTTCTACGGATCAGATCTAGATGACTTAAAGACTGGAAGCTGAGAGAACTCCCCAAGTGCGGATGTGCCAAAGAAGTGGACGCCCTCCAAGCTTCACTTTAGGAACAGCTCTGTCAAACCGACTTCCATGGGAACGTAGTACCATTATCATCAAAAGCTGAATCTCGGCATATAGATAGGAATGGCTTTACTGAATTAAGATTGCTGAAGGTCGACAATTTGTGATAGCCTCCAGGTGTTCCTGGGCAGCAACTTCTACCAGACTACAGACTATGATTTGTATTAGCTATATTTATTTATTTTGGTCTACAACTTCCAGAAAGTCTTTACAGCCATGGTTTTATGCTGGTTGTGTAATTCTGGAAGCTGTCTTTCAAAAAGTGTATTTTGCACATTGTACGTCAGACCTCATGGTATCTAGGAATTCTAGATGTAGATACTGTCTTCCAAGCTTTCCCTGGAAGAATCAACGAGAGCTGACTTGGATCTTGCTCCTTTCTTATCCTGTGTCCACCACAGACTCCCTTCTGCTGAGTGGTATCCAGAAAACATCTTTTTTCCAGAAGCAAGCATTCCAAATCTCTCATTATTCAAGAAGTGCTTTTTTATTGAGTTGTGTCCTGCAACAAGAACTGAATTCTTCCCTCGAGTCTGCTGCGTCTCCTCCCTTGTGCCATCCATGGCAATACTACCCCATCCTCCTCCTATATCCACTCAGAATTATTTTGGGTAATTTCCCTTGAGCTTGCGGCTGAGAAGTTAACTTGTCTTGCAATCAAGAGCAGTCTTGAGCACCACCTTTACAAATGGTTCTTATTTTATAATACATTATTTGAATGTGAAACAGTTCTGTATGTGAAGAAAACATTTTGTTTGTAACCTCAGCGGCATGTCTGTGAATACAAGTGCAGGTGTGTATACTTTGTTTTTTTTGCCTCCTTGCTGTTGGCTTTGAGGAGTTCTGTGTAAGTCAAGAGCATGCAAATGCCTGTATCTTTACCTGTTTTTGTATTTCAACTCTGGGTCCAGCAATGATAATAATGATCTAAAGTTCTAAACCGGATTTATGTGCGTATTTCTTTGTTTGGAACACTTGTGCATATGCCCAAAGCTCTAGCTAATGGTGCAGCTGAACTCTTCCTGTCTACGGCGTCTTGTTTTTTGACTTACATTTGGGTCTGGCAACATCTGCTAAAGTCTTTTTAGTGCAGTGGTTTCGAACCTTTTTTTGACCAGAAACCACTGTAACCAGGGACCACTCTTCAACGTTAGTGCCAAAAGGGTTACGAATCAGTTTGTAGTCAACTTTAGATTCAGTTTGGTTATTTGGTGTGCTGATTCAGAAAAATGCATTGGATAGACCACATCAGCTCTAGTTTCAGAACACACGCCATCCAGTAGTCACAATCTGCTTACACACAGAAAACCATATTTAATAATCTAGAGCTGATGTGGTAATAACCTTTCATGCGTAGTCAGCCTCTCCCCTCCTGACATTGCCTCAGCACTATAAGAGGGTTTCACAAGACCAGTCACTCTCGCTGCATGGTTTCAAGGCAACGGTGTAGTAATGGTGAGTCCGCAGACCATATTTTCATTCTTGCAGACCACAGGTTGGGAACCACTGCCTTAGACAAAGACAATAGAAGACCACCAAGTATTTTGAAAGGTGCCTGTTTTTATATATCGTATTTTTTTCAGTTTATAGGCCAGGTTTCCTGGCAATGGGATGGTCCACACATGGCACCCACCCTCAAACAGTTAGGTTTTTGAAAAATTTTCCAATCTCCCATTACACTGTGTAACACAGTTTTTGTTACCGGATTATAAATGTCATCTCTGAATTGGTTCTCTCATCAAAAAAATGGACAAAGTTTATTAAACTGAAAGAACTGTTACAGTCTGCACATTGGAAGGTTAAGCATGGCGGGAGGGACCTCCTACTCTAGCACATTTTGCTCTAGTTGTCTCATCAAGTCTCAAACAATTCAACCTTGTTTGTGGCACCCACAAAAACGACGTTTCTGGAGTAGAACATCTCTCAAAGTAAGGACCGCACAACAGGAAGGAACACTTTCGAACCAGGAACAGAAACTTTTTCAGATTTTGTTACATAGGGTTATATTGCACCTCTCCTACCACCTCATCACACTAAGAAAAAAATCCACTTAAAATCCGGTTTCTGGCTCCTGTGGAATTCTGGGATTTGTAGTTTACAGAGGAGCCTCACTAAACTACAAACCCCAGAATTCTGCAGGAGGGAGAAATCGGATTTTAAGTGGATTTCTTTCTAGTGTGATAAAGAGACTAGACAGTCCTTAGAATCCCTTCCAACTCGAATAATCCAGCACCATGGATTCAGTCCCATCGTTCTCCTTTTGGTATTGCATGACATGCTCGAAAACTAGTGAAAGAGAAGATATCCCTGACTGCTGCCTCAAAGATAAGCCACCCCTCCTGTCTCATATATGACAGGATGTTTCTCCCCTTTTAGGATTCCATTATTTCAATCAACACAAAACCATTTCAAGGACATTTATTGAAGCACAGAGAAAGTACTGAAATGTAGATCTTTATTCCAGCAAAACTGCCCATTCAACAGTATAAAAACATTAAAATCTGTATTAATGATTATAGCTATAACCCTTTCCTTTTGAGGAAACTGTGTGAATATAATTGGACTTTATTTAATTTAATAATTGCACCAACGTTAAGGAAGACACTAATTCAATCTGCAGCTTAAATATCAACTCTTTAGAGAAACAAAGTGAACTTATTGTAAACCTCGCCACATTTAAATGGATATTTACCAATGTCTTATATCAAAGGAGAGGATGAATGGACTGTACAAGCGGCACCAACCCGGTGGGCTTTTTGGTGATTTAAATCAATTCATAAAATGCTTCAGAGGATATTGCACCCCTGTTCTGGCTGAGCTCTGAAAAATGGGCTTATTTGGACTTGGACAAGGACAGGAACGGTTGCTGCCAGGAACAGCCTATTCCCCATTCTGCTTCCACCTATAACAGCATTATTTTAGGGCAGTGGTTCGCAACCTGTGGGTCCCCAGATGTTTTAGCCTTCAACTCCCAGAAATCCTAACAGCTGGTAAACTGGCTGGGATTTCTGGGAGTTGTAGAACAAAACACCCTGGAGAACCACAGGTTGAGAACCACTGTTTTAGGGCAAAATGGAAGCATTGCCACCAAGTATAAGGCATCTCCCGTTTCATAGGACTCAGTTGTGGGGTTGATTTCCAAAAGGTACCAGATCGAAAATGACTTCTAGTGGCAACACATTGTTGGCTGAATATGATGCACAATTCAAAATGTATCAAATCATTTCATTGCAAAACTTGGAAAATGGCATTTTATAGACAAAGGATGCACATCCTCTGCATTTCCCTCCCCCGTCCCCTCGATTCCTGTAAAATTGGTCCAGATGCATTCGATACTTTCGGAAACAACTGTACTTAGTGGCCACAAAGAAGAAGTCATAACTACTAACTTACAGGAAAGTCCTTCATTAATAATAGAATAGAGGGATGTAGGTAGCTCCCTTTTAGGTGAAGCAGCCATGTTGAAAAGTGGCAATTTTAATAGAAATCATCTAGGTCTAACATAAGGTTGGATCAGGTATGGACAAACCTGGGCCCTCCTTCCAGGTGTTTTGGACTTCAACTCCCACAATTCCTAACAGCCTCAAGCCCTTTCCTTTCCCCCCTCAGCCGCAGTAGTGTATATAATCTAATAATTTCTCTGGATATTTACAATATCAAAATGAAAGGGTCTGAGGCTGTTAGGAATTGTGGGAGTTGAAGTCCAAAACACCTGGAAGGAGGGCCCAAGTTTGTTCATGCCTGGGTTGGCTCATAGCAACTCACTCTTACAATTATGATTACTTTTGTCCCCTGGTAAAACAAGGTGCAGGCTCAACAATCACAAATGTGAAGGTGTAACTCCTCATCAGAGGAAGAAACCGATTCCCAAATTATTTGTTCTTGGATTTACAATAGCAGCCTAAGATTTCCCCCTTTTTTTCAAAACAGTGCAGTAGTGTATATAATCTAATAATTTCTCTGGATATTTACAATATCAAACAAAGGGGAGAGCTACTGGTGAGAAAAATCTGTAAGAAGGATAAAGGGAAAATCACAGACATGCAACAGGTCAGTTCAAGTGCTTCACAAAAAAGTTGCATAAGAGAATTGGGGGGAGGGGCAATCATTACTGTAAATGCAACATTTCCCTCCTGGGTTTGCTTCTAAGTGGCCCTTAAAGCAGATAAAACAGGGGAGAAAGGAATTATAGACTATGGATTCCCAGCAGCAGCTAACAGTGAGGAATGACGTATTTAGCAACTCGGCTGTTTCAGTTGGGTAAGATTTGTACTATCTTGATAAGACTTCTGTAATTCTGCAGCTGGGAGATTTAAAACATTCTATAAGCAGTGCCCAAACATCACCTGAGGTAAAATCGTGGAGAATTTGGATCATTTAGAAACACAAATATAAGGCCAGTGATTATGATTGCAATCATTTAAAAATAGAGCTGAAATCAACAGGTTTATTGAACAGATTTAAACCCATTTTAATATACATCTTCCCGGAAAGCATCGAGTGCAAGTAATAATTCAAATAAAAATAACCCAAGAGATGTCGGAATAAAATATCTTTTGAAAAATCCCCCCAATCCCTCGTTAAGATGCTGCCTGGAGTCAAGACCTCACTGTTAGTTGCAAAGGGGCAAAGTTCTGCAAACACAACCCTTGACAATATGAACAAAGGATGGAAAGCCATCATTAGAGTGTAGAGTGGAAACAAAACCCACAAACAAGGCAAACGGGAAAAGGAAACCATCCTTTTGCTAGCCTCTGTGCCAGATCTCCATTTGCGTATTAACAGTTGGTACTAACTGTGGCACCACTGACATTTGAAATGTCTTGTTAAATGATCCTGCTATACAGAGTGCATTTCTGTACAAAGCCGTCATGTGCAGAGTCTCCGTTTTTATCTTAAACTCACTTCTTGTTCTGACTGAGTGCCATCGGCTCCCACCAGAGTGGGGGGCTTCCCTCCTGGGGTCTCCACCGTTGTTTCCGTTGCCAGAGGCTCACTCTGCTCTGGAGGCTCGGGACTTCCTTCTTGCCCAACTGGGGAAGCGCTGGACCACCGCGGTTCTCCGCGGTCCAAGTCATCAATGTGACTCACAGAGCTGGTCTCGCTGAATGCGTCCGAGTTCCTCAAAGACCTCCTAAACCGCTTTTGTCCTGGGGACAACACAACCAATATTTAGAAATTGGATACTCCACCCTTTAGCCCAATTGAGATTTCAAATCCTGTCTAAAATTTCTGCTGTTACTGAAGAAAGGGGGCCTTGAAGTGGAAATTTACCAGCTGAAAGCAGAGAGCTCAGATGAGGGGCATGTTCAAAAGGTTTTTCTTCCTAGTAACAAGTAGGCACAGGAGTTGAGGCAGGAGAGGGAACGCAGGCTACTGAGGAAAAGCAGGCACAGATACGAATAAGAGCTGACACCAAGGAGGGAACCAAGAGATAGAGAATTGGAGAAAATAGCCTGATTTTGTAGATTTTGATTATAAAACTAAGCTGTCTTAGTTTTGGGGTGGTACTTTTTTCCCTTTTGTTCACCCGGCAGGATGATTTGGCCAAATAAACCTGTTGAATGATCTCCTTGCTTCTAGTGCTTGACTGAATAAAAGGACCCTGGAGGTTTTTGGGCCATAGAGAAACGAGGGACATGTCAGTGTGCCCAACACTTATGAAATTGGAACTGGAACCTGAGACTCCAAGTGAGATGGATTTGATGCTCCAGGCTTGAGGATACTTGTAATTCCACTCCAAGCAGAGCAAGAGAAGAATGGATGATGACTGGACGCAGATTCACCACGTGATCCAGCTCCCTGCTTCATGAACTCTGGGTCTTGACCTCAAATGGGGTTCCCTCAGCTCAATGCTGGGGTCTTGAAAAACTTGGTAACAGGGAAGCGTTTCTGAACGCCACCCATTGATACAAATCTGTCAGCAACAACCTGCAGGGTTTGCAGCGGACTCTGCAGAAGATGCTTCAACTATACTCTCCCCAAAAAAGAAAGTCCAAATTAGTGTAAAACCTGGCAGCCAGACGTGGTCCCCGATGCCTTATAAGATCTTTGAAATCAAAACGGGGCTCTGCAGCATTTCCCAGTGGGAAAAACTCTGATGTCCCTTCTCAAGATGGAGGACAAATAAATCTATATGTATAACACAAATATCTACACAGAATGGTTTTCTGGGTGCTAACAGATAAGTATGCACTTAAATAAATGCATCTCAGCCCCAGTGGCACAGCGGGTTAAACCATTGAGCTGTTGAATTTGCTGACCGAAAGGTTGGTGGTTCGAATCCGGGGAGCAGAGTAAGCTCCCGCTGTTAGCCCCAGCTTCTGCCAACCTAGCAGTTCAAAAACATGCAAATGTGAGTGTCATCAGTTGGGAGCCCCCACCCCCTTTCCAGCACCAACCGCTGCTCTGAGATCCGAGTGAAGAGAGGGGCCAGGAAGGCAGTTCTATCTTGCCTTCGGGGTGAGAAGGGCGACATATATATGTCGCAAGTAAATAAAAATAGTTCAATAGGTACCGCTTCAGCAGGAAGGTAACGGCGCTCCATGAAGTCATGCCAACCACATGACCTTGGAGCGTCTGCAGAAAACACCGACTCTTTGACTTAGAAATGGAGATGAGCCTGGCCCCCCCCCGGAATCAGAAACAACTAGACTTAACGTCAAGGGGAAACATTAACCTTTACTTTTTACAGCTTAATTTTTTTTCTTAAAGTAAGTTGATCCCCACTCCAAAACCCCAATACAGACAAACCATCAGGAGTGGTATAGATGGCAAAAGCCAGTAGAATGATGTACCTGGTACTCTTTCAATCTGGCACATCCTGAGCAACCCATTGAGGGCGATATACCATTTATAAAAACACATTATAAGGAAAGAAATATTGTCCCATACCTTTAAAACTAATTTGAGTGTGTTGAGGTAATGACACTCTATGAACTTTACAGATGAATGTTAATTTAGTACTATAATGGACCTCTGGCAATGGACCTGACACGGCCTAAATGAATGGATACTAGATGGGGTTTTAACTTACTGAATGTTTAATTTTTTTTCTTTTGTTAGTTATGAATTATGTCTGCTGTGGGTTTTATAATATTTATTAGATATGATTATGTTTTGATGATGATGTTTATTTTTAAGGTATGTTATTTTTTTATATGTTGTTTGTCACTTTGAGTCTTGATCCAGGAAAAAAATGGGATACAAAATAATAATAATAATAATATATCCAGAACCAAATACTTTTCCACATTTGGTTCTTACAAATAGTAAGGAGACATCACGGAAGCAGCTCTTTCTACAAATGGGAGAAGGAAAGACTTACCAGGATACCTTTGCTTATTACGGCTTGAAGTTGGGGTTGGAGGTGGGGTGGTCCCACTGCCCTGTGCTTTAGAAGCGTATGTGGATTCTGTTGATTCTAAAGAACCTGCCAATGGAAATTGGGAGTCAAATGTGTCCAAAGCTTTCATATTAGCATATTCATACACAAAATGAAACACTGCAAATTTGCAAAAGTGACTCCACATTCAGTTTCAATGTAGAGACATACTAAACATACCAAATTAAACCACTTTATCAGAGAAGTCAGCCACAGCAGAGTACCTGATGAAACAATCTGGACACAGCATATTATTTTGAGAACACAGAAATGCTGGAACACTCTAACAACCTACACAGAGAAGCCATTGAAATCCACAAGCACATGGACAATTTCAACAGAAAGGAAGAATCCATGAAAATGAACAAAATCTGGCTACCAGTATTTTAAAAAGCTCTAAAATCAGGACAGTAAATAAATAGCAACACTCAGAAAACACGAAATTCCAGGGCCAGCTAACACCTCCCAACAAAGGATTCCCGCAGGCAGGAAGCAGCCAAGCCTTGAAGCTGCAAGACTATTCAATGCTAATCAAGGTGGCCAACTGCAAAATTCACACTTGCCTCAAGCAGACAAGAGTTCTTTCTCCCATTCTGGACATTCCACAGATATATAAACCCCACTTGCTTAGTTTCCAAGAGACCTCACAACCTCAGAGGATGCCTGCCATAAATGTGGGCGAAACGTCAGGAGAGAATGCTGCTGGAACATGGCCATACAGCCCAGAAAACTTACAGCCACCTAGAGATTTGGGCAATGAAAGCCTTCGACAACACATTAAGCTACTTCTCAAAATGAATTCTATGGACCCGCTGAATCATATCTTATTGGTATTATGTATATATCTCCGTCTTCTCTGCGAATTCAGCCCGCCACATAATTATGTTTGCTGTGGCTTCCCGGACTGACATTAGGGATCCCATCATTGATATACTATAGTGCTACTTCTCCTCTGCTTTTCTAGTTTAGTCTATTTTTCAGAAATAGGTTATATACCCCTCTCTTACTACATTCCTGCAGTGAACAATGCTTGAGAAGAGACATGGGAAGTAGCGGGGAGTCTTGGGAAGAAACATTTAACAAGTCGGAAACCATAAAGAGGGGATTCTTTAGTGAACCCAAGGGGGAGGGGGCAAATTGGGACCCAGAGCCTCGGATTCCCTCAACTGAAAGAAATATGTCCATAATTTTTGGCTCTAGCCCGACTCCCAGCTGAGCTGAAAGCCCTGGCAAATGTTTGACTAATACAGGTCCTTCTCAAAAAATTAGCATATAGTGCTAAAGTTCATTATTTTCCACAGTGTAATGATAAAAATTAAACTTTCATATATTTTTGATTCATTGCACACCAACTGAAATATTTCAGGTCTTTTTTGTTTTAATACTGATGATTTTGGCATACATATTAGCATATTCCATCAGACCAAATATGCTAATTTTTTGAGACAGCGTTTTTGGGTTTTCAGGAGCTATATGCCAAAATCATCAGTACAAAACAAAAAAAAACCCTGAAATATTTCAGTTGGTGTGCAATATATGAAAGTTTAATTTGTATCATTACATTATGGAAAACAATGAACTTTAGCACTATATGCTAATTTTTGAGTAGGACCTGTATAATGCATATCCCAACAGGAGAGAGATTCTTTGCCCCTTCATTTCACTAATAGTTAGAGAAAGAGCCTTGTTAAAACAGATTAAAAACATCCTTCTTGCTCCAACATCCCATTTCCAACAATGAAACACCCAATGCTTTTAAGACCAGCCCAGAATGTGAGCACAGAGGCCAGGTTACTAACAGGATGCATAACCCTCTTCCAGAATAACTCTACTAATGCACACTGAGCAGTGATTTGGCTGCTACTGGTTAAATAATGCTGTCAAATAGCTTCCTACCTGCTGTTAAGTTAAATGTTTGTCCCTTCGGTGAAGCATGGAATGGGGAAAACCAGTTCACCACGGAGCCAACTACAGGGATCTGTCGGAGCAGGCCCTAAAAAATCAACGACAACAACAAATGGGAATGCAAATTAAGTACCAAGGCTGCTAAAAGGACGTAACTTCCTGAAATGTACTCACCTCTTCCAAGAGCCTTTCCTCGTTCGCTTTCTGCAGCTGAACCTGCGCTTCCTCGATGCCTTTCCGAACAACTTCGGTCATGTTTTCCAGCAGCTGATTCAATAAAGGAAGAAAAAAAAACAGTTGGCGTTGACATGTGCTGCTTATATTCCTGGTTCTGATGATGCCATTGAAATGAGCTAATTTTCTCTATTATTTTTTAATAAAGTGCAAGGTAAAGGGGGGGGGGTTGGATTGTTGTTTTGCATGGTCAAATGAATGGGTTACACCTGAAAACAGAAGGCGAGTACTATTTACAATTTGAGATTTGGATGGCCTGCCTATCTAAGCTAACAATGATATTTCGATCAACATGGCAATTCTCTATGGCTATGAAGACGACATTTTACAATTTGCAAATTTGGAGTAGCATAAATTATGAAACAAGCAGGACAGTCAGTCTTGCCATTGTGGTATTATTTTGTGACGTTACAGCTCCAGTGCATACCCTTGAATTTTCTTCAATTTCGTGGCCTGTTGCTGCAATAGTCTCAACAAGCTCAGAAACATCCAGATCCTCTGTGGCCATCCCAATATAAATACAGTTTTTTTCCCCTCCAAATTCTGGACCTGTAATAGGCAAGAATAAAAGAATTAGGGCAAGTATTGATATGTTTTTTACTTATATCAGATGTTTTTGAAGGCTTTCATGGCCAGGATCACTGGGTTGCGGTGAGTATTTCAGGCTGTCTGGCCATGTTCCAGACATTTCACCCACATCTATGGCAGGCATCCTCAGAGATTGTGAGCTCTGTTGGAAACTAGGCAAGTGGGGTTTATATACCTGTGGCATAATGTCCAGGGTAGGAGAAAGAACACTTGTCTGTTTGACGCAAGTGTGAATGTTGCAATTGGCCACTTTGATTAGCATTTAATGGCCTTGCAGCTTCAAAACCTGGCTGGTTGCTGCCTGGGGGAATCATTTGTTGGAACGTGTTAGATGTATCAGATATAATTTATGTCAGGATCAAAAATTTAAAATACAAAAGCAATTTTCTTTCTGGCTTTATAGAGAAAATCGAATTACTATAGCTGGAGAATCTATGGAATGCTTCTAATGCAGAAAAGGAGGCTCACACAGAGAAGTTTAATAGTGAATTACCTAAGGAAAACACCAGATCTGATTCTAGCTCATTCAGTTTTTTCAGAAGTCCATTGTTAATCTTTTCTAAGTCTTTTTCTTGTTTATCTTCATTCTGTCCTTCATACCTACACAGAAAGACCAAGGAAAGAAATGTTTTTTGTAATGATTTGAAAGAGAAAGTAAGGCACTCATTTTTCAAGAAAGATGGTTCTTTAGACAGGCAGATTCAGTGTTAGGCAAAGGGACACTTGTTTAGGATCATGGAGCAGGAGGAGAGCTAGAGTATTTATTTTTATTTACAGTATTTATATTCACCCTTCTCACCCCAAAGGAGACTCAGAGTAGATCACAGAAAACATATATAGCAAACATTCAATGTCGTTATGCACAGACAGGACAGCAACAGTACATAGAGGGGGGGGTTTTGTTTTTTCCGTGTCAGGAGCAACTTGAGAAACCACAAGTCACTCCTGGTGTGAGAGAATTGGCCGTCTGCAAAGACGTTGCTCAGGGCATGCCCGGATGTTTTGATGTTCTACCATACTTGTGGGAAGCTTCTTTCATGTCCCCACATGGGGAGCTGGAGCTGACAGAGAGCGCTCATCCATATTATCCCCAGATTTGAACCTACGACCTATCGGTCTTCTGTCCTGCTGGCACAAGGGTTTAACCCACTGTGCCACCAGGGGCTCCTAAGATATAGGTCTATAGGTTTTTCCCATCTTCAGTGTCTTGGAGGTTCTGCTCGATTCTGACCACAGGGGTGTGGTGCTGTTGCTCCATCCTCCTTTTGATCGAATCGCACACATTTTCTGGTATTTCCTTATGGTGCCATTAAAATACCTCCCCGCTTAAGTGGTACCAAGTTATCTACTCACATCTGTTTTCAATTTGCTAGGTGCACAGTGAGCTGGGCTGAAGGTCGGACGCTCACCCTCGACCCGGGCTTCAAACTGCCAACCTTTCGATTGGCAAGATTTATTGCAGCTGGTGGTTAACCTTCTGTGCTAAAGCTTATGATGCTTAAGAAAAGGTAAAGCACCAAATCAAGCCTAATCAATTTCTCTAGAAAGTTAGACGTTTATGAATTAGCTTAGAAGGTGTTTGCTTAGAATACGTATAGGTTACATGTTGTAGACCACGCATGGGCAAACTTTGTCCCTCCAGATGTTTTGGACTTCAACTCTCACAATTCCAAACAGCCTACCGGCTGGAGAGCCAGAATCTGCCCATACCTGTTGTAGATAAAGACGTATTCATTACTTTTTCCCTTCAGTCTAGGCAATTTGTTTGTAATTCTCCTTAATGAAAATATACCATTTTAAAACTTTGAATGTGCAGACAGCAACAAAGTTTGGGCAGTTTAATACACTTTTCCCATGTTTTTTAATGATAGAACCAATTAGGAAATGACACTGATAACCCGGGGTCAAAAATCATAGCGTTACACAGATTTCAGAACTAGAATATATCCAGAAATGGTGACCCAAATAATATAAGGTTTGGAAGTCAAGAATCCCTCTGAACAAAGGCTGAGGGACCTGGGGATGTTTAGCTTGGAGGAGAGAAAGCTGAGAGAAGATATGACAGCCATGTTTAAATCTTGGAACGGAATGTCACATTGAGGAGAAAGGGGGCGGCTTGTTTTCTGCTCCTCTGGAGACTGGGACACAATGGAGCTACACATTGGCTGCCGCACGTATTCCCATCTTCATCTTCTTAAAAGACCTGGAGGGACTTGCTCACCTGATGACTCCAAGTCCAGGCCAGCTGAGATCTTCAACGAAGGTCAGGCCGATGGTCCTTCTCACTTCTTGCTCAAATTCATCTCTTAGCTGCAGGGTGCAGGTCAGCACCGGGACCTTCATTTTCAAGCAGTCCACCAACTGGTCAACATCTTGCACTTCTGTTCCTAAAACTGAAGAGCTTGGATGCATTAGCATTAAAAGTAGCACACAGATAGAGCACTGCGCAGAGTATTTGAAAGCCACACAAATCATTAAGTGGCTATAAGATGTTAAAAAAACGAACCATTATGGTTTCTTTCTGAGCGCACATGTTAATGTCACATATGGGCACCAGGAAACAACATATAATAGTAATAATAATAATTATTATTTATATTCCATATCTCCCCAAGGGGACTCAGAGCTGATTACAGTATATATACATACATGCAATGTCTTGATACAATGAGACAGTAATTCACAGGACAAAAACAAAAGCAAGGCTTCCCCTTTCATCTCCAGCTTCTGCAGCCGATGCTCAACTCCAGCTCTGGCAGAGGTATTCATCTCGATTTCTAAGCCGAGGAGGCTATGTTGTCCGTAGACACCTCCTGGTCACGTGGCCGGCTTGATTACTTGGAGTGCCTGTTTTCCTTGCCACCGAGGCGGTACCTATTGATCTACTCACATTTGGAGGTTTTTGAACTGCTAGGTTGGCAGGAGCTGGGGCTAACAGTGGGAGCTCACCTCAACTCGCAGATTCAAACGGCCAACTTTTAGGTCAACAAGTTCAGTGGCTCAATGGTTTAACCTGTTGCACCACCAAGGCCCCATATAATATACCATATTTATTCAAAGGTAAGACGCTGTCAATTGTAAGATGCATTCTCATTTCTGTACCATTACCACCACAAAAATACATAAGATATACCTGTGATTCTAAGAGTAATTTTTATTGTTCATTTATATAATTTATATTTTAAGAAACATTTTTAGAGATGTTTATATAGGAAAAAATGTGTGTCTTAGGACTAAAGAGATACACTATTTATCAGGCATGGGAAAACTTCGGCCCTCCAGGTGTTTTGGACTTCAACTCCCACAATTCCTAACAGTTAATGGATTTTAACTGTGAATTTTTTTGGTATATTTTAAATTGTATGTTAAGGCTAGTATGTCAAGCTGCTTTCAGTCCCCTTTGGGGTATAAATATAACAACAACAACAACAACAATAAATACCAGCTGTTAGGAATTGTGAAAGTTGAAGTCCAAAACACCTGGAGGGCCAAAGTTTGCCCATTCCTGCTATATATTAATTATGTTGTCAACACTTAGTTGATTGATGAGTTTAGTTAATATAGTAAGGATATATTTAAAATCAACCAATCAATTGACTGGGCAGCAGATTTTAAAAATCATTAAGAAATATCCAGAAAGACAGGCAACAGGATACATCTATAAACTGCAGGTGGGAAGGGTCATTTAAAAGAAGTGGCCTCTATTCTCTACCAGCCACTTATTAAGGTAAGTAAACAAAGAGTACATAAGAAAAAGTAATCTTCTGAAATTATGCAGTAATTTGAAACCTGTTCCAATGGCATATAAACACATTTGTGCACATCAGAAGGCATACTGATTTAGTGAGGATTTTCAGGGTAGCAATATATCTCACATTTAAGTACTTTAACTCTTACAAAACAAGCGGCACAGTTACCTGCAGAAGTCATTAACGGGCTAAAGCGAACACAGGTGCCTTCATCCTCCAGTTCCACAATGTCGACCCCACTGGCAGGCACCAACTGGGCCAACTGGTCTCCCAGCTGAAGAAACAAGCAAAGGTTGAAGGATCCCTCATGCTTCGTAACTTAATCTGATCTCTACTCTTAAATATAGGCAGTCCCAAAGTCACAAACAAGAGAGGTTCTGTAGGTTTGGATCAAATAAGGAAGGGTGAACACCGCTGGGGTGTTTCCTTTGCTGTATGTACCCCTGTTCAGAAGATGCCACTTCACTTTCTGTCCCTGCGATAATTTGGCTTGTTGTGGAAACAAGGATTGGGGATAACGCTTCAGTGGAGACCCCTTTTCCCATGATAAGAACTCTTTCAAGAGTGGATTTCCCTTCCTTCCGAGGGGAGATTTCTCTCGCTTTCTGTTGTCTCAGTCCCGTTCTTCACTAGGATTCATTTGTAAGCCAGATGTTTGTAACTCGGGACTGCCCATATAGGCTTTTTCATCTACGTAAGTCAGGTTTCTTAGTTCTTCTTATACTCATTGAATAGTTCCAATTGTTGTGAAACTATTTGTTGCTGAGACACAATCATGGATGTATTGTTTTAATCATGTGGTATACAGTATGTTTTAATAATGTGTCATCTCTTGTTTGAACAATGTTGTACCCCGCTTATTATCACTGGTGTTGTTCAGTCTGGCAATTCCCGACTGAGAGAATCCAAAGTGGAGCAATTACCAGAGGTAACGTTACACTTGGGACAAGAAAATGTGCATTTCCCTGCTCTTGGGCTGGGACAAGTGGGACAATTCTTCATTTCATGTATTCAAAACTACGCATTGCTTTTTACAAGCTGTTGGCCTGATTATTTATACCCCGCTTTTTCTCTCTAAAAAGACTCAAAGCCGCTTACAGTAAAACCAATACAAAAGAATTCAAACCCTAAGCAATGGCAAAACCAATGAACTTTAAAGAACAACACAGTCAGCACTCTTGCAAAGAATCAGTACATTCTGAGCTAAGCAAAAATTGCTTTCTGTCAATGGGCCAAATTAGATTTCAGAGACATTCTCGGGAGCTATTTTTATTGGTGGATAAAGCCAAAGGCAAAAGCTTGTGAGCAAAAGCAGTGACATATTCTAGTTTAATAATTTGGAGTTCAGTGTTTGTTTGCATGGTTTCAATCTGCTAACAGGTTGTGCATAGGAATAGGAAAAAATGTGTCCTGATTGTATAACCAATTGTGAAAACACTGTAAGTTGAAGTTCAACAAAGCCAGATGGCCACATTTTGCCAAGTTTGGAAAATAGCAAGTAACATTAGTACCTACCCACTGATTAAAAGTATCACAGATATATCTCTCATTTCCAGTCATTGGAGGTATTTGTGTAGCTTGTAAAATGTGATCTGAATCTGAAGCAAAAGAGAAACAGATTTTAGCACAGGAAATGCATGTTGCACAAAGGAGGGCACAAGTTTGTCCTCTCCCTTTGAATCTTTAGAGAACATTCTAACATCATAAGGTATGATGTTCAGGTGTGTCATTATGAACTTAGATTTGGAAAAGCTTGGCTTTGAAACACAGTATTTTAAACACATGTCTTGTGTTTAATCTCTGTTCTGTGTATTTTAATACGTATTTCACAGAAACACGTTTTAATGTGTATCATTTATGGAAATACATTTTATTATGTGTATTTATAGAACTTAGACTATGTTTCTGTGTTTTAATTATGCTGTAGCCCGCATCGAGCTAAGAGGAGAGGCGGGTAAGAAATAAAATAATAATAATAATAATTATCTTTTAATAATATCACTGAAGCAATGTGGTCACTGTTGTCCGTTTTTGTTCTAAAACTATTTTGCTGATTGTGATCCCTTTATTTTATCAGTTTTAAACCTATTTATTTATGCAATGCTTTTGACACAAAATAAACAAACCGAAAATAATATATTCCCTCAAATAACGGAAGCATTTCTATGGAACACATATAACTCAGTATTAATAAATAAAACTCAGTATTAAGGGAGTTGTTTACTCAGGAAAGTGCCAAATGTGATTACATGCAGTTTTCTCTATACAGTACTCACCTTTATGTGGATATTCTGGGGAAAATTTGAAAACCACCACTGGAGAACTAAGTTCATCTTCAACCTTGAAAATAAAATGCGGGGGGGATTAAACCTGAGAGAAGATCATAATGCTTCATATAGAATAAAACAAACTCCTTAATGAGCCTTGGGAAAAGCTATAACTCTTCAGGCAACACCATTATCCTCAACTACTAGTAGTGGTGACCCAAAAACATCTAGATCAAATCTATCCATAAAACCAGAAAACTGAACCGCTGGCACTAATGCCAGAGAATAATTTCTCTCATCACAAAATGAGAAAAAGAACAACCAAATGCAGACAATGTTCATGCAATCAAAGAACTGTTAAAATATCTCAACCGCAGCTTTGCACTTTTGGCTCAGATCATTTATATCCCTGTTTATTTGTGCTTCTTCGCGTCTGGTGTGAGAGAATTGGCAGTCTGCAAGGATATTGTCCAAGGGACACCCGGATGTTTTGATGTTTTACCATCCTTGTGGGAGGCTTCTCTCATGTCCCAGCATGGGGAGGTGGAGCTGACAAAGGGAGCTCATCCGCGCTCTCCTTGGATTTGAACCTACAACCTGTTGGTCTTCAGTCCAGCTGGCACAAGGGTTTGATCCACTGCGCCACCAGGGCTCTCACACCAGGAGCAACTTGCAGTTTCTCAAGTCGCTCCTGACACGGAAAAAAAATGTGCTCAGATTGATTTTAATTTCTTTTCTTTTTCTTATTATTTTATTTAGAATTTGCCACTGTGTTGTGTGTGTATTTGTATCATCTTCTTACTGAAATAGAGTAAAAAAAACCAAACCAAACCAAACCTCTTTTATAAATATCTCATCCACCTGGAATCAATCCCAATGTCATTTAAACAAGGTAGTTAACAGCATGTCAAATTATCAAAGATTCAGCTTCAATATGTATTTTTAAAAAAATTAAAAAACCTTACCGAGGTTTTAATGAAATCCTGGTTTTTCAAGTTTTCCAACAGTCGTTGACTCTAAATATTAAGAGGGAAAACGGGAAGGGAAGAAGAATTTTTCTAAGCAAAGAGAATAAACATGGTAAATGTAATCATCACAAGATTTATTTGGAAGGGGCTTGTTGTGGTTTCCTTGTAAGTTGCGCAAAACCTCCCAATGGGTTTGAACCATGATCTCACAGAGTCCTACTTCAACGCTCAAACCATTATGCTAATTCTTGTCATTACTGAGAAATACAGTAATGTCACGAAGTCAACAAAAAATATCAAGCAACGAAGATGGCACAAAAATCAACTTCTTACCAACTGAGATGCATGCTTTATCCTTTCAACAATCCCGTTGTGTCCAAGATATTGCAAGGAGAGCCATAGGGGCAGAGCACGGAGCTTGTCCACTGCCTGGCTGGAGGTCAGGCCTGCTGCTAAAGACTGCAAGAAACATGAATTATAGCACAATTGGCATCATCATCAATGGACATCACTTCTGTTAATTTGGTCAAGGTTTTTGTATTCTGCTTTATGCCTAATATTCAGGATGTATTACAACTCAAGAAAAAAGAAGGAACAAAAACCAACCAAACAGTGCCCATCAAGTACTAGTATATGAAGAGTTTAGATAACCCTTCTTCCTATTTAATAATGGTCACCAAAAGTTGTGCTAAACAAATAAAATGGGCTTCAACAGATGTCTAATAATTTCATTTGTTTTAATTATGCAATTTAACAAGTCCCATATTTAATTATATTTAATGTTTAGATAGTTTAGGTTTTAATATATACATTGCGCAGTTTAAATTGTTAATAGTTTTGAGTCTCGTTGAGTGAAAATGCATGTGTGTGTATGTGTGACTGGGGTGCCTACTTCCACAGACAAGCCCCACTTCCACAAACATCTTTAACCCACAGTGCTGAGGAGCCACCAAAAGCCCTCTCTCCAATGACTTTTCAGGTTATAGTAAGCACCATGAACATGTAGCCCAACCCGTGCCAATGTCCTCCCCAAACACCTTACTGTCCACCACCCAAGGAATGCTTTCACTTGGGAACAATCTCATCCTAGATTTTACGTGTTTCCTCCACCACATACATCCCAGTGTTACTTGGGTAGCCACCTCCTGCATCCTAAATCTGGACATAGCAAAGAACCTATATTTTGACTTAGAATAAAGAAGCTTCTTAAACTTCTTCCATGCAATCTTGCATGTATCCAACAATGTTCTGTGTGCATAGGAAACATTCAATGAGCTGCTTCTGTTTAAAGCATGCATGGGTAAACTTTGAGCCTCCCACCAGCTGTTAGGAATTGTGAGAGTTGAAGTCCAAAACACCTGGAAGGAGGGCCAAAGTTGGCCCATGCCTGCTGACCTGCTAAGAGGAGTCCAACAGTAAGCACAAGCTTTCTTCAAATTAACAAGAAAACATTTTCTTGTTAAGCATCTCTGCTTGTGACCTGGATCTCTCAAGGAGGCTTGGAATAAGTGAAAAGTGTAACATCAAAGGACAAAGGCTTACCAAAGACGGATCCTCATGTCTGTAAAGCGTCACTGCGGGTACAGCTGGGAGACCCAGCCAGGGCCCTAAAGTTAGGGTCATGCTGTCACATTTTGTGGCTGTCTACAGGACAGAAAGTAGCTTTAGTGCTTCAGTCCACTCAATGCAAGAAATGCTAATCAAGCTTCTAAATAATAAAGAATAATTACAATGAATAATAACAACGAATAATACTAACAAAGCAATAGATGAAAGGAATGGACCTCTAAAAGTTGTTAAAGTGAAGCTCCCACAAACTTTCGCTACTGACTTTACTGGTTGGAGTTGCAGTCCAACAATGTCCAGAAGGCCACAAATTGACTCGCTGCTTGATGGGACACACAGGGAGTGTCTAGGAATGACATGAGCATTTGCCTTAAAAGCATAAAGGTCTAATAAAGAGGCATTCAGAAGTACATGCCACTTTTCTAGAAGTAACTCCAAACCAGAGCCTGACTGCAAACGGGTTAAAAACAATGCTCATTACAGGATAGTAAGAGAAACAATGAACCGCAATTGAGTTCATTCCAGTGTGTCAGGTTGGCATGTGGAGGAAAACCCAATTGTGGGGAATTGCTCTTCCATACCATTCTGATAATTACAATTTGCTACATTCAGACAGAACTGCGAACTGCTGTTTATTGCAAACTGTCATCAGAAGCTGCTCTTCTCTACACGTGAAGAGAGGCGGAAGTTCAAAAGTCAGATAGTCATTCCTACTTGATCTTTAGCACAAAAAAGTAGAGGTAAAGGTTTCCCCTGACATTAAGTCTAGTTGTGTCCGACTCTAGGGGGTTGGTGCTCCTCTCCATTTTGAAACCAAAGAGCCAGCGTTGTCCATAGACATCTCTAAGGTCATGTGGCCAGCATGACTGTATGGAGCTCCGTTACCATCCAGCAGAAGCAGTATCTATTGATCTACTCACATTTGCATGTTTTCAAACTGCTTGCCTGCTCCCCGGATTTGAACCACCAAACTTTCGGTCAGCAAGTTCAACAGCTCAGCAGTTTAACCAGCTGCGCCACCAGGGGGTGTCAAAGTGACCCATTATTCATGACAGAACATGCTGTTCATGTGATATCTGGATTACTTGAAGACCACATTATTATCCCCAAAAATTGCTAACATTGTTTCTTAGCATAACTGATTCTTCTTAGTTCTCGTACAATACAATCTGATAAACAAAGGCTTGTATATTCTCTTTCGCTCTCAAGCAGAGATCTGAAAATTACACTACAAATGCAGGGATGCAAACATAGAGCCATACCAGTAGAGATGAGGAGACGTAGCCCAAAGCCAAGGTGGCCAAGTTTACCCTAAGGAAAAACACAAATAGTCTTAGGTAAGACTGAATATTAACTTTTTTTTCTTCTGCTAAATGCAACATTTTGGTTTCAAGGTTTTCTTTTCAAAATTTTCCAAACACATATTTAGGAAAGTCAGCTTTTGTAAGTTTACTTTCAAAATACGTGCAACAAAAACAAAAATTCCAGAATGAAAAATATTTATGTTAATCTAATTACCCTCTTACATTTTAAGAGGTAAGACCCACTATAACTTGTCCTAAAATAGATACACTAAAGTCACTAATAGCACAAATTCCATTCATTTAAAAATGATTATAGTAACGATTGGTGTATCTAGAGACAGTGTGTCTTCCAAAGTTAGTGGCTAGGCTGTTTTAGAGATTCAGGAAGCTACAATCCAAAATGGCATTTTCAAGTTCTAACTCCTATCTACTAGTCATGTGTATTCGGGTCAAAAGGCATATCGATTTTGGGTCTGTTTTAGTCTAACCCCTTGTTTTGTTTACCAGAAAGTTACCCAAAAGGGGAAGGGTGTTTTTCGTTTAATTCAACAGAGATTTGGCCTATTGTCTATACTGGGAAACGTTAAAGGCTCAATCTTTAGCCATTTTAAGGCCTATCTGCATGAAACTGCAGACCTGCCAAGTTTCAAAACAATTCACCAATCTACTGATTTTTTAGAATTATTTTAAGTTTTAAACATAACATTTTTAAAAATAAGACAAACCACAAGAGAGGGTTCTGGGAATTGTAGTTGCCGGTTGTGTCCATTCTCAGCCAATCAGAGCATGGACACCACCAGGCTTTTTATGGGCTGAGAAAGAGAGAGAGAGAGAGAGGGGGGGAACTTCAACTCCCATGCTCCAAGAGGAACTTTCAATGGCCACCCTATGCTTGTGCCACTGGGAAAACAGGTTCTAAAGGCCCTCTCTGGAGAAGGTAACGTTCCAAGAAAGAAAAGAGGAGGCTAATTCTGCTGGGGAGAGAAAAAGACGCCACAGGTATTTTGTGAACTTTACTCTTTCCAAAAATGCTGTCTCTCTGAATTTGTTTCACTGGTCTTTTCTTCTCTCTCTTCTCCTTTCTGTTTTTGGAAATTACAAGAAAATGGTCCTCCGAAAACTACAAATCTTTTTGTTAACAGTGATTTGGACCCAACTTTATTATCAATATTATTTATTTTCTTGCTGCCAAAGAAGGAAGTGGAGCCTGACTGAATGCCGTTCAGATCTTCAAGTGGATCAGTGAACCATGTGGGAAATTATTTCTTTCATGCAAACATGTTAGTTTCTCACATACTCATAGATTGTAATGAGTGGTTACAAGCAATGCCATATACATTTATACAATGTAGTAGTTACAGATTGGGAGACTGGGATTTGGGAGATCCCCAGTGGATTAATCTTGGGTAAATTACTCTCTTTCAGCCTAGCCTAGCTCACTGGGCTGCTCTGAGGATGTGGGCCAGAAAACAGAACACATCACTTTGTACGCTTCCTGATCTTTATATTGCATTGGAAAATATTGAATTAAAAACATATATATGAAACCTGGGAAGGGGCAAGATTTCTTAATAAATATCTTTAGTTTTGGTGTTATGACTGAGGGAGGAAGTTGATCTCACCCTACCCCACATGTCATATGCCTTACTCCATATCCATGTTCCTGGGTCCAATCTATGCCATTTCCAGGTAGTTATAGAATGGACTCCCTAAGAAGGGCCACAAGTGCCCATGAGCTTTAGCTTAGCAAGTGCCATTACTGAGGGATGGCATTATAGGAAGATTACACCAACCAGCGCTCCTCAACAGCAACGCATTTCCTTTTCAATACCTTCAATTGACCATTTCTCTTTATATAGCTCCCACCAGAAGCACACATGATCATTACCATATTACATGAAAATTAAGAACTGGAGTGTACCCTTCTACATGTAGCCACATACTATACTGCTCACAGAGTTCTTTCAATCGGCCCAGTTTGTCAGTATGGCCTGCTCCTGGCGTACCTGTATTGAAAGAAAACCACCAAATTACGTATTGCTAAGTAAATGTTAAAATATTGTTCATTAGAGGTTGTACAATGACCTATCTCCTTGCTGTCTTTCTCTCGTCTCCAACCTAACTTGCTATATTATTTATCTCGTCTCCAATGAATCTTGCCATACCTATAAGCCGCTCTGAGTCCCCTTCAGGGTGAGAAGAGCAGAGCAGAAATACAGTAAATAAATAAATATTACTGCTACCAAAAAACCCCCCAGATTATGATCAGCATTGTTGCATAGAGCACCTCATGCAGTCTTATGGATTTCGGTACTTCGGGCACTGACAATCCTGATCCTAAATCTTTGCAAAAGTTGATCCCTGCTTCACCAGGGGGTCCTCCTTATTTCCAGCACCCAGGGAAAGGGGAAAAGAAGGGAGGCAACGTGGAAGCCCACTGATAGAGGCCTTCATTGTTTAGCTATGTCTCCCTAGTTATGCCTTCCAGTTGGATGAGAATAGGTTGCTGTGAGCTTTCCAGACTGTATGGCCATGTTCCAGAAGCATTCTCTCCTGATGTTTCACCCACATCTACAGCGGGCATCCTCAGAGGTTGTGAGGTCTGTTGGAAACTAGGCAAGTGGGGTTTATATATCTGTGGAATAATGCTCAGGGTGGAAGAAAGAACTCTTCTCTGTTGGAAGCAAGTGTGAATGTTGCAATTGGCCAGCTTGATTAGAACTGTATAGCCGGGCAGCTTCAAAGCCTGGCTGTTTCCTGCCTGGGGGAATCCTTTGTTGGGAGGTGTTAGCTGGCCCTGATTGTTTCTTGTCTGGAATTCCCGTGTTTTCTGAGTGTTGCTCTTTATTTACTGTCCTGATTTTAGAGTTCTTTTAAATACTGGTAGCCAGATAAACCCCACTTGTCCAGTTTCCAACATTGGAAACTAGGCAACCTCAAAACCTCTGAGGATGCCCACCATAGATGTGGGTGAAACGTCGGGAGATAATGCTTCTATAACATGACCAAACAGCCCGGAAAACTCACAGCAACCCAGTAATTCCAGCCATGAAAGCCTTCGACAACACATGGATGAGAATGCTTTGGCTTTAGATAGAATTCCAGATTTTATTTAAAAGAAGGGAACTTTTACACTCAGGACTGATTATTTTTTTTATATAGTACAGAAGAGCATTCCTCAATATAAGCCTCTACCTAAAGTAACAACATCCTCAAATTGGGTTTATTAGCTTAGTAAGAATGAGGTTTGATAATGACAAAGCATTTGAATGTTGCAACCCGTTAATTCACATTCATTCACAATAATAATCTGAAGGGTTCTTGGGCAGAGAGAGGTAGAAATAGCTACATACCAGCATTGGCCACTAGTAATATTGGCAGCTTCCCGGATTCAATGTCATCCTTAATCAGTCTATCCAACAATGCAACGTCCTGTTATCAAATAGAGGGGAAAATATTTTATATGCAAAAAAAGAAAAAAAGAAAAGACAAGGTGCCTCTTTCATTTTTAAAGCAAAATCAAACTTACCATTTGGTGCTGAGAACCAAACATAGTGTTACAAGGCACATGACACATACAGGAGAGGGGTAAGCCAAGCTGAGGAGGAAAGAGAGGCAAAAATGTTAGTTCTAGCTTGATTTGTTAACTTCAGGAATCCATTTTACATTTGTTCATTGAAATATACACACGGGGTTTATACTGAGTGGTGAGCAGCCCATCAGTTGCTTTTGGCCCAGATTTTGTGGATGCTTCCAAATTAAAATGAGTTTAGTAGCAAGTAGTTTTTCCTGTTTCCAGCACTAGGACTTGTGGCAGTTTCTTCTCTTTCACACAAGCAAGCCCTTACATTTGAAACAAAGTGACTTTTTAAAAGGCATCAACAATATTCAGACTGATAAAATGTCAAATGTCGGAGGGAGCCCAAGAGCAAGACCACCTCAAAATAATGTGGGAATCAGATTGTAATAAAGTAATACACCCTCAAAACTGGAAAGAAATGTGGAACATGTGTATATTAAAAATATGTCAATAAGAATAAAAGAGAATTATTACAAAGTGGTGTGAAGATGGTATCTCACACCAATTAGACTAAATCAAATCGACAAGAAACATTCTAAACTGTGCTGGAGGGGCTGTCAAGAAACTGGCACATATATACACATGTGGTGGTCTTGTAAATATGTTCAAAAATTTTGGGGAAATGTATTTCAAGAAGTAAGAAGAATCACCCAGACAGAGATAACAGGAACACCGGAGACAGCACTACTGTCATTTATTGATAATGTTAATATACCAAAAGAACTAAAAGAATTAATTGCCAATCTGGTAACAGCAGCAAGATTGTTAATAGCTAAAAAATGGAAATAAGGAGGGGAATGTCAACTGGAAGAGTGGTATCGGGAGATCTGGGACGTTGCAATAAATGATAAACTGACAGGAAACATAAAGGTTAAAAGAGGATTATTTAAAAAAGATGATTTTGGGAAGATTTGGGGGAAATTGATAGATTATGTATATATAGAAGGTAAAGGGACCAAACCTGTAATAGTAACAACAAATTTTTGGAAATAAGTATTATAATTGGCTGGTCTGAGGTGAAGGGTCAGCACTGGGTGATAGGACAATATGTAATGAAGCCGAAGGATGAAATATTATAGGCAATAAGACATACATGTTCTGTATAAGTTGTTAAGGGAAAGTGTTAAGTATAACAATGTTTAAATACTGAATATGTTAAAACTACAATAAAATAAGAGCTTCAGATTGAAAAAAAAATGTCAAAGCACACAGAAGAATGTAGCAAAGTTGTGATGATAGCCACATTAGATTCAAAGCAGAATATGCTTTTAAATAGACCAGGGGTCCCCCAAAAAGGCCTGCGGGCTGGATGTAGCCCTCCAAAACCATTTAACCATGCGCTAAACTTTATACTTAGGGTTGCCCTAGCCATCTTGGATAGTAGTATTTCCAAGCTTTGAAGATAAGAACCAACACATTCTATTCTACCTGATTGCAAAGAGACTGGCCTAAGCCGGACCTGGCTGCAGAGCTAATGTATATCACTGGTTGTTTGGTATATAGTACATTAAAGCCTTCGGTAGTATAGTCTTCATAGCGTGAATGAATAACAAGTCTGCAGATTTTTAGAACGCCGTCACGGTCATCTTCATGGTAATATGCTGAGCCATTTTCAAATCTGTAATATAAAATAATTAAACATGAACTTCATGAGAAGATACCACCTTGCTCATATTGCATCACATTATTAACATTTAAGTATTTATCTATTTACTTTTCTCCCTTTTCTCCCACTGATGGGACTCACAGCAGCTATGTTGCTATGTACCCTTAAACTGTGATTGTGATGTGAAGTCACTCCCTGTTTCAAAAAAGAAACACGCCTGTTCTAAAGCAAAACTGAACACATCCTCTGCAGAGAACATTGCCTTGTTAAGCTTTTTTAAAAAATCCTAATGTATGACTTACAGGGGTGGGGAAAAATATACTATATATAAAACTGCATTTTGGCATCCATTATTTATATTCCTTGTAATGGCCCTGGTGGCACAGTAGGTTAAATCGTTGAGCTGCTGAACTTGCTGACCAAAAGGTTGGTGGCTTGAATCCAGGGAGTGGGGTGAGCTTCCGCTGTTAGCCCCAGCCAACCTAGCAGTTCAAAAACATGCAAATGTGAATAGATCAATAGGTACCGCCCTGGCAGGAAGGTAACGGCACTCCATGTAGTCATGCTGGCCACATGACCTTGGGAGGTGTCTACGGACAACAGTGGCTCTTCGGCTTCCCCTAGAGTCAGACACGACTAGACTTAATGTCAAGGGGAAACCTTCACCTTTACCTTAATGCCACTTTTAGAACAAATATAGTATACCCCCTAATGCATCTTAAGTGCTTTAATTATATAGGTTGCTTGTTGAATAACATACATAGATATGCACACACTACAGTAATTAACAAACATATTGCTCTTGATATTTCTATCTTGAATCAAGGCAGAAGTGCCAGTGGTTTGCATTTTGATTACACGCACATCTACGTGCAGAAACACACGTATGGTCGTTTAAAATCATTTGCAAGCTTCCTTGAGTCGCACTTATTGAGAAATGGAAGAAGGGCAGAGAAGAGCAGAAGACATTAAAACTGCAAGATACCTGAAGAGCCTACACAGCCATAAAGTTGTATCAGAAAGGATCCTAGTTGTAAGTTTTCTCAGTCTCTCTCTGTCCAGCACTGAAATGTAAGCTGCCAGGCTGTGTCCTAAAAGAGCCATGTGACCCTTTTCGCCAACATTCTGAAGCCTACAAGCCAGAAACCCATGAGAAATTAAGATCAACAAAATCATCATCAATACATGAAAATTATCACCAATAACCTATACAGGCATCAATAATTCTTATTTAACAAGTACCGGTAAGACTGTAGTGATTCTTCATCCTCATCTCCATGCATAAGGTTCTGAACCAGCTGCAGGATGCTTACCATGTCTTGCCCACTAAAGGAAGGAAGTAAAAAATAAGATTCTTGGAATAACTGCAAAATAAGGTCAGTTGAATATAACAGAAAATGAGCTTCCAACAGTTTATAGTAAGTGGCTTTGGATGCCTACATCAGCATTGCAGCACATTATAAACATAGCATCTTAAACTCTGAACCAATAATGTGCATTATGGTACTGTAACACAGCAGAATGATACTCTGGTGACCCTGAAAACACTACGGATACTTCTTTTTTCATACTCTGGTTCATTATAAACACACACACACACACACACACACACACACACATGTATTTGCATTGAGCTCTTATTGGCAGGAACAAGAGGAATGTCTAAAATTACTGGTTTGTACTATATGTCAGAATAACATGGAACAAGAGGTAGTCTATTTTGCTAATGTTTGGGTGGAAGAGTATCAGCCACCAATCTATCAAGCTCAGTTTTGACACCTCTGAACAAATCTTGGCCACATCAGAAGTATAATACCTGCCTTATCAGACCAATATTTCGTATAGCCCAGGACTTGCCACAATCACATTACTTTTTATATGCTCATGATATGCAGCAAAAAGGACTTAAGAATTACTCAAACTAGTCTTGCATTGAGTGACAAACTGCAGAAAATACTAACCATATTCTATTTCAAGCAACCCAACTGTAAACAATGAATTATGAAGGTGGCTTGTTGAAACTAGCTATAATTAGTTTTAAGCCTTATGTTTAACATGAAAACTAAAAGTCTTCTAACCCTTCCAAATAGTTATGCTGGAAGTAGAAGGGAAAAAAACAATAAGGAGGATTGTTGTGGTTTTGCACAAGTTGCCCTTGAGCATAATTCATGCCAGAAAAATGGCCATTGTCTTCCAGAAGAGGTTGTGACAGCTGTCAGCCTGAACAACTTCAAGGCAGGATTAGACAGATTCATGGATACTAAGTGTATCGGTAGTTACTGAAAAGGACATTCAAGTGCCACCTCGGAGTTGGTTGAGGTAGGCAGGATTTCCCTGGGTACTGGTTTTGGGGGGTCGGGAGCAGGTCAGGGTTTTGCCCTCCCTTCTGCTCGAGATCCCCGTGTACAACTGGGGGCCACTGTGTGATACAGAATGCTGGACTAGATGGGCTGAGGTCTGATTCAGCATGGCTCTTCTTATGTTCTTATGTTCTTATGTCTAATTTCTAACAAAGATTTCAGACAGGATTGCTTTCATAGTCCTAATGGCTGAGATTCAGAACCATGAGGAACCCAACCTGGAAACATCTGAGTGCAAAACATTGCTCTAGCAACTGAATCAGTCTCATCATAGATCAAAATCATATCTGACTTCCAAAAACTAAAAAACTATCTACATATAGGGGGAGAGAAAATAAAAGAAACAGGGATTCATGACTATATCACCCACCTGCCTTGAAGTGGACCAGGAATATCTTTTCTTGTATACTTTTTTTCGTTTTCTTCCTCCACTTTCCTAATTTAAACATACAACCATGTGAGTAAATTTACAGGCTGTTGATGCAAACAAAATTTCCACTATATCTTGATTTAGAAATAAAAATATCCATATTCAAGCAGCTGAATGACATTTGAAATATTGACTATGATCTCGTTTCATGATTCATTAAGAAATTTCAGCAATACCTAGCAGTTTAATTTAGTAATGCAATCATTACAATTTTCAAATAAGTTTTGTAAAACCTTTCAGCCAATGGGAATTTGATATGTCATTTATGTAAATTCTTTTGATTCAATGAGTCACTTTAGTGCAGACTAACAATTGGGTTAGGTCAAAATTTGCTATAAAAGCCAAAGTTCAGGCCTACAAAGTTTATAGAACTGGAAATGCAACCTTGATGGTAAACACACCTCTTGAACATATGGTTGGAAATATTTAACTAAAAGTTGAATGATCCCACAATGCTTCATTTGCTTCTACTTTATTTGTTATCATCATTAAATATAGCATATAATGCCAATTAATCCTTCACATGCAACATCAAAACTCTGCTTTATTCACAGCTACAGCATCTGCAAGGAAACCTGCAAACTATCCCTGTCTTCAGCAAAGGCTTAAGACAGAAAAGCTCTTTATGTACTGCAACTTACTATTTACGCTTTGTTTGTTTGTTTTTAAAGATAAAGCAACTTTGGAGTGAAGGCCTTTGCTCAACACATTGTCTGACTATGAATGCCAGTGACTGAGAATTGGCACAGCCTCACTTGAATATCTCTGCCCTCAGGCTTTGTGTCTTAGAGATTTATTTATAGTTATTTTGTTTGGAATATATTTCTCAGCCTACAGCAACCACACTGGCTAGACCAGAGACTCTGAGAGCATTGGTCCAACTGTGCCTGCTACAATTAATGTCAGCTGACACAATGAAGGATGACAGAGGGAGGAAGACTCTCTTATTTTATGTTGTCCTTTTACCTCCAACAACAATTTTATACACAGATATTAAGTCAGGAAGGGGGTCCAAAACTTTCCATTCCCATTACCCTTTACCTGTCCTAATTTTCCTGAAATGTATTGCCCAGCTTAACTTCCCAGTTCCAAATCTAGAATTGCAGGTAAAATAGTCTTATTTATTAAACACTAGCTAGCTACATAGTTTTTTAGTTCCTGGTATTTCACATACCAGGAACTAAAAATATCCATTACAAGTCAAGAAAGGGACAAGCCTATAATTTTAATATAGCCAAATAATATAGATTTCCAGCTTTGCTAACATGAATGAAAACATTACAATCAGCAATATCCTTGCTACAACCCTAACTGTTCATCAATGCTTTTTTACCAGTAAGTACCTTTGATTATCTTCAAGCAGCTTCATAGCCTCATTGAGATTCTTTCCCATTTCTGCTAAGGTAGAATCAACCATCTGGTTAAAAGAAGAAGAAAATGCTCACGTTAGTCGCATAAGCCACTAAACTTGTTACATACCCAAATGACATAAATTAAGTAGACAGCCTCTCGCTTGGCTCTAAGTTTTCTTTTATCAAACTTTGTTTTCCAAATATTTTCAGACTATTCTTGGTTTAATCTGTGAATGCAAAACATATGGATACAGGGGCTGCCTCTACCTGTTTTCTCAATATGAAGCACACTCCTCTTACTACAGGCATATAATAACAGAACGATATAACTCCTACTTCCTTATTTGATCGAAGTTTATTTAGAAATATATGTGTATTTTATTATATTTGCTTCTGCTTCCTTGTTCTACAGAGCTGCTTAGTAAAAAAAATCAGTTATCAGATGTTTTTAACTAAAGCCACCAGGATGTTACGATAACAACAGAAGACTTTGAAGTTGGGGACTTGACATGCCACAAAACAGATTTTCATTATAATGTAATGTATAATGTATAATTATCAGCAACAGTAACCCATTTCCTTACATTACAGATCAGTGAGGTATCTATTCGAAAAGTTAAGAACACAGGAAGAAAATAAAATCATCTGGCTTGATGACTGACCTTACTATTAAAATGTGTATAAGGTGGGAAAAGTTTCATAAGCAAGACTGACATAAAAGTACAAATGTTTTACAAATGCACACATACAGTCAAGATAATCTAGATCCGGCACAGTCTGACTTCAGGCCTTGGTCACCTTAGTGGATGATCTACACCGGGAACTAGACAGGGGGAATGTGTTCCTGTTGGTTCTACTGGACCTCTAAGCTGCCTTTGATACGATAGACGATGGTATCCTTCTCAATCACCTAGCGGGAATGGGCCTTGGGGGTACTGTTTTACAGTGGCGCCAGTTCTTCCGAGAAGGCCGTTCTCAGGTGTTATTGGGGGACACATGCTTGGCCCCACAATCATCGTCTTGTGGGGTTCTGCAAGGGTCTGTTCTGTTGTTTAACATCTACATGAAGCCAATGGGAGAGATCATCTGGAGTTTTGGAGTTTGATGTCATCTGTACACAGGTGATGTTCAACTCTATCACTCCTTTCCACCTACTACTAAGGAGGCTGTTCAGGTCCTGAATCAGTGCTTGGCAGCTGTGACAGTCTGGATGAAGGTAAACAAACTGAAACTGAATCTAGACAAGACAGTGGTACTTCTGGTCAGTTGTAAGACCAAACAGGGCATAGGGTTACAGCCTGTGTTGGATGGGTTTACACTCCTCCTGAAAACTCAGGTTCGCAGCTTGGGTGTTCTCCTGGACTCATCGCTAAGCCTGGAGCCCCAGGTCCCAGCGGTGGCCAGGGGAGCATTCACACAATTAAAACTTGTGTGCCAGTTGTGGCTGTACCTTGGGAAGGCTGACCTGGCCATGGTAGTCACGCTCTCGTTACATCCCGTATGAACTACTGCAATGTGCTCTACATGGGGTTGCCTTTGAAGACTGTTCAGAAACTTTAAATGGTCCAACGGGTAGCAGCCAGATTGCTCACCGGAGTGGCATTCAGGGAGCATGCAACCCCTCTGTTACGCCAAATCCACTGGCTGCCAGTTTGCTACTGGGCACAATTCAAAGTGCTCGTTTTAGCCTATAAAGCCCAGCTTACCTGTCCAAACATATCTCTCCCTATGAACCATTTAAGAGTTTAAGATAGTCGGGGGAGGCTCTGCTCTCGGTCCCGCCTTCTTCACAGGTATGATTGGCAGGGCCTTCTCAGTGGTGGCCCCTTGGTTGTGGAACATCCTCCCCAGAAATGTTAGATCAACCCCCAACCTCTTGACCTCCCAGAAAAAAAGTGAAAATGTGGCTATTTGAACAAGCCTTCGGAATCTAATGCTACAGTCAAATATGGTATTAGACAAAAGTGAACATTGGAATGGCTCAGAAGACGATTTATGGACAATGAGACTAACAATGAAGGCATTGGTTTTATATGTTTAATTGAATGCATTTTAATTATGTTAATTGTATATTGTTAGGCATCAAATTGCTGCCTGGTTGTAAGCCACCTTGAGTCACCTTCGGGTTCAAGAAAGGCGGGTTAGAAATATCATAAATAAATAAATACATGCAGACAATGCTCTCATCCAACAAGCACTCCTTATAACTGTAAAGGGGAGACATCTACTGCATCTAATGGTGGCGAGAGGGAGGACTACATAATTACATGCATTTCCTCAGTGGTCCCTTTCTTATTGATAGCCATTCTAGCAATTGTATACAAACTTGAGTCACAGGGTACAAACAGCCCAAATACACAAATAAATAAAGCAAGTAGTGGGACATTAAAGGGAAACTTTTGTGTTGGCAGAGGAGACCCTTTGGTGTTATCTTTCCTAAAACACTTCTATTGTGATTGTGTCTGGGTCCCCCCCCCCTTATTATTGTTATTATTTTATTGTAATGTTGCTTTATGTATTTTATGTTACTGTATTGAAATGCATTTCTGGGCTTGGCCTCATGTAAGCCACCCCAAGTCCCCTTTGGGGAGATGGTGACGGGGTACAAATAAAGTTTATTATTTATTATTATCATGTTATTCTTCCACCTCAAATTGGAAACCCGACAGCTCAGTGGGATATTTTCTGAATTATACTGGTTAGGAAGGACAATGGCAATAAAGTAAATGCCAACATGTCACCCCACCTATTTGAAGAAAGTTGGACTTTGCAAATGTGGACAAACCAGTTTGAAATCCTGATTCTAGAATTACACCAATGCTTCCTGTTCTTTTGTTTTTTCTTATGGGCCAACACAGCAGCTTATGCTTTTTTTGTTATAGTCAGTGTTGATTAAGGTTAGCAGACCAAAATAAAGAAAAATACATTTTCTTTTTCAGCGCAACTGCTTGTGTTCATTTACATGTTTAGAGCAATAAATTCATGTCTACAGTAAATCCAATTGTTATTCCCAAAGAAAGGAAGCCCACTGAGTTGATGGAATTTACAAAGCAGCTGACTTATGTTCCCATTGACTCAATTGGTGTACTCTAGTTGGGACTAAAAATTAGATTTAGATTCAAATTCACCATAATAAACAACTGTAACCAGACATGTTTTAACCAGGTACTAGTCTGAACATTAAATAAAATAATCTTCACAATAGAGACTGGCAACACAGAGAATAGAAATAATAATAATAACTTTATTTCCAAACCAACCTTGCTTCCCGAAGGGACTCAGGGAGAGCTACACACAGGCAAATATTCAATGTCCTAAATCAGGGCTGTCCAACTGGCGGCCCGGGGGCCGTACACGCCCCCCCAGCCTGTTGGACACGGCCCCCGCTATGCCCCCGGCCGCCATTTTTTAAATTTTTTTTTTAAAAATCTATTTTTTCTTTTTTAAAAAAAATGGCGGCCGGGGAGGGGGGGAGCCAGCTCCTCCTCCCTGCGCTGCCCTCTTCTTCCCTCTCTCGCCGGCGCCGATGCAAACCGGATCGCATCGGCGCCGGTGAGAGGGAAGAAGAGGGCGGTGCAGGAGGAGGAAGTGAGCCAGCTCCTCCTCCCTGCACCGCCCCTCCATCCCTCTCTCCGCGCCGCCGCTGCGAGATCGCAGCGGCGGGGGGGGGAGGGGAGGAGGAGGCGGGGCAGGGAGAAGGAAGGGGGCCACCTCCTCCTCCTTGCCTTGCCCCCTCCATCCCTCTCTCCGCCCCGCCGCTGCGATCCGGTTAGCAGCGGCGGGGGGGGGGGGGGGGAGGGGAGGAGGAGGAATCCTCCCTTCCTCCTCCTCCTCCTTCACGGCGCCGCTGGTGTCCCAATCGCCGGGGCGCCGGGGAAGGAGGAGGAATCCCCCCGCCCTCCTTCTCCTTCCCCGACGTCGCGGCGATTGGGACACCGGCGGTGCCGGGAAGGGCGGGAGGGAGCGAGGGGGCAGGCCTTCCAGGGAGGCCTGCGGGAGAGTTTTCGCCCGGCTCTCGCGTCCCTCTGACCAGAGGGACACGAGAGCCGGGCGAAAAACCCTCCCGCAAGCCTGGATGGCTCGCGGGGAAGCGAGAACCGGGCGCTCGCTTCCGTGAGCCATCCAGGCCTGCGGGCGAGGGGCGGAGCCGCGGAAGCTTCCTCGCGGCCGACCTCTCCCCCAAAGTGTCACAACAGCTGTTGTGATGCTTTGGGCGAGGGGCGAGCCACGGAAGGCTCCCGTGGCTCCTCCTTCTCTCCCAAAGCGTCACAACAGCCTCGGAAGTGGGCGAAATCGCCCGCTTCCAAGGCTATTGTGACGCTTTGGGAGAGGAGGCAGAGTCGCATGGCCGGGGGCGTGGCCGGGGGCGTGCCCGGGGAGCACTCACCAGAAGTCCGGCCCTTGGGTCGGCAGAAGTTGGACAGCACTGCCCTAAATAAATATAAACTTATCAAAAATCCAAAGTAATGCAAAATAATAACAATAAACTTATAACAAAAGAATTAACAACGAAATGAAAACAGAATAAAAATAATCCAGTAAGACATAATAACACTAATAACATGAATTAACAATAAAAACATGTACCGTGTAAAACAATTAAAATACAATTAGAAATGGCTATCGCAGGTGTTCACTTAAAGTGTATCATAGCTGCCATGAGGTAGAAATAGGTTAGCCAGCAATCTGATGGCATTAATTTGAAGTGTCCTAGATCTCCTCTTCTCCATACACTAAAGTGCAAAAGTGCATTTTCAAGAGTTTTTTTTAAAGAAGAGGAAGGTGGGGGCCATTTTTATTTCTTTAGGTAGGGAGTTCCAGAGACAGAGAGTGATTGTGGAGAAGGCCTCCTCTCTCGTTCCCACCAGCCAATGCTTGAGACGGGGGTGGGACCGAGAGTAGGGCCTCCTCCGGGGACCTCAGTGCATGAAATGTCCTAGATAGGGAGATGCAATCAGACAAATAGCCTGGACCCAAACTGTTTAGGACTTTATAGGTAATGACCAGCACTTTGTATTTAGTCTGGAAGTGGACTGACAACCAGTGGAGCTGCTGTAGCATGGGAGTGGTTCTCTCCCTGTACAGAGCCCCAGTTAGTAACCTGGCTGCCGATCTTTGGACCAGTTGTAGCTTCCGAACTATCTTCAAAGGCAGCCCCACATAGACAGCGTTGCAGTAGTCCAAACGGGATGTGACTAAAGCATGGACTACCATGGTGAAGTCTGGTGTCTCAAGGTACAGGCGCAGCTGGTGCTCAAGTTTTAACTGTATGAAGACGCTCCTAGCCACTGCTGACAACTAGGCAAATGAATGTTCACATTTCACTGGGTCCTATACTTAAAGTCCTCTCCATTGGCGCCCCCTTTTCGTGGGGGAGAGGCTTGTGAAGTTGTGAGCTATGCTGGCGGTGGCATAATAGCCACCGGTAGGGCCTCTCATGCCAGACAGGTCAAAACCGAAGGGTCTGACAAAGAGCGTCAAAGGGCAGGATGGGCTCTCTAGCCTTTTGGCAACCATCCTAAGAGAAGGAAAACTCTAATTTCAAACCCGGGCAGATGGTGCTCGTCTAACCCTATAAGGTCAACCATCTAGAGAAGGTAACCTACGACCTGAGGACCTCGCTGCCACCGTCCCAGCTTGCTAGGCCCAGGCAGACGAACCTTTGGTTTAAAGGGTGAGGCCAGTTCTGTGCACACTGCGCTCCACCAGAAAAGTCCATTGCACAGGCTCGAAGGACACATCCAACCTCCTTGGTCATCAACATGCTTGTGGAAAGCATTGGATAAGTCCTTCCTAAGAATCTTTGTATGCGAAGATACTTAAAGTATTTCAATCCCTTCTAAAAAGGTCAAGTTCCTCCAAAACCATCATTCCCCATAGCAACTATTTGGCTTCTGACCCTGTTTAACAGATTTGTAGTTATACAAAAAAGTAAAGAAGGACCTACAGAACAAAATACACTGAACACAATAATCAAAAATAATCATAAAAATCAATTTATGTCAGAATGGGGGGGAAACCACTAGTTTCAAATGCACAAGGGGATTTAGATTTGTGTATTTCTCCAAGAGAAGCTCTTAAATGCTAAAACTCAAAAAAAAATATGCTAAAAGTAGTGGGAAAGGTGATATTTACCAATCAATTGTGATAAGGTACAAGTGTGGCATGTGGCTATTCTTTAAATGAAAAATACACATAATCGGATGACAAGGCCTCTCTTGTGGAAACAGCCACTACCCATCACCATCATATTGATCAATCCCAGCTATAGAATTCCACATGTGCCACACACCTGAGCTTTCTTCACTTACAGCATCTAAAATGAATTATTCTCTATACAGTATATAGCTACACAAACTTCAGATATAAATGTTGCGGGTGGAGAATAAGGATAGTTCATTGGACTAGTAGAATTATTTCAGTTGTTTGATGATATGTAAAGTTGGCCTTGTCTACAATTCAACAACTGCTTTTGTTGCAGCAGCTTATCCGCTAATGAGAAGGCAACCCAAAAGGGATTGTTAAAGACTAATTCATAAAACAAGGCAACATCAAACCTCTGAATTCTAACTGGTATGTTTGTTAAAATCATAGCCATTAGTTTATTGTTAAGGATATAATATTCTGAAAATATTCTGAAAATATGTGAATATAAACCAGCAAATCATCATGGTTACAACTGTAAACTAGTTAAATACAAAACAGAGAAAGAACATGTAAGTCCAACTATAAAATACATTGGTTGTGATTAAGAAAGGTATGTATGTCTTCGAAGAAAAATGTTTATTAAGAGATACGTATCCAGCAACAAGAATAAAGGTGTCTTTCACTTTGTGTAAAAACAGGAACCACCAATGCCTAAATAACACACATAGCCAGATAGGCGTAAGTGTTAGTAAACATGAACTTTAATAATAATAATAATAATGTTTACTGATTTTAGACCCTGCTTTTAGACTTCCGCTCTATGGAAGTAGAACTCAATGAAATACATAAACATTTAAATGAAACATTAAAGCATGTTCTACACTGACAATGCACTGCACATGCATCTCTAGCAAGACCCATGTTTGGCTTATGGTCTGCTAAGACTCCTAGATCTCTTTCTGTTTTCAAGTCCGGTGTCCCCCAACCTATATCTGTGATTTCCTTTTTATTGTCAAAGTGTAGTACTGTACATTTTTCCTGGCTGAAATTCATTTTGTTAGTTTTGGCCAACTAGCTCTCTAATCTGTGAAGGTCATTTTGTCCTCTGGAGTATTGGCAACCTCTCCTAATTTGGTGTCATACGCAAATCAGATCAGCATGCTCTCTATTTCATCATCCAAGTCACTGATAAAGATGTTGAATAGCACTGGGCCCAGGGCAGAATCCTGTGGCCCTTCACTGGTAATTTCTCTGAATGAAGAAAAGCCATTCGCTCTGTTTGGTCGGCGATCTATAACAGAATGTAATCTAGGCCACTGCTTCTTAAACTGTGGGTCCTGACCTGAGGTCCCTTTGGGTCAATGCTGGTGTCCCAAAAATTGGACAACAGGAGGTTTTCCGAACAACACTGAGCTTTAGACATTTACAAGAATCCATTGTGCAGTATTTACAAGTGGACTCTGCAAAAGTTGTACCTCTTAAATAGAAAAATCAGCCTGTTTAGCAAGAGCTACAAATACTGATTTCTGATCAATAAATGTTTGGCTTTTTATAATTATTCTATACTAGGTTAGGTATCCAGCGATGCCTGGGATAGATAATTTGTAGTGGTATTTAGTAGAAAAAGCCAGTCTTTGTTTCTGCAAATGTGGTTTAGATCCACCGCGAATAGGATTTGCAGTGGTCTCTGGTGGATGTGGGTGTATGTACTGCAACTTCCATCAACCATACTACCCAAACACCATCAGGACTTAAAGTTGGTTATTGGGGGTCTGTGTGCCAAGTTTGGTGCAGAGCTATTGTTGGCGGAAGTTACAGTGTTCTCTGGAAGTAGGAGCCATTTGGGAAAATACATACAAACATAGATACATACATACGCTCACTTTCATTATAGACTAGCTTAAGTATCCAGCATATGAGGATCAAAGTAACCAAAGGAAAATAATCTCCAAATGGTATAGAACCCCCTTCTATTAGCTCACATAATGGGAAATATTTCCAACAAGTGTTGGCATAATTGTGAGGGAATGTATTCATTCTCCCACATGTGGTGGGATTATAGAAAAATTCAGAACTATTATAGTAAAATAAGACATGTAATGGAAGAAATAATAGGGAAAGAATTAAAGTGGGAGAAAGCCAGATTCATGACTCTCACTATAGCGGCAAAGGAAGATAACAATAATTGGACAGAAATCCTAAAATATATGACAGCCACAATACAGGCTATGATAGCCTGAGGATAGAAAGAGAATACAAGATGGAGTTTAGAAACTTGGTGGGCATTTCCATCGGAATATATAATCAAGGATGTCATTAATCAAAGGAAAAACAAGTATATAAATAGTCATAAAAATAATCATACAAAACAAGACTGGTACAGGAAATGTTCTATTCTAATCAACAAAATAAACTGAGATGATAGATACAGCATTTTGAAACAGGCTTTCCACACAGCTAAACTGATGCAATGACACAATTTAGAAATTGCTGTTCCAGGAGGGAGGGGGGAATGGGGAAGAGGGTATGGGTAATGGGTAACACACAACTAAGGGATGTATAAAGTGTCATATAAGGTAAGTTTACTTTGAGAATAATGTATACCAAAATAAGACTTGTTAATTAACGGGATGTATCAACTAAAAAAAAAAAGCTTAGGTACTCAGCAATGCCTAGGTTAGGTTTTCTTATAATGATAAGCATTAAAAGAATCATTGCTGGGTTTTGGATTTTAAGAATTGACCCATTAGAAAAGGCATAAGAATATGAGTAAACTATAACTTTCATCATCATCTGTCATTGTTCCAACCCCACCAGTATTCAAAGTTGGGTCTGTGTACAATGTTTAGTCCAGAGCCACCATCTTTTGAGTTCACACTGTTCTTTTGATTGTGGGTGAACAACAACTCCCAAAATAATGTGTGTGTGTGTGAGATATATATAGTATATAGTAATATTACTATAGTAATACTGAGTCTGCCAGGAGAAAGGCAGCATAGAAATTTCCGAAATAAAGAAATAAAATATTGTAGTAGTAATAATAATAATAAAATAATGTAATAATAATATATTGAATTTGTATATAGTAATAATATATTATAATAATCAATGTATAATAAACTGCAATATATATATAATATACTAATAATATATTGTAATAATAAATTCAAGTAATGTATATATATGTGTGTAATAATATATTGTAAATGTATATGCACAATGCATTGTGATATATATACACACTTCAGTCATAATAATGCAATATAATATATAGCTTGACTTTTAATATATACAATACAGGAATTATATCTATATCTACATCTATATATATAAGTATTAATAATATATTGCAATATATATATATACACAATATGTCATAATAATGCAATTATATCTATAGTAGTAACATATTGTCACATATACATATAATATAGTAATAATATATTAGAACATATATATCATATAGTAATAATTTAGTGTCATAGTAATATATGCCTAATTTAGTAGTAGTAATACAGTAACAATATAATAATAATATATATCATATAGTGATAATATCATGCAGATATAGATCTAGGTCAGGCCTGGGCCAACTTTGGCCTTCCAGGTGTTTTGGACTCCAATTCCCACAGCCGGTAGGCTGTTAGGAATTGTGGGAGTTGGAGTCCAAAACATCTGGAGGGAAGGCCTAAGTAGGCTCAGGCCTAATCCTAGCCTGTGGGGAGGCCCCCTTCCCTCAGAGCTGGCGCTACCCCGACAGAAAGGCCTACCTTGCCCTTCTCCTCCCGGGCGCTCTCCATGGCTCTCCTTGAGGACTTCCGCCTTCCTCACCCGGCTCCACGTTGGCAGCGCTGACGGAAGAGAACTGGCGCGCTCGCCTAGGAGACAACTCCGCGGAGCCTTTACGGCCCTCGCAGGGTTCCGTAGCGTCTCCTGTCAGGGAAATAAAAAAAATATAGGCGTGTTCACCTAGGAAACAACGCGGTGGAGGTTTTGAGGCCCTCGCTGGCTTCCGTAGCTAATTTGATAGCAGCTGCCTCGATATCACAGGCTTCAGGACGGATTGGGAGGAATGTACCAAAATTTTCAAAAGGGGACAACCCCCCCCCCAATTCCAATTTTTACAGAATTAGAAGTGTCCACTAATGACAGGGGAGTTTCTTGCGGTGGTTGTTGTTTTGGCCAATCACTGTCAAATCCCCGGAGCGTTCCCTGAGCGCCCCTCTCCACTTGGTACATTCCTCAAATCTCGGGAGGCGGGCTGGCAGCGTACTGCGCCTGCGCACGGGGCGGCCAGGCGAGTCGCCCTTCAGGTGCAGGGTTGAGGCCACATCCTTTGGTTACGTGTTGTCGAAGGCTTTCGTGGCCGGAATCATTGAGGTACTGTAAGTTTTTCGGGCTGTCTGGGCGTGTTCTAGAACAGGCCTGGGCAAACTTGGGCCCTCCAGGTGTTTTGGGCTTCAACTCCCACAATTCCTAACAGCCGGTAGGCTGTTAGGAATTGTGGGAGTTGAAGTCCAAAACACCTGGAGGGCCCAAGTTTATATTCACCTGCTTCGCGTGGGGAGATTTATAAATTTAGAAAAATAAGAAAATCGCCAGTTTAAAATCATGATCCAGGATCAGTCCATTGCCGGTCGCAGAAGTCCCTCACATTCCAATGCTGTGTTTATTGTTCGAAGGCTTGACCCCAAAGCCATGTCTTAATTCCAACTTACCTGTCCGAACGCATCTCTCCCTATGAACCCTCAAGATGTTTAAGATCTCCGGAGAGGCCCTGCTCTCGGTCCCGCCCTTTTCGCAGGCGCGATTAGCGGGGACGAGAGACAGGACCTTCTCAGTGGTGGCTCCTCGGCTTTGGAATGCTCTCCCTAGTGACATCAGATCTGCCCCCTCCCTCCTGACATTTTGTAAGAAAGTTAAGACCTGGCTGTTTGACCAGACATTTGCAGATGAAGCGTAATTACTTAAATTGAGACAAAATGGAAATCGAGTTTAATAATGAGACGCTGAGATTGTGTTTTTTAATTTTAATTGCTAAATTTGTGTTTATATGGTTGTTTTATTAATTGTTGGTGTATTTTATCTGTGGGCAGTTCTTGCCATGTATACATCGCCTCAAGTCGCCTTCGGACTCAGAGGGGCGGTATAAAAATGTAGTAAATAAATAAATAAGTTTTCTTCTGAATACCAGGAGGGAGGGGCAGATCTGATATCATTTGGGAGTGAGTATTATGTACTATTTTTTGTATTTTAACTATTACTTGCTGCCCTGACTCCCTTCTGGGAGGGGGACAAGATATAAGTAATATTTACTATTATTTATTATTAGTAGTGGTAGTAGTAGTGGGTTGCTGTGAGTTTTCCGTGCTGTCTGGCCATGTTCCAGCAGCATTCTCTCCAGACGTTTCGCCCACATATATTTATTTATTTATTTATTTCGGGATTTTACCCCCCTCTTCTCAACCCCCAAGGGGGGACTCAGAGCGGCTTACAGTACGGCACAATTCGATGCCCACATAATAACAATATAAACCCCAAAACACTTCAACAATTAAAATACATTAAAAATACATTAATATACAACTACATTAGCACCATACACATTCACTCTGGATTAAAACAATGTTCAGTCCATAACAACATTGGCCATAATCACCCACTTCCATTAAAAACCAATCTAAAATGCTGCCTTGTGCTGGTGTACGAATGCCTGGTCCCACAGCCAGGATTTTACTTTTTTCCTGAAGGCCAGGAGGGATGTGGTGGATCGTACATCAATAGGAAGTGCATTGCACAGGCGGGGAGCCACCACCAAGAAGGCCCTATCCCTCGTCCACTGTATGTAGCTCCCGTTAGCAATCTGGCTGCCGCCCGCTGGACTAATTGCAATTTTCGAACTGTCTTCAAAGGCAGCCCCACGTAGAGTGCGTTGCAGTAATCTATTCGGGATGTGACCAGAGCGTGGACGTCCGTAGCCAGATCAGACTTCCCAAGGTACGGGCGCAGCTGGTGCACAAGTCTTAACTGTGCAAAAGCTCCCCCGGCCACCGCTGAGACCTGGGGTTCCAGGCTCAGCGATGAATCCAGGATCACTCCCAAGCTGCGAACCTGCGTCTTCAGGGGGAGTGTAACCCCATCCAACACAGGCTGTAACCCTATGCCCTGTTCGGCCTTGCGACTGACCAGGAGGACCTCTGTCTTGTCTGGATTTAGTTTCAATTTGCTAGCCCTCATCCAATCCGACACAGCGGCCAGGCACCGGTTCAAGGTCTGGACAGCCTCCTTGGTGACAGGTGGGAAGGAGTGACAGATCTGGACGTCATCTGCGTACAGATAACACCTTACTCCGAAACTCCGAATGATCTCTCCCAGCGGTTTCTGACAGGCATCCTCAGAGGTTGTGAGGTCTGTTTAAAACTAGGCAAATAAGTAAGGTTTATATATAAGGTTTATATATCTGTGGAATGTCCAGGGTGAGAGAAAGAGCCCTTGTCTGCTTGAGGCAAGTGTGAATGTCACAATTGGCCACCTTGATTAGCATGGAATGGCCTTGTACCTTCAAAGCCTGGCTGATTGCTGCCTGTCAAAGGCACTGCAGACTAATTCAACCTGAGAAATCAGCCATAGCAGAGCACCTGATAAACCAAACTGGACACAGCATCTCGTATTTGAAAACACATAAATGCTGGATCACTCTGGCAACCACCATGTCAGACTACACAGAGAAGCCCTTGAAATCCACAAGCATGTGGACAATTTCAACAGAAGGGGGGGGGGGGACCATGAAAATGAACAAAATCTGGCTACCAGGAATTTTTTAATTTTTTTTTTTAAAACCTCCAAAATCAGGACAGTAAATAAAGAGCAACACTCAGAAAATGGGGAAATTCTGGACAGGAAATGATTAGGGCCAGGTAACACCTCCCAACAAAAAAATTATCCTAGACAGGAAGCAGCCAGGCTGTGAAACTGCATGGCCATTCAATGCTAATCAAGGTGGCCAATTGAAACATGCACACTTGCCTCAAGCAGACAAGAGTTCTTTCTCCCACCCTGGACATTCCACAGATATACAAACACCAATCTCCTAGTTTCTAGCAGATCTCACAACCTCTGAGAATGCCTGCCATATATGTGGGTGAAGCGTCGGGCGAGAATGCTTCTGAAACATGACCATACAGCCCAAAAAACTCGCAGCAACCCAGTGATTCCAGCCATGAACGCCTTCGACAGCACATTATTATTTCCTAATTGGTTCTATCATTTTAAAAAACATGGGGAAAGTGTATTAAACTGCACAAACTTTGTTTTATGAGAAGGACATTCTGTTATAGCAGATTATATTGTTGATTTTTTTTATGGCATTGAATGTTTTTCTTTTATGCTGTGAGCCACGCGGAGTTCTCATGGGGAGATAGGGCGGGATAGAAATACATTACATTATTATACTAGTCGTATATTTTATTATATTATATTAATATGATACTGTTATATTGTTACATTAATTCTTATATATTAACATAACACCATTTATGTCCTGAGTTATAAATGTTGCTGTGAGTTTTCCGTGCTGTCTGGCCATGTTCCAGCAGCATTCTCTCCTGACGTTTCGCCCACATCTATGGCAGGCATCCTCAGAGGTTGTGAGGTCTGTTCAAAACTAGGCAAATGAGTAAGGTTTATGTATCTTTATAATTTGTTCTATGGCAATTTTTTAAAAGCATGGGAAAGTTTATTAAACTCCACAAACTTTGTTTTTTGGGAAAGACATCCTGCTATTTCACATTATATTTTATTATATTTATTATTAAATTGTATTTTAATATATTATATTGTTATTATTATATTTTATTCTTATATTAAATTATATTATAATTATATTATTAGATATTATACTGTGTTACACCATTTTTGTTCCTGGGTTCTAAATGTCATTTCCTATTTGGTTGGTCATAAAAACATGGGAAAAGTTTGTTAAACTTCAAAAACTTTGTTTTTGCAAGAGGGACATCCTGCTATAGCACATTTTGCCCTAGTTTTTCAATGCACATCTCATCATCGAGTCTCAACCAATTCAACATAATGTGTGGCAGACACAAAAGCAAAGTACAGCAGAACAACTACTTTCAAAATAAGGACTGTACCGTCAAACAGGAATCTGAACTATTTTGCGGCTTTAGGTGTGGAATTTGTGAAATCAAAATCATTATACTTTCCTGTATGTACTTTCATACATGTTCTTTTGATACAAAAGTATATTCTGTAAATGTTACCATGTCCTATTACAATAAAAACAAATGCTGTGCCACAGTTTTATGATGCAATGCGTTTGCCTTGGATAAAAGGGAATTTTGACATGGCAACAGTGGACTTTTGTCTTCATGGCCAACTGCCCATGCTGTAAAAATACCCTATTGACTTGAATGAAATGGCCACCTTTTTGGGGGCTAAAGGGCCTCTCCAAAATGACAGTGTGCCATTAGATTCACATGTTATAATATAGTATAAAGTACCATACTTATAGTATGGTATAATATATTGTGTATACATATAATATTGATAATGTTGTAATGTAATACAATATACTACTACTAATAATAATATACTATAACTATATATTTTGTGTTACATGCAATAATAATAATATTGTGATATAATTGTTATAGTTCAATGTGATATTGTTATAGTACAATGTGATACGTAATATTGATGTTGTGCTGTGGCAATAATATAGTTTATTGTATTTGTATAGTTCAATGTGATATTGTTATAGTACAATGTGATATGTAATATTGATGTTGTACTGTGGCAATACTATTGTATTTGCATTTGCTTGTGAGCCGCTCTGAGTCCCCTTCAGGGTTGAAAAGGGCAGCATATAAATATCGTGAAAGAAAATTAATAAATAAATAAATGATACGGTGATCTTAGTGCTGAGCCAAAGCCAAAAGGGAAGCTGCTTCAGGGACATAATCTCTCATTTCATTGCCATGGCTCAATCCTATGCAATTCTGGGATTTATAGTTTGATTTAGCACCAGCATCGTTTCGCAGCCTCCATGATTCCAAACTACAGCTCTCATAACCCCATAGCATTGAACCAAGGCTATAGATTCATTCTATTGCACAGATGAACCCCAAAGTTTTCTTTTTCTGATGTAAGGTTTGGTGTCCTAATACTTTCATTTTTGAAGGAGGAATTATAAGAGGGCAGCCACTGTAATGCACACTTTTTTGGGCTAAATTAAGTTTGCACTTTTTTCCCCTCTGTGCATTACATTCGGCAGCAAATAACTTTTTTTTGTTTTAGGGTTTTGTGCATTGAGGTGCACCTTGCATAGTTTCCAAATTCAGATGGGATCCAGTGCGTTTGGGGTTCTTTTTGGCCACATGCTCCCATGCTTTCCATCCATAGAAATGCATAAAATCACAATGTGTACACACACATTCTTTCAAAGAGGACCTTGATCTGATGCAGATACTTCGGCCTTTGGTCAAACGGGGAGGCGCTATGAGTCTTGCAATCAAACTCTGGTGCCAGCAAAGAGCGAGGCCAGGAAGCTGGAAAAGTGGGACAAAGTGAAGCAGCTGGAAGAGGATCGGAAGGAGCCATGAGCAGCGTAAGCTGGCTGTGCAGCTCTCAGGAAAACCGCTCTGCCAAGTTATGGGTGAGAAAGAGAGAGTCCCAGTGCAACTGACCACTTTTATTTTGAGATATTCTGTGCTGTCACTTTGGGTTGCATCCAGATTTATTGCTTCCACAAAGTGCAGGAGCGGGGAAATGTTGATCCTACATATATTATGGATTTTACTCCTAAGAGACTTAGCCATAGAATCATAAGAGTTGGAACAGACCACATAGGCCATCTAGTCCAACCCCCTTGTACCATCCAGGAAAAGCAACATCAAAGCATCCCTGATAGATGGTCACCCAGCTTCTGTTAAAATACTTCCAACGAAGGAGCTTCCACCACACTCTGAAGCAGAGAGTTCCACTGTTAAACAGCTTTCCTTAGGTCAGGAAGTTCTCATGTTCAGGTAGAATCTCTTTACCTGTCATTTGAATCCATGGCTCCTAGTTTCAAGGGCAGCAGAAAACACGTCTATTCCTTCTTCGTTATGACACACTTTCATATATTGACACATGGCTCTCATGTCTCCTCTCAACCTTCTCTTTTGCAAGCTAAAAATGCCCAGTTCTTTAAGACACTCCTCATAGGGATTATTCATGGTCTCCAGACCTTTGATTATTTTAGTTGCCCTCTTCCTCTGGACACCTTCCAGCTTGTCAATATCTCTTTTAAATTGTGGTGCCCAGAACTGTTCACAGTATTCCAGGTAAGGAGGTCTGACCAAAGCAGAATGTGGACACTAGACTCCTTCTGATGCAGCACAAAATCCCATTGGATTTTTTAGTTGCTGCATCACATTCTTGACTCATATTCATCTGATAGTCCACGAAGACTCCAAGATCTTTCTCACATGGACTGTTGTGGAACCAGGTGTCACCCATCCTGTATCTTTACATTTCGATTTTTCTGCCTAAGTGGAGTATCTTGCATTTATCCTTGTTGAAATTCATTTTGTTAGTTTTGGCCCAGGTCAGTAGCCAGAAATGTTGAATTGGGGGGGGGGGGGGAGTCTGAGTGAGAGAGGGTCTACCCTAGCAAACTTTTGTATCGTTATCCCAATACCCCCATGCATGTGGGATATATTGAGCATGGTGATCAGATCATGATATGAATAAACATAACAGTTTACATGTTATTCATTTATTTACTTTCATTAACAAAATGTTTTGAATAGTTTTTGACTTATTTTTTTTACTTTACAGCAACAGTCTTCTTTTCTTCTCCCCAGCCATTTTGTCAATTACTTTTTCTGGTTTGATAGTGATGTCCCGATGGATGGAAATCATTGCTAGTCCACTAAGTCTCTGGTCTGTCATTAAACTTCTAGATACACTTTTCACTCTCTTCATGGTTGAAAACTATCTTTCCACACTGCATTTTGTTACTGGTAGAGTAGCTAACACAGTCAAAAGGAAATTTATTGACCGATAGTAGGTTTTGTCACACATTTCCAACACTTAAACTGAACAGAAATCCCCAACCGTCATTCTAATAGTCATTCCCATAGTTCTAAGGCTAGGGCTCCTTAGCCCTCCCCTACTCTTAAAGATACAGGCTCTAAATTACATATTCTGCCTTTTAACGTAGAATAACTTTAATAATAATAATAATAATAATAAACAGGGCATTGAATTTGATGAGAGGGAGCGGGGCAAAGATGGCGGCAGGACGGGTGTCTTGAGAGCTCCTCAAGACATCAACCGAAATCACCGATCGGAGGGCGAATCGCGCCCCACCTCAGGCTGCGTCGATCAGCCAAGAGGCAGCGGCCAGGGGACCCCATCGCTGGCTCTATAAGTCGCCCCCTCCTCAAGAGGGGGAGACGGAGAGAGCCCGGTGGCCTCCCAGCCTGGTGAGCAGATCGGTGTGAGGGAAGCAGGCTCACGCCTGCAATTACTGCCAGCCCGGCCCAAACCAACAACGCAAAGTGAGTAACGGGGAGACCTGGGACAGGGGGGGACAGAAGATAAGCCAAACAACGGGCGGGACCCCCCCCCCCTCCCAAGAAGCCCCAAATTTAGAGGCCCAACCACACAAAAACAGACAGGGAGAAGCCACGAGAAGGGCAGCGAACGCGACCCCCTCCTCCCTTCCCACCGGCATCACAATTAAGGACGATAAGAGTCGACGGGGGAAAAATAATAGTAACATCACCAGGCATCAAAATGGCGGACCAAACAACAACCTAGGAGGAACGGGAGGAAGCCTCTTTGAAGAAGAAGACCTCCATGTTTAGGCGGAATCCCACTCAGCCACCGGGAAGGCGGGGAGAAGCCAGGAAGTGAAGGCAACAAGACATCCGGACTCTATTGGGAGCGGACACCAAGGGGGGAGAAGAGGCAGGAAGTAAAGCGGGGCGGGAGCCCGCGATCACTGACTGCCCAGTCCATTCCACCAACACTGGAGAAGGAGGGGGTAAGGAAGCCTATCGTCCCGGGGAAAGGAGACCCGCTGACCAAGGGAAAAGGGAAGCAAAGGACAGGAGGAAAAAGCCTTGCGGGGACGACCAGAACGGGGAGGACCGGAGCGGAGAGGCACCCGGGGGGGAAAAAGCCACAAAATAAAAGGAGAAGAGAGGAAGAAAGGGACAGGAGTAAAGAACAAACAAAAAACGAAGGAGGGGGAAAAGAAAGAGCCCCCCCGAACAGGGGCACCTGGAAAGAAGACAACAGCCTGGGCAAAAGGGAGGGCTGATTGGTGCAAAGGGCAGTAAGGGAAAGAGCAGCAATCAGTTGGCAGGGGGATTTGACAGAGCAGTGCACCCATCCTGCTCTCCTGCCAAGTTTCATCTAGCCAAGCAGCCCATTCGCTAAATAATACTGCCAGCTCTGAGTAGGAGTCCAGACACAGGACAAACAACTATGTCTCTGAAGGATATTCTGAGAGAGTTGCAGAGGCTGGGACAAAAGCAGGACCTGATCCTAGAAAAGGTGGAAATAATGCTAGGGGGCACAAGAATGCGGTTCAAGAGCAACCTCACTGGGGAGAGATGAACAAACTGAAGAAGGGACCGCTATGCTGACGAATGAGTATGAAGAAGGACAGGGAAAAGATAATGGCAAGGAAAAGGAATCAGCAATGCAAGGCGAATTGAAGGAGAGAGAAGAAATATAGACCAAAAGCAAAAGCAAGAAGTATGGGAACAACTGGAGTCCATTCAGAGAGCTAAAAATGCTGGGGCTGTGCCACAGAATGCTGTCAGCTTGTCCACCTAGACTAGGTTGGACATTGCGCTCTAGAAGTTCACCCCTCTGCTCCCAAAGAGGAATAAAACCAACGGAACTGGAAAGCACTTCAACAAAAAGAAAAGCCAAGGGAACAAAGAGAGCCGAAGAGGGAAAGATAAACTACAGAAAATATGCCCTCTCCATGCAGTGATGACTACAAGCTATGGCCTCTGAAACACGATCCCCAGAGGCGGATGAAGGAGAAGCAGAATCCCCTAAAGAAAATGGTTAGATATGACCTCAGGGAAAAAGGAACGAACAGAACTAACTACCTAACCGACAAATACTAGCTAATGGTCATGGGCACTCTAATCACCTAATTGAAGGGTTAAAAAAAAAAAAAAACTGAGGAGAGATAATAGAAATAATAGTAAAAGAGAATAGTTTCAAGGGACATAAGAAGACCTGACATGGACATACAACTAAAGAAGACGAACAGAAAGAAAGAAGTGACACTTTAAAGAATAAAAAGAACTGTATTAGATATGTCAGAATGAAACCAGGGCTCCTGGAAGATGGAACTCAGCAAGAATCCCCCTTCTTTTTCCTTTTCTTTCTATCCTATCTCACTACCCTTGCCCGGTGGTTTCCCCGCAGGATCCCGGTTCAATCCGTTACCCCAACACCTCCTATTCCCACCCCTTCCCTTCCCTAACCCTCCTTCCTTCCCCGACCCTTAACCTTTCCTAGCCCGAAAACCCTTTTCTATCTTTTATTCAGATGTAACCAAAACTTTCAATAAAAATTATTTAAAAACAAAAAACAGGGCATTGAACCAAGCCAAACGCTGGATCTGGACCAAACTTGGCACATAGAGCCAATGTGCCCAACAGTTAATACAGGCAGGGATTGGGGAATGATTGCCCTTTTCAAATGGTAGTTGTTGTTTACCTGGATCCAGAAAGCACTGAAGGCAGCTAACATCAAATCTGGACCAAACTTGGCGAACTGTGCATACAGGGCAGGCTGGGATTGGGGTTAATTGACCTTGGATCGGGAGTTGCAGTGCACCCTTATCCAGAGGGCATTGAACCAAGCCAATGCTGGATCTGGACTAAACTTGGCACATAGAGCCAATGTGTCCAACTGTGCATAGAGGCAGGGATTGGGGAATGATTGCCCTTTTTCAAATGAGAGTTGTTGTTTACCTGGATCAAGAGAGTCCCAGAAGGCGGCCTACGGGCTTGACGCACTCCACTCCCAGCCACGGGTGTGGCGAGACTTCAATGCACAGACACGAAGACCTGCTGAGTGCACGGGCGCGAAGGCCTATTGTGGCCTCCGAATTGTCTGTGGTGTGGCGGCATCCTCTTTGGTGCCTGGGCTGTCGGCACATTCCCCTTCCTCTCCCGGCACCGAAGGCTGAAACCAGGGGCACCAAAAAGGAAAGAGAGTGCGCCAAGGGCCCAGGTGCAGACAAGGATGCCACCATGCCACATACCAGTAAGGCCTTCTCGCGGACTACCCTGAGAATTTCGGGGTGAAGTCCCTCAACCCCCCGGCTACATACCTGTTTTGGCCAATCAGCTCTCTAATCTGTCAAGGTCCTTTTGAATTCTGATCCTGTCCTCTGGAGTATTAGCTATCCCTTCTAATCAGGTGTCATCTGCAAACTTGATAAGCCTGCCTCTAAACCATCCAATTCATGAATAAAGATGTTGAACAATTCTGGGCCCAGGGCCGAACCCTGCTGCCATCCACTAGTCACTTCTTTCCAGGAGGAAGAGGAAGCATTGGGGAGAAGCATCCTTTGGGTTCGGCCACTTAACCAACTACAGATCCACCAAATACAACTGCTGACTGTCAAATGGTGCCGGTTCCTGGTTTCTTATCACCCCTGGTTCTCGTCATTCCCGCTGCCGTTTCTGGGCATCGAAGAGGCCTGAGTCCGTGAGCTCGCTACGTGCTTATCCCTAGGAGCTGCATGAAGACAGGCCAGAGTCAACTGGCCCAGGATGGCTTGGGATCTGTAGTTCCCTTCCACCTCCAAGGACGTGACTTCTCCTCAGCACCTGGTTTAAATGGATCTTTCTCCCAACTTCACAAGGACTCTCTAAAAAGAGTCATCTGCAGGAACCTTTCCCTGGTTCTATGGCTCCAGCTCATGGAGTATCATAAAAGTCTCCCCAGCCTTTGTGGACTGTCATGGACTCTTTACATGAACTTTTCCTCAAACTCATGGACTCTCTTCACCCCAAGATTCATCAACGATCCCTTTCCCTTAGGGGAGATTACATGAACTCTCCTCTGCTACAATACAGATTTGCTAAGGACTTTCTTTCCCCTTTCAAGACCTTATGAACTCTTACTTATGAATCTAATAAACTTTATATCTCTTTGATGGGTGGGGAGGGTTGATTAAAGGGTATATTTCCCCCTTGAAACCTCCATGCATTCTTCCCTGCATGTCCCTTATCTTTCCTTTTGTTTTCCCCATGTATGTAAAATTGAAAATATGAAAGTGCCACTGTTTCTCTGTGACCTTAGCCTGCATTGGGCTTCAAAATCAGCTGCATTCCTGAGCTCAACGACTTAATGGGCCATCAATATCCTTCCTTGCATCAACAATAGAGGAAGCCAAGTCTTTTGAAAAGGATCCTGTCCCCTTTTCAGGCATGGGCTTCCTGGGACAAAGGAGGGGTGCCCTCTGAGTTTCGTCTCACACCCCGCCTTTGGCCACTGGGCATTCTACATCTATTCCTCACAAAGGCCATTTTTCCTGGCTTCGGACCCCAGTACTGTGGCAAACTGGAATTCTCTTTGTTTACCCAGAGTTTAACTGAAACCTGCAATCAGCTATTTTCATCCATATCTTGTCAACAGGAAGGTGCGGATCATGGACAGATGTTTACTGACACTTGAAACAATAAGAAAACCCAATTTGAGAAGCCTGAGGCACTCACTGGGCGAAGGACACTTAGTTATATATCTTAATCCACTCAAAGTCATCTCTGTCTTCATTGTTTTACCCATTTCTCACCTCTCGACCTCCATTGGCCAGATTCCAGAAGCGGGCCGATTCCTGATTGGCTGGGCCGCACAAGAACCTCCTGCACTCCTCCTTCCAACTGATGACGTCAACCAATCAGTTGCAAGACGGCCGGGGAGCGGGGAGTGGGAAATTTGAATCTGTAACCTTATAAAAAGGCATGTTTTTCAATGTAACCTTATGACAGTATGGACAAAGGATTGCGCCTGTCATCCGTCATCAGCTGAGGCGTAATAAACAACTCGATGGCTTTTTCTTCAACTTGGTGAGATCTTTATTGGGAAATTTAGGGAGAATGAGATTGGCTGCTTCCTTTCTCACCAGGGTAAAACGGATCCTCTTTGGTGGGTCTAGCTGGTCTGCCTTCATGGCAAGACCCCCAAATTCTGCTCGATAACATTTTGTTTGCAAGAAGATCATGGGGGACTTTGTTGTAGGCCTTACTGAAATCAAGATATGCTCCACCCACAGCATTCCCTGCATCTACCAGGCTTGTAGCTCTAGCGAAAAAAGAGATAAGATGAGTCTGGCATGACTTGTTTTTGAGAAATCCATGTTAACTTTTAGGAATCACAGCATTCCTTTCTAAGAGGTTCTAAACTCCCTCCTTAATGATCTGCTCCAGAATGTTAGCAAACATAAAGGGCGTTGTTGGGATTGCAGTGCAAAACAGCAGGACCAAAAGGGATCCCTGCTCTCGAGGCAATAGGAGAAATGTGAAGGGCTAGAATAGGGCTCGTCAACCAGAATGGACCAGTGGTTCTCAATCTTTGGCCCATTTGATGTTTTAAACTTCAGCTTCCAGGAGCTACCAACTATCTTGGCCAACAGTCAGGAATTTTGGGATATGATGTCCTAAACATCTGGAGGATTGAAACATCTGGACTAGGCAATTCAAGGATGGATGAACCCAAAACTGCCTGGAAGTCTTTATTTGCTCTGCCTTTCTCCTTCAGCTTTAACACTTGTGTTTTTGCATTGCAGGACTGGAACCAGACATGGTACACCGATGCCCCGCGCCTGACAACCTGCTTTCAGTCAACTGTACTGATTTGGATTCCTTGCCTCTGCCTCTGGGTCTCTTTTCCTTTTTATTACCTTTATCTCCAGAAGAATGCTAGAGGCTATATCAGGATGTCTGCGGTCTTTAAAGCGAAAATGGCAAGTGGCTTTCTGCAAAGGGGGCTTCTAGCTGGCTCTGCGGGATTTTAGGAGCATAGGATGCGGCCCTTCTTCCAGCTAGACTTTCTCTTCTACCATTGCCAGTTGGGTGACAGTCACAAATCATCCTGTCCATTGTTTTTCCTTGTAGCATCCCATCCAAGTCCAGAACAGGTCCAACACAGCTTAGCTTCCAAAACCAATTGAGCTATTTGTGTTCAGAGTGCTGGGGTAGTATGTTTCATTGATGCGGGTTTAACTGGAGTTCCAAAGGCTATGAATATTTCATGTAATATTACAATTGTAAGTGTTCTGTAAGTTGCCTTGAATTCCATTCATGAAGAAAATGGGAGAATTGAAATTTAAAAAGCTTAGAACTGGAGGAAGTGGGGAGTGATTTCAGGTATATGAAAGAAGTGCACATGTTTCCTTAATGACTGACAACAAGGATAGAATAGGGTCTTGTTTATCCAACCTTTGCTCATCCAGCATTTTGTATTATCCAACGCAATCTGCCTCTCATCCGGATCCATAGCTGTTTCAATACATTGCAATGTTTTGGTGCTAAATTTGTAAATACAGTGACTACTACATAATGTTACCATGTATTGAACTGCTTTTTCTGCCGATTTGTTGTAAAACATGATGTTTTTGTGCTTAGTTTGTAAAATCATAACATAATTTGACATTTAATAGGCTTTTCCTCAATCCCTCCTTATTATCCAACATTTTCACTTATCCAACGTTTGGCTGGCCGCTTATGTTGGATAAGCGAGACTCTACTGTATGTAGGGATGGGATGTAGCAAGTCTGTGCCAATCCTTTGTCCATTTTTCCAGACGTTTATCTTGTCATATTCTTCAGAGCCAGATGTTTTCCTTGTTTCTAGGTTCTTGGTTTTATCTTCCTAGCCATGTATTTTGCAAGTACATGCTACATTCTTTGGGAAGCAAACCAAGGGATCCAACAAGATCCAGGACTCATAATCAGCTGTGTGTTACAGCTGTTTACTATGGTAAGGTTAACACTTACTGTTTTAGTTTTTTTATTTCATCTTCATCCTGTTCTTCCCATTTTGCTTATGGAACATCAAAGCTTGTTGAGTTGTGGGATTAGCTCCACTTCTGGTGCAGAGCAGTCTTCACCTGGAAGGGAAAGACCCTTCCTACTTGGAGTGAGTTGAGTCTTTGGCTGTTTCTGGGGGCCACTCCACTCGAAGAGTGCTCATTCAGCAGCAGCACAACCCAATCAGCACAGGTCAATGCTCCCCATGCGTCCTGACAGGTTCAATTGTTGCACATTTTAGAAATTTGCAAGATGGAACGGGACATCTGCTGGAAGTTTACTTTAATTGTTTTAAAATTTACTCTCCAAGATGCAATGGACCTCATAAGCACAGATGCGTATATATGAATATGCACACAAGCAGATTCTTGTTATTCTCTTTCCTCACTCTCCTGCTGCCTTTATGTTTTCCTTCTTGAGCCCCACTTTTCTTTGGGGTCACATGCCATCCATGCTGGTGCCCACTGTGTCAATTCAAGCTCTGTTTAATTTCATAAACATCAGAACAAAGGAATGCTTGCAGAGAGTTCTCATGGAAATTGTTTTCCAATTTAGCTTTCATTGAGCCACCTGTGTGTCTGTGGCTCCATCTGTTTACATAGAATAGAATAGATAACTTTATTGTCATTGTACATTGTACAAGGAAATTAAATGCTTTCCCCAGCACACATCACAAAACAACACATCCAGCCTTCCACATCCTAATCACTGTTGCACAGCCCCCAATGTGCAGATGTGGTGACCCTTTGGAGTGCCTTTTACATGCACACATGCACTGGGACAGTTCATGACAGCGTATAGCAATGACGTTGTGTCTTTTTCTTGAGTGCAGGAATATACAGTCATGTAAATATGTGCATTTCTGGCCGAAATTGGGTTTTAAACACACCTTTTTAACATGTGTTCTTCAGCTGTTGATGCAATCCAGTACGTATTTTTGGCAAACATCATGTAGTCACCCCGCCCCCCCTTTTTATCTCAGTTTCCTTCACATTTTAGGCAGGGCCGTAGCCAGGATTTTGATTCGGGGGGGGGGGGCTGAGTTTGGTTCGGGGGGAGGCTGAGACTGGGTGGAAGAGGGTCTACCCTAGCAAATATTTTGTATTGTTATCCCAATAACCCCATTAATGTGGGATATAATGAGCATGGTGATCAGATCATGATGTGAATAAACATAACAGTTTAAATAATGTACCAGTAAGGCCTTCTCGCGGACCACCCTGAGAATTTGGGGGGGGGGGGCTGAAGCCCCCTTAGCCCCCCCTGGCTACATGCCTGATTTTAGGAGAGAGACACTTCGCAATGGTTGAGGTAGACTGAAGCCCAGTTAGAGCGATGGTGGGCAGATCCAAATCCAAGAGGTTGTCCACACAAAACAATGGGCCTCACTTTTTGGCCCATGGATTTTGACTTCTAGTTCCTAGAAGCTCCTCCCAGGATTATCAGAAATTATTTAGAGCAGTGGTTCCCACCAGTGGTCCTCAAGAACTAAAATATGGTCCACGGCCTCACCGTTATTACACCGTTGCAACAAGAGCGACTGGTTGCGCAAAACCTTCTTATAGTGTTGAGGCTTATTAAATATGGTTTTCTGTGGGTGAGCGGATGGCGACTACTGGATAGCATAGTTTCTGTATCAGAAACTAGAGCTGATGTAGTCTATCCAATGCAATTTTCCGAATCAGCACCCCAAATAACCAAACAAATCTAACGTTGACCAAAAATTGATTCGTAACCCTTTTGGTACTAATGTTGGAGAGTGGTCCCTGGTCAAGTGGTCCCTAGTCAAAAAAAGGTTGGGAACCACTGATTTAGAGAATCAAAGGCTGAGGACCTCTTGTTGACTGTTTTCCCAGATCAAATGGTTTGCAATTAAGTGGGAGGATAGATTCCATTTGTTAGTTCAATAACAAATGTAGTAATGTACTAGAGGGTTGATGAACTCTTCTTGACTGGTGGTTTTCAAGCATATGAAGCAGGATGTTGGCCAAAATGGTTTTCAAGGCATGCCTCAACTCTGGTTCTGAACTGTGATGAGCATGTTCTCCGCTCTTCTTTGTTTTCAGTAGCTCCACTTGGCTGCCAGAACAGCAGCAGCAGCTGGTTGTTGTTGTTGTTGAAATAAAGGTTTTCCCTTGACATTAAGTCTATTTGAGTCTGACTCTGGGGGTGGTGCTCATCTCCATTTCTAAGAGCCGGTGTTGTCTGTCAACACCTCCAATGTCATGTGGCCAGTATGACTGCCTGGAGCACCATTACCTTCCTGCAGAAATGGTACCTATTGATCTACTTATATTTGCATGTTTTCAAACTGCTAGGTTGGCAGAAGCTGGGGCTAGTACCGGGAAGTCACCCTGCTCCCTGAATTTGAACTGCCAGCCTTTCGGTCAGCAAGTTCAGCAGCTCAGTGGTTTAACCTGCTGAGCCACCAGGGGGTCCTAATGTTGTTGTTGTTGTTATTATATTTATGCCCCACATTAGCTCTCCCAAAGGAGACTCAAAGCGACTTGACATAAAGCACCAGCATAACCATTTAAAATATACAAATATGCAAATATTAAAACAGGATTAAATATAAACAGTATTTAAAATTCCCAGTTAAAAACCATTAAAATAAATTCAAAGTTAAAAACCACAGCACCGCCTGGATTGATCTTCAAAACCGTTAAAAGCCTGTCTGAACAAAAAGATTTTAGCCTTTAGCAGTCCATTATAGTTGCTTGCATTTATTGCTTGGATTTCTTTTTTCTAAGCATATTTTGTGTTATATTCCCCTCTCTGCTTTTCCTTCTAGATTCTGGTTTTATTTCTAACTCAGACAGAACGACAGAAAGGTGTCCAGTCTTCCGGTGTCCTGTTGCTGTACTGGTTCCTCTCCTTTCTCTCTGTTATGGGTTCCCTTATCTCCAAAATACAAGACGCTCAGGAAGGTGTAAGTTTCGGTTGTTAATTATGTCCCGTAATTTTGATGTCATCTCTCAGTTACGGTTGTTCACCTTGGTTGGTCATGAGTTGAATATAGATAGGTTGTACTGGAGCTGTGTGCCTTCAAGTTATTTCCGACGTCTGGTAATCCTAAAGCAAACCTATCATGGGGCTTTCTTGGCAAGATTTGTTGCCATTGCCTTCTTCTGAGGATGAGAGAGTGTCACTTGCCCAAGGTCGCCTAGCTCACTGTGATATTGAAAAGAATAAAAAATACAGGAAAGTATAACAATAATAAGCAAACATAATAATATATCATCAGTCGGTCAGATGAAAGTGACACCGGGGACAATAGACTGCAGTATAAGGCAAGAAGAAAAAGCCTCTTTGAATAGTTTGTTTTATAAAGGTGTTGCCCATCAATTACATGATTGATTCAGGAAAGATGTTAGTGTTGGGTTCTCAACAGAAAATCGGTGTTGGAATGCATTAAAGACTTAGTCTCTAGATTATACAAATATAGGAGTATTTAGGGAGATAATCACCAAAGAGGATGAAGAAATTTGTCAATATAATTTAGTTGCAGCTGGATTAACAAAAGCGAAATCTTAGAAAGATGAAAAAGAACTGTCTTAAAAGGATTGGAGACAAAAGTTGCTAAACTATATTCAAGTGGCCAAGCTATTGAATGGTATCCAGGGAAGAAATAATGAAGAGTTTGCAAAAAAAAAAATGGAGGCTGGCATTTGAAATTATGGAAAGTTATTACCTGTCTCTCTTCCTTTGCGCTTCTGGAGCATTTCTATTTTCTCCAACCTGTGTGAATTGAATTTGATAGTAGATACGAACTCACCGTTTAAGCTATTTGTCTTTGAAATCATTAGAAGCCAATAGTCTCCTATGTATGTAAATAACACCATAAATTACTTACTTACTTTTGCAGGGTTTCAGAAGTTCTCCCTTCCATCATGTTACATCATATATTTATTTCACCTTGGTCTCTTTGGAACTTGGGCTCTGCTGCATCGTAGATCAGCCTCCCTTCTTCTCTAAAGTTGACATTGACACTGTAAGAATCTGACCTTTTTGCTTTTTTATATGGAGAATCTTTCATTAATGTTTTGTTTAAGCTTCCAACTTTTATTTCCATTTTGTTTCCTTTTCCTTTTCTCCACCAAATGTCCAGTCTTGCTAAGAAGAGATTAATGCCCTTGTATTACTTGCATATATGAAGTTTACCTTGTTCTTCAAATTTTTGCAGAACCCGTGCCCAGAATCCAGAGTGTCTTTTCTTTCCAAAATCACATTTTGGTGGTTTGCGGGGTAAGAAAACACAACTTGTTTTTAAATGTTAGATGGCTAAAACTGGTTAACTCCTTCAATGTTGGACTGCTGTGAGTTTTTCGGGCTGTCTGGCCATGTTCCAGTAGAATTCTCTCCTGACGTTTTGCCTGCATCTGTGGCTAATGGCATCTTCAGAGGTTCTGTCGCTAGTGAGGCAAGTGGGGAAAACCAACAACCCAGTGATTCTGGCCATGAAAGCCTTTGACAACACATCCTTCAATATTGCTTGAATGTTATGCCTTAAGAACTAGGTAATCATGAGCAGCCCTCAAATGATGTCATTTGTTTCCCAGGATGATCTGGAAAGGATATTGGAAACCGCTGCAAACAGAAGACCTGTGGTCACTAGTGAAAGAGAACTCTTCTGAGGAGATAGTTACCAAGTTTAAGGGTGCCTGGGAAAAGCATTGTGCAAGTGCTGAACAGTAAGTGCCGCTGTGCATTAGAACAACTCTAAGGAGAGAGTGAGACTGCTAGTGCAGTCAGCCTCAAGTTATGAACAAGAGAGAGTAAGTAAGTTTGTTCCAACCCGAATATAAACCGAGGCACCTAATTTTACCAGAAAAAACTGGGAAAACATATGGACTTGAAGAGGGTGAGAAATGCAGCAGCTACTGGTAAATTTTAAAATAAAAAGATACCAATAAAACTACATTAATTGAGGCATCAGTAGGTTAAATGATTTTGAATATTTACATAAAACTGTAATTTAAGATAAGACTGACCAACTCTGATTAAACTATTATTCTAACCTTCTTCAATGTAAATGTGCTTACATATACTTCCAATAATAATAGAGTAAAATAATAAATGTAATAAAAATAATAATAGAGTAAAATAATAAATTTAATAATAATAAATAGAGTAAAATAATGATAATGTAATAATAATAGAGTAAAATAATAAAGGTGAAAACAACAGTATAAAATAATAAATAACCTTGACTTGACTATAAGACGAGGGGGGCTTTTTCAGCCCCGAAAAGAACTGAGAAACCTGGCTTATACTGGAGTATGTCTTTTTCTTTTATAAAAAAATCTTTTTTAAAAAATTCAGAAAAAGGAAAGCAGTTTGGGAAGAAGAAGAATACAAAAAGAATTTTTATAATATGTATTGCTAAAACTATGCAGCTATCTAACTAGCACCAGTGACATGCTACAGAACTAAATAAAAAACGAACACACCAACAACACACTTAGGCCCCTTCTACACTGCCATATAATCCAGATTATCAAAGGAAATAATCCACATTATCGTCTGAACTGGATTATATGAGTCTATACTGACATATAATCCAGTTCAAAGCAGATAATCTGGATTTTATATAGCAATGTAGATGGGGCCTCATATGATCGAAATTAAATCAGATAATCTAGGATCAGATCCTGGTATAAAGGGCAGTGTAGAAGGGGCCTTATTGATAAATGCCTATTTCTTAGGGGTTTTCCTCTCTTTTTCGTTGGGTGTTTCTTTTGTAATAAAATTTAATTATGTGGGCTGATTTATGTTGTGTTTATGATTCAGTGGCTTTAGTCTCTTCTTTGTATTTAACTTTTAATTGTTGCTTTAATTTCGGAAGTAACTCTGGAACGATTACTGTGTAACCATATCATAAATATATTTATAATAAAATCAATTAAATATCATTGGGGTTTTTTATTGGCCAGAATTTCAGAATCTACAACATATAAAAGAGAGCAAAGGAAGAGTCAAACGGCTCATGAAACCGCTCCCCTGCTTGAACCAGAAAATAGCAAACGCAAACTGCTGTTGAAATCTTTCTGGAGTGTATTTGGGACCTATTTTCTCCTTGGAACTCTCTGCCTAGTCGCTGGTGATGTCTTCTTGTTTTTGATTCCAAAGACATTAAGGTATGTAGACATTTTACAGCAAGGGAGACCTGTATTTGAGCTCTTTTTGTTTGGCGCAACCACCTCAAGCGGTGCTTTGCTCTTTGCAATCCATGTGATGGCGAGATTCTCAGGCGTTCAAGCAAAGCTTCAAGAGGAGATCAATGAGGTTATGCATATCAGTCATGTTCCTGGAATGAAAGATCGGGCGAGGATGCCCTTCACCAATGTTGTAATTTGTGAGATTCAACAATACCAGAAATTGAGCACTGACAAATTTGCACATTTAATAACTTGAGTAGAATTCAAACTGTGATGATTGAATCAATGGATACAGAATCTATAGACGTGGAGGGATGACTGTTTATGGATATTCAGAGATGGCCCTTGTTGGGATTGTTGTTCAAGTGACTGATTTTCCCCCTCTCTCCTTACAGTGTTTTCCTAGATTTTATCACCACTCCAGAAGCTCCTTTCTGGAAAGGCTATTTCTATGCTGCTGTGATGTTCCTCTTGGCTTGTCTCCAGACGTTGTTTGAGCAGCACTACATGTACATGTGCCTTGTTTTGGGAGTGAGGTTAAAAACAGCAATTACGGGCCTTGTTTATCGAAAGGTAAACCCTGCTTTCAGTGTGTCCCCCTTCTTCCATTTTACTTCTTCTTTCTGAGCTATTTTCTCAATGGAGAGGTTAGCATTGTGACTGTCATTTCCACAAGGCTTTGTTTTGGACATCCTCAGGTCTCAGGTTGGCAGCACACATATCTTCGTTAATGATGTCAATCCATTTTTTTCTTTGGCTGTCTGTGTGATGGCCGTCCTGCAATTTCCAAATGCAGTTGAAGCAGAGCACGATTTTAGGGGCCCTACCTGAGCAGATGCCGGTGGAGACCCAAAAAAAGAGTTCCTTATGCCTGGTGAGACAATAAGCACCAATAAAAGTTTCCCTATTTCTCAATAAATCTCACCAGGATGAAGCAAGGCCATCGAGGTTTATTTTCTATTCCAGTTGGAAAGGATGATGGCCGCAGTAATCTGCAAAGGAGCTGACATACTCCTGAGCAGGGAATTATGGACTATATACAGTTTTCAGATTCAAATTTCCCACCCCCCTGAGCTGGCTTCATTGTGATTGGCTGTGACGTCAGCGAGCTGGGAGGAGTGGATGGGGGCTGATGCAGCTCATCCAATGAGAGCCCGAGCCCTGCTTCGGCTGCTCAGCCAATGAGGTGGAAGGAGGCGGGCAGCAGAGAAATCTATGAAAAAGTGGCTTGATGATAGGATTATGAATGGCCCTTTCCAGACCCAAAATGCCAAGCAATCAAAGACGATTGCTGTAAGCCCTCAAGCCCCGAGCTGACTATTGTGTCAATGATTACCATGTCCATGGGTCCCCAATACTCAGGTGGCCTAATCAAAAGACCCTCCGAAGCCCAAAGAAAGGGGCCATTTGTCTATTTTCCATGCTTAACAGTTTCTGCAAAGTCCATTGTTTAAGGATGAAGACCCAGGAAGTTCTGCAATACCTGAGTACTGAGATGCTGGTCATAGTTCATGAAGAAGTCACCTTGCTTGATATTTTATACAGACATACATATAATAATTGAAGATGTGGGGCATATACAGAGTTTATAAAGGAAAAGGGGAGCATGCAGGGTTGGGAAGATTGGCCTTTTGTGACAGGGTTTCCAGTAAATATAGCAGTTGTTACAAATATATGAAATATAGGGCATCAGTCTTGATTAAATGTACACACCATCTAACATGTTGTGGTCGTTAGTCCTTCTGCAGATTGGCCAAAACTTAACTCTTATCATATCATTCCAGCCTGATGTTCTTGGCAAAACTATGAGTTTCCTGATTATAAACTATCTTTTATTTGGGGGGGGTCATGTTTGACAACACAGTTGTTGTGGTTCAGCCAGAGGCTGAAGAGGAGAGGTTTGTTCAATCAAAGGTTGTGAGGACTGATGGGTTTTCCAATGTGGGAAATGAGGGGATTTTAGATCACAATTCTGTCTGGGAGAATGGGTCTGTGTCTTCAGAGGAGGGCTCTTAAATGCAAGGACACTAGCAAGCCTCAATGACTTAGACAAAGGGTTAGAAGGCATGATCATCAAGTTTGCAGATGACACCAAATTGGGAGGGATAACCAGCACTCCAGAAGACTGGAGCAGAATTCAAAATGATCTTAACAAATCAGAGAGATGATTGGCCAAAACTAAAAAAAAATGAAGTTCATCATGGACAAATGCAAGATACTCCACTTAGGCAGAAAAAAAAGAAATGCAAAGAGACAGAATGGGGGACGATGCCTGGCTCAACAGCAGAACGTGTGAAAAAGATCTTGGAGTCCTCATGGGGAATGTGTCCAGAGGACGGTGACTAAAATGATCAAGGGTCTGAAGAACAAGCCCTATGAGGAGTGGCTTAAAGAGCTGGGCATGTTTAGCTTGCAGAAGAGGAGGCTGAGAGGAGACATAATGAGAGCCATGGATCAAGATGTGAGGGAAAGTCATAGGGAGGAGGGAGCAAGCTTGTTTTCTGCTGCCCTGGAGACTAGGATGCAGAGCAATGGCTTCAAACTACAGGAAAGGAGATTCCACCTGAACACTAGGAAGAACTTTCTAACTGTTAGAGCTGTTTATTTATTTATTTATTTTGGACATTTGTATCCCGTCCTATCTTGACCTCCGCAGAAGGACTCAGGGCGGCTGTTCAGCAGTGGAACTCTCTGTCCCGGAGTGAGGTGGAGGCTCCTTCTTTGGAGGCTTTTAAATAAAGACTGGATGGCCATCTGGCAGGGGTGCTTTGAATGCAATTTTCCTGCTTCTTGGCAGAGTGGGGCCTTGAGCCGTGGTGGCGTAACGGGTTAAATCCTTGTGCTGGCTGAACTGCTGACCTGAAGGTCAGCGGCTTGAATTCGCAAGACAGGATGAGTTCCTGTCTGCCAGCTCTAGCTTCCCATGCAGAGACATGAGAGAAGCCTCTTACAGGATGGTAACACATCCAGGCATCCTCTGGGCAATGTCTCTGCAGACAGCCAATTCTCTCACACCAGAAGTGACTTGCAGTTTATCAAGTTGCTTCTGACATGATAAAAAAGGAAGGATGGGGTTGGTCTGCATGGCCCACGAGGTCTCTTCTAACTCTATGAGTCTATGATTCTATGATTCAACATTTAACCTGGACAAAGTTTGCAAACTTGGGGAGAGACTGCAAGAAAAGTTAAGAAGACACAATATGACAACCTGTGGATCAGATGCTTTGCGATATCCTGCTGTTTTTACTTGATTCACACATGGATCAAAACTAATCATAATAATAATTTTATTTCTTACTGCCGCTCCTCGAGGTGGGTCACAACACAGGCAAAACACAGAAACTCTGCAAAAAATCTATAAACATACAGTACATATTAAAACATAGTACTGTAAAATATACATATTGAAATGTATTTCTATAATACACAGGACAGAGATTAACAAAACAAAGTGGTAATAATTGAGGTTGATACTTTTTCAACAATAAAACCAGAGGAATTTTTACATTCTGACTTCATGATTAATTCTGTTTTCCAAACCACAGGAAATATATGACCTGTTTGATCTTGTTTCCTCTCCTATAGCTCTTAGTTATGTCGAATGCAGCCAAGAAAGAAGCAACGGTGGGCGAAATTGTGAACTTGGTGTCTGTTGATGTACAAAAACTAATGGACCTCATTATCTATTTTAATGGGACTTGGCTTGCTCCCATCCGAATTGTCATCTGCTTTGTCTTTCTTTGGCAGGTAATAGTGTTCTTACTTGTGGAGCAGTGGTTCCCAGCCTGTGGTCCATGGACCACCAGTGGTCCACAAGAACTAAAATATGGTCCGCAGCCTCACCTTTACTACACCGTTGCAACGAGAGCGACTGGTCTCGCGAAACCCTCTTATAGAATCAGCACATTAAATAACCAAACTAAATCTAAAGTTGACCACAAACTGATTCTTAACCATTTTGGCACTAATGTTGGAGAGTGGTCCCTGGTCAAAAAAAGGTTGGGAACCACTGGTGTAGAGGGATCTATTTGCACTTTTTAGACCTCCTGATTACAGTATTTAGAACACATGCATGTTTGCACAAGCATATTCTCATTACCTATTTTTAACTTACATTGTGCTTTTGTTTTGTTTTTCTGCATTTCATTAGCTCCTGGGACCATCTGCTTTGATGGCAGTTGTTGTTTTTTTATTCCTCTTGCCACTGAATTTTGTTATTGCCAAGAAGAGGACCCAGTTCCAGGTATGCTCTGTTACCTAGTATTTAAGCAGCATTATTTTTAATAGCTTGTCAAACTCTTGATTAACCTAGGAAAATAGAAAACTTTCTTATGCCAAATCAGACCATTAATTTGTCTAAAAGTATAACTTACATTTCACTAAGCTTCATCAGTTATTATAAATAACAAATTTATAAATTATGCATTATAAATAATAAAAGCATACACAATATGAGGACAGAGTCATAACTGTCCCGGAGGGAGCGGGGAGGGAAAAATGGATAGGTATAAGTAATAGATGGATAGAACTGTAAAAGATAAAATGTAATCAACATAATGTGTTATATGAGGTAAATAATGATAGGAAGTTCAGATGACGCATAAGGACAGCCGTGCCAAACTTACCAGCACCATTCTCAGCTATATCAAAACCCTGAAGCTCCATGGCTGGGAAGAGGTGTTTGTGGGCAGAGTGATGAGTGTCCGAACTCAAGAGCTGCAAGCGCTCCGGAAGTCCCAGTTCCTCTTCTCAGCATCTCTCATTTCTTTCCAGTCATCAACATTTCTGGTGAGCACTTTTATCCAACCAAACAAAATATGCATTTATTATATTACACTATATAACATTTGAAAAACATTATGTTCCTGGTATGAAAGTGTTATTTCCTGTTCAGTTGTGCAGTACTTACTTTGAAAGTACTTGTTCTACTCCAGGAAGTTTTTGTGTGACATAAACTATGTTGAGTTGGTTGAGACTCAATGAGCTATTCATTGAAAAACTATAGCCAAATGTGCTTCAGGATAATGTCCATCCTGCAAAGGATTTTGCAGTTTCTGTGCAAAAACCTTTTCCGTAATTTTATGATAGTGTTGCACTCCAGGCCTGGAAACACCTCTGACCAACACACCACACAAGAGTCCAGGAATATAAGCAAACAATTAATTGTAAAAACATATAAAAATCAGAAATAAGTAAGAAGATGTATAATCCAAAAAGGTTTAGCAACAGTTGATAACCAAACGATAATCCAAATGTCTCATAAAGTTCCAGAGGTGACAAAGTCTAGGGACAGTCAGAAATCACAGATGCAGCGTAAGTCCACTATCAATAAGGCGTAACTAGTAAAACTTGAACAGGAGTACATGAACAAGAACATAGACAACTTCCAAGATATATATAAAATCCAAAATCAAAGCTTGACTTGAACCAGGAAGGAACAAGAGAACTCAGCCTTAGCTTCTCACACTAATGCAGTGTTGCCTGAACTAAACTTAAGGTAAACAACTTTTTTAATAGACACCCATGAAATCATTCAGTTTCCCGTGAATTTCCTTCACAACTTTCCCACATAATCTCTCTGAATGAAGCAATCTATTTTCAGCTCTGATTTATAAACAGGGACCTTTGTTGATCTCTGTAGCTACAAGTGGGTTACCATGGAAATACTCCTTATCACTCAGCTCTTCACTCATTTCCTACTTGCTACTGTTGCTACTTCTAACTCTCCTGAATGTCCTTCAGGCCCTGAACTTTCTGAGCAGTTTTTCTCGCAGAGATAACCATCATTTCCCAGACTTGAATTTTCCAGACCTAAAAGCCCACAGGAAAGTTCATAATCCTCTTTGAATCATCAGCTAAACCATCAGCCTCTGGTGGCTGATCTACAACAGATAGAACTAATTAGGAAATGACATTTATAACCCAGGAACAAAAATTGTGTTACATAGTGTTATTTCCCCCTTTTCACCTGCCTTTCCTGTAGAGGTGATGCAGATATTTGATTTGGATTGGGACCTTGTTAACAGCTTGTTTATATTAACTTATGTTGTACTGTATGTGTATGTTTGTCAAATATCTTTGATATGGCCAATGGGCTAATCAATAAAACGTACTATCTGCCTTTCCATTCTCCCCATACAGATTTCATTCATCATGTTTGCAGTCTACACGCTGGCAAATGACAGAAACGTTTTCAGTGCCCAGAAAGCCTTTGTTTCTCTGGCTCTGGTTAACATACTCAACACAGCTCATTCTTTTCTTCCGTTTTCTATTAACTCGGTGGTGCAGGTGAGTTGCAGATTGATTTTCCACAAGGCTGGGTTGCATAACTGTAACAGGAGTGCGACGTGTGTGTGTGCTTTGTTCCAGGCCAAAGTTTCCTTAAATCGTTTAGCTGATTTTCTTTCTCTTGAAGATCTGGATCAAACTAATGCAGAATCCAATTCTTTAGATGGCAGTAAGTATGATGGAGTTTCTTTCTGTAGGTGGAATTCTCCCCCTTTATCCCCAAAATGACAGACTGTGAGAAAGGAAGGACCCACACAACAGGGTTTCCTATTTGTTACATGGATATCCTACTTTTTTCTCTAAATTATTCTATATATTGTCCTCTCTATTTTTAGCTTCACAGCCCTCTAAAGTTAGCTAGTTGAAGAGCTTTACTCAATCAGTTGAATGTCTGAATGGGGTCCTGACTTGGGTTTACTTAGGCTCCTTCTACACTGCTATATAAAACAGATTATCAAAGCAGATTTATTTATCATGTCAAAAGCAAATTGAGAATACAGTTATAATGTATAAAAACAACCACAAACAAAGTTTAAAGCTTGGCATTATGCTAAATGTCTGTTGACCAGAACCTGGTCACTTGGAGTGTCTTTGGTGTCGCTGTGAGAAGGTCCTCCACTGTGCATGTTGCAGGGCTCATGTTGCATTGTAGTAGGTGGTCTGTGGTTTGCTCTTCTCCACACTCGCATGTCGTGGACTCCACTTTGTGGCCTCATTTCTTAAGGTTGCCTCTGCATCTTGTGGTGCCAGAGCACAGTCTGTTCAGCGCCTTCCAAGTTGGCCAGTCTTCTGTGTGCCCAGGAGGGGGTCTATTATTTGGTATCAGTCACTGATTGAGGTTCCGGGTTTTAGCCTGCCATTTTTGGACTCTCACTTGCTGAAGTGTTCCTGTGAGCATCTCTCTAGATCTTAGGAAGCTATGTCTTGATTTAAGGCGTTGGTATGCTGGCTGATATCCGAACAGAGGATGGGCTGGAGATGTCTATGCCTTGGTCCTTTCAGGTGGTGCGATATTGGCTAAACAGTATAATTTCTCCAATGGTGTAGGGCACAGACATCCTGTGATAATGCGGCATGTCTCATTAAGAGTCACATCCACTGCTTTAACGTGGTGAGATGTATTCCACACTGGACATGCGTACTCAGCAGCAGAGTAGCAAAGTGCAAGGGCAGATGTCTTCACTGTGTCTGGTTGTGATCTCCTGGTTGTGCCAGTCAGCTTTCGTATGATACTAGCTGTACCTGGCACGCGTTGCTGTACCCTATTTAGGAGATGCGAGAAAGTCTGAGTATGTAAGGGTTGGAATTGTTGTTAGTTATGGTGTTGTTGGGGCCATGGCTGTGTCATTGTGGGTTTTTCTGGTGGGTGGGATGTTGAAGTCCTGGGGAGTTGTTGGTGTGTGGTGTTGCTGGCGTTCTGCATAGCTTGTGGATATACAATGTGTTTTGTCTTTTCGTCTGCTGTGTTGATGTAGAGGTTGATGCTTGTGTGGGTGGGATACTTTGGAAGTGAGTGGAGGTACTTGAAATCCCATTATCCATGGTGTGTCCTCCTCTGAACTGCAGTCGGATGGAGTGTGGGTCATGGGGGGCATTGTGTGCCAAGTTTGGTCTTTGTCGGTCTTGGTTCTGGGCCACAGTGGTCTGTGGGGAATGATGGGTTTTGAAGTAGTACAAATCCCATTATCCATGGAGGTACTTCAAGTCCCATAATCCATGGTCCACCCTCCTCCAAACTGTAGTAGAATGTAGCGTGGGTCATAGGGGCTCTGTGTGCCAAGGTAGGTTACTGTAAATTCAGGCAATAAACACAATGTCCCATGAGCTGAGGCCTAGTCAGGAACAGCAAGTTAATGAAGCCTTACTGTCAATTCAGGCCATACACAATGTCCAATGAGCTGAGGGCGTCGGGAGAATCAAGTTAATGAAGCCTTACTGTCAATTCAGAGCGTAAACAGCATTCCATTAAGTGAGTCCTAGTCAGGGAAATTAAGTTAATGAAGCCTTACTGTCAATTTTGGGCCTGGTCTCTGATTTGTAGGGGTGTAAATTTTCTGTGGGAAGTGAATTGGGTGTTTGTGTTTGTGCCTCAGCCCTTTGCCTTATCCTCCTCTGACAGTTTATTATGGGTCGGAATGTTCATGCTGGCTGGCCAGTACAGGAGTTATGCAAATCCGCCCTTATTGGCAGCCAATCATGTTGTCAGAATGTAGAGGCTGTGAGAGTCGTTGGCAGCCCCGGAGGATGCTGGGAAATGTAGTTTTTACTCGTTGTTTTGGGGGCCTTTTAGGTTTTTTGGGGGGGGGGGAGTTTCTTTGCTACAAACCTACCTTGCTTGAGGCCTATTTCTGTTGGCAAGTTTGGTGTTTCTGCGTTGTAAGGTTTCTCTGTTTGGGACGGTCGTTCCATGACGGGAACCCCTTTATATAATAGATTGTTTCTATCACCCATTTTGGCTTGATAGTCAAGCAGTGCTTCTTGTAAGTCAGAGTACGGTCCAGAGTGACTCTCAGATATTTGGGTGTGCTGCAATGCTCCAGTGAGATTCCTTCGCAGGTGATCCTCAGAGCTCGAGATGCTTGTTTGTTTTTAAAATGAACAGCACACGTCTGCATTTTAGATGGATCAGGAATCAGATTATATGAGTCTGCCATATAATTCAGTTCAAAGCAGATAATCTGGATTTCATATGGCAGTGTAGAAAGGGCCTAGTCATACTCAAATGATCACAGCTATAGCACAGTATCAAAGCCAGTGTCTACTTCTAGAGTGAGAAAGTGGAATATAAATAATGATAATAATAATAACAGCAACAACAGCAATAATAGTGATGCCACCGAAATATGGATTATGGGTGCCTTTCCGTATGTTTTTTGTCTTTTAGCCCAGGACTGTATCACTATAAGGAATGGAACTTTCACATGGAGCAGAGAAAGCCCTCCATGTCTTAAAAGGTAAATCTTCACAAACATAGCTTTGTTTGTTATCTTCTTGTTGTTGTTAACTCTTTTCTTGATTTTCTGGGTTATTAGAGATTTTATTGGATTATGTGTTCTCCTATATTGCTATTTATTTATTTATTTATTTATTTATTTATACAGGATCAATCTAAGCATTGCCCAAGGCAGCCTGTGTGCTGTGATTGGCCAGGTTGGGGCTGGGAAATCATCACTACTCTCAGCATTACTTGGTGAACTACAGAAAACCGAAGGCTCTCTAGCATTAAAGGTAAATCTTGTGATGTTTAGCAAAGTTTAAGGGGATTCTAGTTTGCTTGCATTTTCAAATGTGGCGATTATTGGAATGTGTGTATCAGTAAAATATTTTGATTTAAGGTGCAAACATGCCAATTGCTTGGAGAAAGAAACTAATGCTGGAACTACATTGTTTGAACTGCATTATATGGTGAGTGTAGGCCCAAAAATGCAATTCAGTTCCATTAAAACTGCATTATATGAGCATACACTGACTAAGCTTTATTGTAGGGATTTCATTATATGATAGGATAGTATTGCAGGGTGCTGAAGTAGCTGCATTTTGGAAGGTTGGGTTAGGTTAATCACATGTGCTTAAATCGAAAAAAATCTTAAAAATCAGTGGGTTTACTGATTGTTCTGAAACTCGGCAGGCTTGCTGTCTTGTCCATGTTGTCTCACAGTGCCACAATTTAAGGAGATACATCTAGTAGTTTTTTGTTTGTTTTTTTTATAAAAAGATGTTTAATTTAATTTTCAAAATGAAAATCAGTAGATGAACGAATCTTCTGAAACTTTGCAGAATGGATGCCTTAGTTACTGTATGTTGTCTCATTGTCCAAAAATTCAAGGAGATACCTCTTGTAGTTTTTTTTTAAAAAATTTAAATGAATTTTAAAAATAAATTTCCTAAAAATCACTAGATGAACGAATCTTTTTGAAACTTTGCAGAATTTATTTATTTTTTATTTGCAATATTTGTATACTGCCCTTTTCGACCCTGAAGGGGATGCAGAGTGGGTCACAGTGTTGGCAACAATTCAATGCCAACAATAAAAACAGTATAAAACATTGAAATTTATGCTCTGTTTGTGTTGTATCATTGTGCAGAAATTCAAGGGGATGCCTCTTGTTGTTTTTTTAATTTGTAAAATGTTTCTCATATTGGGCATATTTATTTTCTATTTTTAATGTAATTTAATGTGAATCTAGCATTTTGTAGAAACCCGTATACATCCCAGCACATGGATCATGTCTGTGTTGCTTTCTGTACATACCTTCCATTTCCATTTCACAGGGCACAGTAGCATTTGTTCCCCAGGAATCTTGGATCCAAAATGCTTCAGTCGAAGACAATATAACGTTTGGAGAAAAAGTGGACAGGAACTGGTTTGACCAGGTGGTGAACGCTTGTGCGCTGCAGCCGGACCTGGACAGCTTCCCTAATGGAAGTCGGGCAGAAATAGGAGAGAAGGTTATTATTACCTCAAGATGGCCTTCCTAGTTATAGTTCTTTTTTTATAAATGCTTTTTATTAGGTTTTGGTTACAATGGGTTAAAATGGAAAAGGGGTATTGGGGGAAGGGAAAGAAAAGGATTGAGAGGTTTGGGAAAGGTCTAATAAAGAGTACAGGGTTGGAATGAAGGGTGGGATTCAAGGGGAGGAGTAAAGTGGGGGTGAAGAAAAAGAAGTTTGTGGGGGGAGGGTTCTTTGTTACTTAAATTCTTCTTCACTGTGGTTAATGATGTTCTTTAATTCTTCTTCTAGAGGTTTTTTTTTAATTTGACAGCTGACTTTTTGCTGCAGATATTCTTAAGAGCTATTTCTTTGAAGTTATTCTTCTTTCCATTGGCCATTTCAGGCATTCTTATCTTCTACAATTTCTTCAATTGTGTTCAGTTATGTTTCCATAATCATCGGTCTGCTTTCAGGGTTATTCGTCCTAATTAGAATCTTCGTTTAACGCTTATTTTTCTGTTTGAATTTCCTTTTTTGTCTAGAGTCTCATAAACACTCCAAAGAAGAAGACGTACTGACAAAACAAGAAGATAAAAGATCAGAAGATCACAAGGCACAGTGTATACGAGACTCTTTTATCTTCTTGTTTTGTCAGTACATCTTCTTCTTTGGAGTGTTTCTGATTCTTAAGAGTCTGGTGATTTTTCCCTCAGGTCTTTAATATAGTTTTTTGTAGAAATCTTTTGCTTTTTCTTCTGAAGTAATCCAGTATCTTGTTTCATTGGAGGTTAACATAAGGCCTTCCCCTTTCTCCCGTCGGAATCTTATGTTCCTGTTCTTGAGTTCGTCTGTGAGAAATGTATATTTCCTTCTCTTGTTTAAAGTTTCTTTTGGAAGTTCTTTTAAAATAACCACTTTCTCTTGTTTGTAGTATATTGGTTTTTTCGCGTTACAGTTTAGGATTTCATTTCTGATCTTTCTTTTTTCAAATTGAACAATTACATCTCTTGGGACATTGTGTATCCTTGCGTAATTAGTATTTGCCCTGTTGACTTTTTCAATGTTTTCTGCCATTTGTTTTTGTGAGGTTTTGAGTAGTTCTGCCGTGAGGTTTACAATAATTTGATGTATGTCTTCCTTCGAATCCTTTTGTAGATTTCTAAATCTTAGTTGAAATTCCATTTTCTTTTGCTCTGTTAATTCTTGGTTTTTTTTATTGAAGTTGTTATTATTTCTTCCATTTTTCTTATCTTATTGTTTAACATTTCATATTTATGTTCTGATTTCTTTATCATTGGTTTAATTTCATTTATTTCCACTTGAATTTGTGCTGCATCTTTTTTATTTTTTCCGCTTCACCTTTAATGTCCTTTTGTAAGATTAATAATTGTTCATTGAATTAGGATTGAAATTCAACTTGTTTCCTTGATATTTTTTGAATCTCTGTTAGTAAGAGTCTCAGGTCTACCTCCTCAGAAGGTGAGGGTTTCTTTTGTTTATCCATTTTCCTCTTTAAAATAGTTATTATGCCCAGTTAAATAGCCCATTGGGCAGCTGTTTTAAAGTATTTTTGTGATTTTGTAATTTCAATCCTCTTCCCTTCTTATCTCTGTTAGTACTCTTAGGTTTCGGGTTATTCTTGATAATTTTTCTGCCCTTTATTATAAAGGTACGCTTCCAAGAAGGTTGTAATTTCCTCTGTGGTCACAAGATGGCAGCAAATAATTGCTCAATGAGTTGTTTCAATGTTCTGTAAAGAAGTGAAGTATCAAGGAGGTTGCAGTTTCCTCTTTGGTGAAAGGATGGCAGCAAATGATCGCACCTTGGAGCTAGTTATAGTTCTTTTTTATATAAACTCATGGTTTGTGGGGAGGGAGTCTGTAGATTTTGGATGTGCCTGCCTGAAATGATCCAAGCTAACATGCATTTCTGAATTTTGCTTTTGCTTTGTATTAGGCTGTTTTCTTTCTAGGAGCCAGTTTTGAACTCATGTTTCATAAATGCGAACCAGATACAACTCAATTACCTGAAAACTAAAATCATGGTGTTTGCAGAAAGATTCAAGCTTCAGCTCTGGAATATAGATGGAAATAAAATGGAGCAGGTCCCATGCTTCAAATATCTGGAGATAGCCCTCCATTTCTCCAGCAGCAGAAAAGCTCATGGAGTCCATGTGGCTGAGATTGCACAAAGGAGCTTGTCTGCTATATTAAACTGTCTCAGGTCAAGAGGGGAATACTACATATCCACTATTTGATGCCAAGCCAGTTGCACAACTCAGTTGCCCAGCTAGGCCCCTTTTCTGACTTTACCCCATTGGAGAGTGTACAATCCAAATTTTACAGCCCTTCAAGTACCAAGATGTGTCTCTAACGCCACCCTACACCCGGAGACTGGCTTCCTGAGAACTGAGGCCAGGGTGTGGGTAGTTATACTAAACTATTGGCTTAGACTCTCCCTCTCTCCCCTTCCATTACCGAAATAATAATAATAAGAATAAACTTTTTAACCTCCTCAAATGGGACTCGGTGCGGCTAACATGAGGCCAAGCCCAAAGATACAATACAACAAAATAAAGTGTAAAATACAATAACAAAAATTACATCACAATAAAGTACATACATAATAGAAAATCAAACACAATAGGCAGGCCAAATGGACAAGATAAAATGATAAAACCCTGGATGAGGTAGGAGTAGATCAAATGTATTTGAGAAGAGCCCAAAAAGAATGAATGGTACAGCTAGGAAGGCCCCATATCCGAGAGACTGTGCCCCTGTGATTCAAGACATAGAGGCAAGGGAACATGTGCTTCTTCAGTGCCTGTTCTATAGAGACATTCGATCCCATCTCATTACGCCATGGCTATACCAACACCGAGGATACTCCGGACAATTTTACATCTCCCTGCTGCTTTCAGACACTAACTTGCATATAACTTATAATGTCACCAAGTTCTGCACGGCAGTAATTAAAATCAGGCAGTTAATGAGCTAGTACAAGCCAGGACTTCATATTAGCAGAAAATTGGAATTAAAGACTTTTAATTATAGTATGAATGTTGCTCCCTCCTCTGTCTGACTGGACTTCCCTTCCTCATGCCACATGAGCACCCCTATTCCCTCCCTTCAGATTCCCTTCCTTTTAATTCCATAAATTGTGTTGGGTTTTAATATAATCCTGTATATGCCTTTTAGCTTAAATACTTACGTTAATTATCTTAATATATCCTAACAATGATACACATATTTTAAAGCTTAAAATCTCTTAACCCTTCACTCTGATATGCCTGCATGGAACTATGTCCCTCTTCTCTCAAAGTCGTCACTGACCGTAATAAAGTGAACTTGAACTTTTGTTTGATAAAGAAAAAGTTCAAAAAACAGTGTATTGAAACAAGTCAATATAAGTAACATATACACTGTAGATTTAATTGATTTATATACCAATGCTTTTCCTGTATTTCTAACACCATGAAGCCAACTTGCTAAACTTACTTTCTACCTAGTAATCTTATCCAGCCATCATTTGCAGAAAATATGATGCAAAATCACAAGGGCTTAACTAACATGAATATAGTGTGTGTGTGTGTGTGTGTGTGTGTGTGTGTGTGTATTTTAGTGGAATATAAATAAAGCAATATTATTATTATTATTAGGTACACAACAAGAGTAGTACACAGGAAACAAGATCACTATGCTGGCTTTTGTATTTGATCACATGTCGGACACTTCCCAAGTGTCTAGGACTGTGTGATGTATTGGCAAATAATGTGTGCAGATCCAAATAGGGTGGCCTTTGGCAGTAGACAGGTGGTAATTTTGTCAGTGTCGATTGTTTTTAAGTGCAAGCCAAGGCCTTTAGGCCCTGCGCCTAGTGTTCTGATCACCACTGGGACCACTTTACTGGCTTGTGCCAGAGTCTTTGCAGTTCGATCTTTAAATTCTCGTATCGTGTAAGCCTTTCCAGTTGCATTATTATTATTATTATTATTATTATTATTGGTTGTTTAAAAGTCCATGTGTGCAGATGATGATAGTAATACAACATTTTATGTTCCAAAACAGGGCATAACTCTTTCTGGGGGACAGAAACAGAGGATGAGTTTGGCCCGTGCTGTTTACAAGAAGGCGGAGGTTTACCTTCTGGATGATCCCCTTTCTGCTGTGGATGCCCAGGTTGGCCAGCACATCTTTAAGCAAGTCATTGGACCAACCGGTTTATTGAAAAACAAGGTATTTGAAGCTCAGCTTCTTCCATCTCTTCCAAGATACCAATTTGTTTTATCACTTGGAAAGAATCCTAAGATCCTTACTATTGGGTGCAGTACACACACAAATAATATAATCAGGTGTAGGTATATAATCTAGTTCCTTCCAGGTGCAGCTCTCATAAACCCAACTACCATGGCCATTGACCAAGGATAATGGGATATGCACCAATAAGAGCCTTCATTCTTCCATGTTCTTGCTGAGGTTAAATGAAATCCCAGTATGAGAGATAGGGAGAATACATTTCCCCAACTACAGTATGTTATGGAGAACAATTGCTGTTTTTTGTGTCTTCCCTGGATAATCCAAACCCACTAGCTCAGGGGTGCTCACACTTTTTCAGCATGGGAGCTACTGATTAAAAAACCAAATCCCAAAGATCACCTACCCAGAAATGTAAAACGTATAACTATTTTCTTATTTATTTATTTATTTATTTATATTTATTATTCATTTTTATGTACCGCTCCTTCCAGCAGGCTCGGGGCAGTTTACATAAAATGAAGTTATAAAACATCAACATTTCAAATTAATAACAATATAAAACAGAGCATAAAAATACATCCAACCACCCCATTTCTCCCACACTGCCATATTACCACACATATTATCAGCCAGAAAGTAAGAAGAGAGGCTTTTGAACTGCAAGGCCATTTAATACTCAGCAAGGTAAACAAAGGGACATGCAAAAATACATCCAACCACCCCATTTCTCCCACATTTCCATATTCCCCAACATATATTTCTCAAGGAACAAAGCAAGCAGAGAGGCTTTGGAGCTAAAAGGCCATTTTTAAACATTAAAAATAAACAAAGAGACATGCCACAGAACAATCAAGCACCCACCCCGAAGTAAAAAGACTGACCTTTGAGATGCGGTAAGGAAATGACCCCAAAGCATCCTTGTCCTCCTCCTCCATCATTGCTCCTATTTCCACGCCGCCAGGATGCATGCCACCTCCAAGAGCTCACGAGAAGTCCGAGAGGCAGTATGCGCGCGGGGCCAGCCATGCATCGCATCATCCAGGCCCACCCCCTTTGATCTCCTACGACTCTGAATGGCTGGAGAAGAACGGAGGGAGGAGGAGGAATCCAAAAGAGGGGGCCCATTCTGCCTCTTGGACTCTGGAGCTTTTGGAGGCGGCGGGCGAGCACGGAGCGGGGAGTAGCAACGACGGAGGACTTCTTTGCAGCGTGCAGGGGCGCGTGAAGAGGACCAACTGCAAAAAACCTGGTCAGGGCCCTCAAGATCACCAGGATGAGGCCCAAAGATCACCCTGGTGATCCCGATCACCATTCTGAGCACCCCTGCACTAGCTTTATAGTTCCTGGTGGTGGAAACAGAACTGGTTTGTTGCAATGAACTGGCAATTTTGCTGTTCAAGACACACTATTAATTACCTGTCGTCAGACTGTTGATTACCTACCCAAAAACACTTGATACCTGACTATGAACCTGCTCAGAATGCTGCAAATATTTTCAGAATTGAATAAAATGGTGACATGTGTATGAAGGTGGACATGTTAATGCTGTTCAGATTTATTTCATTTTTCTCATCGCTGATAGGAAATGACAGAAAATGTTCTGTCTAGAAACAGAAAAACTTTCCAGATGTTCAATGTATTGTCAAAGACTTTCATAGCCAGAATCACTGGGTTGTTGCGTGTTTTCCAGGCTGTATGGCCATGTTCGAGAAGCATTCTCTCCTGATGTTTCGCCTGCATCTATGGCAGGCATCCTCAGAGCTTGTAAGGTCATGATGCCTGCCATAGATGCAGGCGAAATGTCAGGAAAGAATGCTTCTGGAACATCTCCAGAGGTTAATGAACTAATACTCTCCCATCATTCTTTACCACTAACTATGTTGTCAGAGACCGATGGGGAGAAGATTCAACAACATGTGGAAGAAAGGCAGCATGATGCAGCTTAGTTCATGAAAGCACTGGTTTCCCTTTCTTTCCAGACCCGTCTTCTGGTGACAAATGCTGTCCATCTTTTGCCCAGAATGGATCATATCATCGTGGTAATGGATGGAGAGATCTCTGAAACAGGTTCTTGGCAGGCACTTGTGGCAAGACAGGGAGCTTTTGCAGACTTCTTGAGATTGCACGGCGCAGAAGGAGGAAAGGACCAGGATTTGCAAGGTATGGCAGACTCCCCTTTTGGCCTTCTGTGATCAGATCAGAGCCTGAAAGAGTTTAAATGTTGAACAAAAACTCCTCGATTCCTCCAGCTTGCTGTACCAAGCTTCTAAAGCACATGAGTCAAATGCATTGCCCACGAGGCAAATCCGGCCTGCTGTGGTATTTCATGTGGTCCGTGATGCTTTCAATGTCAGTGCAACATAGTTACATGTATACAGTGTTACAATTACAGGCAACCGCAAGGCTGATGTGTTTTTCTCAGAAGCCAAGCTTCACTACTGTATTTTCATGTATCTTCAGAGATGTCAACACTAGTTGATTCCGCAGCTTCAGGAAGTGCTGAGAGGTTCCCCAAAAGAGATATAACTTACCCAGGAAAAGATGACAGGTAAGTACTAGCAGCTCCACTTATTTGGAACTGACAGATTTCACCCCTAAACTCTTCGAAATTCCACTTAGATACATTCCCAGTTATCTAATGATTTTTTTTTACTTTGGTGGTATTAACTACTCATAGGTGCTTAAGTGAGCCCTACTATCAGAAAGAAGTGGCAGACGCAATTCAGATGTTAAAGCCAATGAGGGAGGGAAGCTGAAGCCACCCCATGCCATTCTCTGCCTGTTTCCAAGCATTTCTTTTAATGTAAGATTGAGATGCTTGTGCCACAGGGGCCATAAACTAGTATGGTTATTACATAAAATAATTTATCTAAAACTGATAAAATAAAGGGATCACAAGCTGCTAGATAGTTTTAGACCAAAAACAGGCAACAGCGACCACATTGTCTGTAGCTTTAAATCATTCTTCCTCTGTGCATGAGGCAGGGCATTGTGGACAAGCATACAGATGCCGAGTTATTTGTTCTGCTCCACAATCACACAAGGTGGAGGATTCTCCTAGGTTGTGCCATTTTGCCAGGTTGTCTTTTGATCTGCCCACTCTGCTTCTGAATCTGTTCAGGGACTTCCAAGTTGCTCATTCTTGCTTTGCCCCTGGAGGAAGACCCTCGTGGGGCCATCCAGTTGGAATTGCCTGGTTTAGCTGCCCAGAGGGATACTCTTCCTGTTCGTGGAGGAACATTAAGAGGAGTGACATTCTCATGAAATTGATTTAAGTTTACTGGGAGGAGGCTGAGATACTGGATGGCTTTCACAATGTTCAACCTTATTTCTCTCGCAATTGGCAATAACTTCCCATCGCACATCAAGGTTTGAGACATCCTATGATTATTCTACACGTCTCATTTAGTGCTATATTCACCTGGTCCATGAGCCTCCTTCCTCTTTATTTATTTTATGTTACTTTATTTGTTTTGTTTCTGCTCCTTTCACATCACCTTCCACACCTTCTCTGTCGCTGACCATGACATCTGTTCTGTGTGCTGATTCAGAAAATTGCATTGAATAGACCACATCAGCTCTAGTTTCTGATACAGAACATATGCCATTCAGTAGGTGCTAACTGCTTGCCCACAGAAAACCATATTTAATAATCTAGAGCTGATGTGGTAGTAGTAATCTTTTGTGGGTAGTCAGCCTCTCTCTTCCCAACATTCCTGTTGTCTTGGCACTATAAAAGGACTTTGCAAGGCCAGTCACTTTCGTTGCCGCATGGTTTCAAGGCAACAGTATAGTAATAGTGAAGCCATGGACCATATCTTCGTTCTTGCAGACCACTGGTGGTCCACAGACCACAGGTTGGGAACCATTGCATTGTAGTAATAATAATAACAATAATAATAACAAAAACTTCAGGGGACATCCAATCCAACCTTCTTCTATCACGCAGGAAAAGCACAACCAAAGCACCTCCAACAGATAGCCATCCAACCTTTGTAGTAGTAGTAGTTGTTGTAATAATAATAATAATCATCATCATCATCATCATCATCATAGCAGAGACCCCAAAGCTCTCCAGTCCAATCTCCTTCTGCCATGCAGGAACAACACAACCAAAGCACCCCCTGAATGATGCTGTTGTTTCTGGCAGTTCAAAACTTTCATTTTCATACATTTCTCAGGAGGAGGAAATTGGGGAATGTGGGAAGCAGCATGATACCACAGAGCCCCTCACTATCACTTGTGGAGCCCCAAGGGCTCAGCGGAGCCCAGTTTGAAAACCCCTGCTATAGCATACTAGGCAGCAGGATATAACTATGATGAGTGATGTTTTCTTTTGAAATGCTATAATATATATTTATTATAATTCTATGAAGGTCAGTGAAGAGAAGTGTTTACAAAGCCTCAGATTTGGAAACAGAAGAATTGGTGGAAGAAGACAAAGGACAGATAACTGGAAGGGTAACTTTAAGGCGTTATGAAACATCCTTTTCCTCATCACAAACCTCAAACAGTATTTCTGAAGGTGTTCGGAGACATTTTAGATGGCAATGAACACAAGTTCCAGCTGGCATAATCAGTGGCCTGAGCTCTTCGAAGCTGGAATCTATCTATAAGACACCAGATAACAGAAGGCTAGCATAGATCATGGGTTGGAAACCTTTTGTCCCCCAAATGTTTTGGACACCAGTTTCTATTGGTTTTCACTGGCCAATTGTCATGGGATTTGAAGTCCAACATCTGGAGAAAAGAGTTGCACTGAGTATGGGTCAATCCAGCGATATTGGGTTCCTTATTATCCCAGATATGTGCAAATAGGAACGCTAGCTAAGAACGTGGGGATGTCTAGCATTTCCCCCACCATCCATGTTGCAAATTATATTGTCCAGAGATGGAGGAAGACTCTGATGTGGGATAAAGTACCTTCCAGTGTGTGTTATTTGGTCAAGACTATACTGAGAGACATCGAATCAGGGAGTTGAAAGAGACTGCAAGGAACACCCAGTCAATGCTCTGCCCTACAGATGAAAACATAGGAGGGTCATAGATGGGTGCAGAGTTACTCTTTGAAATACAATTCGCATAGTCCTTCAGTCAGTATAATCATTGGGAGTTTAACTGAACTTAATTCTGTTTTAATGTTTGTATATTTGTAGATTTTTAACTATATTTAAGTGCTTTTAATGTAAGCCGCTTTGAGTCTCCTTCTAAAGAAAAAAACAGGGTATAAATAAATATCATCATAAACATAATAATAAATATTTTTATAATGAAGCTTTGAGTCTCCTTGTGGAGAGAAAAAGCTGGGTATAATTAAACATAATAATAATATACATAATAAAAATATTTTATAGTGCTGCTTTGAGTCTCCTTGTGGAGAGAAAAAGTGGGGTATAAATAAACATAATAATATGTATAATAATAATAGTAATATTAATACTACAAAATATTTTATAGTATAATTAAGTAAATCTTCAATAAAAATGATTTAAAACAAAAAAACCTTTTCCAAGTAGCATAGTAGGGCATGCTTTGTAGGAAAATATTAGAGAATTGTAGGAAAATGTCTCAGATTCAATCCCCAGTATTGTTTATTTGCATGTTATATGAACAGAAAATGAGGATGGCATTCTTTGTCAGAGATTTTTGAGCAGATTCTGCAAACCAAAGTAAACAAAACAGGACTAGAGAGATAAATAGGTTCTCTGTTTCTTCTGTTCCTATCTTAGCCCATCTAATCTCGCTTCCTCTTGGCTCCTGTTTCTTCGGTCTAGGCTAAGACTTCCATATACCTGAGCTACCTGAAAGTGGCTGGGTCTATTACCTGGGCCTACATCATCCTTTTGTTCATTTGCCAACAAGTTGCCTCATTTTGCCGTGGCTACTGGCTCAGCTTATGGGCTAATGACCCTGTTTTCAATGGAACCCAGCCACACACTGAGCTCCGTGTCGGCGTCTTCTTTTTCTTAGGATTTGCTCAAGGTTTGTGTCACTCCTTCGCTCACTTCAATTTCTCTTTTCTTTTTTCCCTGTCTCTCTCAGTATCTTCCAATCTCTCTCAATCTCTTTTCTTGTGGAGAGGATTTTGTCCCAGCATATAGCTATCTGTTTTGCTCTCCAGATAACATTTGGCAGGCCTTGTTTAGGCAGAAGGAGGAATATACCAGGTTACTAAGTGAAAAGTGATGCCAGAAATTTGAGGTTTTTCAAGGACCCATGGATAACAAGGGATGCCCGGCAAGCTTTGCTAACCGCAAATGTTTCGAATCAGGAATCTCACCAGGCTGAATGCAAATGACACAAGATTTATTCAATCTGCACAATTCTCATGCATTAACATTGTGTTGTTTCAAAATTCATTTTGTGTTACAGTCCTGGGGAAGTTTGCTTCGATGGCCACCGTGTTCTTGGCTGGGACAGTGGCATCCCACAGGCTTTTTCGGCAGCTGATTTGGGACGTTGTCCAGTCACCAATGGGGTTCTTTGAACAGACTCCCAGCGGTCACTTGCTCAACCGCTTCTCCAAAGACATGGATGCCATTGACTCCATCATCCCAGACAAACTGAAGTCCCTGCTTGGTTTCCTCTTTATACTGCTGGAAATATACATTGTGATAATTGTGGCCACACCAATAGCTGTGGTGGCTATTGTTCCTCTGTCAATCCTATATGTGTTGTCCCAGGTAAGACTAGACAGCTTTGCTCATTTCCCCCCCTATAAAAAGACATAAAAATAATCCCGTTTGAAGGGATACAGCAGGCATGGGCAAACTTCGGCCCTCTGGGTGTTTTAGACTCCAAATCCTACAATCCCTAACAGCTGGTAAGCTGTTAGGAGTTGTGGGAATTGGAGTCCAAAACACCTGAAGGGCCCAAGTTTGCCCATGCCTGTGATATAGTCTATTCTGCCACTTTAGTAGCATGCTATTTTTGTTAGCATTGCAGTCTGTGAAACGGGAAAAGTGAAAAGAACAAGCATTTAGTATCATCCTATGTGTCAGAAGTAGTGGATATGCACACTTTTGGAAGGAGGGCATTTGAAAAATGGGTGATACCACAAACAAAAACTATTACTACTATCACTACTACTACAATGCCCGCCTCTCCTTGTAGCTCAAGGAGGGGCGCAACATGGTTAAAACAGAGAGATAAAACACAACACTATTAAAATACATCTAACAAGATACCCACAGATAAAAGACCATTCTTTGTACACACTTTTGGGTTTGCTCAGGAGCCAAGTCAGGGCTTTTGGTGCTTAGAGTTGGGGCATTTATTTATTTATTTATTTCCTATATTTATACCCTGCCCTTCTCCCCCCGAAGGGGGACTCAGGGCGGCCTAACAAAAGCATCATACGATGCTAGCATCATAAAAACAACCACAGTACAGTCAAAATATTAAAAATATTGAAACAACAATTAAAACAGTCGATTAAGACACATCAATTAAAATTGAAATCCAAAAACCAGTCTGGGTCAATTCATTGCCATAAGTTGTGTGATCTTCTTCCACTTGCTGCTCACTGATCAAACGTTTGGTCCCATAACCAGGTCTTGATTTTCCTTCTAAAAGACAAGAGGGAGGTGGCCAATCTGATATCTCTAGGGAGGGTGTTCCATAGACAGGGGGGCACTGTTGAGACATCTTGAATTAGCAGAGATTCATAACAAGCCTTTGGTAGCTCAAGTAAGGGAATAATTAAAGGGTGGGAAGTTAGTTAGTGCCACGCAGGGCACGAAAGGCACATGGCCAATATCCACGCAGGGCACGAAAGGTACATGGCCAATATCTGGAGTTGCCTTCAGGAGAGCAGCTTGAAGGGGCTGATAGGCAGATCAGGAGAGTCTCCTTGGGTGCATTCTTAAGGGATCAATGGTCCTCTTCTGTAGCCATTGGCTCTTCTGAAGGTTGGAGTCTGGAGTCTCTCCATTCAATGCAGAAGTCCAAGAGCCAAGAGTCAGTGGATAAGGCTAGGATTTGAAACTGTCATTGTCATCTTCTTGAGTCCTTGCTTCTGAGACATGATCATTGGCAAATTCTTACATATCAGGTAGCCCTTCAGATGTCCCAATCAGTTCATTCAAGATCCCAGTCTGACCCATGTGCCCATGAGCTTGAATCAAGTTCTGTCTGCTTATCTTTCTCAAATTAGGGATCCTCCAATTCAACTATGTCTTCTTTTTCTTGGTACTTTCTCCACCTCTCTGCACCTCCCCCCCCCCCTCAGAATTTCTTTATTACCACTTCCTGCCAGTTGAAACGTCTGGAAGCCATGAGCCGTTCACCCATTTATTCCAACATTTCCGAGACCTTTGAAGGGAGCAGCAGCATCCGTGCCTACAAAGCCCAGCAGCGTTTCGTTTTGCAGAATGATTTCAATGTGGATGAAAACCAGCGGGCCTCTTACCCTGCAGTGGTGGCTGACAGGTATCATACAGAGACCTAAACGGGGAGAGGTGGCTTATTCGGACAATTGAATGCAAATGCTTGCATACGTGTAAAAAACACGGATCGGTGTTCATTAGTGTGATTGTGGGGAATGATAAGATACTCAGCCAGGCCTTCCTTTCTCTTTTGTCTTTTCAGATGGCTTGCCACAAACATAGAGTTCTTAGGGAATGGCATTGTCCTGTTTGCAGCTTTGCTTGCTGTAAAAAGCAAACCACACCTCAGTCCAGGGCTTGTGGGGTTTTCTATTTCCTATGCTCTGCAGGTAATAATAACAATAACAACAACTGCCACAGGGTTCAACATAGCTACAGCTCTAGGATGAAAGCTGTCTTTTAGTCTGTTTGTCCTTGCCTTTATGATCCTGTACCATCTGCCAGGTGGCAATAATACAAATAATATGTCCGTGCGCCAGTGATGAAGCGAAGCCAGGTCTGAACTTAGAAAGTTCTTTTATTGATTAAGTGAGCAAAGTAAAGCATGTACTGGGTGAGATGGATCCCCAAGAATGCTCTGAGCTTTCTTAAGGCTGGGGCCTACAAAGTTCTTCCAAAGAGGGAAGAAAGAGGACAACCAATGCTTCTCTGTGCAGAAGTGGTGACCCTTTGGAGCATCTTCCTGTCTGCCACTGTGCAGTTACCAAACCATGTGCAGATGCAATTGGTTAGGACACTTTATAGCACAGTGGTAGAAAGTCGCCAACAGTTTTCCATTCAGCTGTTGGTTCCTTAGAGGTCTATCTATTCACCCACCCACCCACTAATCTATCTATCTATCTATCTATCTATCTATCTATCTATCTATCCATCCATCCATCCATCCATCCATCCAACTACCTATCAGCCTTTCTATCTCTGTCTGTCTGTAGATCTATCTGTCGATTTATTTGTCGATCCATCTATCTATCTATATCTATCTGCCTTTCTACTTATCTACTAATCCATCCATCTACCTATCGATCTATCTGTTGATCTATCTATCTATGTACAGTATCTATCTATCTATCTGTCTGTCTGTCTGTCTGTCTCTTATGGGTTGGAATGGATGGATTTTAGGGGTTCCTCAGAAGTTTTAGGTAATACAGTCTCTGCTGGGCCCTCTTCACCAACGCTGCTGTATGGACGCTGCCCCAAGTCAGATCCTCTTTAACAGCAACACTCAGGAACTTGAAACTGACTACACTTAGTCCCCATTTATGACCAAAGGCTGGATTTCTGACCTGTTCTTCCTATAGTCCAGGGCTGTCCAACTGGCGGCCCCGGGGCCGTATATGGCCCCCCAGCCCCTTCCCTACGGCCCCCGCCTACCCTGCAAAAATTAGTAATTTTTTAAAAAATATATTAAAAAATTCGATCTCCGGGGGGCAGGGCTGGGTGACGTCAGGCGTGGCATGGCGCCGAGCCTGACGTCACCCAGCCCCGCCAGCTCCCTTCCTCCTCCGTCCCGCCTCTCCCCCGGCGCACCAATCGGGAACGCCGGGGGGGGGGGAGAGAGGGAGGGAGGAGGCGTGCCTAAATAGGAAGAAGACGAGCGCTTCCCTTCCTCCTCTTTAGGCACGCCTTCTCCTCCGTTCTGCCTCTCCCACCGGCGCCCTGATCGGGGTGCCGGTGGGAGAGGCAGAACAGAGGACGAGGCATGCCTAAAGAGGAGGAAGGGAAGCCCTTTTCCTTCCTCCTCCATAGGCCTGCCTTCTCCGTTCTGCCTCTCCCACCGGCGCCCTGATCGGGGTGCCGGTGGGAGAGGCAGAACAGGGGATGAGGCATGCCTAAAGAGGAGGAAGGGAAGTGCTTCCCTTCCTCCTCCTTAGGCACACCTTCTCCGTTCTGCCTCTCCTCCCGGCGCCCTGATCGGTGCACCGGAGGGAGAGGCAGAACAGAGGAGGAGGCTGGCGTGACACTTTAGGACGGAGGGCGAAGCCATGGAGGGCTCCCTTTGGCTTTGCCCTCCCTCCTAAAGGGTCACGCCAGCCTCAGAAGTGAAATCGCCGCTTCTGAGGCTGGCGTGACACTTTAGGAGGAGGGGCCGGGGGCGTGGCTGGCGGCGGGGCTGGGGCGGAGTGGCGCGGAGCGGCCCTTCAGGTCATCAGTGACTGGAAGTCCGGCCCTAGGTCCGGTAGAAGTTGGACAGCACTGCTATAGTCCATTATGTGCTCCTTGGTCTTATTGAAGTTAAGAACTGGTTTATTGTCCCTGTACCACGAGAGCAGCCTATCCATGATTAGCTGACCATTTAAATGGTTAGCTGACCACTTAGATTCTGTGCTTTCACTTTCCTTTTGGACAGATAACAGGCATTTTGAACTGGATGGTGCGCGCTTTGGCAGAGATCGACAACAACATCGTCTCTGTAGAGAGAGTCAGGGATTACTCAGGGACGCCCAAAGAGGTAAGTAAGCATTGGCTCATCGACAACTCTTCCTATTCCTTACATATTTTGATTCTTATAATCTCAAGATCTTATTGTCCCATTTGGGACGAAATCTGCAAGCAACACAACAAATTGATTCCAATAGGCATTAGATGAGATTCCCACCCGTGTGCATTTGCCATGAGGCTATCAAAGATCAGCTCTTTCTGTCTTGAACATCAACATTTAATGACTTGGGTATATAAATACCACTCCAAGTGCATATAGAACTGATGATGATGATGATGATATCCTTTATTTATATTCCTCTCTATCTCCCTGAGGGGTCTCAAGGTGGATTACTGAACACATATATGGCAAATATTCAATGCCATTATACAATTAACAAGGACAGGCGGTACATAAACAGAGGTAAAAACTTTCCCATCTTTTTTCATCTCTGGCATCTGGAGGCTGTGCTCGACTCCGGCCAAGGGGAGGTGCTGTCTTTCCATCTTCCATGTCGAGGAGCTTTGTTGTCTGTAGATGTCCTCTCGATCAAGTCACCGGCATGTCCTCATAGACGAGTTACTTTTTATTACTTCCCCACTTAAAGTGTCACCTATTTATGTAATCACATTGCTGTTTTCGATCTGCTAGATGAGCAGAAGCTGGGGCTGACTGCGGGAGCTCACCCTGACCCGGTCTTAAACTGCCAATCTTTCAATCAGCAGATTTTCTAAAGCTTAGCAGTTTAACCCTCTGTCCTAAGCCCAGCCCCTACACTTCCTGCTGTTAATGTGAGTATTAGGGAATAATAAGATTCATACAAAAGAACAAGAACTGTTTGAAATTATAGTCCTAGCAGGACAAGCAATGATAGCATGGGAATGGAAATATTTATTTTATTTATTTACTGCATTTCTATCTGCCTTTCTCAGCCCGAAGGCGACTCAAGGCGGCTTAGACTGGCACAATTCAATGCCACAATGAACATATACTGGTTTGTTTTTTTAAAAAGCAGTAAAAAAGCAGTAAAAGCATAAAACACCAGTAACTTCCTATTAGCTCATTTTCCAAAGATATTGGAAAAGGACAAAGACAAATATGACAAAGACAAATTTCCAAAGACAAATATGAAAAAAATGGATTATAGAAAAACTGGAACAACTATATTTATGATCAGGTCCAATCTGAAATCATAGCATATGTAATCTGGAAAAATATAAAAGTAAAGGTAAAAGTTTCCCCTTGAAATTAAGTCTCGTCATGTCCGACTCTGTGGAGTGGTGCTCATTTCCATTTCTAAGCTGAAGAGCCAGAATTGCCCATAGACACCTCCAAGCTCATGAGGCCAGCGTGACTGTATGGAGTGCCTTTACCTTCCCGCCAAAGAGGTACCTATTGATCTACTCACACTTGCATGTTTTTGAACTGCTAGTTTGTCAGAAGCTGGGGCTCTCTGGATTCGAACCACCGAAATTCCGGTCAGCAAGTTTACCAGCTGAGTGGTTTAACCCACTGTGCCACCAGGGGAAAATATACAAGAGGATAAAACAAAAAATTAAAAATAAATTGAAGACATATATAAAATGGATAGAAAGTGGTGAAATTAAGAAAATTGTGTGTATGGTTAAAGGTAAAGATATAGGGAAATTATGTGGTCAGCAGAAAGGGTGATGGGGTTGGTGATGAGGAGTGTTAATAATAAAAAGTAATAAAATGCCATTGAAAAGAGGAATGTATAAAAGTAGAAGGTGCAGATAAATGAAATGTTATACGAAATTAGGTGTTCATACATCTAAGCACCAATGGAAATTAAGTGTAAATAAAATGATGTAAAGTTGAAATCATTTTTTAAATATTGGAAAGATATATTGAAAAAAATGATTTGGGTTATGCCTGGAATGGGTAGTGGTGGTGATGGTACCTCGTTTCTTATCCCACTCCAGATAGCAAAATTCCTTGAATCGGCCCCGTCTGATGCCCAGAAAATAGATTGCTCCTCCTTCTAGGGAAGGAAATGTGGTATAATGTAAAATAAACCACATGTAGTTCACGTTTGATCAGCCCACACACTACCTTGACAGAGAAAATATGCCAAGCAGGTGAACTGTAAAGAACACGTAGTTTACTCTTCTTAGTTCAGAACAACATATGTATAGTATGATCAGTTGCACCAACTCGCATAATATCCTTTTATGAGAGATTTAAAATGGTCTTTCTTTGTCCATGTGGAGAAACTCCTTCAGCAACTCATGAAGCGAGAGCACACTCCAAACCCTGTCTCTCTCTCTCTCTCTCTCTCTCTGCTTCTCTCTTCTTCTGAGCACATGCATAGCTCAAGCCTGAAAAATGTAACAGTAACCAAAAGTTCCAGGCTCAGCCAGCTCCCGAGCATTGCCCAACCAATCAGCATCATGCATTTTATTCTACAGTTGACACCCACACACTCACTGATTTCTTGCATACTCCAACAGGAAACAGGGTCTATTCTCAATTGGCCTTTCGTCTACCCATCTCATTTGGCTGACCGCTTCTTGGCTTTACCTCTGCAGTAGAGTATTTGCTCAGGAACAGGTGACTCTCTTGGGCACTTGGAGGAATGTTTTGCTCTTTTCCACTTGCTTCCTTTTGGTTGAGCTGGGATCTACCATTTTGAACTTGTTATGTCTTTCTAGTCTCCCTGGACTTCGGACAATATGCTTTTCCATGAGAACTGGCCTACAGAAGGACAAATTGCATTTCGTGGATACAGCTTACGCTATAGGCCAGGGTTAGAATTAGCTCTGAAAAATGTCAACATACAGATCAATGGAAAAGAAAAGGTAAGGCAAAACATAAAAAAATTAAAAGCCAAAGCTAGTCTGATACTTCCAATGTCAGTGTCCAAACTGAAGGACAAAGTGGCTTTTCTTTCCCTTCCTACACAGAAGTCAACGAGACACAAAGGCAATGCATTTGGACAAAGCACCACAGATATTCCCTATGAATTTGTCTGATCCCATTTTGGAGGTCCCCTCTTATGATTGTGGCCACCGCCAATGGGCCAGAGCAAATCTCAAAGTATGGAAGCACCTTGTATATCTGTTCAGGCAGACATTGTGTAATGACAAACTTTGTTTTTTCTAGAGACTGCTTTTATCATAGTGATATCCAAACCAAAGGAGTGTATATTTTTGCTCCGATATGTTTAAACTTGAGCTTACTACCTATCGCTATCAGACATAATTTTATTTATTTATTTTATTTATACCCCGCCCTTCTCTCCCTGAAGGGGACTCAGAGCGGCTTACAAACTACAGCGAAAATTTATTGCCGCATCGTGCACATAACAATTAATATATTGTATTACGTCAATTAAAAACAGCTTAAACATATTAATACAATAAAGCTGATTAAAACATACAAAGTGCCAAGTCATGATTTCCATACTTCTTAGTTTCCCATAGTCATTATTCAGATTGCTAGATTGAGATCAAATTCTATATTACCCTACACCCCAAACGGCTGTGTACAAAGCCAGGTCTTTAGCTTTTTCCTGAAGACCAGGAGGGATGGGGCTAGTCTAATGTCAATGGGGAGGGAGTTCCACAGCTAAGGGACCACCACCGAGAAGGCCCTGTCTCTCGTCCTCACCAGTTGCACTTGTGAAGGGGGTGGGACCGAGAGTAGGACCTCCCCAGCAGATCTTAAAGCTCTAGTTGGCTCATAAAAGGAGATACATTCAGACAGGTAAGTTGGGCTGGAACTGTTTCAGGCTTCATAAGCCAAATCCAGAATTTTGAATTGGTCTCGGTAGCAAACTGGCAGCCAGTAGAGCTGACGTAATTTGGGGGGGGGGGGTAATGCTCCCTGTACGCCACTCCAGTGAGGAATCTGGCTGCTGGCTATTGGACTCCTTGGAGCTTCTGGGCAGTCTTCAAAGGCAGCCCCACATAGAGCATGTTGCAGTAGTCTATTCAAGATGTAACAAGAGCATGAGCTACCGTGGCCAAGCCTGACTTCCCAAGGTATAGGTACAGCTGATGCACAAGTTTTTATTGTGCAAAAGCTCCCCTGGCCACCACCGAAATCTGGGGTTCCAGGCTCAGAGACTAGTCCAGGAGAACTCCCAAGCTGCGAGTCTGTGTCTTCAGAGGGAGTGTAACCCCGTCCAGCACAGGCTGTAACCCTATGTCCTGTTTGGCCTTACGACTGACCAGGAGTACCTCTGTCTTGCCTGGATTTAATTTTAATTTGTTCGTCCTAGTCCAGACCGTCACAGCCATTAAGCACATCAGACTCAAAAATCACAGAGGACTTCCATATTTCTGATTTATTTATTTATTCTCTGAAGAAAAGGAAGAATTGCACAAGGTTCACTGTCTGAGCCTTGAGGTTTGTATGCACTGCAAAATTAATGCAGTTTAACACCACTTTAATTGCCATGACTCAGCTGTCTCAGCCTCTGCCCCAAAACTGTGGAACTCTCTGTCACTTGACATCTGAGCCATGCGCGAACTGAGATGCTTTACTGTTGCACTGAAGACTTGGCTCTTTGGCAGAGAGTTTGATTAGTTGTTTTAATTGTAATTCTCTTAAAGTGTTTTATTGGTTTTATGTTGTAAGTCGCCCAGAGCACCGCTGGTGGAGGGCAACTAAGTAAGTAATAAAAATTGATTGATTGATTGATTGATTGATGACTCAATGCTTTGGGATCCGGAGAGTTTCCTGTCTTGTTTGATCCATCCTGGCTAATGGGATCCTTCTTAAGCTGCTGTGAGTCGCCTTGAAGAGAGAAAAACTGGGGTATTATTATTATTATTATTAATAATAATAGATCAAATTGCAAATACTCTGGCACAAGCCAGTCAAGGTGGTCCCAGTGGTGATCGGCACACTGGGTGCAGTGCCTAAAGACCTTGGCCTGCGCTTACAAAATTACCATCTGTCAGGTGCAAAAGGCTGCACTACTGGGATCTGCACACATTATTTGCCAATATATCACATAGTCCTAGACCCTTGGGAAGTGTCCGACATGTGATCCAATATAACAACCAGCATAGTGATCTTGTTTGCTGTGTACTAATCTTGTTGTGTTTCAAATAACAACAGTTCTAAACGCTTGGGAAGTGTTTGACTTGTGATTTTGTGATACAAAATCCAGCATATATATCTTGTTTGCTGTGGCATATTGTGTTTTTATGTCAGTAAAATAATTGTTGTTGTTCATTTGTTCAGTCGCTTCTGATTCTTCGTGACCTCATGGAGCAGCCCACGCCAGAGCTCTCTGTCAGCTGTCACCTCCCCCAGCCCCTTCAGGGTCAAGCCAGTCACTTCAAGGATACCATTCATCTTGCCCTTGGTCGGCCCCTCTTCCCTTTTCCTTCCCTTTTCCCCAGCATAAATGTCTTTTCTAAGCTTTCCTTTCTTCTCAGTAAAATAATAATTATTATTTCTAGGTTGGCATTGCTGGAAGGACAGGTGCTGGCAAATCTTCTCTTGCGATGGGCCTTCTAAGACTAGTGGAAGCTGCTGGGGGAGAGATCTTAATTGATGGGATCAATATCACCCAAATAGGCTTGCATGATCTGAGAAGCAAAATCACAATTATTCCTCAGGTAGGAGGTCAGCTTCTAATGGAAATTACTCATAGGTGAGTAGGACTTGCAAATAAAAAAAATGCTGCAGTATAAGAATCATCCTATCTCATAGTGCCAATCAGTCAGATATGCCTGTATCCATGATACTCTATGCCATTCCCTCTGCTACTTACTCCCCTCTCCCATCACTCATCATTATGTGACCACCGTGCACTATTACACACATCCCTGATTTAGGATGCTTTGTAAAATGTTCTATCTTGTTTAGTTTTTCAGACTAGCTGAAAGTGTAGAATTGTAGACACCTTCTCCATTTGGAGCCATGGTGAAGAAGAACTAAAGAAGTTCCTGGACCACATCGACAACATCCACCCAAACATCCAGTTCACACAAAGTAGTCAGATAGGAACAAACAAATCTAGATCGGAACAAATTACTCGGAGAGGCAGAAATGATTCAATTTGGGAATATAGGAATTGACTTTTCATTTTCCTCTCTGACTAGCTTTTAAAGGCTATTTTAAGTGTATTTATTATATTTTCATCCATTTTGCAACACTGTACTATTTATTGTTTTTTTAAAACTTTTGTGTTGTGCTTTTTAAACTTGACTAAAGTGTGGGATTGTTATTCTGTAATATAAAAGAATTCCATCTAAACTATCTTCTATTCCAAAAGCAAATGGTTTCCTATAATCTGATGTTCACATTGATCTTTCTCTCGTCTTATAGAGTCCCATCTGTTTCTTGTCTTCTCCTCTGAGCCTGTATTATAAATGTTCCTTCTAATTGTTTTATTGGTTTACTTATACATACTCTATTCCCCCCTAGTTTTAATAATACCCATCATTTACATATCTCATAGTTTGTTTCTTTTGTTAATATGATAGTAATACATATGTCAATAGTTTTTGTATTAGTCCAGTGTTTCTCAACCTGGGGGTCAGGACCCGGGGGGGGGGGTCATGAGGGGGTGTCAGAGGGGTCACCAAAGACCATCAGAAAATACAGTATTTTCTGTTGCTCATGGGGATTCTGTAAGGGAAGTTTGGGCCAATTCTATCATTGGTGGGGTTCAGAATGCTCTTTGTTTGTAAGTGAACTATAAATCCCAGCAACTACAACTTGCAAATGTCAAGGTCTATTTTCCCCAAACTCTAGCAGTGTTGACATTTGGGCATATTGAGTATTCATGCCAAGTTTGGTCCAGATCCATCATTGTTTGAGTCCACAGTGCTCTCTGGATGTAGGTGAACTACAAATCTAAAACTCAAGGGCAATGCCCACCAAACCCTTCCAGTATTTTCTGTTATTCATGGGAGTTCTGTGTGCCAAGTTTGGTTCAATTCCATCATTGGTGGAGTTCAGAATGCTCTTTGATTGTAGGTGAACTATAAATCCCAGCAACTACAACTCCCAAATGATAAAATCAATCCCTCCAAACTCCACCAGTATTCAAATTTGTGGGTATCGGGTATTTGTGCCAAATTTGGTCCAGTGAATGAAAATACATCCTGCATATCAGATATTTACATTACAATTCATAACAGTAGCAAAATTACAGTTATGAAGTAGCAACAAACATAAGTTTATGATTGGGGGTCAACATAACATGAGGAACTATATTAAGAAGTCGCGGGGTTAGGAAGGTTGAGAACCACTGTATTAGTCTACCTTCTCTGCAGGTTCTGTATATATAACTCTCTCTATATGAATATGTTTCTATAATATTCACATCATTGAAATTATATACATTGCTATCATGTTATTAGAAATATTAACCCAAGAATTTTCTTCAATCTTTGGGGTTTTAGAATACAGAATACATTCATACATTTTTCATATTATTTTTAGTTCACAAATCCTGTTATGATCATCTTCTTCCGATCTTTTTTACAAAGTCCGTATCGACGCCGGGCTTTTCATGTGAGCCGAGTGACAATGGAGTGGGAGTGCGTTAGTGAGCTCCTGCCTTGCATCTTGTCTTTAGTCTCACATAAAACATTGCATTAGAACTTGTCTCATCTTTTCCCCACTTTGCTTAGGATCCTGTCTTGTTTTCCGGGTCCCTGAGAATGAATTTGGATCCGCTGAATGAACACTCTGATGAAGACATCTGGGTGGCTTTGGAACTGATGCTCCTGAAGAACTTTGTTTCGGATCTCCCTGGTCAGTTGGCCTATGAGTGCTCAGAAAGAGGTGGAAATCTCAGGTAGGAAAGCACTGGGTGGGAGGGAAAGGAAAGGCTCTTCTTTGGGTTTTGACATTATAGGCTGATTGAACGTCTCATTCTTGTGTCAGTTTCCCTTTGGTCTCCCCCCTCCCCTTAGAATGGTTACTTCCCATTTAACATGCCATCCCACTGAACATGCCAAGTGTATGGAAGAGTAGATTACTATACATCTCATGCATACTCTTCCTAATTGGTTCTAGCATAAGCACATGGGAAAAGTTTATGAAACTGCCAAAACTTTATCTTTGCAGTTGGGACATCCTGCTATAGCACATTTTGCTCTAGTTTTTCAATGACTGAATATCTTGTAGTCTCCACCAATTTAACATAGTTTGTGGGCACAAAAACAAAGTTTCTGGATCACAACAACTACTTTATTTATTATTTATTTATTATTTGGACTTGTACGCCGCCACTCCCCGAGGGCTCGGAGCGGCTTAATTATGTAGTCCTTACTTTTGAAGTAAGGACTACATAATTAAATAGGAAATAACACTGGGAACATATTTTCATTATTATTATTTTACTGACACAGATACACAGTATATCACAGCAAACGAGATATATATGCTGGATTTCGTATCACAAAATCGCCTTCAAGGTGTTGGTGTTGACCTTTAAGGCCTTGCACGGCCTAGGGCCTGCGTATCTGAAGGTCCGCCTTGCCCCGTATATTCCCCCGAGACCACTCCGTTCAGAAGAACAAAATCTGCTTCTGATACCATCAATCCGCTCCTGCCATCTGTCTTCAACTAGGCAAAGAGCCTTTTCTGTGGTAGCCCCAGTGCTCTGGAACTCCCTCCCAGAGGAAACTCGAACCATCTCAGAACTGATTCCCTTCCGGAGGGCCTGTAAAACTGCCCTATTTAGATCAGCCTTTGACTAGGCCCCTCGGCCAGCTGATGCTGACATAATTACCTTGCCTATTGGGGTCCCAGACCTAAGGCACTTTCTGTGTTTTCCTCGTTATTGCGCTGTGACATGTAATTTTAAATGTTTTTATGTTTTATTGTAGGGCTGCATGGCTGTTGCATGCTGCCCGTTTTATATGTTGTAACCCGCCCCGAGCCTGCAGGGAGGGGCGGAATATAAAACCAAATAATAAATAAATAAATAAACAAATAAATAAAATCACAAGTCGAACACTTCCCAAGCGTCTATGACTGTGTGATGTATTTTCGAATGATGCGCACAGATGTATTATTATTATTATTCAGAGACAAAATGGCCACCTGTTGAGGGTGCTTTGATTGTGCTTTTCTTACATGGCAGAATGAAGGGTTTGTACTAGATGGCCCTAGGGCTCAACCGAAGGAGGAAAAGGAGAAGGGAAGGAGGCGCCTGGAGGAAGTAACACATGGCACACACAACATACAGAAGGAAGGAAAGAAGGAAGGAAATCCCCCAGAAAGTGCATGAGACAGAAAGGAACACAACATACTGCCAATCTTCCCTCCTCCATGAGCAAAAGGGAATGGTGGAGCTTTTTCTCAAAAGGGCATTTCGGCTCCTCCCACAAATTACCTAACCGTATCATTTTAAAGCTGAAAACGACAAATACAATCACATGACAGAATTGGCCATTTTGCCCATTGCTATCCGGATGATTTGCAAAAAGGTCACTTGCCAACCAGCTTAGAAATTGTCTGAAAAGATTACCATTTGCAATCCTTTTTAAATGCCAAGATATCCCTACCTTACATTTGAAGCCTATGTAATGTGATGAACACAGTAGGTTTCTGTTTCTTAAGTGGGTGGCTCAGTAGTATTTAATGAAGATGATGAAGTAGTCTAATTTTATTCTAAATATGTGTGTGTATATAATTTTATTGTGGTATATGAAATACAGAAACATACAACCTTCAAAATTCAAACCATCAAATTACAAATATTATTTCACCAGTCCTGCCACCTCTCCATTCCCACTCATGAACCCCCATAGAAAATACTGTGTTTTCTGATTGTCTTTGGCGACCCCTCTGACACCCCTCGCAACCCCCTCAGGGGTCCCCACCTCCAGGTTGAGAAATGCTGCCGTAGGCCATTAGAGAGCTTGGCTATCTGAATATACTCGACTAATTTTCTTCTTCAATCCTGACTGACTTTGCAAACTTCATGGCTGTTCAAATGCTAATTCAAGCTTGCTAACTGTAACATTCACACTTGCTTTAAACACTCCACTTGCGTCACTGCCAACAGAACCTCTGAAGTTGCCACTAGCCACAGATGTAGGCAAAATGTCAGGAGAGAATGGAACATGGCTGTACAGCTCGGAAAACTTACACTAACCCAGTGATAACCCAGAAAGCCTTTGGCAACACATTTGGTCAAGTTGTTTATCATAACAGATAATGATCTGGCTCTAACTGCTTGCCAATCCACCCGTAGTGTTGGCCAGCGGCAGCTCATCTGCTTGACACAGGCTCTGCTTCGGAGGGGAAACATTATCTTTCTGGACGAAGCCACGGCAGCTGTGGATATTGAAACTGATCTCCAAATTCAGTCCGCCATAAGGAGTCAGTTTAGAGATTGCACCGTTCTTACAATAGCCCACCGGGTCAGCACTCTTATGGATTGTGACAGGTAAGGCTTTCTTTGCATATAACTCTTATGTTACACAATTTGTATTCCTGGGTTCTACCTGTCATTTCCTAATTGGTTCTATCATAAAAACATGGAAGATGTTTATTAGACTGCAAAAACGTTTTTGACTTCCTGCTGTAGCACATTTTGCTCTAGTTTTTGCAATGAATATCTCATTGAGTCTCAACCAATTCAGCCTAGTTTGTGGCAGCCACAAAAGCAACTAAGTTCCTGGAGTAGAGTACTACTTTCAAAGTAAGGATGGCACAATTAAACACTTTCAAACCAGGAACAGATAGATTTTCAAATTTTGTTATATGGTGTAATTACTGATGGTGCATTATATCAACGTCCCCCAGCCTGGCATCATCCAAATGTTTTGGGTGATAGTTCCCATCATCCTCATTCGCTATGGGACTGTTGGCTAACCCAATACAAGAGGCTCTCAGTAGCTGTAGATTGTCAAAGTGCTTCGAACAAAGACTAGACTGCTTTCCAACACCGACAATCCTTCCAATAGCAGACAATACCTTTTGTTCAGAAAGGCTTTCAGCAACTGCCTGCCTGCTAAGAAAGCTATATTAATAATAATAATAATATCATCCTGCTTTTTCTCTCCATAAGGAGACTTAAAAATGAAATCCCACATTATTTGCTTTGAATTGGATTATATGGCAGTGTGGGCTCAGATAACCCAGTTCAAAGCATATATTGTGCCTTGATATTCTGGGTTATATGGATGACAGCGTTACAATACAATTATTGTATAGGTCAGGGCTGTCCAACAGGCGCCCCTGGGGCCGTACATGGCCCCCGAGCCCCTTCCCTACGCCCCCCTAACTTGTTTTAATAAAATACAAATTAAATATAAAAATTTTAATTCAATTTTTTTTAAAAAATACCTACTTCCGGGTTTAGGCAAGCATCGCGAGACTATGCCAGCCACAGACGGGATTTCGAGGGAGGTCCAAATCCCGTCTGTGGCTGCGTAGTCTCGCGATAGCTGCCAAAATCTCGGGTCCCGCGGGATTTGCGGCCGGCCTGGGCGTGCGCCTCCTCCTCCCTCGCGGCTGCTTCCAGGCCAGCCCCCATTCCCTCAGAGAGAAGGAGGAGGGGAGTGAGGCAGGGAAAGCCCCTCCTGGCACCGTCCTCTTCCTGTGGAGGGCCCTCGCTTCTCGCCCCGCGGATGGGAGAGCCGCCGCACCCGGCCTGAGCTTGGCCTCGGCTCCAGCAGGGCTCTTCAGGGACGGCGGCGGCGTTGGTGCTTCGGCGCTGTGGCGGGGCTCCCGCAGTATGGGTAAGGAAGGGCCTGGCTCGAATCAATCAATCTAAAAACAGTGGGACGTTGGGTGAGGGGGGGGAGGGGTCCCTCAGCGGCGGTTTCCTTGGCGACGCTTTCTTCCCCTCCTCCGCGCCCCCTCCCCCTTGTTGTGCTGCCTTCCCCCGCGTGCAGGGCGCAACGTGGCTTCCTTTGCGCCTGCCCCTGCGGCTTGTTTTCCCTTCAGGGAGGGAGGGAGCTCTTTGGGCCTCCTCCACCCGCCTCTGGGAAAGGAGGCCCCATCAAGCCCTGCGACGGCATTGAGGTGTTGGGTTTTTTTTGGTGTCCCAATTTGAGTGTGGACTCAAATAACTCAAAGGTATTAGGAAACATTCCCCCAAATCCACCAGTGTTCCCATTTGGGTATATTGAGTATTCATGCCAAGTTTGGTCCAGATCCATCATTATTTGAGTCCACAGTGCTCTCTGGATGAAGGTGAACTACAACTCCACAACTCAAGTTCAATTGTAAGTAAATTGGAGCCGGGGAGGGGGCAGAGCCGGGGAGGGGGCGGAGCTGGGGGCGGAGGCAGACCCTTCGGCCCCCCAGGTGATCAGTGACCGGAATTCCGGCCCTTGGACCCGTAGAAGTTGGACAGCCCTGGTATAGGTAAAGGTAAAGGTTTTCCCCTGACATTGTCTAGTCGTGTCTGGCTCTGTGGGGTAGTGCTCATCTCCATTTCTAAGCTGAAGAGCCAGCATTGTCCATAGACACCTCCAAAGTCATGTGGACAGCATGACTGTATGGAGCGTCGTTACCTTCCCGCTGGAGCGGTACCTATTGATCTACTCACATTTGCATTTTTTCGAATGGCTAGGTTGGCAGAAGCTCGGGCTGACAGCAGAAGCTCACGCTGATCCCCGGATTCGAACCTGCAACCTATCAGTCAACAAGTTTAGCAGCTTAGTGGGGTTTTTTTTTTAAAAAAATTAAATTGTTTTATTGTTGTCAACACAATTTTTATACAATATCTATTTTACAGCAGATTCATGTTCATTGCTAAGCAGCTTAGTGGTTTAACCCATTGCGTCACCAGGACAGATAGACAGATATATAAATATTAAAACAATATTGAACATCATTAGTATTAAAAATAATTCAGATTAAATCCATAAAAGCACAGCAACCCCAAGTGTTGCATTTATTTATTTATTTGTCATATTTCTATACCGCCCCTCTCAGCCCGAAGGTGACTCGGGATGGTTTACACAAGGCAGTCTCTGCCCTTCAATCAAAAACACGAGTAACAAAACAATGACCATATAACAACAATTAGCAATTAAAACATATACAGTCTCAGCGTCATGTTGACATCACTTTCCGTCACATTGTCGTCATTCCATATATCTAATTAAACCGTTACATTTCATCAGCAAATGCCTGCTCAAACAGCCAGGTCTTGACTTTCTTGCGAAATTTCAGGAGGGAAGGGGCATTTCTTTACTTTACTTGCATTTCTTTTCAAAAGGCTCCAAAGTCAATTGTGTTTTAACAGCAGGGCTTGGCAGTTGCCAGGGGAGGTTTTGGACATCTGACAAGGAGCAAATGAATAGTTTCTTGTGAAACATCCAAAGCAAGACATACATGCACACAGGCATGTAGGCGAGGGGGGGGGGCTTAAGGTGCTTCAGGCCCCCGAAATTCTCAGGGTGGTCCACGAGAAGGCCTTACTGGTACATTATTTAAACTGTTATGTTTATTCATATCATGATCTGATCACCATGCTCATTATATCCCACATTCATGGGGTTATTGGGATAACAATACAAAAGGTTTGCTAGGGTAAACCCTCTTCCACCCAGTCTCAGCTCCCCCAGAATCAAAATCCTGGCTACGGCCCTGCATGCACATAAACCCAGTTCTAGGATTCCAGCCTCTTTTATATACGTGTCTCGTATTTGATTGCCATCAAGAGCTGGCTTTTGATTTATTCGTATGGAATTATTCCCCATGAAAACACATTTTTCAATATACTGGTTAGTTTAACTGAAACAATAAGATGTCTTATGACTTACACCCCCCGGCACAAGTTTTAGCACAGTGGGTTAAACCGCCAACTGCAGAAAATATTGCCAATAGAAAGGTTGGTAGTTCAAGCCTGGGTCGAGGTGAGCTCCTGCTGTCAGCCCAGTTGGACACGACTAGACAATGTCAGGGGAAAACCTTTAGTTTCTGCTCACCTAGAAGATCCAAAACAGCAATGTGAGTAGATAAATAGGTACGGCTTTATGCGGAGAGGTAATAAAAAGGCGCCCATAAGGACATGCTGGTGATTCAATCGGGAGGATGTCTAAAGACAACAAAGCTCAGCATGGAAGATGGAGCAACAGCACCACCCCATGGCCAGATTTGAGCACAGCCTCCAGATGCCAGAGATGGAAAAAGATGGGAAACCCTATATACCTTTGTTTATGTATTGTTTGTCCTTGTTTAACGGCATTGAATGTTTGCCATATGTGTGTTCTGTAATCCATCCTGAGTCCCCTCGGAGAGATGGAGCGGAATATAAATAAAGTATATTATTATTATGAGTATATTGTTATTACTTTAATGTATTTGTTCCTTAATTCCATATTGAAATGTAATGCTCATCTGGCTTTGCTGTGACTAGGGAGATATCCTAATGTTAACATTTCTTCTAATGTTTTCAGGATTATCGTTATGGAAAGTGGCCAAGTGGCTGAATTTGACACTCCACAGAACTTAATAGCCCTGAAGGGACTATTCTACAGAATGGCCAAGGACTCGGGGCTGGTGTGAGGATTGCATGCAAGGGATAGGTGGTTGATCAAGAAGATCAATGGAAGAAACAAACCAGAATTCACTCTTTGCTAAGCTTGCATAAAGTCAATATGATGCTCTTAACATTGTTCATCCCCATATAGCATTGCTACTCAAAGCATTGGTCCCCAGATTGGCGTCAGTCTCTCAGTTAGCAATGAGTTTCTAGGAAAGAATAAATGTCCTGTAGCCAACAGACAGTATTCCATAGTGCTGGTCTCTGGAATGCTGGGAAAAAATAATTGCCACATGAGATAAAGGTGAGAACTACTGATTTATAGGACATAGGAGATATTTTGAGGAAAAGACATTAAAAGATTGGGGGGCACACAAATGTCCATTGTCCCCTATGAAGCTCACTTGGGACCTTATCACATTAGGATATAATCCGTTTATATCAGTATGCATCCCATATTTTTTTTAAGGACTTGATGCATACTGTATTGAGATGGGATGCATACTCTTCTCATCACATCTGATTATTATTACGATTGTTACGATTTCAAAATACTGAGCTTTGACTCATCGTATCACAGAAGGCTAGCTCCTCCTAATCCATTCAAAACATCCCCTGCATTACTCTAGGACCTTTTAAAAGGTATAATTGCTGATGGGATGTATACAGATTTTCCTATTACACACAAAAATTGCGCTTCAGTAATGAAATAATCCGTAGTATTTCAAAAAACACGATTAGAATGGAACCCATTGTGTCAGTTCTAGCTAATTAGCCTCCTAGTTTTCCCCCCATCTATGAGAAGATATATGGCCTTGCTGTGTTGACCAGTGTTCTACTCCCAATTATGGTGCTTAAACTTTGAAGTCTTAGCAGACAACTCATTAAATCTGTTCTTTGAAGTTTAATGATGGGTCAAGTTGACCCTTCTTGGAGGCTGTTAGAGCTAACTAGAAACTAACGTTTTAATACTGAATGTGATGTTTAAATGTTTAATATGTATTAATTATAATTTAAATGTTCATTGGAATTGTGTGTTGCTTTAAGACATTACCTATATGTAAGCCGCCTTGAGTCCCCTTCAGGGTTGAGAAAAGTGGGGTATAAATAGGGTAAATAAATAAATAACTTTTAGGTGCAGAGCAGAGCAGTGATCAATATCACCTTGCATTATTGCATTATTTGGCAATTATTAGCAATATACACACAGTGCAAATCAAAGCAATGGTCGATACACATTTGCAATTATTGTTGAAAACACTTGTTAAGCAATTATCATTAGCAAATATCACAGAAGTTATTAGCAAATATTGTTAAGTACATATTACAATTTTCAATTATTCCAACCTATGTGTCTTCAATATATTGAACTGGAATATAATCCTATTCAATACCGTTATGGAAATCTGCATTCTTAAACTGCATTATATGGCAGTGTAGATGGGGCCTCTGTCTCTTAGCAATCTAGTTGTGTCTGGCTCTGTGGGGTAGTGCTCATCTCCATTTCTAAGCTGAAGAGCCGGCATTTTCTGTAGACACCTCCAAGGTCATGTGGCCAGCATGACTGCATGGAGTGCCGTTACCTTCCTGCAGAAGCGGTACCTATTGATCTACTCACATTTGCATGTTTTCGAACTGCTAGGTTGTCAGAGGCTGGGCTGAACAGCGGGAGCTCACCCCACTCCCCGAATTCAAACCACCAACCTTTCAGTCAGCATGTTAACGGCATAGGGTTACAGCCTGTGTTGGATGGGGTTACACTCCCCCTGAAGGCGCAGGTTCGCAGTTTGGGAGTGATCCTGGACTCATTGCTGAGCCTGGAACCCCAGGTCTCAGCGGTGGCCGGGAGAGCTTTTGCACAACTAAAGCTTGTGTGCCAGCTGCACCCGTACCTTGGGAAGACCGACTTGGCCATGGTGGTCCACGCTCTGGTTACATCCCGTATAGACTACTGCAATGCTCTCTACGTGTGATTGCCTCTGAAGACTGCTCGGAAGCTGCAATTAATCCAATGCTCGGCAGCCAGGTTACAAACGGGAGTGGGGTACAGGGAGCGCACAATTCCTTTGTTGCGCCAGCTCCGCTGGCTGCCAATTAACTTCTGAGCACAATTCAAAGTGCTGGTTTTAATCTACAAAACCCTATACGGTTCTGGCCCAGTTTACCTGTCCGAACATATTCTCCCCTATGAACCATTAAGGCTATTAAGATCTTCTGGGGGCACCGTGCTCTTAGTCCTGCCACTTTTGCAATCGCGTCTGGCGGGAACGAGAGACAGGGTCTTCTCTGTGGTGGCCCCTTGGCGATTGAACTCTCAGCCGATTGAGATCAGATCTGCCCCCTCCCTCCTGTCCTTTAGGAGGCTAGTGAAAGCCTGGCTATGGAATGAAGCATTCCCAGAATAATGTCTGAGGCCGGCCACAGAACAAAGTTATTGATCACACATACGGACTGAGTTGGACATGATTTTATCTTGGCGATTTGGCTTATTTGTAATTTTATTTTATATGTATTTTAATCTTTTGTTGTTGTATGACTTTTTAGATTTTATTATTGCATTGAATCCTTGCTGTGAGCTGATCTGAGTCCCTCTACGGAGGTAGATAAAATCGCGATATAAAAGTTTTAAATAAATAATAATAAACAAGTTCAGCAGCTCAGCAGTTTAACCCGCTGAACCACTGGGGACCCAACTAAATTAGGATGTATTTTAACTATGGAATGCATTTTAGTATTAGAATGTGGGCTAGGCAAAACAATGGATAGGTGGATCTGTAATTGGTTAAGCGAACGAACCCAGAGGGTTCTCACCAATGCTTTCTCTTAATCCTGGAAAGAAGTGATGAGCGGAGTGCCAGAAGAAGGGTTCCGTCCTGAGCCCGGTTCTGTTCAACATCTTTATTACTAGCTTAGATGAAGGGTTAGAAGGCATGATCATCAAGTTTGCAGACGACACCAAATTGGGAGGGATAGCTAATACTCCAGAGGACAGGAGCAAAATTTAAAATGATCTGAGCAGATTAGAGAGATGATGGGCCAAAATCAACAAATGAAGTTCAATGAGGACAAATTCAAGATACCCCACTTAGGCAGAACAAAATGAAATGCAAAGATACAGAATGATGGATGCCTGGCTCGACAGCAGTACATGTGAAAAAGATCTTGGAGTCCTTGTGGGGATCAAGTTAAACATGACCACACAATGTCATGCGGCGGCAATACCAAAGGGATTTTGGCCTGCATCAATGTCTCGATCCAGGGAAGTAATGCCTATTTTGCTTTGGTCAGACCACATCTGGAATACTAATGACGGGCAACAGAGGGCCCCCTGCATTCAAGCTGATCTGACCTGCAGCAGGGAGTTCCGCAGTTCCTGGTTGTCTGATTGGGCCAGCATTGCTGGGAATGTGGCCATAGCAGCAGCTTCAACTGAAACCTTTTGCCTTGCTGTCTTCCCCTCACTGTAACATTGTAACAGATCCCCAAATAAAGTATCAAATTGTGACTTTTCCCTCTCCATAGTGATACATTGTGTCCTTTTACTGTCTCTAACTCACTCCAGCATTTATAGCATTCGGGGAGGGGGGGGGGCTGTGTTCCTTGGATCGTGGATACGGAGACCCATGGGGCTCCTGTATCTGCGGGTCAACGGATCGTGTTCAAACTAGTGCCATTTTTCTCCTAGACTAATTCTAAAGCTGCTATCTCGCTTTTGCAGAGAAAGCTCAAGTCCTTGTAAAACACGAGCCTCCGTGACTCCATAGCATTCAACCAAGGCAGCTAATCACCTCTCATCAAAAGATCCATGTTTCCCGCTCCCGCCCCCCTCACCTTGGTTAGCATTTGATGGCCTGGCAGGGGTTTTTTTGGTGTGGCTTGTTAGTGCCTGGGGAAATCTTTTGCATTCTGGGCCCCTACGCCCTGGGAATAACCTTGTTTACCCAAAAAGAAAGAAACTTCATGAGGAGACCATGGCTCCCCGCTTCAACACTGATCCTGCCGCTGTCTTGTTGATGTCCAGACGGCCGTGACCCGGGGAAGCTGCTGCGGTCACCCCTTGGGACCCCCGGGAAGCAGGCAAGCCACCCTGGCCCCGTGACGGGATGGGAGTTATAGTCTTCTTCTCCCAGATGGACACACCTCAGCTCCCAGCGTCCCCAGTGATCCTAGTGCGGACCCAATGGACTCACAGAAACATTTCCCTTAAAATTCCTTTGAACTTAATTGAACCTCTTGCCTAGGTTTAGGAAACTATGAACTTTTGGAAACTGTTTCCCCATGGACTCTGGATAGCCATCTGTCGGAGTGCTTTGAATGTGAGTTCCCTGCTTCTTGGCAGGATGGGGTTGGACTGGATGGCCCACCAGGTCTCTTCCAACTCTAGGATTCGATGTATTTGAAATATAGAATGCATTCGAAGTGTGAGGATGTTGTTATTATTGGTCTCTTTCACGTGGGACCGTTTCCAAGCCATGTGCTTGGTGGGCCCATGCTCCGCTTCCTTGCGCATTTCCTTTTTAATGGCCAAGGAAAGGAATGAGCATGCGCAAAGAAGGGCCCTGGGCTGGCTAAAGGGGAGGATCGGACGGAAAGAAGCCGCGCATGCGCGTTGAGGACAGCGCTGTTTTCTTTTCACGACGGCGGGCGCTGCTTGCTGGCGGAAGAGGCGTGGCGCTGAAGCGGAAGCGGGAGAAGGAGAGCGAGCAAAACAAAGAGGCGGCGGTGGCGGCGGGAGCAGCAATGGCGGGGCGCTGAGGTGAGCGGCTTTCCTTTCCAGAGGGGGGTGTATCCGCCACCGAAGAGGGAAGGCAGGGCGGCCAAAGTCCTCTGGGCGCCCTTTCCAGGAGCGACGGACCTGTAAGAGTTGGCTGGAGGCAGGCGCGCCTTCTGAGGAGGCCGAACTTCAGGAGAAGGAAGGACGAGGCCTTCGTTCCTCGTCGCGTTTTGGCTCCTCGGAGGCGGGGAGGGCCTGTTGGCGTGACTCTCTCCTAGTCATGGTAGGGCAGGCCTGGGCCAACTTCGGCCCTCCCTCCAGGTGTTTTGGACTTCAACTCCCACAATTCCTGTTAAAAATTGTGGCAGTTAAAAGTCCAAAACACCTGGAGGGAGGGCCGAAGTTGGCCCAGGCCTGCTTTACAGGTATATTCATGGTTTTAGTTCCAGATTTTGGGGAGCTGTTTGTTGCCCTGTCATTCTGTAGACTTCCAGCGGTGCCTTATCCCCTTGGCCTTCTAATAATAGTAATAATTTTTAAAAATCTTTATTTATAGCCTGCTTTTCTCCCAAAAAAGGGACCCAAAGTGGCTTCCATGATATAAAATACAGTATAAAAAACAATTAAACATATATAGTGTATGAAACATCAATTAAATATAAAGATAAAGCAACATTTATAAACCATAAACATTTGAAAAAACATATTCACCACAATGGTGTCTCATCAGATCATATTGCACTTAAGATTACCTGCCCAAATGTATCTCCCCTTACGAACTTTTGCAAAGTTTAAGATCGGTTGGGGAGGCCTTGCTCTCAATCCCACCACCATCGCAAATGTGACTGGTGGGAACAAGAGACAGGGCCTTCTCAGTGGTGGCCCCTCGCTCATGGAACGCTGTTCCTAATGACATCAGACTTGCTCCCTCCCTCCTCTCCTTCAGAAAGAAACTTAAATCCTGATTATGGGACCAAATGTTCGAACAGTAGAGGCAGCGCTAGGGAATAAGACTCAATGTGATATGAATGACAATTGACTTTATTTTAAACCTGCGTGATTTTAAACAAATGCCTTATTATTGTGATGTTTTAATGAATTGTTTTAAACATATTTTATGATTGTGGTTAGCACTTGAACGAGTGCTTGTTGTGAAGCTGCCCTGAGTCCCCCTCCGGGGGTGAGAAAGACAGGATACAAATGTACGAAATAAATAAAGAGATAACATTCAGTTTAGACTTCTTCAGTGAAGGCTTGCCTAAACAGAAACATTCAAGTGCCACCTCGGAGTTGGTTGAGGTAGGCAGGATTTCCCTGGGTACTGGTTGTGGGGGGTCGGGAGCAGGTCAGGGTTTTGCCCTCCCTTCTGCTCGAGATCCCCGTGTACAACGGGGGGCCACTGTGTGATACAGAATGCTGGACTAGATGGGGTGAGGTCCGATTCAGCATGGCTCTTATGTTCTTATGTTAGAAAGGGTTTTTTAGTTGTTTTTTGAATGATAACAGAGAGGGAGCTGTTTTGATTTTCTTGGGGAGAGTGTTCCAATGGCTCGGGATGGCCACTGAGAAAGCCCTCTCTCTCGTCACTGCCAAGCGGCTTTGAGACTGTGGCAGAAGTGAGAGTAGGGTATCTCCTGATTATTTTTGTTATCTGGCAGGTTTGTATGAAGAGATACAGTCAGATAGGTAAGTTAGACCTGAACCATTTAAGGCTTTAAAGGTCAAAACCAGCACCTGGAATTGAGCTCGGAAACATATTGGCAGCCAGTGCAGGTGCTAGTGGTGCGTTCTCTGAGTCCAGCACTTCTGAGTAGCCTGGCTGCATCTCTTTGAACTAGTTTAAGTTTCCGAACACTCTTCAGGGGCAGCCCCACGTAGAGCCCATTACAGTAGTCTAGATGGGATGTAACCAAGGTGTGGACCACCATGGCCAAGTCTGGCTTCTCAAGGTAAGGGCACAGCTGGTGCACAAGTTTTAATTGTACGAAGGCCCTCCTGGCCACTGCCAGGTGTGTTTCTTCAACAAAAGAAAGCAAAGTTTTATGGGACTATTTAGTCACGTGCATGTTTTTAAGTGATATGTTCACTCTTCGCTGCTTTTAGCCTGAAAATAACAATAATGGAAAACAATATTTCCTCTGTCCTGCTCCTTCCCCAGCCCAGCTTTAGATCTCAAGCTGTAAACCAAGAGCAGTAAATTGTGAAGAGATACCAGTCAATGGTATGCAAGTCATACCATTTATATGACCTAGCTCTTACAGCAGGCACGGGCCAATTGTAGACTATGAGGAATTGTGGCAGTTAAAGTCCAAAATACTTGGAGAAGGAAGAACAGCCTATGATAAGACAGTTCCTTCCCCTCAATACTGGCCCCATTGCCATCATATCATAAGCTGACAGCCCTCTCTCTGTAAGTTAGGTTACAGCCAAAGTTTGCAGGTGATAATAATAAGAAAAATAAGAAAAAAATAAAAGAATGAAATAAAAATTAGAAGTTTAAAAATAACAATAAAGAATCATAGGAAGAGACCCAAAATAATATTAATAATATATTGTATTTATTACCCTCCTCTCCTGATGGCTTGAGGCAGGGTACAACCAATTCAAAAGGAAATGAAAATAAAAATACAATGAATTACTAAACTGCACAAGCACACATATGCCAAACACAGATACATAATTGACATATAGTGGTAATAGAATGCAAATCAAAACTCATGATGAAAAGTTGACTGGGTTAACCTCCTTCTGTTGGAAGAGATGAAAAATAAAATATTTTATATATACATATAGTATATCAAAACACACCACTATAAAATACATATAGCAAAGCATAGGGTGCAAAACCCGACATACTGCAGCAGTAGAATGCAAATCCAAAACTTATGGTTCAAAGTTGACTGCCAGAAAATATGGATCTTTAGTTGTGTCATGGGTCACAGCTGAATTTCTCATAGCTTTGTATGTGTGGGCACAGCAAATATACGAAGGTAAAGGAGTGGGAGGGCCACTAAAGGAAAGGAACAGATAAAGGCTTGCACTTATTGATTCCCCCAGCCTCTGTATTGTAGTGTAACCTTTTCCAGCTGGAGGCACTCAGAAGGAGGGAGGGAAACGCCTAAATGCATTGCCTTGTGCTCCTCCTCCCTTCTCTGGCACAAACCTGAAGATAAAGTTGTGGATACATCATATATTCGTTTCAGTAAGGCCTTTGACAAAACTCCCAATGACATTCTTACAAAATAATACAAAAAACCTCCCAAAATAGATGATATCAAATTGAGTGAGATAGCTAATACTTCAGAAGGAAAGTATCAGAATCCAAAATAACATTTCCAGATTAGAGAGCTGGGCCCAAACAAACAAAATAAATTTCAACAGGGAGAAATGTAAGATACCACGCCTTGACAATAAAAATGAAATGCTGAGATACAGGGTGGTGATTCCTGGCATGAAGACAGTCCATGTCAAGGGGGTCTGGGAGTTTTTGTAGACTTCAAACTGAATGCAGCAGCTAAAAAAGCCAACACAATTCTAGTTGCATCAATGGGAGTATAGTACTAATACTGAGGAAAGTCATAATATCACTCTATTCTGCTTTGGGTCAAAACTCACCTGTAATAACACTGTGTCCAATTCTGTGCATCACAAAGGAGATGGCCAAGGTAAAATGTGTACAGAGAAGGGTGACCAAAATGATCAAAGGTTGGGAAACCAAGCCCTATGATAAATGACTAAGGAAGCTGGGATGAATAACCTTGAAAAAATAAGTGTAAGAGAGGATATGGAGAGCCATGTTTAAATATTTGAAAGGATGTCACACCGAGGAGGATGCAAACTTGTTTTCTGCTTCTCTGGAGACTGAGACACAGAGCAGTGGATTCAAATTGCAGGAAAAAAGATTCCACCTGAACATGATAAAGCTTCCTGATGGTAAGAGCAGTTTGACAGTGGAATATGCTTCCTCAGGGTGTGGTGGTGTCTCCTTCTCTAGGGGTTTTTAGGCAGAGGTTGGATTGCCATCTGTCATGAATGCTTTGATTGTGTGTTCTTCTATGACAGGGAGTTGGTCTAGAATAGATGACACTTGTGGTCTCTTCCAGTTCTGCAGTGTATGTTGCATTTTGACTAATGGAAGGATAGTGCATTGAATATTTTGTACTGTAGTACCTATAAATGTTTGATGCTTATGGGGCCTGCCATTTTTGACAATAACTTATATGTAGTAGCTTGTTCTTGTTTTGCTTAAATAAAGCTTTTATCTCAGAGTTCATTTCCTGAAACAAGGAGAGCCTTTACCTGACATATACTTCCCTGATAAACACTAATTCCTATGCCTAGACTTATGTTTAAAACGCACACATTTTTTTGCAGGTAAAGAGCATGACAGAAAGGAAAGATGGAAGAATGTTGACCTTTCTGTGGTTGTATAATGGAAGGAAATGAAAGAGAGGACATATGTACCAGGTCGCTTGGATGGCTTCAAAGGCAAGATAATGATGCTAAACCATGGCTCTGGAAATTCTCCAGTTGTTTTTCAACTACTGAACAAAGTTTTCCTCTTGGCCCCCAAACGGTAGGATACAGATACGAATTTGCTGAGTGGAATTCTAGTTTCTCTATTTAGAATTTTAAGTAGTCCAATGTGTGTCTTTTAACAGGGAAGGTGTAATCTCTCAAGATTTTTTTAATTGTTTTTCTGAGAAGCTTGCTTTTACCTGAGAAATGAATCATCATTGTTTCTTACTACATTAAGATTTTTATGTTTACACTTTGTTTTTTGCCTAGCTGCAATTTTGACTCCTCATGCTGATTGTGTGCTAGCTGTCATTAGTAGTTGCTTGATTTTCTATCCCTGTAATTACCCTCATTGTTAATTTAGTTTCATTTGTGTTTACAAATAATGTAAGGGTTGTGACTAAAGCCCAGAGTTACTAAGAATTGCTTATGGTTTTAGTATTATCCCTTTCCCCCACCATTTTTAAAAAGGTTAACATAGATTCCTACTGCTGCTTTCCTAATCTGTGAAGCTGACAGCGGAACAGTAAAAGACGTAATGAATTAATATCATTGAAATCAGAAGCAGAGAATGGATATATACACATACCCATTGCTTCCAGGTTGAGAAATATCAACTACCTGAACACAAATGTAAACTATAAATATGTATGATTTCTGATATTTATTTATTTTCTGTGGAAAAACAGATTATGCTATTCTTCTTTACATAAAGCAGTTTCTGTTGGGTATCTCGTCATGCAAAGAAAATTGTATTTGGTAACAAATTCTAGCATGGTAGACATATATTACAACCCCCCAATAAGTAACTCAAAAAGAAATACATTTATTATGACAAGCTTTTTGGGATGACTTTTTAAATGTCCCATTACCGATTTGCTAATTGACATACATTAACAAAGATTTGAAATGAAGAGACCCAAGGATAAAGCTGCTTGAAGATAAAAACACTATTGGATTTGGGCTGAACTGAGATTGAAAATAGCTACATAGTGTTGGAGTTCAACCCCATACTGCCCAAGTATCAAGTTCTCAATGAGGAACAGTTTAGTTAGCTTAGAATAGTCTTTCCTTTCCCCCATGTCTCCTGTATGACAGTTGGGAATGTATATATTTCTTCTCTCTGCTTTCATTCTGATGGGTTGTTTCTTTTCTGATTCCTGTTTTCTTACATTCTGAGTATATGCTGTGTGCTTTGAGATCTCTGTGTGTGTGTGTGTGTGTCAGAGAGATGTAGTGATTGTTTCCCCCTCTTTCTTGAAACCTTAGAAGAGATGGGTGTTAGAGTAACTCAGACCCAGTTCTTTATCATTAAGAAAGGCAGTTATTGTTTATTATTGTACATAAACCTTTAGTGATTTTTAAGACTGGACTCTGCATCTTTTCCTGCCTAAGCTCTTAATTCTTTAAAGCTACTTTTCATGGTACTTCACACTCTGCTCGATAATGAGCTGATGCTCAACATTTGTATCCTGTTTGATATTTGGTTGCTCTGCTATATTTTAGGGTAGTTTTCCCTAGCACATTGCTCTGAGAAAGTCTTTTTTAGTGGGCGAGTACACTGTCATTCTAGCTCTTCTTACTGATAGTTAGAACTTAATCCTGTAGTTGTATCTTATTTTGATTTGTGTTCTATATTGTAATAGAAAACTATTTCCTAAGTTTCCATTACTGAATGACAAAGTAAAGATGTACCTACAAAAACCTATGCCGCAATAAATATTACAACTTTTAATATGTTACAGGAGGCCTTTTCTTACTTAATATTATGTAAAACTAATTGCACTGAGCAAACATCTGTCCAGTTATTTTGTGTTTTCTTGATAATGGCTTCTTATCCTCAATATGTTAGAGCATCTTGGAACTCATAAGAAGTAATCTAATGGGTGCTCATACTCGATAAGATCCTGAAGCAGGATAGGACTGAAGAGTGTTACCCTGTGCAATTATTTGCTTCCACAACATCTCTGTCTGCCATCTGTGCACTAATACTGGTGGCCTTTGTAAACTAGTCTGTATTCTCTGTCTCTTCTTGCTCCAATGGATTGAAAAATGCAGTGGATAAATTATGCAAAGTAAGTATACTCAAGGGAGTCATCTTACAGTGTTGTCTGATGTGGCTTCTTTGATAGTTATTACTTCAATCCAGTTATTTTTGTATGTGATGAGCTTTTGTGTATTTGTTCAGGTTTATCCTTTATGTGCCAAGAGTTGTAGCTTGATGGTGTATTTCCTTTGATTTCATACTGATCTTTATGACTCTTTGTCTCTCTAGAACAAGTACATGGAGAACAAAAAAGCTACAGTGGAGTTGAAGGCCACTCCATCCCCTCACCCTACTGCTTCCAAACAATTTCCAGCTGTCCCCCTTCCAAGTGTGCACTCTCTCCAACAAACACAAATACAACTTTCACCTGCTTCTAAAGTAAGCTGTTGTCCTCATGGTTCTGAGTCTTCCTCTCATGCTTCTCAGCTACATTTTGGTGGTGGCAGCACTTTGATTCACCCTGGCACAGTATTGGACTTAAAAGGCACCGGGACAGTCACTTGTCAAATAGGGGCAGGATTTGCTAATCAGGCTGCATCTTCACTCAAGAGTGGTGTTCCGGTTGGAAGCGGTGTAACAGGCATTGCCAGTGACTTGTCTAGAGTGTGCCTGGAAAACAGTGTCTCGTCCTGTCCACACTTCCCATGCTGTGGAAAACTCCACTTCCAGTCTTATCACAGTAATGTACACAAACTGCATCAGTTTCCTTCTCATCAAAGCTGTACAACTTCGGGTTATTTTTCCTGTTCTCAATTCACAAGTGGGGCTGAAGGGCTTTTGAATCAACGCATCTCACAATCGGAGCAAAAATCTTGTGTTTGCACCAACTCGCTGCACCTGAAAGTGGCACCTTCAATTTGTTTAAAGGGCTCTCACTACTGCACTGAGTGTTTAAATAAGGTCTGTAACATTCTCACTTACAATGTACTGTGTACTGTGAAATTTCCAATAGGTTATTAATTGGGAAGAATTACATTTGGAATGTAGACTGTTAATCCCTTAGTGCAGGGCTGTCCAACATCTTTTGGGCCAAGGGCCGGAGCCCTGGCCACTGATGACCTGGGGGGCCGGAGCAGGGGGCGGGCCGCTCCTGACGGCACGCTGACGTCACCACGCCGGCGTCCTGCACGGCCCGCCCCTTTTCGGCGAGGCTTGCTGACGTCACCCGGAAAGGGGCGGTCCGTGCAGGACGCCGGGCGTGGTGACGTCAGCGCGCCATCAGGAGCGGCCCGCCCCGCCTCCCTCCCTCCCTACAGTGACAGCCAGGGCGGCAGAACTGGCGATTTCTCCCGGTTCTGCTGCCCCGGCTGAGGCTGTAAGAGGAAGGGCAAAGCCGAGGAGAACCCTCCTCAGCTTTGCCCTTCCAGCTAAAGGCACACGCCAGCCTCAGAAGCAGCGGATCCCCCGCGAGGCTTCCCATTAGCTGGAAGGGCAAAGCTGAGGAGGGCTCTGCTTGGCCCCTTCCTCTAAAGAGGCTGGCGTGCTGCCCGAGGCTGGCGTGTCCCTTTAGCTGGAAGGGCAAAGCTGAGGAGGGCTCTGCTTGGCTTTGCCCTTCCTCTTAAAGGACATGCCAGCCTCGGAAGCGGGAAATCGCTGCTTCCGAGGCTGGCGTGTCCCTAGCTGGAAGGGCAAAGCTGAGGAGGGCTCTGCTTGGCTTTGCCCTTCCTTCTTAAAGGCACACGCCAGCCTCAGAAGCAGCGATTTCCCGCTTCTGAGGTTGGCGTGTCCTTTAGAGGAAGGGTAAAGCAAGCAGAGCCCCTCAGCTTTGCCCTTCCAGCTAAAGGGACAAGCCAGCCTCGGAAGCGGGAAATTGCTGCTTCTGAGGCTGGCGTGTGCCTTTAGCTGAAAGGGTGAAGCTGAGGAGAGCTCTCCATGGCTTCGCCCTTCCAGTTAAAGGGACACGCCAGCCTCAGAAGCAGCGATTTCCCCGCTTCGAGGCTGGCGTGTCCCTTTAGCTGGAAGGGGAAAAGCCGAGGAGAGCCCTCCTCAGCTTCGCCCTTCCAGCTAAAGGGTCACGCCAGCCTCCTCCGTCCCGCCTCTCCCCCCGGCGCACCGATCGGAGCGCCGGGGGGAGAGGCAGGACGGAGGAGGCGGGCCTATGGAGGAAGAAGGAAGCGCTTCCCTTCCTCCCCTTCCTCCCCCGGCCCGCTCCCCCCCGGCGTTCCCGATTGGTGCGCCGGGGGGAGAGGCGGGATGGAGGAGGAGGAAGGGAGTGGGCGGGGCTGGGTGACGTCAGGCTCGGCGCTGGCGCCACGCCTGACGTCACCCAGCCCCGCCCCCCGGAGATCGATTTTTTTATTTAAAAAATTCAGGGTAGGCTGGGGCCGTAGGGAAGGGGCTGGGGGGCCGTATGCGGCCCCAGGGCCGCCAGTTGGACAGCCCTGCCTTAGTGTGTCAATCTGACCTCAGTTTAAGGCTAGGAGAAAAACCATCAAATATAAAAGTTTGAAAGCAACTTTTATCTTCAGTTTTAAGTTTTTTGAATCATTAGCTGATAATTTGACTGGCCAAGGGTTGCTTTCACTAGAGGGCATTCCTCAGATGTCTGTGCAATTCCTGCCTATTGGGTGAGAGGGAGAAACAACCCTTTTTAGGATGTTCAAGTCTGTTATGGGAAATCAACATATCACAGGTAAGACCAGTGTTTGTTTTCTTCAACAGTTAGCTACAATTCTTTCTTCTCCCCCATAGTCTGATTAATACAGTACATTTGAGTGATAATGGAATATTTTCTCCACTCCAGCCATCCAGAGAGAGTTTGGTTGAGGCTGTTAAAATATGGCCAAATATTCCACCTCCAAATGCTCAAGCTGCAGCTCCTGTCTCCCTTCCCATATGTAATGGCTGTGGAACCAATGGAGCAAGAAAAGAGAAGACTTTACTCTTGGGAAACGGCTTTGGCACATTGTCGCAGAAATACGGTAAAGCATATTGGCGGAATGAATAAAATTATAGCAGTTTTAATAGTCTTTGCATTCTTAGTGCGCTGGTTGGAAATAGTGATGACTCCTTTTTTAAGAATAACAATGGTGTTGTGCAGTGGGTAGTACTGGACTTTGGTCAGGAAGATCTGTTTTCATAACCTTTGTGATTAGATGTGTTCACTGATTCTAAAAGCAATAGGTGGTTAACTGACTGGGATGATTTTCTGCTGACTTTATAGCTGTTGCTGGTGAGCGACCACAAAACACATTTGCCCAGTGGAGCACCAAAATCCCTTTTTAAAACCATATTGGCTGTAGGAAGGTGCTTATACTATCCATGCCCTACTTGCAGTCATTCAGGGGAAATAGAGCTATTGAGTTACTATACAGTAATATTTGATCTGGTAGAAGCTTTTTAAGTTCTGAAGAGTGACAAAATGCCACTTTAGCCAAAGCTTCATGTGAGCATGCATTCTCTAGCAAACATTGTGTAGTGTGCGAGACAGACCTGTGATAAAAAACTGAATTGACAATATTGAGAGCCATAATGGTTTAATGGTTTGAGTGTTGAACTGCGAGTCTGGGATATCAGGATTTGAATCCCTGATCATTTATGGAAAGAAAAGGTGACATTGGGTCACACTCTTCATCTGAGGTGAAGGCAATGTCAACCCTCTCTGAACAAGTCTTGCCCAAAGTCCTCCTGATTAGTTGCCTTAAATTCAAGCAGCTTAAAGGCACATAACAAAAGTGTTCTAGAGAGACCTGAGATAAAGGTTGAAAGTTTGACAATTTACACTTTCCAAATACAGGGTCTCCAGAGGTTGCTATAACAGGGCAGCTGCTAGAAAACCTGCCTCCCATTGGAGTCTTTTGGGATATTGAAAATTGTTCCGTTCCTTCTGGCCGTTCTGCTGTTGCCGTGGTACAACGGATTCGTGAAAAGTTTTTTAAAGGACACAGAGAGGCAGAGTTCATTTGTGTGTGTGACATCAGTAAAGAAAACAGAGAAGTTATTGAAGAACTAAACAACTGCCAGGTAAGATGTCCACAGTCGGCTGCTTCATTGCAATATCTCTCTGGCTTTGATCTTGGCCAGAAAGGACTTTAAAGGTTCCTAGGTTTGGAGGGAGCTTTGTAAGCCATCTTGTTCAACCCAATCATCTGCTCTAGAAATTCTGAACTGCAGTTGCCAAATGGCTGTGCAACCTGTTTTTAAAAACAATAAAATAGTGTGATGGACTATTTATTACCAGGTATGGGCAAAGTTGGGCACTCCGGGTGCTTTGGACTTCAAGTCCCTACTGGCTGTTAGTGGGAGTTGAAGTCCAAAGCACCTGGAGGGTCCAAGTTTGCCCATGCCTGTTATAGATGAAACCCATGAGATTTAGTCCAACCCTTTTGCAGGCAATCCAAATAAACATCTTTACCTCTTCAATATGACAAATCTCCAGTGTTTCAAGAGTGTGAAGCCTTTCAATGCTTCACATTCAACATACTGAGATCCTTCAGAGTTTTTGTTATATTATTACTTTCCCATACATTTGAATGTTCTTATTGGCTGCCTTTGAATATGTTCTGACTCCTTGCATCTTTTCTAAAGGGCTGTGTGTGTTAGACACAGCAGATGTGTCTAATTAAGATGTTACTGTGAGTTTGACTTTGAAGCTCTTAAGGAGCACTACTTGCAGCTGCACCACTTGGTTCTCTGTTGTGCTACATTTAACTCATGCCTGTCTTCTTTCTATTTATTTAGGTTACAGTTGCACACATTAATGCCACAGCAAAAAACGCAGCTGATGACAAACTCAGACAGAGCCTTAGGAGATTTGCAGATACTCATGCTGCCCCAGCTACAGTGGTCCTTGTATCAAGTATGTGTCAACAGTGTGGATTTTTTGTTTTTGTTTCTTGGCAAGGTTTAAAAATCTGCCCAGTGTTGGACAAGTCTAAATATTCCAACTTCAGAACTATGCCAGTTATTCTAACACAGTTGAAATCAACATCTCATCAGCTGGGCAATGTTTTTCTATTTTGCACAAGTTATAACTTAAAAATAGAAATAGTCCTGTTTTATTTCTTCTTGGCCACAGAGTCAGCATTAAGTGTCTATGATGACTTGAATGGATCTAAAGAGCAATCATGATCAATGTAAGGTTTCGTGATATGACTGTCAAAAGACATGCTGCTGATAGGAGGTGTGAAAGTTGCATTAAAGTGTAATCTAAATCCATAACTGGCAATATTATATGAACTCAGATGCTACAAAACTATTTCTCCATCATGCCAGCTGGTACAAAAGACTTCCTGTCATGTAATCTGAGGGAAAGATCTGGAGAAGTTGAAAGCTTTTGTAACATTTCAGTTGGTCCTAATAAGCTTATTGGCCAACTAGATTTTTAAGAGAGGAGAGGATATTTTCCTCCTCTACCTTCTTTACCTGTGTTTTACCTGGCCTTATGGGTTGTGATTCTGCATTGGAAAACATAGCTACAATGGCAGGAATCTATCACTGTAGCTACGTTTCCCATTGTGACTTCAGAAAACTTGCCTTAAATGCCAGATAGCCTCACCAGCATACATATGATCTGGCTTTTGAAAGAAACTTGTAGGGAATTTAATGGAGGCAATGCACTATCTAGTAGTAAGTTGTGAAGGAAAAGGTTTCTCACCACCGTTCCTATTCTGTATTGAGTTTCTTAAATATTGATATGTTTATATTTGTAAAGAAAACTATCAAAAACTAGTTAAACAAATGATTTGTGGTTTTTCTTATGCTTGCGTTTTCAGCTGATGTGAATTTTGCTCTTGAAATCAGTGATTTGAGACACCGCCATGGTTTCCACATAATCCTGGTGCATAAAAACCAGGCTTCTGAAGCACTTTTACATCATGCACATGAACTCATCGGATTTGAAGAATTTATTTCTGATTTACCTCCAAGATTACCAGTGAAGAAGCCAGTAAGTGATTTCTTCTGTGTGTGTGTTTTTTTTATTATTAGATGAACAGACTGTAGAGTTGCAGGTTCTCTTTCGGTTAAGATAATCTGTTTCTAAGCATAGCTTAACTGGGGTATTTCTGTATAGCAGAAGTGGAAAATTCTAAGCTCTCCAGGTGTTTTGGGCTTCGGTTCTTGTAACCACGGACTCTGGTGGGTTGTAAGATAAAATATGGGAGAGTCCAAATTTTTATAGCTGTTTATATGCAAGGAGAATGCCCATGGATTTAGGGATGGAGGTAGTTGAGAGAAGGAAGGAGGTTGATGCAACTGATAGACCAATCATATGAGCTCTTCATTTTGAAACAGTTTCCAGTGATGGAAGAGGTGCTGGGGCAGCTGTGTTTTGCCAGATTCCCTTTCTGTTAAGTTCAAAGACCACTCATGGATTATAGAGGCATGAGTGGTGTTTGTGAACATTTCAACTAATAACTTTTCTTACACATAACTTGTCTCTAAGGCTGTGGATTTTGTTGTAACACCGTAGTTGAAATATAGGTAAGATTGTGTAGCTACCCTAGAAGCTTACTAAAACTTACTGTTTTCTAAATCAGGCATGCCATGCACTTTTATATGTTTACAACCTGCCAACAAACCGAGACAGCAAAAGCGTTTGCTACAGACTTCGGCGTTTGTCAGACAACTGCGGGGGGAAAGTCCTGACTATTTCTGGCAACAGTGCCATCCTCCGTTTCTTGAATCAAGATAGTGCTGAGCGCGCTCAGAAGCGAATGGAGAACGAAGATGTTTTTGGCAACAGGATTATTGTATCTTTTACACCGCAAAGCAAAGAATTGGCTGAAACCAAGAACGCAAGTGCAACAGGAGCAGACAAGCTGAAGTCTCCCAAAAAAGTGAACAAAAACACAAAGCTGTGCCTCATGAATCGAGAATCAAGTGATCAGTCTTCAGCAATAAAAACTGTGGGGAAAGGGTCTCAGGCACATGGCATAGCTCCAAAGAACACAAGTGTTAAGAGCTTACAGGTAAAGACATTATCGCTTGTGCCAGTGATACTCAGCCTTTAGTCCTCTAGGTATTTTGAACTTTATCTCCCAGAAATCCCAGCCAGCTTACTAGTTATTAGGAATTGTGGGACCTGTGAAACTTGTTGCTCTCCAGATTTTGCTGATTCACAGTCTTACATAGCTTACCACTGGCTACTGACCACTTGCTACACAGGCAAGAACTGACGACAATTTGACAACAACTGAAGGGGCCACAGTTTCCCACCCCTACTTAACACTGTCATTTGAAAGGTTTTTTAAAACGTTAATCAGTTTAGCTTATACTAAACACATAGACATTAGGATCATAGTGAAATAACAAAGACATGTGACTTCTATATGCTATATATTGGACTGGACTTCTATATGCTATATATTGAACGTCCACTTAACCATAGTTTTGTAGAATGTGGTGCTTTCTGCATTCCCTACTTCATTATCTCATTTGCTGCTGGTAATAAATACGATAAATTCTAATCTAATTGACAGTTCTCGAATGAGTTCGAATACTTTAAAATGTTTGAACCACTTGACTGTGGATTGTCTGTTTTGATAATTGTCAGATGAGTGTGTTGTATAGTGCAGGGGCCCTCCATTTCGTTTTTACTGCAAACCTACTAGTAGTTCTCCGGGCAAGCTTTTCTTGCTTCTTTATAAATATTTTTTATTATTTAAAAAAATAATTGCTGAGTGGATGCAAACCACCCAGCTAAAATTGATTATAAGCCTCTTCTTTGATTACTTGTTTTCCTGAAGGAACTGTGTCGTATGGAGTCAAAAACTATGAAAAACTCTGAAAACTGCCAAGACCAGCTAAAAGAGAACTCCATGTCAAGTTCGGAATCTCCAGCACACAAAAAATCCGGAACAGGCGAATCCATTCATAAAAACAATCAGAAGTATGTCTTGAGTCTTATTTCAAATGTCATCAAAATACGTCCACAGAACAAATTAGTAATGAGTTCTTCTTTAACACAGGAAAGATTTACCTTCAGCAAGGAGCATCAGTAACTCCCTAGTTGAGAGAAAAGAGAAGAACGATGTATTCCAAGTTAGCTATCCATCTGCGTTCAGCATGCTCAGTGCATCGAGGCAACTCAGCCCTGTTTTGGTGTCTCAAAGCTGCTGGTCATCAAGGTAAATGTCTCCTGCAGCCCAAAGCTCCATTATCAGGCATATTTTTGAATGCCTGTGTGTTTGTTCGGAGAATCTGGAGTACCCTGTGTATTTTGGTATCCAATACAGAATTGTCACTTTCCTCTTACCACTCTTTTGCTATAGCTCTCTAGTGCCAGGAAATGCTCTAGAGCATTCTCCAGTTTTCCAAAGCAAGTACTTTGGATACTTGGAAGTATTTTTCAAGGGATGAGGTTATATTGAGAAGCCAATGATACCAATCCTTTGTGTGGGAGAACCTAAAAGATAACAGTGACGAACCTGGAGTCTCACTTCTGTAATGTTTATTTCGTGTCGGGAGCAACTTGAGAAACTGCAAGTTGCTTCTGGTGTGAGAGAATTGGTCGTCTGTAAGGACGTTGCCCAAGGGATGCCCGGATGTTTTGATGTTTCACCATCCTTGTGGGAGGCTTCTCTCATTTTCCCACATGGGGAGCTGGAGCTGACAGAGGGAGCGCATCCGCACTCTCTCCAGGTTCAACACTCTGACCTGTCGATCTTCAGTCCTGCCAGCATAAGGGTTTACCTCATTGCGCCACCGGGGGCTCCTGCCTCTCTAATGTGTGACCAGTGGATCTGAGGGCAAGGGGCAGTGTTCTTCAAGGTCATGAAAATTGGCGAGGGTTCATCTTGGTGTAAAATTATAATTGTGAACAAAAATGTGAAAACCAAGACATGCACGCTACAAAGCCAGCATAGTAGACAATGACATTTGAGGCATCTCTTCATGGTGGAGGGAAGTGTTTTCCATTTTCTTGTGAAAGGTATTTGTACATCTGAAAGTATAATTCCTCAAAGAGGCTTTAGATGTGTGTACTGTGCAATAGAATGAACAATTCTAAACTTCCCTCCTTTCCTTCCATTTACTTGATCAGGAGTGTGTCTCCAAATGTCTCAAACAGATCTTCTCCTCTCACTTTCAATGTCATCAATTATCCTGGTAATGCAGGCTATCTAGATCCCTACACAAATGGAGTGGACATTCAAATTGGCAATCTAGACTACAGATTGTCTAGAAAAGAACTGCAGCAAACCTTGCAAGAAACATTCTCTAGGCATGGGAAGGTAAACAATAATTACTTTACTCATCTTGTGTCTGTCAGATTATTTAAACAATATTTATCTTTAACAGACCATTATTACTGTTCCAGATTGTACAATAACTTATATGAATGTTTACATTTTTAATTTGGCAGTTGCTATGAAATGCTACCTATGGAGTGAAATCTAGAACTGTCTAATAGATTGTATATGTATAACACAGTCAAACAAAACAAAGTCTTTCTGTCTTGTTTTTAGGCCTGTTCTTGAGATTATTTGAGGTACTGAGTCAGAAAAAATATATTGGATAGACGGCGAGCAGATAAGATGGGTGTATTTGCATATTTTCTGTATCTCAAAGGCTAGAGCTGATAGGGGAAATCTGGTTCCATTTTTGAAAGCAGCAGGTCAAATATACCCAGAAACAGGACTAACATTTGAGGCACCAAAATGTGTGTTGACCAGTGTACTCTTTCAGTAAAGTAAAAAAGAAGAGACCAGAACCCAGAGGGTGATTCTCCCCAATGCTTCCTCTTCATTCTGGAAAGAAGTGATGGGTGGAGTGCCATCAGCGGGGTTCTGTCCTGAGCCCAGTTCTTTTCAACAACTTTATTAATGACTTAGATGAAGGGTTTGAAGACATGTTTATATAGTTTGCAGACAGTACTGAATTGGGAGGGATAGCCAATACTCCAGAAGACAGGAGCAGAATTCAAAGCGATCTTAACAGATTTGAGAGATAGGCCAAAATGAACCAAATGAAGTTCAACAGAGACAAATGCAAGATACTCCACAGGCAGAAAAAAAATGAAATGCAAAGATACAGAATTGGGGATGATGCCCCTCTAGACAGCAGTACGTGGGAAAAAGATCTTTGAGTCCTTGTGGGGAACAAGCTGAACATGAGTCAACAATGTGATGTGGCAACTTAAAAAGCCAATGGGATTTTGGCCTGCATCAATAGGAGTCTAGTACTTTAACTCCAGGGAAGGCATGGTACCACTCTATTCTGCTTTGGTCAGACCACACCTGGAATCACACTGTGTCCAGTTCTGGGCACCACAATTGAAGGGAGATGTTGACAAGCTGGAATGTGTCCAGAGGAGGGCGACTAAAATGATCAAGGGTCTAGAGAACAAGCCCTATGAGGAGCAGCTTAAATTGCTGGACATATTTAGTCTGCAGAAGAGAAGGCTGAAAGGAGACATGATGAGGGCCATGTATCAAGATGTGAGGGAAGTCATAGGGAGGTGGGAGCAAGTTTGTTTTCTGCTGCTCTGGAGACTAGGACACGCAACAATGGCTTCAAACTACAGGAAAGAAAGGATGTTTTCTATTTTGAGTATATTTGGGGCTATTTAGGATTCTGAAGACTTGAGGGGCACAAAAAAGTGTCTGGGGCTTCTGTGGCCCGCAGTGTTGCCACTAAACGACTTGTGGCTTTGAAATGATCTTGTTTCAAATCCATTTTAGGCATTTTGATAGTAGTGCTTAATGCAGACATGTTGATAAAGTTTTCATCTCTTCAGGTAAAGGCTGTAGAACTCAGTCCTCATACTGATTATCAACTGAAAGCTTTAGTTCAAATGGAAAATCTACAAGAAGCAATTACTGCTGTGAACAGTCTTCACAGATGCAAAATTGGCAGCAAGAGGATCCAGGTCTCTCTAGCTACTGGAGCGACCAATAAATCTCTGACATTAGTTAGGTAAGGTAAAAAAAACCCTTATATGTTATTTCCTGGCATTCCTGAAGGCTGAAGATAGTCTGTGATTGGGGAAAAAAGTTCTTAGAAAGGGTATATTTAGGGGGCTTTTGTTTTGTCATAGAATAGGCTTCCTAAATGTTCTTTGGATGTTTTTGAAGTATTACAGATTCCTTCCTCTATAGCCATTGCTTGGACTGGTTAGGACTATTTAATTATGTCCATAGTTATCAGGTTGGGTAAGATCAGTTGAAGAAATTTAAGCAATTTGAAAGAATCAAAATAATCAGAAAACGATCAGCTGAGGAAAAACTAGCCCATAACAACTGAATCTTAAAAACAAGGCTTTTTCCTAAGTATCAGTGCATTTTTCAAGGGGGGAGCACCCCACACCTCATAACTATAGTCTAAAAGGCTCCCTTACACATTTCCACATGTTGGCATAAGTTAAAGACGTACAGCTTCTAACAGAATGGCCTTCTGAGTGGACATGTACGCCAGTGACCCCTCAAGTATAAATGTTCCCAGCCATTTAGAATCATAGTACTGAAACAACTGAGGTCCCCAATTTGGGGAATAGTTAGATACCTTGCTATGGATAAATATATGGTTTTGGTTTCAAGAAAAGTCAGGTAGATATAGATCAAGCATAGAAGAAATATAACTTTGGCTATCCTAAACTTTTCTGCCTGTGCTAACAGAGCAATTTTTTAATTTGCAGTGCAGAAGCCATATCCATCCTTCAAGATGCTCCAGCTTGTTGCTTGCCCCTTTTCAAGTTCACAGAGATCTACGAGAAAAAGTAGGCTTGAAATTTGCAAACCAAATTTAGTTTTAAGAAATAGTTAATGTTTCTTTTTTCTGTTGACTTGTTGCATTTTTTAAATTACTATTATGGGAGAGACCTGAGCCTTTCCTTCATCTCTTGCACTTCACTTAATTTTTTAAAATCTCATTTTTTTTCTAGGTTTGGACATAAGTTAAATGTGTCAGACTTGTACAGATTAAGCGACACTGTAGCAGTCCGTGATCAAGGAAGTAATCGACTTGTCTGTCTCTTGCCCAGCAGTCAAGCTAGACAGAGCCCTTTGGGATCTTCACAATCCCATGATGGTTCTTCAGCTAACTGTAGTCCTATTATATTTGAAGAATTGGAATATCATGAACCCATTTGTAAGCAGCACTGCATAAATAATGATTTCAGGTAAGTTGTGATTGATTATTCCATTTGGTCCTGGAGCTGAACATGTTGTGCTTTATTAAACATTTCTAAGGTTTCTTATTGTATGGCCAAGATTCAGTAGTATCTTACATTTCCTATATGAATAGGACTTAGTCTTTTTTTTCCCCTGCAGTTGTCTGTGGCACCAAATATTTGCTTCAGATGGTTTCTTTGCCTTCCAGAGTAGGCTTTTGGAGTATTTATGAGAGAAAAAGAGTTTAGGGGGGAAAAGAATGGTCACCAGTGTTGACAGAAGTAGCAGGGTACATTACTGGATCCTGGCAATTGTAAGCACATGTTCATTTAAGTGGAGTTATTTTAATTAACATCTTTAAGACCAGGGTAGGAAAAAAATGAGGTTCAGGCCCCACTTTTGCAGATCCTAAAGGTTCTCCAAATCCAATTTTTTTTAAATGATTGATTTGGGGGTGGATTTCACGCAACATGCCCCACGTACTTTTTTGTCCTGGCCAAAATGGAAACTGGAAGTGATGTAACATGATCAGTCACTAATTGGTGGGTATAATAAATAAAAAGTACTGTCAAGTGAGTGAGCTGCAGGGAGAGTTTGAAGGAACCATTCGTCCATAGTTTCTGTGTAGTGTTTTAAGGGGAGTCCGAACTTTCCAGCACCTTTTATTCCTATCTGATTTCTGTGAAATAGCCTCAGATGCCATTTAGCTGAGGAATTGGAATATTAGAAAGTAATAGTAAGTAAAAGTATGCATAAAAGTCAGGAGACTGCTTTTAATTTTTATGGGTGTAAATTCACTATTTTTGCAATTATAAAAAAGTGGAAGCATCTATTTTTTTTATAGAGAGCTGAATTCCATCAGTTTGCACAAGGCTGTCTCAGTATAAGATAATCTGCTACCTTTTGCTCTATGTACCAAATTCTTTCTATAAAAAGTCACAAGATACTACCAAATTTAAAAATAATAATTATACTGGTTTAGTATCCCTCATCTGATGTGCTTGGGATCAAATGTTTGGGTTTTCAGATTTTTTGAATAACTGTCTTCCCATGTATGGACATAATGAGATATCTTGGGGATGGGACCCAAGTCTAAACATGAAATTTAGCTGTGCTTCATGAACACCTTATACACAGAATCTGTGAACATTATTTAATACAATACTTTTAATAATTTTGTGCATGACACAAAGATTGTGTACATTAGATCATCAGAAAGCAAAGATGTTACTATCTCAAGTAACCATGGGCATATTTCAGATCTTGAAATTCCAGATAAGGGATGCTCAACCATTAGTGTATATCGGGCATATGCTTTCTGCATTTGATCCTCCTTGAAAAAATTTAACGATTGTTTTCGTTATTACTCTAGTGAACAAGATTTTGATCCCGACTCTTACAAAGTTCCCTTTGCGATTTTATCTCTGAAGACTTTTGCACCCCAAGTTCATAGCTTGTTACAGACCCATCAAGGGACAGTTCCATTGCTGAGGTAAGATATTTCTGTGTTGCGGCAATTTGCTGTGCAGAACTTCTGCTGGGTCAGTTAAGAGCATGTGATCATTTGCCTCTCCTGAGCAGTAGCAAGAATTAAGAGCTGTTTCTTCCATGGACAAGAACAGGTGTTCATAGTAATACCCAACATACGTATTTTGGCTTATTTTTTACAGCTTTCCTGACTGCTATGCTTCGGAATTTAGCAGTTTAGACATGGTGCAAGAGGGCCAAGGAGGTGTTCCTTTAGAGCATCTCATTACTTGTGTTCCTGGTGTTAATATTGCTACTGCACAAAATGGCATCAAAGTTGTAAAGTGGATACATAACAAGCCACCACCTCCCACTACAGGTATATATTTAACTTTTTCACTATTTGCTTATGATGTCAGTAATACACAAACTGTTATATGGAAGAAATTATTTGTGTTCTGTAGAATGTTATCTGGAATGGAATGGTGGCAGCAGGAGCCGGTTTTCACTGCAGCTACAGTTTGCAAATGGGTTTGAATGTCTGGATATTTTCAGCCCATTTTTGTTTTCTGCTCTTTCTCAGTAGCTTGTTATAATCCCCAACCCAGAAGTCTCATCTTGTTTCATTTTGGATTGTCAGGGCTTTTTAGGACCCCATCTACACTGACCATTTAATGCAGTTTCAAACTGGTATTGAAAATAAAAAGTGGTTTCACTGTGCAGATGATTACACAGAAAATCCTGGACCCACTTTGAGGTGAATACACAAGCCACATAGAACTGAGGCACATTAAGAGCTTTCTTCCACATGCTTTCGTGGGAATTCATAGCTATTGCAGTTTGAAGCTACCTTCAAACTGCATTGACTGGTCAGCATAGATGAAACCCAAGAGAAGTTACAACAATTATTTACAATATCTCCAAAGAAATAATTTGTTCAAAGGTGGGATTGTGGGGAAGAGGGCAAATTTCCTACTTGGGAAGCTTTTGGAAATGCCAGTGCTTTCTCATCAGGATCTCTCACCGATTGTTTTCCTGTATTTGTTTCATTATAACACATGCTTGCCTTTGGATAACTATTTGCCTTCTTATTTTTATCAATTTACCTTAATTAATACTTTTAGCCAAGAAATCAATAGTGTTTTTATTCTCATCATTTCAAATCTGTAGCAAGCATGTGCTTTGTCTTTCTAGAGCCTTGGTTTCTGCGTTCCAAGAGTCCTGTGGGTAACCCACAACTTATTCAGTTCAGTAGAGAAGTGATAGATCTCCTTAAAAATCAGCCATCATGTATCATGCCTGTCAGTAAATTCATCCCGACGTATCATCATCATTTTGCAAAACAATGCCGTGTGTCAGATTATGGGTATTCCAAATTAATGGAGTTACTGGAAGCCGTGCCTCATGTGTTGCAAGTGAGTATTTAGGCCTTTTCTTACCAGAAACTAGCTTTAAGCCTTCATTACACAGGTGACCCAGAATTAACCCAGTGTGATAATAATTGTAAAGCTTTGTGCCTCCCATATTCTCCAATATTGTGAAAATCCATGTTATAATTGAATTGATTCAGAAGTCTCCTAGAACAAAAGAGAGAGAGATTTGCAAAGAGATGTGATCCTGGTGCTTATGATCATGGGAGAATCATCACATACTGAATTTTGGATTTGTTTTTCTCATAGATTCTTGGGATGGGCACCAAGCGCTTGTTGACGTTAACACACCGGGCCCAGATGAAGCGTTTTACTCAAGACTTGCTGAAGCTCCTCAAATCTCAGGCCAGTAAACAAGTTATTGTGAGAGAGTTCTTGCAAGCATATCACTGGTAAGTATAGAAGGTGTTGTAAGTACATAGTTCTAATATAAACGGCAAATGTCAAATATTTAAATTAGATGTTTGAAGGCCCTGTGGAATTGTTTTTCCTGCAGTAGCGGGAAATGCAACTTTCTTATCTCCAAAGTCAAAACCCTCAGAAGGGCAGCCATTCAAAGGCACCCTGTCTTGCAAGGAAAGTGCCTCATTTTGAAACTTTTAAGGCCAACAGCACTAAAGATGGGATGTTGTTACTCTGTTGTTTGCTCTTTTAAACCGAGGCACAAATGCTTTAATTTGGTTTACAAATGACATTGCTTGCCACCAATTTTTCCATGAGTTCTACAGCTGGTCAAAAAATTCTGGAGACTAGAATGGCATTTGCTCCTTATATTGAGATTTTTTTACTTTGATTCTAAACCTTTAAAAAGAGGACACAGTATTCTCAACTATAATCAAAGGGAGTCAGAACAAAGGGCTAAACTATGTGCAGATAAGCTTGTGTGCTCTAATTACATAATTATATATTTTTGCCACAGATTATAAAATAAATTACATATTTTAGTAAAAAACAAACATTGCCAAGGAAACAAAAGAGAAAAATAATGTGGCTCCAGGCTCCCTTCCTTTGTGAGCTTTATGTATAAACGTGTTTCAGTTTCCCAGAAAGTCACATGACATGGGACACTCAAAGCTGCTTTCTGTCACTGCAGAAGGAAGAACATTAAACCTCATCTACACAGAATCAATTCTTGATCTTTATGTGAAGGTGCTAGCTGTGAAGCAGAATTTCCTTTTGTGGTGTTTTGTGTGTTTTTATATTTAGATTAACTTAAATAAACTCTTTAACATCAATCTGCTTTTTCAATTCATTTCTCCCTCGAACATCTAGGTGTTTCTCAAAGGACTGGGATGTAACTGAATATGGAGTGTGTGAGCTAGTGGATCTCATATCAGAAATCCCAGACACAACAATCTGTTTGTCTCAGCAAGATAATGAAATGGTCATTTGCATTCCGAAGAGAGGTACGTCCTCATTTTAAAGGATTCCAAGCTGTTTTATTCTGTAGATCATAGCTGGCATACTGATACTTGGCACACTGGTCCCATGAGCAAGTTTTGTCGTTTTTAGACATCTAAATAGTGGTCTTATTTTGTCTCTCCTTCTCTCTGCAAGTCCTCAGTCTCACATTTCTTCACTTTTCCTAGAACGTACCAAGGAAGAAATTGAAAGAACAAAGCAGTTCTCTAAGGATGTTGTCGATCTCCTTCGCCACCAGCCTTATTTTCGGATGTCTTTCAACAAATTCATCCCATCCTACCACCATCACTTTGGGCGGCAGTGCAAACTTGCCTACTATGGATTCACCAAATTACTTGACCTTTTTGAAGCCATACCAGATGTCTTGCAGGTAGGATGCGGGTATTCTGTGGTACAAAGGGAAAGTTGGCAGCCCCAGAGACCCTCATTCACTTGTTAGATTTCTGAAACTTGGAAACAAGGAAACTTGTTAGAATTCTGAAAAGCCCTTACTTTGACTACAAGATCTTTGCAGTCTTCATAGTGAGTGATGCTGGACAATTTTAAATCGTCAGCATTTCAAATCGAAATACATAATTAAGCAACTAGATGGCCTCCAGATGGTCTTAACCTGTGATGTTTATTCAGTATTTCATCATGTAATAGTTGCCACTAGTGTGTTGTTGAAGGCTTTCATGGCCAGAATCACTGGGTTGCTGTGAGTGTTCCGGGCTGTATGGCCATGTTCCAGAAGCATTTTCTCCTGATGTTTCGCCCACGTTTGTGGCAGGCATCTTCAGAGGTTGAGAGGTCTGTTGGAAACTAGGCAAGTGAGGTTTATCTAGCTATGGAATGTCCAGGGTGGGAAAAAGAACTTATCTGTTGGAGGCAAGTATGAATGTTGCAATTGGCCAGCTTGAATGGCCTTTCATCTTCAAAGCCTGGCTGTTTCCTGCCTGGGGATCCTTTGCTGGGAGGTGTTAGCTGGCCCTGATTGATTCTTGTCTGGGATTCCCCTGTTTTTGAGTATTGCTCTTTATTTACTGTCCCGATTTTAGAGTTCTTTCATACTGAGAGCTAGATTTTGTTCATTTTCATGGTTTTCTCCTTTTTGTTGAAATTGTCCCCATGCTTGTGCATTTCAATGGTTTATCCGTGTAGCCTGAAATGGTGGTTGTTAGAGTGGTCCAGCATTTCTGTGTTCTCAAATAATATTTATTTATTTTATGTATTTAGCACATTTGTATACCGTTCCCTCTCAGCCCGAAGGTGACTTGGGGCAGTTTACAACAACATCATAAAAGCAACATTTATAACAAATTCAAAACATTAACACATTGATTAAAATCATAACAATAATAAAACATCAGTACGTCTCCAAGATTAAAACATAGTCTGATCTCATAGAATATATAGAATATATGTTGTGTCCAGATTGGCGCATCAGGTGCTCTGCTGTGGCTGACTTCTCTGGTTGAATTAGTCTGCAGTGCCTTTCATTCTCCTTGGTTATGTCTTGGCAATGCTGCTGCATTTGGTGGTCCCTATGTAGACGTGTCCACAGCTTCATGGTATATGATAGACTCCTGCAGCGGTTGGAGGATCCCTCTCGTCCTTTGCTGAACGTAGCATTTGTTGGATTTTTTTAGTGGGTCTGTAGATTGTATGTTGTTTTTCTTCATCAGCTTCCATATGCGGTCAATGGTTCTCTTGATGTATGCTAAGAACACTTTTTCTCTGGGTGGATCTTCGTCTTTACTATCATGGCTTGTTCTTGGTCTTGCAGCTCTTCTGATGTCTGTGGTGAAGTATCCATTGGGGTAGCAAAATTGGTATTTTTGTTTTCCTTGCGTAATAGTCAAAGAGCAGTTTGGGCCTAATTCTCCTCCCTCCCTCCCTCATTTTCTTTCTTCAAAGGCAAAGTAGTTTAAATATTATGAAATTGAGGTCTCTGGAACTGGGGTCTTCCCTCCTTCCTCCAAAGAGATCCATTTTATCAGATTTTGTCAACTGCTTTGCCTTTGGAGAAAGAAGGAAAGAAGCAGTCTTCCCAAAAAATAGACGTACTTTTCCACTACATGTTTGAAATTTCATGGAAGGGATGTTAAAATGTGCTTCCTCAGCTTTAATCTTTTTGCCATAAATGAGATCTTCCTAGTATGACATTTGATACTGCCTTTTCCAGTAACGACATCATGTAACTTCATTAACCACACTAATTTTTCTCTCAGGTACTGGAATGTGGAGAAGAAAAGATCCTGACAATAACTGATGTAGAACAACTCAAAGCTTTAGCTGCCCAGTTTGTTAAATTGCTCCGATCACAAAAAGATAAATGCCTTATGATGACAGATGTGCTCACCGAATATGCTAAGACGTTTGGCTACCCATTGCGTCTCCAAGACTACGATGTTTGCTCTGTTCCAGCTTTAATGCAAAAACTTTGCCATGTTATCAGGGTAAGTTTTGGGTATGATGCATAGAAAGGACAGAGTGATGGATCTGATGAGGGAAGATTATGTTGAAATCAATCTGTATATCAGATTGGAATGAGACAAATAATGTCAACTTAATGACTAAAGATACTAATGTTTTTTCTGCTCTGAAGGCTAAATGAATATTCAACCTAAGGCAATAAACAATGAGCTATCTTTGAACCTCTTGAGAACTCATGTCCTCCAGATTGTAGTCTCTGTAAATCACACAATTGGGTAATCTGTGCAGGCCCAGAGCACTGTTCTGTATGCAGAGTCAATACCCCAGAGGGTCTCCAACAATTTTAAACTCTAAAACTGCAGAGTTATGAGAGGAGATGATTCTTCTGGTGATTTGGTTCTTAACCTCTCTCTTCATGAAATATCCTCATAGGTCATCAGTGTGCTACTGGTGTCTGCCTCTAGCAGCTTTCCCTTTTACATATTGGTCTATTTGAGACTTTTCTGATGTTAATCATACTCCCTCAGGTTGTTGAAACAGAATCTGGCAAACAACTCCAACTTATAAATAAAAAATCTCTCCGGACCTTAACGGCTCAACTTCTGGTGCTTCTGATGACCTTGGATGATACCACCTTTATTTCTGTTGAAGAGCTTAAGAGGCGATATGAAAACACACAAGGTTCTCCCCTTAATCCATGCGAATATGGCTTCATGACGTTTACTGATCTCCTGATGAGTGTGCCTTATTTTATTGAGGTAAGGAAAGTGGCTCAGAAACCCAGAATCAAACATTATACCAGTCCTTTTGTGTTAGATCCTATTTACTTCTTACTGATTTGGTTTCATATTGTCTTAAAAAGCAGAAGAGCTGCTAGAAACAACAATATAGAGTCGAGACATATGTTAAAACAGGACAACTATCAGTAAGAGCTCAGTGGGGAAAAATCCAAAAACCCTGTTTCCCAAACGCATTTTGTAGTGCTTTTTGGTCACTCCCTTGGTCATTTTAGGCAAAGAAAAAGACATTTTAACAAAAATAAGTAAGCATAAATCACTTCTTCACTTTATCTTGTCCAAAAGGGGGTACCGGAGACTAGTCAATGTTTCCCCAATGTGCTTTTTAGATTCATATTCCTGAGTATCAGTACACAAAAGCTGGAGGTCTGTTCAGTTAGATGTCTTTTCCCGCAGGTTTTTATCGATGGGGAGTCCGAATATGTCAAGCTTACGACCCTGTATGTGTTTGCCAAGAAAGTGAGGTCTTTGCTTCATACTTACCACTATCAACAGATCTTTCTTCATGAGTTTTCAACGGCCTATACCAAATTCACAGGCGAAGCATTGCACCCTAAAGCATATGGTTGCAGTAATGTGGATGAACTCCTTGGAGCAATTCCGCCGGTTTGTCAGTATTTGTTTCTCAGTATAATTAAATTGAATCCTAAAGTTCCCCTAGGGGCCCCCTGGTGGTGCAGCGGGTTAAACCGCTGAGCTGCTGAACTGCTCACTGAAAGGTTGGCGGTTCAGATCAGGGCATTGGGGTGAGCTAACGCTGTAAGGCCCAGCTTCTGCCAACCTACAGTATGAAAACATGCAAATGTGAGTAGATCAGTAGGTACCGCTTCGGTGGGAAGGTAATGGTGCTCCATGGAGTCATGCTGGCCACATGACCTAGGAGGTGCCCTTGGACAATGCCGGCTCTTCAGCTTAGAAATGTAGATAAGCATCCCCCCTCTCCCGCCCCCCTTGTCGGGCACGACTAGACTTAATGTCAGGGGAAATCTTTACCTTTAAAGTTCCCCAATGCCGTTTCAAAAGTACTTTTGATATAAATATGCTGTAGAATTCCATATTTAGTAGTGTTGGCAGATACTGTTGAGAGTAGGATTTTGGAGGTCTATACTCAATTCAGTTTGTATGCAAAAAATAGAAGTATTTATCCTCTAATTTACATCTGTGTTGATATATGCCTAGGGATAAAAGCTGTGAGAATTTTACTCCAACATGCTGTCCTCATTGCTTTTAATTAGGTCGTGTGGATAAAAGGTCATGGTCATAAGAGGATTGTTGTCCTAAAGAATGATATGAAAAGTAAGTAATCGCTGTTTAGAATTGACCCAGGTTTGTTTGGGGGTTTTTTTGCACTAAGATTTTGCACTTATTTATTGTGGAAATATTGACCATACATCTGTCTTCTTGCAGCTCGTTTTAACTCACCTAGTTTTCCTGTTGCTGATGAAAATTCTGAAAACCAGCTTGCTGATAGCAAAAGACAAGCTACAGAGCCAGAAAGGGCAAGCGAATCCTTGGAATTAAAACTGGAAGCACAAAATGCTGGTAATGAATTGTTGGCTGATTTAGATTAGCTGAAAACCAAACAATATGGGGAAGCCAACTGCTCCTCCTAGTTCTGTGCTTGATTGGAGTACTGTGTCAAGGTTCAGTGGGGTCAATGTCCTGCTTGCTTTTAATTTGTATGATGAATCGTGTTTGAATAGTTTTAAAGGAACCCTGCATGCCTAGTTGCTTATATAATCGTATGCGGTTTGAAAACTATAGTAATCTTGCTAAATTAATAAAACTCAGGTATTTTAAAACTTGACCATTTTTTGCTTAAAGATTTGGAAACTGAATGATGTGCATGGAGCAGTAATGAGTGGACCATAGAGGAGGAAGAGTAAAAGTCATAATAAAGAAAAGGAAGTCTTTAACTGCTCACATGTTACCAAAGGAAATGTGATAATCTCAGAAGACGCATCTATCGTCCTTCGTCCTTGTAGATTATTAATTAATTAATTTACAGTATTTCTATCCCGCCTTTCTCAGCCTGAAGGTGACTCAAGGTGGCTTAGTTGTAAGGAATTGCTGTAGTTTCTATTCTCCAATCAGACTTGGACACTGTGGACACTATTGGATTTTTGAGTCTTGGTTTTGTTGCTCTAACAGACATTTCCTTGGATTTACTTTGCTAACTTCAGCAAGCAAAAGGACATACATATTTTGCATAAGCAGAAATTGAGTGCATGCTGTTTATAGGCAGAGCTCCTCTCGCTTCTTTCCAAAGGAAAACTCAGGATCATAACCGGTTTATCTTTTTAAGCATATAATAAAACAATTCCTGTCTGTTAGCACAGCAGGTTAAACCGCTGAGCTGCTGAACTTGCTGACTGAAAGGTTGGCGGTTCAACTCCGTGGAGCGGGGTGAGCTCCCTCTGTTAGGCCCAGTTTCTGTCAACCTAGCAGTTCAAAAACATGCAAATGTGAGTAGATCAATAGGTAACAATTATGCGGGAAGGTAACGGTGCTACATGCAGTCATGTTAGCTACATGACTTTGGAGGTGTCCACGGACAATTCCGGCTCTTTTGCTTAGAAATTGAGATGAGCACCACCCTGAGTTGGATATGACTAGATTTAATGTCAAGGGAAACCTTTACTTTTAACTGGTTTGTCTTTTTAAGTCATATAATAAGGCTATTCCTGGCCTGTTTCAACTGTTGTCTGGGGAGGTTAACAGATGTTAATACAAGCTGCTAAGACTTTTATGGGTTATTTGGCTTCAAATAAAGTCCCATATCAAATCTCTATGTTGCCATCCTTATATTTCAAAGTTCACACTTGCTATGAAATCCTGTTGGGAACATGTTAGTTTAAGCAAAAGATTAAGACATTTCAGAGTTTAAAAAAATCCAAAAAACCGAGTTTTGTATGTTGGGACACAGATGACAACTTGCTGTGTTTGGTTTTTCTTCATCCCTGCAATCCCAAGTGCAACCCGGAACCAAGTCATCACATATGTAGATCCTAAACCATACAATGGTAATTTGAATGTATCTTCATTCTGCACATCATCTGAACACTGTAACCTTAAAGAGAGCATAATTCCTACATCATTTTCTTTCGCTGTCCCTGCCAGAAAGATTTTTTTCATATGGTTTGTTTTGTTTTTGTTGTTTTGCAGTTTCTAATCAAACTGAGCAAGAGTTGCTTTGCCTCAGAAACGCGTCGCCTGTTGATCTTCTGTGTGAGCCGGTTCCTTCCTGCTTGCCTTCCCCACAGCTGAGACCAGATCCAGTCATTATGGAATCCATGGACCTCATTCAGTTTGAAGAACATCCATCAACTCTTTCAGGTAAATCTGGTAAAAAAAATCATGTAGCTCCCAAAGGGTTTGTAATCACAGTCTTATATTGAAAGGTAATAACCAATCAAGGTCACCAAGAAGCTTAATGTACAGGTTTTCCCAGTCCCAACATTCTAACCTCTAAAGCATGCAGAATAACATTACTTCATAGGGAGCGTTATTGCTAGCCTTTCAAAACAACCAGTCAAGAATATTCATAGATGTTCAGTTCTTTGGTGCAGATGTTATCCTTTTTAAATAGAATTTCACTGACTTGTACCAGTTTATTTTAACGCACAGAAATTAAGTGTCCTGATTAACCGTATGTGCCAGGCACACATGCTATAGATTACTACAACAGCAATGGCAGGGATGTCATCATGCGTGTTTGTTTCTATTTGCACTTTGAAAGCCCTAATGGCAGAGCTCTAGAAAGTTATGTGTTGGATCACAACTCCCAGAATCCACTGCCCTGCACAATAACCCATGATGGGTTGGGAATTCTGATAGTGCCAGTCAAGACAGGTAACTTTTGCAAGCGGTGTCCAAGAACAAGGCCTTTTATGGTCAGCTACTGCTCTGCCATCCAGTTGTCTCTTGTTTCGTCAGGTATATCTCTTTGACTCATATTTTGAGAGCCCTGATCTGTAAGGAGGCTCACATCTTACCACACTAGGATATACTCCAATGTATATCCGTATGCACCCTGTATTTTTTTAGGACTAGATGTCTACTGTATTCATACAGGATGCATACTGATTCCATCACATGCAATTCTTACATTTTGAAAGGATGGCACTTTGACTTGTCATACCATGGAAGGCTGGCTCCTCCCAGTTAGTTCAAATGCCTCCCTACAGCACATGATGATGAAGAATTTCTAATCTTGTGCAGTGATGTAGGCTAAAATCTTGCTCTCGTGAGATTTCAGTTGACTGTATGCTGATTTTTTGATCACACATCAAAACAGCACCTCTGAAACAAAAAAATATAACTAGAACTCCATGTGCAAATTATTCCATTTCTGTCACATTTTGCAAATGGATTCCAACAGATTACTGGCAGAATGGGACAAACATAGTGTGATAGGACCCAATTTGGAACCACATTCGAGGAGTCAAAAACAGAGTAGATCCCAATGTGATCAGGTCCTCAGTGGCAGTCAGGATTCATAGATACACCACGTAATGTGGATGGTCTACAGTGGGCTTGTGCATTTTGGCTGAATCTCAAACCGTTTCTGCTGGCTGGATTTCGGTAGATCCCCGTATCTGTTTTCTTGCATGCCTTCCAAAAACGGACAGGTAGCCGGATACCCAGTTTCAGTCTGTAGCTGAAAAAATATGGCTAGATTCGACCCATTGGCTGTAATGGGGAACTTTGCCTTTTTCCCTTCAAGGGAGCCTGGGTTTCAGCAACAGCTCCCTGCACGCAGCTTTCCAAGGCATTTTAAGAAAACTACTCATTTCCCAGGGAAGAAAGAGCAATTGACCTGGAGCTATCCAATTTGAGCTTCCTTTAAAAAGCCCCCTCTTTTCTCTTCATTTGCACTGCTGGTCATGCGTGGGGTGTTATCTTTTTCCTCCTCACGCCTTTCTGGGAGGGAGTTCCAGAGCTGGGGGGCCACCACCAAGAAGGCCCTTTCTCTTATCCCCACCAACTGTTATTGTGATGGTAGTGAGAGGAGGGCCTCCCCGGCGGATCTTAGAGCCCACGCCGGTTCATAGGGGAAGATGCAGTAGCAAAGATAGGCAGGACCCAAACCGTTTCGAGCTTTCTAGGTTAACCTGCACTTTGAATTGGCCAAATTAGGCTTCTCGAGGTACGGTTGCAGCTCACACACAAGTTTTAACTGCAAAGCCCTCCCGGCCATCGCTGACAAGCGTCAGCACTGAATTCAGGAGAAACCCCAGATTATGGACCTGTGCCCTCCGAGTGTAACCCGATCAGGGGAGGAGGAACCGTGCTTGGCTGCCACATGGTACCATTACAGATGGGAAAACGTGGCGGCTGGGCCCTTGCCATTATGGCCATCCGGCCAAGCCAGATTAGCCGAAGGGAACTGACCATTCCGAATCCATGTACAAGCCTAGTCTACAGCGATAGGAAAAATATGTAGATTTAATTTGCTGGATTGGCACTAAAGAAAATGGGTATACAGTGTTCCCTCACTTATTGCTGGGGTTACATTCCAGGACCTCCCGCAATAAGTGAAAAACTGCAATGTAGGGATGCTCTATTTATTTTAATATTTATACATTATTTGAGTAGGTATACACTATTTTAAGTCTTTATAAACTTAAAATAAAGTGAAGGAAAGTCCCTTCAAGGCTGGAGGGAGGGAGGGAGGACTGAGGAGGGAAAGCGCCTTGGATAGCGACAGCGGCAAAACCCAAAAAACCCAGCAAAAATAGCATGATATATACTTTAAATTCATATTCTTTGAAATCCACGAAACAGCAAGTCCACAATAAGCGAACCTCAAAGTAGCGAGGGAACACTGTATTGTGAAAATGTGTGTATTTAAAAAAAACTTTCTGTGTATATTTCAGAAACTGTCATTTTATCTGAAGAGAAAAAGAAGGCTGCCGGGGCCTCAGAATCCAAAGAATCGCGCCACATCCCCATCATCTCTGGTGTTGCAGAAAATCCTTCAGTATCTGAATCCCAGCCAAACAAAGAACTCTCTGACAGTCCAGCCAAAAAGCAGCATAAAAACCGAGTGAAGTTGGCAGCCAATTTTTCACTTGCACCTGTAACCAAACTTTAACTCTTTTTTGTGGTGTGAAAAGCAGCACATGGATAGATTTCACAGCAAAGTAAGCTTTTGGCTATCCATGATATTCTTAATCGCAGATCTAGAGCCAGAGGGAGAGGCACTTCTTTTCTCTTTGTCATTTTTGTGAGCATTTGTTTAATTTTACACTGATTCCAGCTGGACAGGGATGTTTTATTTGAACTTCAAGAGTTTGTTGAGAATAAATTACATTTTACCTTTTTTTCATTCTCTAAAATGTCATCAAAAAAAGGAAATGATAAAAACTTTGGTTTAGAGCATGGATTTATGTTTCTAAAATTGCATCCGTGATGTGATCCTATATATAAATATAGCATATAAATCTATAGGCTATTTCTGACATGCATTTCAGGCAGTAATCCACTGTGCAGTTTGTCTTGCAAAGCAGTGTGTTGGGAATTCTTTTAAAGAAATCTGTTTCTAGATTGGAAATAAACTTGCCTTTGGAATTAAGTCAGTGAGGGATGTTTTGGATGACTTGTAACTGAGACTTTTCAAATGATGGCTGTGGAAAATTATCAGTTTGTTCCCCAAAAACCCTTTTAAATGCTTTGGTCGTAAATTCATTTCCACTAAGGAGTCTTGTAGGAAGTTGATGCTGTTTTAAGCTTCCCGTTTTTTAGTGCTCCAAGTTGATGTTTTGTCTGAATGAAGAAAAACGTCTTTGGTGTCAATGCATTTTGAGGTGAACGTCGACGTGCTTCTTGCATCTACTGATGAGATTCCTGGGAATCTTCGATATTGCAAAAAAGTAAATATGCATTTTAAGTGCATATATGAATCACAGAAGTAGGTTAGAAGGAGCTTTTTTAAGGTGGAAGGTAATAATGTTACTTCCACTTGCACAGAATTGTGAGCAGTGGACGGAAATGCCAAGGTTATGGTGCTTAACCTTGTTTTCTGACTTTTTAAAACACATAATAAATGGGAAGCTTCTTTTTGAGTTGGTTAGTTTTTAACTGTCTAGTTTTTATTCTGGCGTTTGCTTCGAGTGTTCATTGCTGCTCTTTTGTGTTTGTGTGTTTTCCATCCGGTTTCCCTGGTGGCATTTTTTGTTGGCTTTGAGAAAGGCCAGCCTTTGTTGAAGGAGGCAAGTCATTGAAGTCCATTTTACTTCTTATGGAGCTACGACATCTTCTGGAGCTTTATTACCCCTCTTGGGTAAAACTTGGCATTTACAATGGGTTGTATTTGCCAGGCCAAGGAGACTTATTGCTAGTCGAGATGAAAGAAACTGCACCAAAGGTTTCAACTTGCCTGAGCAGATAGATATGTTGGGTTTGCTGCTGTTTTGCAACCATTGTATTTTGTAATGTACAGAAGATTGAAAAGCAGGTCTGGACTTCACAGCCAGCAACTGGAAAAAAAATGCCACTCGATGGCTATAAGGCAACTTCTGAAAAGTAAACTGGATTTTGTTTAAAAAATACTTTTAAACAAAACCAGGTATTAAAACATTATTGAATTATAGCCATTATGAAACGCAGGGAAACACTGGAAGTCCTCCCCCTCCCCCCAAAAAATCATGATTAAAGCACATTGTGTTTCACATCCTTCCTTTTCTTCAGACATGGGGTTCATAGGAATACATTTTTAGAATTTTTAAACATTTCCTAAAATCCTTTCTGATATCACTTTTCCATTTGCCTTCTATATTGACTGCATGAAATAAAGATCCGTTCACCATGTGTTTGAGCAGAAACAGTCATCATTTTGAGTTGCAATTTCAAGTCATCTAAACTAACCTTCTAGGCCAAGTTTTGGCGAAAACAAGAGAAGTACTCAAATACAGATGCAGTTCAGCCATCTGTAGAGGATCGGAAATTTGTCTGGATGTATGTAATTCTGACCTAGATTGCTGTTTAAAAGTTATAGAATGCTATTTGTTTTTCCACAGTGTGAGACCCATCTTTATTCAGTTTCTTTTCCTTTTACAAAGGCTTGAAGAAATAATGTGACTTGGCTGATTTTGAATAGTAAATTAAGATGATGAAATTCTTTACTTTACACATTACTAATTTTGATTTCTTGACTATTAAAAAATAAGACCGTATCACTGAAGCCCTCGACTTGTGCACTCTCCAGATGGGATGGGATGGGAGGAAACATTTATATTTCTCCTTTACTGTCTTCTTCATTTGGATATTTCTGTGGTTCAAGTGCTGTTTTGTGTGTTGGGACCAAACAATTGTCAATAAAATTTTGAAGCAAGCATGTATACACATTTTTTTTATTTTAGTAAGATTTAAGAAGTGTAATATATTCCTTTTACATTGCAAACATGGGAGATGGGCTATTTCTCTGGATTGTCTTCAGGGTTTCAAGAAGTAGCATTAGATCAGGACTGTTGAACTCATTTTGAAACAGGGCCACATCAATAATTTTTACATAATCATCTCTTTAGTATTTACCCTATTTGGGTCCCTAGATGTTACTGAATGACAACTCCTGTCACTTTCTGTCCTGCAAACTGGGGATGATGGCAATTGCAACCTAACAACACTTGTTCCTATTGGGGTTGAGGAAAGGTTAAAGGACATTTTAACATCAGGCATCATTTTTGCAGGCCTTATATCTCAGTCCAAACCCCACTCTCCTGATTCAACAGAATAAAATGCAGCCTTCCAGGTGTCACTATCCCAACTCCCATCCACGCTCTTCATGATGATGTCTAATGATGAGGAAGACAGGAGTTATGGTCCAGCATCTGGAGGAGGGACACATCAAAGGACATGGAAGGCTGGATTGGGCAAACAGGCCTTGAGTTTGACCCATGCATTAGATAAAACCTAGGTCACAGGGGCTCACTCACAGCCATGATGAACTCCCATGGTCAGCATGCATACTTCTCAAAGGAGGTTGGAGTGTTGCAGTTTGGTGGAAGGTCATTAAAATAACGAAAATAGTGTTTTGGGAGATGCCAGTAAAGAAATGTATTCCTGGAGTCAGTGGTGGCAGATGTCATGCTATCCTCCATAAAGCACTTGGTTTTGTCTTATTGGAGGGTCCTCCACTACGCTGTAACAATATATCAGTTACCTAATGATTAGAATCCATTGGATCAGCAGAAATCAGTTCGGCCTCACCTCTTCCATGGCGTTGCTTAACCTGTCTAAAGATGGCTATCACATTACTTCTCTAAGCTCAACATGCGCAACTCCAGAACTCATTCTTGATAAAGCTTGGTTTTCAGAGCTTTGATCATCTTGGCCAGCCTTATCTGGGTATGTTCTAGCTTGTCTCAATATTCTTCTGCCCAAAATAGAGCATTTCCGCTACTAAGACCCATAAATCCTTTTTGCATTTATTGTTTGGAAGACAAAGGTGACTTCCATCTTATATTGGTGGATTTTTTTTCACTTTTCTTTGCCAAGACTTCACTTTTATGCCTCTTGAAATTCCTTTTCTTTGTTTTGACTAGCTCTCCAATTTGTTCGGATCCTTTTGAATTCTGCTCCTGTCCACTGGAATGTTCACAACCCCCTTCCTGTTTGGTATCATCTGCAAATTTAACGAGCGTGTTTTCTGTTCCATCTAATTCTAAATCATTTCTAAAAACTTTGGACCACATCAGGTCCAGGACAGAGCCCTGAGGACCTTCCCATTAGTTGAGCCGTTTCTGGTTCAATCTGTCAATCACAGATCTAACCACCTGTATTACTGTCTAGTTCAGGCCTGGGCAAACTTCGGCCCTCCAGGTGTTTTGGACTCCAACTCCCACAATTCCGAACAGCCTACCGGCTGTTAGGAATTGTGGGAGTTGGAGTCCAAAACACCTGGAGGGCCGAAGTTTGCCCAGGCCTGGTCTAGTTTGTCTGCATGAACTATGATAAGGAAGCATGTCACAACCTCTGAGGATGCTTTCCATAGATGCAGGCGAAACATCAGGAGAGAATGCTTCTAGAACATGGCCATATAGCCTGAAAAACCTACAACAACCCAGTGATTCCAGCCATGAAAGCCTTCGACAATACAATAGCACCAGTATCGCCTATCAGCTCTAGGTTTTGAGATGGAACATAATGCCATCTACCAGTTTCACCTGTAGAAACCATGATATCCATATCTAACAAACTAGAGCGGATGCAGTCTCTCAAACATAATTTTCTGAATGGGTGCTCCAAAAACAGCCCAAAAATGAAGGTGAAGCTATATTCTTGAAGTTCAAGTAGATTGACTCAATCATGGACTCTGTCGCCCTGCATTGGCAGGACCATTAACAGGTACATTGTGAAATGATCCCTATTGATAAGTTTGCCATGAGCCAAAGCCAGCTTGATACCCCACTAACAGCACCACAATGTTTACCATTATCAAATGTTCAAGATACTAACTTTCATCTGTTGATAACACTGTAACAACATTTTTTTTTGGGGGGATACGTTCCTGGTTGGAAAGCATTATTTCCTCTTCCATTGTGTTGTCCTTACTTTGAAAGTTGTTCTACTCCATAAACTTTGTTTTTGTGGCTGCCACAAAATGTTGAATTAGTTCAGACTCAATGAGAGATTCATTGAAAAACTATTGCAAAATGTGCTATAGCACGATGTTGTCCTCCCACAAAGACAAGTTTTTGCAGGTTAATAAACTTTCCCCATGTTTCTATGATGGAACCAATAAGGAAATGACACTTATAACCCAGGAACAAAAATCGTGTTATATAGTGTATTGAAAGTGAACATTCAGGGCTAAAATTAGTTCTGGGCTTTGCTTTTAACTATTCTTATTGGCCAAATGGCATTGGGATTCTGCTGCCAGCAGCTGGTTGGGGTTTGATCTGCTTCTCACTTTTATGCTCCCATATACCTCTGTAGGGCACCCTTTCACAGGTTAAACCGCTGAGCTACTGAATTTGCTGGCCAAAACGTTCGCGGTTCGAATCTGGGGAGTCGGGTGAGTTCCCGCTGTTAGGCCCAGCTTCTGCCAACCTAGCAGTTTGAAAATATGCAAATGTGAGTAGATTAATAAATACCGCTTCTGCGGGAAGGTAATGGCGCTCCATGCAGTCACACTGGCCATATGACCTTGGAGGCCTCCACAGACAACGCTGGCTTAGAAATGGAGATGAGCATCAACCCCCAGAGTCGGACATGACTGGACTTAGTGTCAGGGGAAATCTTTACTATACCTCTGCAGTTACATGCTGTCCTTTTTTATGAAATTGGTTGCAACTTTTTGGGGGGGATAGGTGGGTTGTCTTTGTTATAAAACAAACTTTTTAACGCGCTGCACCCCATTAGACAACTCCATAATGCATTGTAATTGTTAGCATTTCTTAAGACACCCAGTATACATAGGACAAAAAACACATCAAGTGAGGCTATGTTTTAACTATATTTTGAAAAGTTGTGTCTTTTTATTGCAGTGTAGAATGATTAACAGTGACATTGGTTAAACAGTAAATATTTGGAAAGAAACAGTGGACTAATTTAATCTTGTGTGTCTTTTTAAAAACCACAAAAAAGATCAATCGTCTGCCAAATATTTTCCATTTATGCAGCATGAACAGAGCCTAAAAAAATAGTCATGCTAATTAGAGGTTTCTGGGAATTGCAAAGTAACCCGTCAAAGCTCTACTTTCAGTTCCAAGGTCTGCACATTCAAGAATTTTCTCAAGAGACACAATTTTCAGAGAGTAGAGAAACCTCTATGGAAATGATGGCCATGAAACTCTTAACAGAAAACAATTAACTGACCACAAAAAACCTCCACTTACATGATTTTAAGGAACCCAAATTGACTGGAGCTTGTTTTGTGTTCCCTTTTCCAGAGATATCCTGTGGATCACAGCAAATCACCAAAATCACAATAGTCAGACACATGATTGATTGGCAGCTTCCAATAAACTATTAGTTCCATGATTCTAATTTACAATAATTATTAATGCATCTGTAATTGCAAAAAGTAGCTGCCATGCCACATTTTTCTGTCCACAGACAGAATGCTGCCTGCAAAAAGGGGAAAGTGTGAGGTGCATCCTCTAGACGTAAAACTATTAAATTGTTATTCAACATATTAAATGGGATTATCTTTCTAGTTCTCTCCTCCACAAGCATATTTTATAGAGTAAATCTGACACCTATCTGTTACCTGTGAGCCATCTCTCAGATATGTATAATTGTTTCTACAAGTCCTCTCTGTTCTCTGGATATAGTTTTATTGAGATATATTCCTTGTCTTAACCTAGGCATGCTCGCTGAGTGATCCATGCAACAGCGAAGGACTCACCAAGTGGGACATTCAGCACTACAACAGTTACTGTAAGGAACAGTACAGGAAACTTAACTATCAAGGTTTTGGGATGCATTACTTCCTTTTCCCCTTCTTCTACAGTCGTCCCCCCCCCCACTCCAGGTAGAAAAGAAGGCATGCCTGAGAGAATGGTTGGAGCTACATGATGGTGCATTGGACGGTCCCACAGCAATCCCGAATAATAGCAATGCCTGTTTTGGCAATAGTGGGCTTGTTGGGAGGAAGAGGCGGCGGCTCTGCCTTCTTCTCTGTGGGTGTACCTGTGATATGGCCAAAGAAAAAGATTGCCATTACTATTGAGCTTGGAGTTTAACACTGCATTTAGCATTTAAAATTGCTGAACTACATTTGGCCTGCAGCTTACGGGTTTGTTCCTGACATTCCCAATTACTGCTGCTGATATTACATACACACAGCCTTTATGGGCCTACAATAAAATCACAACACAGACATAGACAACAAGATGAAGTCAGATAAAAAAGGAAACCATAATTAAAAGTTACTAATCTCAATAAAATTTGCAACAGTCTCATGAAAAGATGCATCAGAGTTGTTCAGAGGATAGGGAATTTCACAGCACACCCTTCCCATTAAGAACACTGTGAAAAAGGACCGGGTTGTGGTGCGGCTAGCTGGGAGCCAGCTGCGTTAAATCACTACAGACCAAGAGGTCATGAGTTCGAAGCCAGCCCGGGTCAGAGTGAGCTTCTGGCCATTAGTCTAGCTTGCTGTTGATCTATGCAGCCCGAAAGACAGTTGCATCTGTCTAGTAGGAAATTTAGGTACTGCTTTTTGCAGGGGGGCAAATTTAATTTACGACACCATAAAGCCTTTTAGCAGCATGCAGAATAATGAGGAAGTACTCCATCAAAGGACTCAGTGTCACAATGGATGGTGAAGCTGCAGCTCCCGGTTTCCAGATCGAGCCAGAATCGAGCATACCCTCATGAAGCTTGGGCACAGCTGGAATGTTAAATTGCCTCGGTGTCTGTCTGTCTATCCAGGGGGAGTATTTAGTCAGATTGTAATCTGCCCTGAGTCCCCTGCGGGTGAGAAGGGCGGAATAGAAATACTGTAAATAAATAAATAAATATTCCTGTATTTCATCCGTATATTATCATATTTAGGACATACAAACAAACAATGATGAAATGGTTCAACAGAGACCAAGTCACAAGAACAAATCCTTTTGGAAAGTTCCATGTTTGTATATCTCCCATTCAAAAGAGCTGATGGCAACACATTATTACATCTTGCAGTCGCCAAAACTCTCACCTGGATGGGATTAATCCAAATGTGGAGATAAACTACCATAAATGACTCTTTGCTCGCACTGAGTCAGTGGCGCGGTAGGGGAACATACTATCTTTGCTGCAGGAATCAGATTATGAAAGTCAAAATTCAAAAGTCTGCTCTTGACTTGCAGTCTTCCACATTTGTGAGCATTAAGAGTGCTTCCAAAATAGGGCAATTGCTTCAATCTTTCTGAGAATAATCAAAAATACTATTCTGAAATAAAATGATCTAATAACAAAGGAAATGTAGTTATTGCAGTCTGCTTGAAAATGTATGTGCAACAGCTGCTGATACAAAAACATCAACAAATTTGACCGGGGGGGAGGGGGGTGTCTTATACTCCTGTTTAATACACAGCCTTCAAGATACAAAACTGTTAAGAGTTAGCACTGAAGTTCAATTAAATTCAGCTGCTCTTACTTAAATCGTTTTGGTTCAAGGGATAGATGGGTTCAAGAGGTGGGATAGAGATGATAGTGGGAAACCACTTTCAGCTGAGGGCAAAGTGAAACTTGAGTAAAGTCATCTGGAAGAATGGATTCCAGTGGATGATGGAATAAAAAGAAATCTTAGCATAAAGCTCTTTTCTGCCAGTCATTGGGCAAGAAGTGGAAGAGCCCAACAAAGAGAAGGAAAAACACTTAAGGAGGCAACTGGAGGGGATGGTGCATGGTCTTCAATGTCTCTACACTAGTGCACAAAACAAGGGAAATGTTATTTATTTCTTTGCTTCATTTATATCCCACCTTTCTCACTCCAGGGGGGACACAAAGCGGCTTACAACTTCGGCAAAATTTAAAGTAAACAAGATGAACTTGACCTCTTAAAATAGCAAAGCAAATATGACATAATCTGAAAAAAAATCTGTTCCTGGTTTGAAAGTGTTGTTCCTGTTTAATCGTGTAGTCCTTACTTTGAAAGTAGTTTTTATACCCCAGAAACTTCATTGTTTTTATGGCTGCCACAAACTAAGTTGAGACATTATGAGACATTAATTGAAATGTCTCAATGAGACATTAATTGAAAAACAATAGCAAAATGTGCAGCTGGATGTCCCTTCCACAACAACATTTTTTTTTGCAGTTTAATAACCTTCCTCCATGTTTTTATGATAAGAGCCGATTAGGAAAATGATTGTGTTCCATAGTGTAACGTAAATCCTGGAAGCCAGGTTGAGAGTGTTGGGGTAAAAATTAAGGGGGAAAGGGGGGGAAAGGCCACCCATTAAACTCGTGCTTCCCAACGCATGGATCGTGACCCCAAAAGTGTTTTCTGTGGGGTTGCCGGGCAGTGGTGAGCTGTGAGTGAGATTCTCTTTCACGGTTTGATCTACTTTTCAAGAATAGGTTATACTCCTTTTCATACTACATTCCAATCATGAGACCTGTCCCACAAGGTCACTTTCCCCCTATAAAATGGGAGTGCGACTCAAAAAAAGTTGGGAACTGCTGCATTAGATGGATGTAGAACTGCAAGAGAAGTATGTGGCAGATGCATCTGACAAGCTGGACTGCCACTAATGTAAAGGGAAAACAGTAGCATCCAGGATCAGGACGCTACTGTTCGGCCAATATATCCTTTGGCGAAGCCTGAAAACCTACCTGTTGGAGCCGTTACGATGTTATCTAGGGGTTTCAACTTGATCCGAAGGAACTCGGCCATCTCCTTGTCCTCTTCCTTCTCTCTGATTTTTGAGGGGAAATGACAAGGAAATAATGAGGAAGGATACAAGTAAGGTCGATACGTTGGTGTTTTAAATAATGCAACTGCAAGATATTGAATGGCTGGGAGAAGTACAGGACTAATAAAATGTATCCTTGATATATTCAGGGAGCATGTAGAATTTGAATGGCACTCACGTCTAAAAGTATGAAAGGAGCAATGGCAAGAAACAAGAAGGGACAATGCCAGCCCATGACTTGCCCCTCACTGGCCAAGGCCCTTTTTACTTTTATTATTGTTTTACTGGAAGATTTGCACATTTATAATAATAGTAATAATAATAATAAACTTTATTTCTATCCCGACCTATCTACCTCCCCGAGGGGACTCAGGGTGGTTTACAACAGATATCGGCAAACATTCAGTGCCACGAGAAGCTGAAGAAAGACAAAAATAACCAACCCCCAAATCTCAAAAACAAATCCACATCGACAACAAAAATAATAACAAATTATACTGCAATATTACAAGTAATATTATATGTAATAATTAATATACAATTAAATTATATATTATTATATTGTACTATATTATTATTATACCACAATATATAATACACTGCCAGTGCTTTATACTATGAGTATCATATAACATATTGTACCATATCATAAATTGTAGCATATACAATATATTATATTACAACATTATTAATATTACATACAACATATCAGCACTATTACATTACAATGTTATTATTTCTATATATTATTATATTGTATAGATTGTATGTATGTATGTGTGTGTGTATATATATATATGACAGAAAACAATAAGAATATGATAATAATAACAATAAACTGGTGATATAATAATATATTGACAAATTTCAAGACTTGAGTAATTCCCATGAGAGTTTGTCGTTCTGTGACTTTGTGACTAGGCAACATTGCGGTTGAGTTGTAAATTGCTCCTGAATTTTTCTGAGTACACAAGCACTGTACTTCCAAACATGAAATATATATAAAATAATAAAAATGTACAGTATTTTGCAATCCTAAGCCTTTTCGTCATTAACGTATTCTGCAAGCGGGTGGGGTACTTATCAATGCCAAACCTTGATTTGGAATGCAATGGTTTTCAGAAATCGAAACGTTTGCAAAAAAGAAAAGAAATTGGAAGTCTTGAAAATAATAAGGAAATATTTATGCAACAAAGGAAATACATATGAGTGCCAGGAATAACCTATGGAAATCCTTTCCAATTTTTTTCTGGAAATTATCATATCATTGCCAACGCTAGGAGAAAGCACTTTCTGCTGGCTATTAACGGGAGTTCCTTATGCATAGAAAGGAAGAGTCTAATTATCACTTGAGAACTGGTTTGAAATGTGTGAGAGATGACATTGTTTTGATCAGGAGTGTTTCCAAAGGCAGCTGCGAACATACGCCTTAACCCTCAGGCTATCCTCTCCAAGGCAAATTCAACAGCACTCATGGAATATGCATCAAAGCATCAGAAAAGATGGAAAACACCTGAAAATTATAGAGAAGGAAATTGTGATGATGTAACTGATAAGTTTTAAGTATAAGGTGGGGTTACAAAAATTCCCTCTAATATGTAAACTGGAACCGGAGCAGGTAGCCTAAATGGTACTGTAATAAACCAATATATTGTCTTCCAATGTGTGCCGTTATGTGACTTCCAAGCCATGTCTCACTTATGGTGGTCTTAAGGTGAACTTGCCAAGAGGTTTTCTTGGGAAGGTTTATCTCAACCTTTCCAACGCGACCATCCTCATCCTTTTGCTTGCTCTCTCTAAAAAAGAGAGCAGAGCTGCCACAAACATGGTTGTCAACATCTACTTTTGCTCCAGAGAATATTTTTACCTTAATCTTTCCACTTCGGCATCATCAACAAGGAAGTCTCTTTTCTGCACCAGTTTGTGGATCTTGTGAATCAGTTCGTCTTCTCTTTGCCTCTGGAGCCTTGTCTTGTCTTTTTCTGGGGAGAAAAGGAAGTTGGTTGAAAGAAGATAACCTTGTTTACTTTCCTCTGATCTCTCAACTTTGCCTCTTGCTCCATGTATGCCTGAGGGCCCACCCTTCCAGACAGGCCCTATGTCCCAAGATCTGATCCCAGGTTTTCTGTTTATCCAAGATTATCTGGCAGTACAGACTCATATAATCCAGTTTAAAGCAGAAAACCTGGGCTCAGATCCTGGGATATAAGGCTTATCTGGAAGGGCCCTGGGGCAAAGGAAAGGGTGGTATCTTCCAAATACAGTTGCTTCCATCTTTAGGATGGAATAAAACTTGGGGGAATCTTAGGGAGAGATGAAGCATATATACTTAGCTCAGCATTTGGTCTGATTGTTGTTCTACTGCAGGCAGTCCCCAAGTTACAAACATCCACCTTATAAACGACTCTTAGTTAAGAACTGAGCTGAAACAACAGGAAGTGAGAGGAATCTACCCTTCAGAAGGAAAATTCACTTTTGGGGAAAGGGGGTCTCCAATGAAGGTTTATCTCCAATCCTTGTTCCCACAACAAGCCAAATTTTCCAAAATCCAATAATCACCGGGATGGAAAGTGAAGAAGGGTGCAGACAGCAAAACAAACCCCACAGGGGTGTTTACCTTTCCCTTTGCTATCCAAAGCTTGAGAGAGAGAGAGCGCTTTGGGTAGCAAATGTTAACAAACCCATGTGGGGTTTGTTTTGCTGTTTGTGCCCTTGTTCACTTTCTACATACAGAGGGGGGGGGGGGGAGTTACACTTCAAATTTGTCCCTGTTCTGAATTACAAACAAATTCAACTTAAACACCTATCCTGTTCGTAACTTGGGGACTGCCTGTACTGTACGTTTTGTTCTTTGCAATATCTATAACACGCACACACACACACACACACATTACCTGGGGTTGCAACTAAACTCTGCAACTCTTTCTTAAGGTTCATGATGTCTTTGCACAGCTGGATATCATCCATCCTAGAGAAACAGGAATGAGAAATGAAAGCGTAAAACAGGTATTCATTAGAATTGTTTGCGCTATCTGTTCCTTGGGTCTCATTATGAAGCTCTTCCTAATATCCAGGTGGAATCTCTTTTCTTTTCCATTTGAACCAAATCTCTGGGGCATCAGAAGACAAGTCCTGCTCCCTCTCCCTTAGGACAGTCGTTCAAATATGTAAACATTTACACACAAGTCTCCTCTCAGCCTTCTCTTCTGCCGTCTCTTGCCACCAGGATATTTTCTTCTCCACCTTGTGTCACCCAAAGCAGAAACCTATAGGCTGCTTACCTGTAACCGTATTTCGAGTGTCAGTCTGTGAAATTCGCACATAATGGGTTTTCCTGTGCCGCGATTTCGGAACATTCTACCTCTAAAGAATTTTGGCTTAAGCCCCGCCCATCCTCCCAAGTGTATATATGCCTGAAGGTGGGGCTTTGCCTCAGTTCCTTGCCTCTAGACAGCAGCCAGGAGAGAGGCATGACATGAGAGGGGAGGACGGGCGGGGATGTGCGAATTTTACAGACTGACACTCAAAGAAATACGGCTACAGGTAAGCAACCTATAGTTCTTTGTGTAGTCTGTGAAAGCGCACATAATGGATGATTAACCTACTAACCTGGAGGTGGGTCATGCCACACATGAGAATAAAACGGCTCTGCTGAAGGCCGCATCTCTCTTGGCAAGGATGTCAAGTTTGTAGTGGGCGGCAAACATGGAAGGTGTTGACCATGTTGCTGTTGTGCAGATGTCTTGAACAGAGACGCCCCGGAGAAAGGCTTGGGAGGTAGAGACAGATCTCGTTTAATGTGCATGGAGAGTTGGAGGAGGGTCTTTACCCATCAGTTGGTAAGCTAGGCGAACTGTGGATGCTATCCAGGATGCCAGCCGTTGAGATGATATTGGGGAGCCAAGGGCGTCCTTCCTATATTTGAGGAAAAGTCTTGGTAACTTTCTATAGGAGGCAGTTCTACTTACGTAGAAGGAGAGGGCTCTTTTGACATCTAGAGAGTGGAGCGCAAGTTCTAGAGGTGAGGAAGGTTTGGGGAAAAAGGCAGGTAGAGTGATGTCTTGGGACATATGAAAGCTAGAGACAACTTTAAGGAGAAAGGTGACATCGGTGCGGAGGACAACCTTGTCCTCATGAAATCGAATGAAGGGAGGATCTGCACGGAGAGCAGCGATTTCACTGGCTCGTCACGCAGAGGTGATGGTCATGAAAAATGCCATCTTCCAGGAAAGGTGGGAAATGTCACAAGATGACATCGGTTCGAAGGGTGGCTTTGAGAGCTGGGATAAGACGAGTTTAGGGCTCCATGATGGAGGGGGTAGGGAGACTGGTGGGTGAATATTTTTATAACCTTTAAGGAATAGGTGTATTAAGGGGTCTTGGAAGAGGGACGGTAGGCCCGACTTTCTCCTGCACCAGGAGAGTGCTGCTAGATAGCACTTGATGGATTATAAGGAGAAGTTTAGAGAGCAAAGTTGGACTAAAAAGTCCAAAACATGGGGACTGGGGCTGAGAGAGGATGATAGCCCTTGGATTCAGTGAAGTTTTTGAATTTAGACCATTTATAGGCGTAGGATTTTTTGGTGGAAGGTTTCTGAGCTGCTAGGATTATCAAGCGTGCAGCGTCGGAGAAGTAGTCTGTGGTCTGATCCTCCATGCCGTCAGGCGAAGGATTGGGAGATCTGGGTGCTGGATCAGACCGTTTTGTAGGGTCAGGAGGTCCGGGCTGGACCGTATGCGGATGAAGTTGTTCCTCGCTGCCCGAAGGAGAGGAGCAAGCCACACTTGTCTGGGCCACCAGGGGGCTATCAGAATGCAGTCAGCTCTGTCGGAGATGATCTTTGCCACTACTCTGAAGAGTAGGGGAAGAGGGGGGAAATGTATAGGAGGCCTGGGGTCCATTGGAAGTGGAAGGCATCTTCTAGACAGCCTGGGAATGCGCGAGGGCGTAACCTTGCGCAGAAATTGGGGCAATGGGTGTTTTCTGGGGACGCAAACTTGTCTACTTGTGGGTGGCCCCAACGGCAGACTAGAAATTGGAACTCCCTGGGGTGAAGGTGCCACTCATGGCTGGTTATCGGTGTTCTGCTTAGGGAGTCCGCTAGTGTGTTCTCTATGCCAGGGAGGTGGATTGCAACAAGGAAGGTGTTCCTCCGTATGCACCATTCCCAGATTTGGGTTGCGATGGAGAGGAGGGTCAGGGAATGAGTCCCTCCCTGTTTGTTGAGATAGAATTTTACTGATGTGTTGTCTGTGAGTACCTGAACTATGCGGTTTGAGACAAGGTTGGAGAATGCTCAAAGAGCTTTCTCTACTGCTAATAGCTTGAGAGCACTGATGTGGTATTGTCATTCTAATGGAGACCAGCGGCCGCTGATAGTGAGGTCCTGTAGGTGGGCGCTCCAGCCCAAGGAGGAGGCATCTGTCGTTAGTGACAGTGATGGGTGAGGGGGTATGAATGGGAGACCCGAGTACACATTGGACCTCTTTGTCCACCATGAGAGGGAGTGGAGGACAGGTGGTGGAGGTTGGAGGGTCATGGATTGGTTGTTGTGAATGGGGTCGAATATACTGAGAAACCATGATTGGAGAGGACGGAGACAAAGTCGGTCAAATGGGGTAACATTCGTGGTGGAGGCCATGTGGCCAAGGATGGACTGGTTAGCCCAAGCAGAAGAATGGCACCGTGAACAGAGACCGGTGATGGCCCGTCGAAGGTTGGAAAAATGGTTGTCTGATAGGTATGCTCTTTGAGATCTGGAGTCTATTATGGCACCTATGAAGTGGATGCGCTGGGTTGGTGTCAGATGGGATTTCTCGTGGTTTACAACAAGCCCGAGTTCCTGTAAGGGAGACAAGGTGTAGGAGATGTCAGAAAGGAGTTGTGAGCGGGAGTCTGAGCTAAGAAGGAAAGACAGTAATGCTGCGTTGGCAGAGGTGGGCTGCAACTACGCCCATACATTTGGTGAAAATCCTGGGAGCAGTGGAGAGACCAAAGGGTAGTATGTTAAAAGAGAAATGTGGTCATCCAGTGCAAAGCCATAGCATCAAGCTTTTTACTTTCTTTGTCAGAAGGAGAAGATTGATTCCTTTGTACAGATTTTGGTTGGGCATCTGTTACAACAGAATTTGCCTTAGGTAGTTTAGCAAGCCAAGTGGCTGCTTTGAGGTCAATACGGTAAAGGTTTTCCGCTCACTTTGGAGTTGCAGGGACAAGGGCTGGGGATATGCCTGTTGTCTTTAGAATTTGTAAGAGGTAAGGTAGGCAACGCAGTGGACATGGGTAGTTGCTGTTCAGAGAAGGAGAAACAAGGGGTCCTGAACCACATTAGTAGGTGGGGGTGGCAAGGTTTAGTGCTCTGGAAAGTCGGATAAGTAGGGCAGAGAAGTTCTTGAATTCCTCTGCTTGTAGAGGATCAGGGTCAGGTTGGGGGGCAGGTGTGGGGGGAGAATTGTTTGAGTTTTCAAGATCAACAGTTTCAATATCAACCTGTGCCTCTTGTTGAGGAGTATTTGGGTTGGTGAGAGGTGCCACCTGGTGGAGAGTATCAGGAGGTTCAGGGGGGGTGTGTGGAAACTGTAGCTGTGGGAGGAGGGGATGGGTTGTGATGTAGATGATTAGGAGGAGGAGGTGGTCCGTGAAGTCTAATGTAATCTCCGTGCTGATAAAAGGGAGAATACATAGGAAAAGGAGGGGGATAGAGTGGAAAAGGATATCCATAAGGGTAAAAGAAGCAAGAGTCGGGGCCACGGGGACATCTGGAGGAGGAGGAGGAGGGGCTGCAGGAGCGGGATCGAGAGTCGGAGGAAGAAGAGTGGCTCCAGTGTCAGGGAGAGCGCATCGAGAGGGATCGGCTACGCTGAGTTTGGAGGTTTGGAAGGAGTCGGTACCAGGGAGGAAAGTTGCTCCCGTGGCGGGCTATAGGGAGAAGTTGCAGAGGCTCTTGTAGCTCCAGGAAGGGGGGTGGAGATTCGTGCTCTGCTTGGGGCAGCTCGAGGAGCTGAGCAGCCGGTACCGGAGAGGAAGAACTCAGGGGCTGATTGCCAGAGAGGTGCCATCCCTTTTTCTTATTTTGTTTGTCTTTAGATTTGCTTTTGTGAGTGGGTTGTTTAGATGGCCTGGCCTTTTTACGTGGTGGCTCATAAGAGGAGCTGCAGCCGAGGGGTTTAGGTCCGCATTTAGCGGAGACGGACTCTGCCGCTCTCCGGAGGGAGGGGAAGGCAGCGGTTGCTGGGAGATGGAGTGCGTGGCTTGGCGTTTTTCCTCTGATGGCAGCACTTGTTTGTAAAGGAGCGCTTTTAAATGGGAATCCCTGCTCTTTTGGGCTCGAGAGGTAAAGGCCCGGAAAATCTCGCACGCTAAGCGATTGTGGGATTCCCCAAGGCACAGGAGACACTTAGTGTGTCTATCGGCTTCTGGGAGGGTGGATCCACAGGCCGAGCATTTTTTAAAAGATAAAGTCACCATGAATCTAGCCTGTCTGTAGCCGGTCCGTAGTCAAGGGTTGGAGAGTGGAGAATTGTCAAGGTAGACCGAGGTTAGTTGGAGGAGGTAAGTGAGCAAAGAGAGAGCAAGAAGTTCGAGATACTGCTGCTGTCGCATAGAAAGAAGAATTGAGGCGAAGCCCTGCCTCCGGGCATATATACACTTGGGAGGATGGGCGGGGCTTTTGCCAAAATTCTTTAGAGCTAGAATGTTCCAAAATCACTGCGCAGGCGCAGGAAAACCCATTATGTGCACATTTCACAGACTACACAAAGAAGAACTCTGTTTACCTCTCTGTTAGTAGGTAACCCAGACGGCGTCTTGTATGTACTTACATAAACCTCAGTTCTGATTCCCTTCTGACCAAGACTTCCCGAAGCCTCTGGATCTTGGCCATCTCCAGTTCGATCTCCTCCGGCATCATGGTCGTCTCGGCCATGGAAACGATGTCCCGCTGATCTGTGTTTAGGTTTAGGACAAGACAGGGAGAGAAGGAAGCAAGCAAAGGCATGACATGGGAGGCAGAATCCAACAGGAGCGCATCTAGTTCAGGATGGCTTATTGCCAGATATTTCCTCTTTTGGCTGGCAGTGTCTCCCGCAGTCTTTGGCTGATAAAATCCCACCAAGACCTGCGGACTAAAAGCCAAATTAATAACAGAATTCGTTTTTGTTTCCTAAAAAAGAACACATTTTTAGGGGGGTTTGCCCTGTTTCGGACAATTGCACCAAATAGATTACATCAGCTCTAGTTCCTTAGATACAGTTATTGTGGTTTTCTACGAGCAAGCAAGAGGCGGCTGGTAGATGGCATATGCTGTGTATCTCAAAAACTGGAGCTGATAGGGAAAATGAGTCCCATTTTTGGACTCAGCAGGTCAAATATTTCCCCCTTTTCCTATTTCCCGAACACATGTTGGGAGTATGAAGTCAAGCGCAGCCTCCAAATGCTAAAGATGGAAAAGGGAAAGCCTTTGCCTCTGTCTTTGTACTGTTGTTAATTGTATAATGGCATTGGATGTATGCAATAAATGTATTCTGTAATCCGCTCTGAATTCTCTCGGGGAGATAGAGCGGAATATAAATAAAGTATATTATTATTATTTTAAAATATATTGACCTATTTTGGAAATAAAATGTTGGATTACTTTAAGTAATTTAAATGCTGAGGTACAGTTACAGTGATTAAACGTAAGGATAATAAAACCCTGAAATTAGATTTGCATCAGGTGTATAAGACAATGAAAGCATGAATGGAATATTGCATCATGCAAGTGTATATAAGAACACCAACAGAGTAAGTTGGGGTTGGGTGATGCGATGATATATGCTGAACTGGAGGATTCTGGAGACAGCTGTAAATACTGTAAATAGCTGCAACAAAAGATAAAGCCTTCCTGTGGAAAGAAGCTCCTGCATTTGCTGTTTATTGTAAGTACGTATTGTTCATATACTATAGACAGGACCGGGCTGTGGCGCAGCTAGTTAGTAGCCAGCTGCATTAAATCACTACTGAGTTCGAAGCCAGCCCAGGTTGGAGTGAGCTCCCGACCATTAATAGTCTAGATTGATGCTGACCTATGTAGCCCGAAAGATAGCTGCACCTGTCAAGTGGGAAATTTAGGTTCCGCTTTATGCAGGGGAGGCTAATTTAACTAATTTACAACATCATAAAAACCTTCCAGCACTGTGTGTAAGAATGAGGAAGCACTCCATCAAGGACTCGGTGTTACAAGTGGGCGGTGAAGCGGCAACTTCCCTTGTGGCCGGAATCGAGCATATCCTCATGAAACCGGAAAACTGGAATGTTAAAGTGCCTCTGTGTCTGTCTATATATGTTGTATGTCTAATGGCATTAAATGTTTGCCATGTATATGTGCATTGTAATCCGCCCTGAGTGCCCTGTGGGGTGAGAACTGGTAGGTAGGCAGAAGCTGGGCTAAAGGCCAGGATCTCACCCTGACCCGGGCTTTGAACTGTCAACCTTTCACTTGGCAAGATTTACTGCAACTGGTGCTTAACCTGCTGTGCTAAAGCCCAGCCCAAGTGTATTCATTCTACACAGCATTGATGCAGCCCAAGGTTTTCCTTTCCATTGCTGGAAGCTTTGGTGCTATAACACTTTTGTTTTTACAGGAGGAATCCTAAACAGGCATCCACTTTCTGATCAGCTGTATTTAAGCTGTATGCTGTAATTTAAAAAATACTATTTATATTTAATCATGATTTAATGTTTGCATATTTGTATATTTTAAATTGTATGCAAATGCTTTTATGTCAAGCCGCTTTGTGTCTTGTTCAGGAGAGAGATAAAGCAGGGTATAAATATAATGATGATTGTATGCTACATTCTCCTGATAAAAATACCTGTCTCTGTATGTAATTTGGCCATGGAAAATTTCCAACTAAAATAAAAAATGCGGAGGAAACGAAGGCCCCATCTAAACAGCCTTATAAAATGCAGATTATCTGCATTGAACGGGATTATATGGTAGTCTAGAGTCTAGACTCATACAACCAGTTCAAAGCAGATAGTGTGGATTATATGGCAGTGTAGAAGGGGCCTTCTTGACCCGGCCAGTTTTAAAAGTGTATTTTATTGTTGTGGCTTTTGTGTTTTGTGTATTTTAATAGTGTTGTGTTTTATTATTCTGTTTTAATCCTGTGGTATCATGACTCAAGCCGTTGTTGTTGCTGTTGCTGTTATATTAATTTATATCCCACTTTATCTCTCCTGAATTTTGTGGTTGTTGTTGTTAAAGCATACTACAAATATTGTCAGCTCAATCAGTTATACGGTTCTGCGTTCAACATGGTGGCATAAACTGACTTAATTCTTCACCATATAATGCTTTACGAGTCTTCTCGAAAAGCGCATCCTAGGATCGAATCTGAAGACATATTTGGATAGGTTTACACAGACATGGGTCAACTTCAAGTATTTTGGACACCAACTTCCACAATTCCTAACAGCCTACTGGCTGTGAGGAATTGTGGGAATTTGAGTCCAAAACATCTGGAGGGAGGGCCAAAGTTGGCCCATGCCTGGGTTACAGCCTTGAAATGAAAGCATTTTACCCAAAAGTCAGCCCTCTGAACGAAATATTGAGTAATGTCTGAGAAGAGCCATATTAAAGCGGCACCATTCAGGCTTGTGGGAAGAAATGAGCCAAATGCTGAACCTATGCCAAGCACTGCAACAAAGCCAACGATGCTGTCACCGGGAGTGGGAAGAGGCAGACCCTTGCAAGACCCATTGGTAAAAGCCAAGGAAAGAAGCCCAAGGCCAACAATGGAGCTTTAAGGCATCGCCTGGATCGTATTTGGACAAGGGACAGCTCTGGTCTGTTGGAGGGGAAACATTGACATCTTGCCTTGCCTTCCTACCAAACCCAAGCATTGCCAGTAGGATTTATTCTACACAATTTGTGCAGTGATGCCTTGACTTAAGAGTTAAATTTGTTCCGTTACTGAGATCTTAACTCAAAACACTGTTATGTCAAAGCAAAGATTCCCACTGAAATTCTATTAATCCGTTCCGCCCCTCCTAACACCCCCAATTACTATACACACACACACACTTATACATATATGTGGACCGGGCTATGGCACAGCTAGTTAGTGGCCAGCTGCATTAAATCACTACTGACCGAGAGGTCATGAGTTCGAAACCAGCCCAGGTTGGAGTGAGCTCCCAAACATTAATAGTCTAGCTTGCTGTTGACCTATGCAGCCCAAAAGACAGTTGCATCTGTCAAGTAGGAAATTTAGGTACCACTTTATGTGGGGAGGCTAATTTAACTAATTTAGAACACCATAAAACCTTCCATCAGTGTGCATAAGAATGAGGAAGTACTCCATCAAGGACTTGGTGTCACAAGTGGACGGTGAAGTGGCAATGTCCCCTGTGGCCGGAATCGAGCATACCCTCATGAAGCTGGAAAGTTGTAATGTTAAATTGCCTCTGTGTCTGTCTATTTATGTTGTATGTCTAATGGCTTTCACTGTTTGCCATGTATATGTGCATTGTAATCTGCCCTGAGTCCCCTGCGGGATGAGAAGGGCGGAAAATAAATACTGTAAATCAATCAATCAATGTATTTATTATATTTATTTTCCACCATTCTCACACCGAAGGGGACTTGGGGCGGATCACGGAACATACATCGATTATTTCATTATTTATATACTACATTTATATCCCGCCCTTCTCACCCCAAAAGGGAGACTCAGAGCTGCCTTACAAAAAGTCAGCAATTTGATGCCATGTACACATGTACATACAGTAAAAATAGACACATACATTAAAACCAAAAGTCAACAGCAATATTAAAACAATTATTAAAATCACGTCATCCAGAGTCAAATCCAAGGCCATTCCATTAGTCATTTCACAATTCCATATACCCTTATTGCACTAACTTGCTAGCCAAAAACTTGGTCCCATAAACAGGTTTTTACTTTTTCCTGAAGGTCAGGAGGGAGGGGGCTGCTCCAATTTTGCTGGGGAGGGAGTTCCAAAGCCAAGGGGCCACCACTGAGAAGGCCCTGTCTCTCGTCCCCACCAATCGAGAGCAGGGTCTCCCCAGAAGATCTTAACTTCCGTAGTGGATCATAGAGGGAGATACCTTTGGACAGGCAAACATTGTGCTATTAAACATGGCACAATCAAGCAAAGGAAAGTGCTTCCCATTCTTGATTTTAGATTTCCAAATCTTGATTTTAGCACTATTGTATTCTGAAACATGGAATGTTTTTCCAGAAAACGGAATCCAACAGTGCCTGCCTTGGTACAGGATTTTGTCTTTCACTTCAAATAGCACATTTGTTAAACTTGCTCTACACGTAAAATACAATATGTAACCTTTTCTTTATGGCTGCCATTGAACAAATATGGATAACTATTATTAATGGAAACCCTGCCTCAAAGTTTTTTTACGTGTTTTTAAATAAGAAAAAGTACTTTATAAATAACAAATAATGTGTAAATTCACATGGAACAAGTTTTTTTTAAAAAAAGATCAATTTTAAAATGACAGAAGCACAAAGTTGTGGCAATGAAGCACAAAGTACAAAGCAAAGACTCAGAAGCCTCTTTTTCTGCTACCTCCTGTCCTCCCTCCAGCCTCTCCCCCGCTCTCTCTTCATGAAACCAAACAGATCACAAATAGAAACCACACAAAATCAACTAACCCAAAATTCGGCAAAGCAGACAAAAGCAAAGCGGACAGCAATCTTCCATAAAGGGACAAGGCCTGGAGGCTGCTCCCGTGAAGCCCTAAAGCCCTGCACTCTTGAGCTTGCTTGCGACTCAAAACATCACTCTTATGTCAACGTGAAAAATGGGCTGAGTGACAGCTCTTAACTCAAAATACACATAAGTTGGGGTGCTCTTAAGTCAAAGTTCCACTGTATATCCTTTGGCCACAGCTTGGAGAGAGATGGAGGACAGTCTCTGAAAGGAGCCAAACAATCTATTTCCTGAGGAAATCACAGGATCACAAAAGATTGATAAGAACGGGAGAGAATGTAAATGAAGATCCAATTCTATGGCATATAATCATCTGCTCAAAATAATTCTTTTCCCACCATGAAAATACAAGAATCGCTTTTTTGCAACAATTGACTCAAATGGGCAACCATCTGTCCATAGGGTATTGGAGTGAACGTATTTCATTTTATGTCTTTTTTATTACTCACACAGTAATATTTAATAATAATAATAATAATGCAACAGCCAGCAGAGTGATCTTGTCTGCTGTGGACTTATCTTGTTGTGTTTCTAATAATAATAATAATAATAATAATAATAATAATAGCATTTGTATGCCTACTGGCTGTTAGGAATTGTAAGAGTTGCAGTCCAAATCACCTGGAGGGCCAAAATTGACCCATGCCTACAAGTCTAATGCCACTGGCCCAATATCATCACTCTGGACACCTTATCCTCCTCTTTCCCGGCTATAAGTAAAGGTAAAGGTTTTCCCCTGACATTAAATCCAGTTGTGTCTGACTCTGGGGGTTGGTGCTCATCTCCATTTCTAAGCTGAAGAGCCAGCATTGTCTGTAGACACCTCCAAGGTCATGTGGCCGGCATGACTGCAAGAAGCGCTGTTACTTTCTTGCTAGAGCAGTACCTATTGATCTATTCACATTTGAATGCTTTCAAACTGCTGGGTTGACAGAAGCTGGGCCTGACAACGGAAGCTCACGTCACTCCCTGGATTCAAACCTGCAACCTTTTGGTCAACAAGTTTAGCAGCTCAGCGGTTTAACCCACTGCGCCACCGGGGGCTCCCATATATAACACAATGTCATTTCCTGCAAACACTTTGAGAGTTGACCAAGGGATGCTTTTGGACTACTTGCCTTAGCCTAGCCTATTTTCGCAGTTGAGGATGCCAAAGACAAGTTCAAAAAGGGATGGAGAGGGGACCAGTTTAAGTCCTTTCCTCCAATTCTTTCCTCTTCCTATCTGCTCATTTGATACCTTCAAGAACCCAAATACATCAGTGGAAAAGCCCTTTGGAGCAGAATGGTGTCCCCAAAATAGAGGCCATGCAGCCCCCCCCCCCAAAAAAAAGGGTGGGATGGAGAAAATGCAAAAGATGCCGAAAGATTTCTGCATCCCGTTGCATACACCTGGAGAGAACAACATTGCAAATACCTGGAGAACCAACAAAAACATTGCAAACATTTGGGGAGAACAACAACATTGCAAACTCTTGGAAAACCAACAAAGAACTTTGCAAATACCTGGGGAGAACAACATTGCAAACATTGGCTGGGATGTCCTACTGGTTTGTATACTACAGTTTAACTTTAATCTATAGTTATGTTTATGGTTTATTTATTTTAATTTGATGTGTTTTATGTTAAATTTCCTTTGTTATGTTTTATCCTTATTTCTTTTGTTGCTCACTTGTGTTGATTTAGGTTATCTGCTGTATACTTTATGTTGTTCTTGGTTTGCACTGTTGTTGCCTGGTAAGCCTCTCCGAGTCCCTCTGGGGACATGGTGCGGGATTACAAATAAAGATTATTATTATTATTATTATTATTATTATGAAACACTTGGGGATCAAACAAAGAACATTGCAGACATTGCAAACATCTGGAGAGAACAGCATTGCAAACACCTGGAGAACAAACAAAGAACACTGCAAACATCTGGAGAACAAACAACCCCCCCCGCTCAAATAAATAAACCTTGGAAGGAAGGGCATAAAAGGGAGCCCTTACTTTTTCTCCAACCCTCGGCTTTCCATTCTGTTTCTTCCACGGCCCCATAACGCCTGGGCGGCCTCTCTGCCTCTTTTCCGGCCGAAATGGACCTCTTCAACTCCATGCTTTGAGCAAGAGATGCTAGGGCCCAAAGCGGGTTCTCCGTTGGGTCCTGTTGGTTGCTATGGGGCTCTTCTCTTTGGCCCCCACCACCCTTGAGTGTGTGTTGTTCAGTCCATCATAGCTGGAAAGCGAGAGAGAGAGAGAGAGAGAGGGCTGGATTCAGAGGCGCAGCCTGGCCTTGTCCCTCTGGAAAAAGGCTCAGCGCATCCCTCTGCTGCTGCTGCTGCTCCGGCTGGCTGCATCCGGAGAGAGAGGACCACCAGGGATACAGGGCACATGCGCAGAAGGAAGATGCTCAGGAGAGGAAGGACAACAATGCGGGAGAGGAAGGGACAAGGAGAGGAAAGGCAGCACCTGCTCCTTTTCTGTTCCTCCTTTGTGCTGTTGTTAAGATGGGCCTCTTGCTTTCTCCTTTGGGAAAACACAAGATAGGAGCGGTTGTTGTTGTTCTTCTTTTTATACCCCACTTATTCTCTTCACAAATGAGACTCAAAGTGGCTATATCCCATATGACTTCTCTCTATCCATTATTATTATTACTATTACTATTATGTTTATGTTTATTCACACCCTGCTCATTCTCTCTACAAAGGACACTCCCAAGTGGCTATGTATTTATTATTAGTATTAGAATGTATTATTATATATTAGTGCATTATTATTATTATTATTAGGTTTATTCATACCTCACTTTCTCTCTCCACAAAGCAAACTCAAAGCAGCTATGTATCTATTATTAGTATTAGAATGTATTATATTATTACGATTAATATTATTCAATTATCATCATCATTATGTTTATTCATACCCCACTTTTTCTGCCCACAAAGGAAATTCAAAGAGGCTATGCATCTATTATTAAAATGTATTGTTATTATAGTGATATTACTATTACTTTATTGATGTATTATTATATATTAGTGCATTATTACTAATATTATTATTAGTTTTATTCATATCTCACTTTTTCTCTCCACAAGGCAGACTCAAAGCAGCTATGTATCTATTATTATTAGAATATATTATATTATTATGATTAATATTATTCTATTATCATAATCATCATGTTTATTCATACCCCACTTTTTCTGTGCACAAAGGAGATTCAAAGAGGCTATGTATCTATTATTAGAATGTATTGTTATTATAGTGATATTATTATTAATTTATTAATGTATTATTATTATATTTACACCCTGCTTTTTCTCTCCACAAAGAGTATTAGTATTAGAATGTATTGTTATTATTATTAGATTTATTTATAGCACACCTTTTCTCTCCACAAAGGATTGGATCAATGGCAAATAGGAACAATAATATTTGGGAGGGACCCGCAAGGGCCATCCAATCCAACCCTCTTCTTTCTGCCAGGTAGGAAAAGCACCATCAAAGTACCCCAGACAGAAGGCCATTCAGCCTCTGCATAATAATAATAATAATAGAGTTGGAAGGGACCCCAAAGGCCATCCAGTCTTTTTGCCAGGCAGGAAAAACACCATCAAAGCACCTACAACAGATGGCTATCCAGCTTATTTATTTATTTATTGTTCATTTTTGTATTCCGCTCCTCCCAGCAGGCTCGGGGCGGATAACAACAAATATAACGGGCAACATGTCACCACATGTCGGCATGTAGCCCTACATTAAAAGCGTAAAAAACATAAGACACATTGAAACACATTGCATCACCACACAGGTATGGGAGGACATGCAACATAGTTCTTAGTCTGATGTGCCTAATTGAAGGCTAGGCCAAAGAGGGCCGTCTTACAAGCCCTCCGAAAAGGGGCCAGTTCCGAGATAGCTCAGGTACTGTCCGGGAGGGCGTTCCAGAGCACCGGCGCCTCTACGGAAAAAGTTCTCTGTCTAATCGTCGATAGATGGCAGGAGCGGATTGATGGCACTGACAACAGATTCTGTTCATCTGAGCGCAGTGATCTCGGGGGAGAATGCGGGGTAAGGCGGTCCCTCAGGTACGCAGGCCCTAGGCCGTGCAAGCCCAAAAGTAAAAGTACAAACTGGAAAGCGGGTTGCTGTAGCACACAAATGTTCAAATTCATTAGCATTCAACTTTAGCATTCAACTTTGTTGTAGAAATCATATATCTTCCCAAATGGGGATGTGGAATTCAAGTAGATCGTATTTCAAATAATATGTCTCAAAACCTCAGTTCCGGAGTCCAATAGAAATCCTGGTATATATATATATTTATTTTCAAGGTATGAGTAATCCGGATAGAGAGGCTTGGAAGGTCGACGGACTAAGTATTTAAAGGCCTTGCCGTTTCGCCAGGGGAACTGGCTTCATCGGGACCCCAAAGAATAACATATATTTATGATTCCACTGGTCCGATAATCTATAAGTTCAAATAAAATATACGCCCACTTTCGCCTATATAATATCTCAAACATGGGCAAATCAAACAAGTAGGAAGTAGGAATATTATTTATTGTTTGATTTGCCCATGTTTGAGATATTATATAGGCGAAAGTGGGCGTGATCTCCGCACAAGGGCGCAGGAACACAGATCGAGATTTAAAACACGTAATGAATCTTCTCCGTTATACATTCATTTCAAACAACATCATAAATTTGATGACTTCAAAATTTTAGTATTAGAAATTATCTCACCACGACCGTACCAAGATCACAAACAATTATTACATCAAAGAGAAGTATTCTGGATTCATTCCCTAAAAGCGAATTACCTCTAGGCCACAACGATTGCCTATCAATCAGTGAGATTCTGGAATAGGTCCCACCTGTATCTCAGTTGGAGTGTATGTAACCGAGACCTCCGGTGTTATGTGTTGTCCGTTGACTACCATTGTGAAGTAGTGGCTGCGTCCACTCAGAAAGATATTTTCGTTGATTTGAATGAATTGGTATGTATATAATGTTAAGCCTTTCATTAGGGTTGTCCTGTCTAACTGGGGGGCGAAACCTGAATTACAAAATGCTAATAAGTATATTTTATTTGAACTTATAGATTATCGGACCAGTGGAATCATAAATATATGTTATTCTTTGGGGTCCCGATGAAGCCAGTTCCCCTGGCGAAACGGCAAGGCCTTTAAATACTTAGTCCGTCGACCTTCCAAGCCTCTCTATCCGGATTACTCATACCTTGAAAAGGAATATATATATATACCAGGATTTCTATTGGACTCCGGAACTGAGGTTTTGAGACATATTATTTGAAATACGATCTACTTGAATTCCACATCCCCATTTGGGAAGATATATGATTTCTACAACAAAGTTGAATGCTAAAGTTGAATGCTAATAAATTTGAACATTTGTGTGCTACAGCAACCCGCTTTCCAGTTTGTACTTTTACTTTTGGGCTGCTTTGAGGACACCCTTCCTCTTCCCTAGGCCGTGCAAGGCCTTAAAGGTCAAAACCAACACCTTGAAGGCAATTCGGTACTCAATAGGAAGCCAGTGCAGTTGCCGAAGAATAGGTGTGATGTGCTCCCTCACTGGCGTTCCCGCCAGCAAGCGAGCAGCGGCATTCTGCACTAGCTTGAGTTTCCGGATTGTCGACAAGGGAAGGCCAACGTAGAGGGCATTACATCTAATCTCGAGATGACCGTCGCTTGGATTACCGTGGCCAGGTCGTCCCTGGACAGGTAGGGCGCCAGTCGCCTAGCCTGCCGGAGGTGAAAGAATGACGTCCTGCTGACCACGGAGACCTGAGCCTCCATGGTCAGCGAGGAGTCCAACACAACCCCCAAGCTCTTAACCGATGGCGATGGATTAAGCCGCTCGCCATCCAGGGTAGGCAACCGGCACCCACCCAGGCCAGGCCGACCAGGCCACAGGATCTCCGTCTGCGACGGGTTCACCTTCAGCCGGCTGGCACGCAGCCAACCAGTCACGGCTTCAAGGCAGTGATGGAAACAATCGGTACGGAGTCCGGCCTGCCGTCCATTCTCAGCAGAAGCTGGGTGTCATCCGCATACTGATAACACTCCAGACCAAAGTCGCGGGCCAGCTGGGCCAGGGGGCACATATAGACGTTGAATAATAAGGGGGAGAGGATGACTTGTGTTTAACAGCCTCTAAAGAAGGAGCCACTGGCTCCAAAGAGGCAGCAAACAACTCTGACAATCACACAGTTCTTTCCAATGTTTAGATGGAATCTCATTTTCCTGCCAGTTGAATCCATTGCTCTGTCTCCAAGACATAAGTATTATTAGAATCGACAATGCTTTCTGATCATGTAAAGGCAGCCATTGCATTAATTCCAGCTGCAGAAGCTTCTGTGTCAATGGAGCGGTGAACCCACCCTGGGGTTTACTCTGCCTAAGATGCTGAACTTATTGTGGGAGAAGATAGCTTCTTAGCAGGAAGACTAAAGCCCAGAGCAAACTCACCGTTCCACGGATACGGAACGTACTAGGAATGAAGCTTTGTATTCACTCTACTATGCCATGCACATAGCAGAGATGTTATTTCCGAGGACAAGAGATACGCTAATAATTGGCAGATGGGTGCTGTGTATTCAGAGGAAAAGGACCAGACAGTGCAATGAGTCACAAGCTCATGCTGCAGGCGGCAGCACACTTTTCCTGCAGATGGAGCAGCAAAGAACACAACGGGGGAGGAACATCATGCGCCCATCTGCACCCCATTGGAGGAAGAGAAGTTGCAAGATTCACAGGCATGGGTCAACTTTGGCCCTCCCTCCAGTGTTTAGGACTGCAACTCCCACAATTCCTAACAGCCGTTAGTCACCTTAGATCGAACGCTAACATTTAGGAAACACTGTGTGAACACCAAGCACAAAGTAGCTGCACACAGTAACATCCTGAGGAAACTTTCATGTTTTCTTTATGCCTACCCCTGGTGGCACAGTGGGTTAAACCGCTGAGCTGCCAAACTTACTGACCAAAGGTTGACGGTTCAAATCCGGGGAGTGAGGTGAGCTCCCGCTGTTAGCCCCAGCTTCTGCCAACCTAGCAGTTTGAAAACATGCAAATGTGAGTAGATCAATAGGTACTGCTTCTGTGGGAAGATAACGGTGCTCGATGCAGCCATGCCTGCCAAATGTCCTTGGAGGGGTCTATGGACAACGCTGGCTCTTTGGCTTAGAAATGGAGATGAGCACTACCCCTCAGAATCGGACTCAACTAGACTTTAATGTCAGGGGAAACCTTTACTGTTTTATTATTGCATATTTGTATATTTTAAGTTGTAACGCTTTTGATTGTGAGCTGCTTTGAGTCTCTTTATAGAGAGATAAAGCGAGATATAAATAAATAAATAAATAGTATAACAATGTATTTATAAAAATATAATACATAATACAATAATAAATATAGTAATATAATATAACAATAAAATATAATTATAATAAAATATAATGGATCTGGACCACATTTGGCACAAAGAACCCACATGACCAAAGAAAAATGCCAGAGAGGTTTGGGAGGAATTATCTTTGATTTAGAGCCATTGTAGGTACTGGGAATTATAGTTCACCTGCAAACAAAGAGCACTCGACCTCACCAATGATGGCCGTGGACCTAACTTAGCACATAGAACCCCCATGACCTAAAATAAATTTTTTTGAGGCTTTTTGGAGGATTTCACCTTGATTTATAGGAATTATAGTTCACCTACATCCAGAGTATACAGTGAATCCAAACAATGATGGTTCTGGACCAAATTTAGCACACACCCAATATGCCCAATTTTGGAAACTGGTAGGGTTTTTTTTGGGGGGGGGGGGGGGAATTGATCTTGACATTTCGGCGTTGTAGGTACCAGAATTTATAGTTCACCTGCAATCAAAGAGCACTCTGGACCCCACCCACAATGGACCTGGACCAAACTTGGCACACATACCCAGTATGCCCAAATTTGAACACTGGAGGGATTTGGAAGAGATTGACATTGGTTTATGGGAATTGTAATTCACCTACAACCAGAGAAACTGTGAACCCCACCGATGATGGACCTAGATCAAACTTGGCACACAGAACCACCATGACCAACTGAACCTACTAAGGGGTTTGAGGGGACTGACCCACCATGGTGGGAGCTGTAGTTCACCTACATCCGGAGACACAGACAATAGACTGTGACCAAACTTGGCACACAGAACCCCCATGAGCAACAGAACATACTGGAGGGGTTTCAGGGGGACTGACCTACTATGGTAGGAGCTGTAGTTCATCCTGCAGCTAGGGACCACACTGAACCCTGCCAATTATGCATCTAGAGCAGGGGTAGGGAACCTATGGCTCGGGAGCCAGATGTGGCTCTTTTCATGATTGCATCTGGCTCTCCAGAGCAACCTGGGCCTTGGTTTCCCAGCATGCAGTGGGGAGGAGTGACGCAAATGCGCTGCGACTGCCGCATCCACGTTGCCATCACTGCCTCTTCCTCGTCCCCTGCTGCTCTCAGGGCCCTGTGCCTCTTCGCTGGGGATGGCGGAGCCCGGCGGCGGCGCCTCGTCCTCCTCTTCATCCTCCGACATGGGCCTCGGGGAAGGCAGTGGAGGCGGGCCTGGCCCTGGTGCCACGGACCTGGCCTCGCTGCCCCCGGGGGACACCCAGCTCATCGCCCTCATCATCAGGCAACTCAAAAGCCACTGCCGCTTCGACGCCTTCCGGAGGGACTGCCTCACTGACGTCGACACCAAGGTCCGCCTTGGCCCTGGGCCCTCCTCCCTCTTCCTTCCTTCCTCTTCCTTTCTTTTCCCCTCTCTTTTTCTTTCATTCTTTTCCTCCCTCTCTCCCTACCTTCTTTCCTCCCTCCCTCTTTGTTCCTTCATTCCTCTTCCATTCTTTCCTTCTCTCCTTCCTTTTCCCTCCCTCTCTCCCCTTCCTTCTTTCCTCCATTCTCTTCCTTCCTTCCTCTCTCCCCTTTCATTCTCCTTCTCTCCTTCCTTTTCCCTCCCTCTCTCCCCTTCCTTCTTTCCTCCATTCTCCCTCTTCCTTCCTCTCTCCCCCTGCACCCTTTCATTCTCCTTCTCTCCTTTCTTTTCCCTCCCTCTCCCCATCCTTCTTTCCTCCATTCTCCCTCTTCCTTCCTTTCTCCCCCTTCACCCTTTCCTTCTCTCCTTCCTTTTCCCTCCCTCTCTCCCCTTCCTTCTTTCCTCCATTCTCCCTCCCTCCCTCCCTCTTCCATCATTCCTTTCTCTTCTATTCTTTTTCCCAAGTCTTCCTTTCCTTCTCCTTCCTTTCTTTTCCCTTCACTCTCTCCCCCTTCTTTCTTTTCTTCTTTTCCCTTCATTATTTTACTTTTTCCTCACTCCCTTTCCTTTATTATCCCCGCCCTTTCCTTTCCTTTCCTCCCTTTGCATTTCCTTCTTTCTTTTCCCCCTCTTTGTCTCTCTCCTGCTTTTCTTTTCTTCCTTTTCCATAGTTCATTCTTTTCTTTCTTCCTCTCCCCCTCCCTCCTTTATTTCTTCTTTCTTTCTTTCTTTCCCCCTTCCTTCCATCTTCTCTTCCTTCCCAGAGTCCTGAGCATGCCTTTTGCAGAGCCAGGTCTGAAGTGTCCCGTCATTCTGCAGGGGAATCCCTTTCTCATAGTATGTACGTATATACTCACATTTAGTTGAATCAAGTCTTAAAAATATAATATATATTATATGGCTCTCACTGAAATAAATGCCCAAATATTTTGCTTTCATGGCTTTCTATGTCAAAAAGGTTCCTGATCCCTGATCTAGAGCAAACTTGCCCAACATGACAAACTTAAACTACTGATGGAGTTTCAGAGGATTAACCTGGCATCATGTGAGTTGTAGTTCACTCACAACCTTATGCATTTTGTGAAATAAAAAATATGACTTTTTCAAATAACCTGGGCAACGCCAGGTACCCAAACTAGTATAGGAATAATTATAATAATATAACAATATAAAATAACTATAATAAAATATGGAGCCCCCAGTGGCGCATTGGGTTAAACTGCTGAGCTGCTGAATTTTCTGACCAAATGGTCGCAGGTTCAAATCCGGGGAGCAGTGTGAGCTCCCGCTGCTAACTTATGAGGTTCCCCTTTTCGTTCCTGGGAGTGTTTCCTTTTTTCCATCAAGGGATCCTGGGTATCAGCAATGGGGTTAGAAGGCACCCTATCCGGCCCATTATTGGGGGGACTTCCCACAGACACCCCTTCCATATTGTTTATTAAGACCTGGATTAAAAGCATCAGAGTTAAGAACATAAGAACATAAGAAGAGCCATGCTGAATCGGACCTCAGCCCATCTAGTCCAGCATTCTGTATCACACAGTGGCCCACCAGTTGTAGACGGGGATCTCGAGCAGAAGGGAGGGCAAAACCCTGACCTGCTCCCGACCCCCCACAACCAGTACCCAGGGAAATCCTGCCTACCTCAACCAACTCCGAGGTGGCACAGAGTTAAGATACTATACTTACTGTGACCCTTCTGTCTGTAGAAGAGACCGGGGTTAATGCTTTGTTAAAGCTGGTTCTGTGGTTAAACCGCTGAGTTGCTGAACTTGCTGACCAAAAGGTTAGCGGTTCAAATCCAGGGAGAGCTTCCGCTGTTAGCACCAGCTTCTGCCAACCGAGCAGTTTGAAAACATCCAAACGTGAGTAGGTGAATTGTGTCCACCTTGGCGGGAAGGTAACGTTACTCCATGCAGTCATCCCAGCCACATGACCTTGGAGGTGTCTATGGACAATGCTGGCTCTTCGGCTTAGAAATGGAGATGAGCACCAACTCCCAGAGTCGGACACAACTGGACTTAATGTCAAGGGAAAACCTTTACTTTGAACCTATAACAAAATATAATAATATAACAACATTATTATAATAGAATATAAGAGTAGGTTAGGTTGATCTACTCACATTTGCATGTTTTCGAACTGCTGGGTTGGAAGAAGCTGGGGCTAACAGCGGGAGCTCACTCCACTCCCTGGATTTGAACCTGTGACCTTTAGGTCAGAAGTTTAGCAGCTCAGCGGTATAACCCAGTATAATTTAACAATATAACAATATAACATAATGTGTAATAGGAGGATGTCCTCCCCATAAAACAAAGTTTGTGCAGTTTAATAAACTTTCTCTATGTTTTGGGAATAGAACCAATTAGGAAATCATAACAGTGAGAACCCAGGAACAAAAAAAAACCTGTTCCATAATGTGATTACTATGATCTCACACCGGTTTTTGGAAAAGACCAATACGCTTGAGCAAAGGGAAGTGGGAGAGGCAGAAGTCCCCACCCAGCCTCAACTGGGCTGTCAAGGGGGCAAAAGGTTGCGGCGCGCCCTCCGGCCGGCAGGGGTCAGCAGTGCAGGCGCCCTCTGTGCCGCGGGGGCAGGCTTCCGGGAGGGCTCTGAGCCTGGCGCATGCGCGGTGGCTCCCGAGGCCCGGCCTTCCTTTCGGCAAGGCCTAGGCGGGCATGGCGGCACCGGGGCGACTCATGCTCCCGCCGGCGGTGCTGCTATTGCTGTGGTGCGGGCCCTGGGCTGTGGCGCGGGCCTCCGAGGACATCGTGGTGGGTTGCGGGGGCTTCGTCAAGTCCAGCGTGGAGATCAACTACTCCCTCATCGAGGTGAGCCTCACACCCCGAAGCACCACCAACCGGCTAGCTCAGGCCTGGGCCTACTTGGGCCCTCCCGCCAGGTGTTTTGGGCTTGAGTTGTGGGAGTCGAAGACCAAAACACAGGGAGGGAGGGAGCGACTTGGCCCAGGCCTGTTTGCTTTTGGATAGGAAGGCGAGTCTCCTTCTTTCTGAGCTCTTTTCCGAATTGAGGAGCGAGCATTGGGACTGTCGTTTCTATAGGGCTTTGTGCTGGCCCTCCTCAGGTCTCAGGCTGGCAGCCCTGGTGGATACAGCACTGCCATAAGCACCATCATCATAATAGAACAATTATAATAGAAGCATATTATCTATCTATCTATATATAATACACACACACACACCTGCTTTATATATTATCTAAACCTACCTGGGAAGCATCATCTCTTCAGACACCAAGATCGATAAAGAGATAGATCACAGATTAGCAAAGGCATATAGCGCATTTGGAAGGCTTCACAAAAGAGTCTGGAGCAACAAGCACCTGAGGCAAAGCACCAAAATCAGTGTGTAGAGAGCTATCGTACTGTATTCTTCTCTATGGGTCTGAAACATGGGTCACCTATCGCCAGCACCTACGACTCCTCGAACGCTTTCGTCAGCGCTGTCTTCGCACAATCCTAAGTATACACTGGACCGACTATGTGACTAATGTTGCTGTCCTTGAGCAAGCAGGGATCACCAGCATTGAGGCCATGCTATTGAGAACACAGCTGCGCTGGGCAGGGCACATCTCTAGGATGGAGGACCACCGCCTCCCTAAGATTCTACTCTATGGTGAACTTGCCACAGGTCAGCGCAAGAGAGATGCCCCCCAAAAGAGATATAAGGACTCCCTGAAACAACATCTCAGGCTCGGCCAGATTGATCACCAACAATGGTCCACCCTGGCCTCACATCGGGAGGCATGGAGACGCACTATCCACAATGCTGCGGCCTCTTTCGAGAAGACACGGCGAATGGGTCTTGAAGAGAAACAACAACGCAGAAAGAACCGCAACTTGGAAACAACATCACCCAAGGAGACTTTCTGCTGTGCTTTCTGCAACCGAACTTGCCTATCTCAGATGGGCCTTTTTAGTCATCAACGCGCTTGTAAAAAGCGTGGGATGAATCCTTCCTAAGAATCATCGTTTGCGAAGTAATGCCGAGAGAGAGAGAGAGAGACAGAGAGAGAGAATATAATCATGAGAAAGAAAGAGGTGATAGATAGATAGTCTCCTCAGGAGATAGAGCGGGGTACAAATAAAGTATTATTATTATTATTATTATAGATAAATAGACAGATAGTTATTTTTATTTATTTATTTATTTAGCACATTTGTATACAGCCCGAAGGCGACTCAGGGCGGTTTACAAGGCAACAAATTGAATGGCAACAGCATCCTAAAAACAGCACTTAAAACAGTTAAAACATTAGCAATAAAACAAAACATGACAATAATAAAAACAAATTTTCGTCTCCAAATAAAACCAAATCCAATATTGTAGTCCAGTAATTCCAATCCTATGTCAGTTACACTGCTTATGATTGTGAGAACGATTTATTTATTATTTATTTAAAACTTTTATATCCCGATCTTCTCACCTCCAAGGAGGGACTCAGACCAGCCTCGCAGCAAAAATTCAATGCAGTCAATAAAAATTAAAACATATCGCCATACAAAGTTAAAATACATATAAATAAAATACATGTAGAAAAATACAATAAAATACATTCAAGCCAAATCGCCAGATTAAAACACATTCAACTCAGTCCAGTATATATGGTTATTCACTTTATTCAAAAACAATCCCGATCCTTATTCTGGGAATGCTTCTTTCCAGAACCAAGATTTTACCAGTCTCCTAAAGGACAGGAGGGAGGGGGCAGATCTAATCTCACTTGGGAGAGAGTTCCATAGCCGAGGGGGCACCACAGAGAAGGCCCTGTCTCTCATCCCCACCAACCGCGCTTGCGAAGGTGGCAAGACCTCTCCAGAAGATCTTAGTGTCCTTGATGATTCGTAGGGGAGAACACATTCGGACAGGTAAACTGGGCCAGAACCGTATAGGGATTTATAGGTTAAAATCCACACTTTCAATTGTGGTCGGAAGCTAATCGGCAGCCAGTGGCGCTGGTATAACAAGGGCATTCTGCGCTCCCTGTAACCCGCTCCCGTTAGTAGCCTGGCTGCTGAGCGTTGGGCTAATTGCGGCTTCTGGGCAGTCTTCAGAGGCAACCCCATATAGAGTGTTGCAGTAGTCTATTCAGGATGTAACCAGAGCGTGGACCACCGTGGCCAAGTCAGACTTCCCAAGGTACGGGCGTAGCTGGCGCACAAGTTTTAATTGTGCAAAAGCTCCCCTGGCCACTGCCGAGACCTGGGGTTCCAGGCTGCAAACCGGCGCCATCGGTGGGAGTGTTAACCCCATCAAGCACAGGCTGTAACCCTATGCCCTGTTCGGCCTTACGGCTGACCAGAAGGACCTCTGTCTTGTCTGGATTAAGTTGCAATTTGTTCGCCCTCATCCAGTCCATCACAGTGTCCAAGCACCGGTTCAGTACTTGAACAGCCTCCTTAGTAGCAGGTGGGAAGGAGTGAAAGAGTTGGACATCACCTGCGTACAGATGACACCGCACCCCAAAACTCCGGATGATCTCCCCCAATGGCTTCATGTATATGTTAAATAACATAGGGGACAGTACTGAGCCCTGTGGGACCCCACAAGACAATGGCCGTGTGACCGAGCAGGAGTCCCCTAGCAACACCTTCTGGGAACGACCCTCAAGGAAGGACTGGAGCCACTGCAATGCAGTACCTCCAAGGCCCATTCCTGCGAGGCGTCTCAGAAAGATACCGTGGTTGACGGTATCGAAGGCCGATGAGAGATCCATCAGAAGCAACAGGGACACACTCCCTCTATCGAGCTCCTGGCCTAGATCATCCACTAAAGCGACCAAGGCTGTCTCAGTACCATGTCCCGGCCTAAAGCCAGACTGCGCCGGATCCAGATAATCAGTGTCTACCAAGAATTCCTGGAGTTGCGAGGCCGCCACACGTTCCAGGACTTTGGCCAAATAGGGGAGATTGGAAACTGGCTGATAGTTGACAAATTGAGTGGGGTCCAGTGATGGTTTTTTCAACAGCGGTTTTATAACAGCTTGTTTTAAGCTGGCTGGACTATTGCCTTCCCGAACTATATATATAGATAGATATATCACTGCTATAGAGGAAGGCACTGTCCGATCTCTCCTGACAAAGGGCCATTCAGCAAGAGTTAGATGTCCATAGATATGACAGAGAGAAGGAGAAAGAGATGATTGATAGACAGATATGACAGATATATCATTGTCATAGAGGAAGGCACTGCCCGATCCCTCCCAACAGATGGCCAGCCCGCCTATAGACATGACACACACACACACACAGATGATAGATATGATTGTGAGAACTATATATGATAGATATATCACTGCCCTGCCTCAGTAGAGCATGCCACATGTGATATTCAATGCACTCTAAAGAAAGCTTTGATTTCCCTACTCTAGTCTTCCAGCTATTCTGGGCTTCCACTCCCAGAAGCTGAAGTTCCGCTGCGCCAATGTTAAGGGTGAAGAGAGGTATCATCATCATCATTATTTTGTTTACAACAAAGTTCAGACTGGAGAGAAATAATATTTTTGTGCAGTTGAAAAACTGCAAGTCACTTCTGGTGTGAGAGAATTGGCCATCTACAGGGACGTTGCCCAGGGGATGCCCAGATGTTTTACCATCCTGTGGGAGGCTTCTCTCATGTCCCCGTACGAGCTGACAGACGGGAGCTCACCCAGCCCCCTGAATTTGAATCGCTGACCTTTCAGTCAGCAGTCTTGCCGGCACAAGGGTTTGACTCATTGCGCTACCGGGGGCTCATAATAGTAATAATAATGGGTGATTACACCAAAGTTCAGACTGGAGATATTATTATTATTTTGGGTCATTACATCAAAGTTCAGACTGGAGAGAAATAATAATAGGTGATTACACCATAATTCAGACCAGAGAGAAATTATTATTATATTATTATTTATTATTATTTTCGGTGAGAACACCAAAGTTCAGACCGAAGAGAAATACTACTACTACTACTACTAATTATAGGTGTTTATGCCAAAGTTCAGAGTGTAGAGAAATTATTATAATTATTTTGGGTATTACGCTAAGTTCAGTCTGAAGAGAAATAATAATGGGTGTTTACGCCTAAGTTTAGACTGAAGAGAAATTATTGTTATTATTATTTTGGGTATTACACCAAAGTTCAGACTGAAGAGAAATAATAAGAATTATTATTGTTTTGTGTGTTTACACCAAAGTTCAGACTGAAGAGAAATCATATTGGTTTATCTTTCCTTTCATTTGTAGATTAAATTATACACAAAACATGGAACTTTGAAATACCAGACTGACTGCGCTCCAAATAATGGTTATTTCATGATTCCTCTCTATGATAAGGTCAGTGGCAATGTAATATCTGATGTGATTTATCTTTGTTGGCTGAATTTTATCCCATATCATCTATTGATATTTATAGATTAATGAATGACAAAAGGTATGAATTTAGGGGGAGGGAGGAAGAGAAAGAAAATACCTTGAGATATAGCATGGTTTTTAACTTAAGGAATAGCATTCTGATTTTGTTTCATGGTAATGGTAACAAATGTTTCCTGCTTTCCTTTTTAGGGGGATTTTGTTCTTAAAATTGAGCCTCCCCCAGGGTGGAGTTTTGGTAGGTATCTATTTAGTACACTTACTTAATTTGTTTTCTACTGAAATTCTTAGTTTGTAGATTGATTTGAACCTATTTCTCATGATCATTATCCAACACCAAGTCTTTACAAGTCAACCATTTCTCTTTCAAGACAATTTCCCTTCTAAACAGAGCTTAATGTGGAGAGCACAACAATTACTTTTTGCTGTAATATCTTTTCTTATACTTATCCCACACAGTTAATAATGATCTCATAATGTAATGGTTATTGGCATTAGAATCTGCCTTTATTTTATCATACTGGAGATAGACTTTCCCTTTTTAGTTGTTGTAAATATTCATTTCTCAAGAACAACCAGTTCTTCAACCAAGTCAAACCTCATGCATGATAGTAGGCTTTGTTTTGTGTTTGTTCTATATCATGTCTGCATTGTAATCATCCACGCAGTCTGGTTTCTACGCTGGTTTAACCCCAGATTAATTATTGAGGTGCCCTCTGTCGATCACCTCTTTTGAAGTATCCACAATCTTACTGAGGAAAATAAGGATTAAACCCCTTTCTCTCTATTAATAGATCCAACAAGTGTAGACATCCATGTGGATGGCATCAGTGACATTTGCACTAGAGGGGGCGATATCGATTTTGTGTTTACGGGCTTTTCCGTAAATGGAAAGGTAAGACCTGCTGAATTACAATCAGATATGGTGGATCTACAGTGAAGAATTAAGAGAGTTTGACACCACTTTAACTGCCATGGCTCAATGGTATGGTATCCTGGGAGTTGTAGTTTGGTGAGACACTAGCATAGAATTTACTTTGTGATAGTCCTGTACTTATATACATATTTGGTCCTTTGTTTACTAATTTTAAATCACTATACTGCATGCCCCCCCCCCCTGGTGGCGCAGTGAATTAAACTGCTGAGCTACTGAACTTGCTACTGAAAGGTCAGCAGTTCAGATCAGGGTGAGTTTCCGCTGTTAGCCCAATCTTCTGCCAACCTAGCAGTTTGAAAACATGGAAATGTGAGTAGATCAATAGGTACTGCTTCTGCGGGAAGGTAACAGCGCTCCATGCAGTCATGCCGGCCACATGACCTTGGATGCGTCTACGGACAACGCTGGCTCTTCAGCTTAGAAATGGAAGTGAGCACCACCCCCCAGAGTCGGACACAACTAGACTTAATTTCAAGGGAAACCTTTACCTTATACTAGATCCATTGAAATGAATATTGTGTGCAGCATATACGAGGGTTGGAACTTTAATAGTAGCAACTATTTATTTACATATAATACAAAAGTGATGCATGCCACCAAGTTTTACAGTACTTCAATATAGTCGGTAGCATTGTGTACAACCTGTTTCCAATGATGTGGAAGTCGTAGGACACTTGTTCTGTTGATAGTTCGAATGGCGTGGTCTACTGCTGCAAGAATCTCTGGAACACTACTGAAACGAATGCCACAAAGTGGTTCTTTCATCTTAGGAATGAAGTCAAAGTCACAAAGGCTTAAGTTTGGGGAGTATGGTGGATGGTACAACACTTCCCAGCCCCATCGATTGAGTAAATCAGTCACAGCTTGCGCTGCATGTGGCCGAGCATTGTCATGCAAAATGATAGGTATGTTCTGCAGAAAATGTCACCGGTTTTTTCCTCAAAGCTGGTCTGAGATGGTGTTCCAAAAATGAGCAGTAATACTGCGCATTGACGACCTGATGTGGGAGACCGGTATGCATGAGGATGACACCATCACAATCGAACACGAGAATCACCATAACTTTCACATTGCTGGGGTTTTGACGAAATTTCAAACTTTGTGGTGAGCTGTAATGATGCCATTCATTCGATTGGCGTTTCTGTTCTGGCTGGTACGATCTGGCCCAAGTCTCATCCAGCGTAATGTACGGCGTAAGAAAGCCTCTCCTTCGCGCTCATAGTGCGTCAAGTGAGTACGAGCCGCATCGTATTGTAGCCATTTCTATATTTCCGTCAAATGATGTGGAACCCATCGTGAAGCAATTTTTCTCATACCCAGGCATTCCTTCAGAATGTGGAATACAGTCGTATGTGTAAATCCTGTGTTTTGGGCCAGCTCACAAATTGTATGGCGTCGATCACTGTCTAGGAGTGTGGCAACAGCATTCACTTTCGCTTCGCTGACACAGGGATGACCTGGCCGATGCATGTCTGCCACATTTTGGTGTCCTTCGTTGAAGGCTTTTACCCACCTTGCCACTGTTCTGTAAGGCAATGCAGATTCTCCGCAAGCCTCTTGAAGACCTTGATGACACTGTTGTGCTGTATGACCTCTGGCGCATTCAGTCTTTATCAATCTCTGTTCTTGTTTGGAAAACATTGTGACACTTACTTTAGACTGCGAGCTCAGTTCTTTGCTTCACTTCGCATAAACGTGACATAGGAAGGGCGAGTCTTTTTGCTCAAAGGTAAGGTAGGTATGTTAGTAATGTGTGGTATACACAACATTCTTTGGTTTCGTTGTGTGGCGTCTTTACAGCAGTGTTGCTACTAATGAAGTTCCAACCCTTGTATTTACAAAGTCTGATTTTAGTGAGTGTATTCAGCTGGACCTAAAGCTAGATTTAGCCCATAGTTACCACCTCAAGTTCAAACTGCCAGATTGTTTTACTGCAGTAATTGAAACTAGCAATCTCTTGTAATCTCTGCAAACTTCATTTATCTGGCATAGAACTACTGGCAACTTAAAAAATAAAATTAAAAAGGAAACTAATGGTAATTTGAACTACCTTTTTACTGTTTTATAAGCTGAAGCTTCATGGTAACTTTTTGCAGGTTCTCAGCAAAGGCCAAACACTGGGTCCTGCTGGAGTTTTAGTTGCACTGAGGCATCCTGGTTCAGAGGTAAACATCCAAGCTACAGTCACTCATCCTGGAGGAAAGTAAGTTTGGCTTGTGTTCAGAGCATTTGCTTATAGAGATTGGGAAAAAAGTGATCTGATAGTACTTTGTAGCCCCCACACAATATTTTGTTGTGAGCTAATAAAATTTAGTGTTAAAGTTATTAAATGGTTTGAAAGTTTGTTGATGAAGATGGGAATTGACATTAGGAAAATTAAGTGACAAAATATTTGCCCAATTTTTCCTTTATATGTGACAGAGAGGGGTCAACAGATGCTTTATTGGGGTTTAGTCTGGTGATCTGATGGCTTTGGATTGTACCCAGAGTGGCAAATATGCTTACTGGGAACAAAGAAGCAAGAACGATTATTCAATAAAAATGAAATGCGCAGATATAGGAATGGCCATAGTTTGCTCGACAACAGAGTTACATGTGAAAGAGATCTTGGAGTCTTAGTGGACAACAAGTTGAACATGAGTTTACAGTGTGATGCAGCAGCTAAATAGTATATGCGATTCTAGGCTGCAACAATAGGTGTATAGTGTCCAGATCGAGGGAAGTTATAGCTCCATTCTCTTCTGCTTTGGCCAGACCTCGCCTGGAATAACCTTGTGACCAATTCTGGGCACTACAATTCAAGAATGATGTTGACATACTGGAACATGTCCAGAGAAGGGCGACTAAAATGATGAAAGCTTTGGAAACAAACTCCGCAAGGAATGGGAACTGGGCATGTTTGGCTTGGAGAAGAGAAGGTTAAGAGGAGACCTGAGAACCATGTTTAAATATTTGAAAGTACGTCCCATCGAGAAAGTAGCAAGCTTGCTTTCTGTGGCTGTGGAAACTAGGACATGGAGCAATGGATTCATTGCAGAAAAAGAGATTCCACCTAAACATTAGGAAGAACTTCCTGGTGGCAAGAGCAGTGGAATATGCTGCCTGTACAGTGTTCCCTCACTACTTCGTGGTTCGCTTATTGCAAACTTGCTGTTTCGCGGATTTCAAAAAATATTAATTTAAAATATATACAATGGTATTTTTGCTGTTTTGTGGGGTTTTGCCGCTGCCGTTCTCCAAGGCGTTTTCCCTCCTCAGTTCTCCCTCCCTCCCTCCAGCCTTGAAGGGCCTTTCCTTCCTTTCCTTTCCTTCACTTTATTTCAAGTTTATAAAGACTGAAAATAGTGTATAACTACTAAAATCATGTATAAATATTAAAATTAATAGAGCATACCTACATCGCGGTTTTTCACTTATTGCAGGAGATCCTGGAACCTAACCCCAGCAATAAGTGAGGGAACACTGTATAAGTTTTAAAGAAGAGGCTGGAGGGCCATCTGTCAGGAGTGCTTTGATTGTGTAATCATGCATGGCAGAATGGGGTTGGACTGGAGAGGTTTTCCAACTCTAGGATTCACAGTAAGGATCTTCCTTACTGTGTATACAAAAATCATCTAATCTCTCTCTATATTTCAGTATCAATTCGAACAGTATTTTACTAACCTTGATGCAACATGATTTATGACAGATGAATTGCAATTTTTTATTTTATTTGAGGCAATTTTCAACATGGTATGATCTGATTGCTTTGGACAACAGTTGCTGTACTTGGTTGGGTGAAAGTTGTATCCTTAAAAAAAGAAAACAGGAAGTGATGGGTTCGAAAGGCTAGTTGAGGGAGCTTGTAGAGATAAATAAAAGTTCTGTTTTTCATATGGCTCCTTCTTATTTTAGGTATGCCTTTTTTAAAGTGCTTCCTGGGGAATATGAAATCTTTGCATCTCATCCCACCTGGGTCCTTGAAGGGGTAGGTGCTACTGAAACCTTTCCAAATTATTTTAAAACCCCTAATATTATTAGAACAGCAAAATACTTTACTGGAATAATGAAAACAAGCAAGAAATGAGGTCAATTACTGTGAAGTATGTTTTAACAATTGCACTGCGTTCTTATGTTGAACATTGATAGCATTTTAAAAAACATTTTTAAAAAACCCAACATTTGTTTTCTTTGATGTTATCATTAAATGCAGAATCTGATCCTTAGTATCCTTTAGCCAGATAAGATCACATAGTGCAGCATTTCGCAACCTTGGGGTTGGAACGCCTGAAACGAGTTGTGAGGGGATTTAAAAGACAATCAGAAACACATATTTCTGATGGTCTTAGGAATCCCCTTGGAAGGCTGAAGATCTCTGCTTGTCCTTCTCTTCCCTTTTGGAAACAGACGGTGAATCTTCCCACCAAAAGACCTCCTGTGCTATGATAGGCCGGCCTCTCAGCCAAGGGGAGGACTGTTTATGGGACTCCCAAGCGGGGAGAAAAGTGCAGGCGTGCTCGGCGCATGGCAGTGTGGTGCACATGTGTGGGTGAGGGAGATGTAGAGGTGAAGCTCATGCCAATGAGTCCCTTCAAGGCATGGGGGTTGTGTGTGGGAAGTTTGGCCCAATTCCGTCGTTGGGGTTCACAATTCTCTTTGATTGTAGATGAACGATAAATCCCAGTAACTACAACTCTCAAATGTCAAGGCCTATTTTCCCCAAACTCCAGCAGTTTTCACCTTTGGCTATATTGAGTATTCGTGCCAAATTTAGTCCAGATCCATCATTGTTTGAGTCCACAGTGCTCTCTGGATATAAGTGAACTACAACTCCCAAACTCAGGTCAGTGCCCACCAAACCCTTCCAATATTTTCTGTTGGTCATGGGAGTTCTGTGTACCAAGTTTGCTTCAATTCCATCGTTGGTGGAGTTCAGAATGCTCTTTGACTGTTAGATATAAATCTCAGCAACTCCAACTCCCAAATGACAAAATCAACCCCCAACCCCACCAGTATTCAAATCTGGGCATATCGAGTATCTGTGCCAAATTTCATCCAGCGAATGAAAATACATCCTGCATTATCAGATATTTATATTACCATTCATAACAGTAGCAAAATTACAGTTATGAAGTAACAACTAAAATAATGTTATGGTTGGGGCCACCACAACATGAGGAACTGTATTAAGGAGTCACGGCATTAGGAAGGTTGAGAAACACTGACTTAGTAGGAGATTACAAAAGTCAACTTTAGCTGCAGAGAAAAAGTGTCTGGGGTCTCACGACCATAAAACAAATAGGCACACAGAGCATGACAAAGGACTAGACCAATTAAACATTTCTGCACTAAAATCACAAAATGTACATTAATACATCACCTTTTAATTAGTGAATTACATTACTTGGCCACTTAAGCACACCCAACAAATCTTTATTCATTCATTTATGTATGTATGTACAGTATGTATGTATTAGCATGGTAACCTTGTATCTGGAGGCATTCATTTTTTTCTAGGATAATGAGCAGAAACCTACTAAAATGTAGATAATGTATTGTGACCTTACTATCCTTATCATTTCTTCATTCCATATTCTTTCCGTGAGAGCCATAGGAGAGAAGGTGTGGGGGAAGAGGGGAGCTGTAATTAGCCCTTTTGCTGAACCAGAAACACAAATCTCAGTTCCTCCCACTGTCTTTGGCCAAAATGCAATTGTATATTTTCAGCATCCAACACTAATGGAATTGGGGCTACAGGCTTTCTTAGGGTCTTCCACACTGCCCTTTATCCCAGTATCTGTTCCCAGATTATCTGCTTTAAACTGAGATAAACAGATAATCTGGGATCAGATTCTGGACTATAAGGGCAGTGTAGAAGGGCCCTTGCATCTCCTGAACAGATTTTAAGGGTGCAGAATAGGCACGAGCAACCTATGGTTCTAAATGGTTCTAAAGTACTTATAAAACTAGAGGGCACTGGTGCATTGCTTCTAAAGTGTTGGTAAAGACCTGGCGGTGAAAATTTCAGAACTCAAACAAAACTTTCAAAATTTAATTATTATTTCATTATTGGCATTTTTTATGACAGAACCGCTTAGGAACTGCCATTTATAACGAAATTTTGATAGTTTTGTTAGAGTTCTGAAATGTTCATCACCAGAACTTTAGCAACCATTTTGAACAATGGATTATCCATGCCTAGTGAAGACTTGCAACTTCTGAAGGCTTTTAATGTCACACATTTACACACATTTGGTTACAGATGTGGTTCATATTTAGCAGTGAGTCTGTTGTAATCAAAGGGTTTTCAGTCAACGTGCAGGGAACAAGGCTAGCCCATATGGGCCAGCAAGGTCTTTTGTGAATTTTTTCAAAGTGCTTATGGAAGCTGAGTCCTTGGCATCCTGTCCCATTGGAATATTGTGCTTATATTTCTGTCTATATTTTAGGCTAGCACTACAGTAAGAGTGACCAGTTCCAATGCATATGCCTCTGGCCCTCTGGTTGTAGCAGGTTACAATGTTTCGGGATCTGTCCGGAGTGATGGGGAGCCCATGAAAGGCGTCATGTTCCTCCTTTTTTCTTCATCGGTCTCTAAGGAGGTCAGTAGTCCATTGTCACAGAAAACTATATTTTGCTGACTTTTGTAATTTCCCCCATTTTTCATGTGCCATTCTCTAAAAATATGTTTCAAGTGAAGTTTAGAGTTATTCAGAAGCCAACCCTTCCTGTTCCCTTCCTTTGGTTGAAATGGATAGGGAAGCTGCCATGCTTCTGGAGTTAAAACACCCTTTTCTTTTTATCCAGGATGTCATGGGCTGCAACATCTCTCCAGTGGAAGGCTTTTCTGAAAGGGACGATTCTCTTCTCTATCTCTGCAGTGTCATATCCAAAGAAGACGGCTCATTTACTTTCCTTTCTTTGCCAAGTGGGAAATACACTGTAGTAAGTAATGAGAGAAACTCTTGTGTTATCATGAATGAGTATTTATTTATGAAATATATATATTCTACCCAACTGGCAGTTGCCCTCATTAATGATTTATGAATGTTACAAAAGCACTTGGTCAAAACAAATGACAGGAGAAGCAATAGCAAAATGTTAAAACATTAGGATGTTGATAGCAAGAATCCATGGTACAATACCTTACTCTTTTGTAATACTGTATCGTGATACCATACAAATTCTAAATGTCTTACATCCACAATTTATCAACAGTTAATTGTCCAGAGAGTAATTATACAGCAAGTAGGGAAGGTATGTTTAGAGATGAGTGAATTTTGGAAAGAAGTGCAAACAGAACTGAACTGTATGTAAATAAATGGCAAACAGTCACTCTGAAACCTGATCTGATACTTCCAAGAATATTTCAATGCTTTAATTTAGAGATATCCAATAGAGATACCACACCAGGATTTTTTTTAAAAAAATGTATTCATTTTTTGGAAATGCAGTGGGCGCCCCAGTGGTGCAGCAGGTTAAACTGCTGAGCTGCAGAACTTGCTGATCGAAAGGTTGGCAGTTTGAATCCGGGGAGTGGGATGAACTCCTGCTGTTCATCCCAGCTCCTGCCAACCTAGCAGTTTGAAAACATGCAAGTGTGAATTAATCAATAGGTACCGCTCCAGCGGGAAGGCAATGGCGCTACATACAGTCATGCTGACCACATGTCTATGGACAATACCAGCTCGTTGGCTTAGAAATGGAGATGAGCACCATCCCCTTTACCCTTAGTGTTACTTGATAGTGTTATAAGGTGAAGGGCTAGATGATTCTGAATATTGCTGGCCCAGCATATATTCTGGGAATTGGTTTTAAATGAGTAGAGTCCTGATGGTTGTGGTGGTGGTGATGGTGTTGGCGGTGGTGATGATAATCATCATCATCATCTCCCTGTGTCTTGAAGTGGGGTACAACATAGTTAAAAAAGAGTTAAAACAGTATTAAAACACATACAACAAGATACATAGAGTTAAGATACAAGTTAAATTCCACTGATTAAATGCAAAGAATAGAAGCACTTGCAGTCAATAACAATCGTGTTGCTTGTGTTGAGTAAGGAATCAGTGAAAAGAACAAGGTTTAACCTTACTTTCGCAAACACAGTGTTCAGCATAATGCCTGCAACATGAACTCTCCTTGCATGATTTTCCAGATCTTTCAAAAACTTTTGGGTGGGTAGAGGAGAACTACTAGTCTCAGAATGCATTGTCCTTCATGACCTATAATTTAATTCCCAAGAATAGTTAATCCAAGGTCTGGTTTTTGAGGAACCTGTTTTGCACTCAGGGGCTGTGGTGTCTCCTTCCAGGTTCCCTTTTACCGAGGGGAGAGAATTACTTTTGATGTCGCTCCATCAAGATTGGACTTCACTGTAGAACATGACAGTCTGAAAATTGAGGTAAGTTTTTAGGGGTTTTTTTTACATGGATATCATGACTTTCCTGTAGTGGGCTTGGGATAGTGTAATTGGTTCTCCACCTTGCTATGCAATCATCACAACAATCTTGGCAGAGAGATCAGACTCATATAAATTAAGGAAGCATATATTTGGTGAATGGAAGGAGACTTCATTGATGTAATACAAAATCTTTATCCATATACAGTGTGTGTGTGTTTGTATATATATACACACACACACACACTAGCTGACCCGTGCACGCGTTGCTGTGCCATACGCCATTCTCTCTATCTCTTTCTCTCCCTCTCTCTCTCTCTTTCTCTCTATCTCTCTCTCTCTTTCTCTCTCTGTCTTTCTTTCTCTCTGTCTGTCTCTCTTTCTCTCTGTCTCTATTTCTCTCTTTTTCTCTCTCTATCTCTCTTTCTTTCTCTTTTTCTTTCTCTCTCTCTGTCTTTCTCTTTCTCTCTCTCTTTTCTCTCTCTCTTTCTCTCTCTTTCTCTCTCTTTCTCTCTCTCTTTCTCTCTCTGTCTCTGTCTCTTTCTCTCTCTTTCTCTCTCTCTCTCTCTCTCGCCCCCTCCTCCCTGCCCGGCCCCCTCCCTCCTTCCCTGGCCCCGCCGTTCCCGATTGGAGCGGCGGGGGGAGAGGCGGAATGGAGGAGGAGGGCCTAAGGAGGAGGAAGGGAGGCGCCTCCCTTCCTCCTCTTTAGGCCTTCCTCCTCCCTCCCCCCCTGGCGCCACCGTTCCCGATCGGAGCGGCGGGGGGAGAGGCAGAACGGAGAAGGAGGGCCTAAGGAGGAGGAAGGGAGGTGCCTCCCTTACTCCTCTTTAGACCCTCCTCCTCCCTCCCTCCCCCTCTGGCACCGCCGTTCCCGATCGGAGTGCTGGGGGGGAGGGGGAACGGAGGAGGAGGGCCTAAGGAGGAGGAAGGGAGGTGCCTCCTCCCTGCTCGGCCCCCTCCCCCCCGGAGCCGCCGCCCCTGTTCCCGATTGGAGCGACGAGGGGGAGGTGGAAGGAGGAGGCGGAGGAGGCGGTGAGGGGGAGTGTTGGCTGCCATGCGTGAACGTTCTAAACGCATGCTGGCAGCGAAGAGGCAGGGATGGCAGGTTCCGTTGCCCGTTTTTTGGGGATTGTGTTTGGGGGTGTTGCGAGGTTCGTAGGTCGGGGTTTTTTGGCAGAAGACATACCTCGTGGTATGTTGGAATGTGTTGCCGAGTTTAGTGGTTCTGCGGCTTATAGTTTAGTTGTCTATTTGCAGAGTTGCACGGCCTTTCAAATATATATATATACTAGCTGTACCCGGCACGCGTTGCTGTGCCCTATTTAGGAGATGCGAGAAAGTCTGAGTATGTCAGGGTTGGAATTGTTTCTGTAGGAAGTGAATTGGGTGTTTGTGTTTGTGCCTCAGCCCTTTGCCTTATCCTCCTCTGACAGTTTATTATGGGTCGGAATGTTCATGTTGGCTGGCCAGTACAGGAGTTATGCAAATCCGCCCTTATTGGCAGCCAATCATGTTGTCAGAATGTAGAGGCTGGGAGAGTCGTTGGCAGCCCCGGAGGATGCTGGGAAATGTAGTTTCTTTTACTCGTTGTTTTGGGGGCCTTTTAGGTTTTGGGGGGATAGTTTCTTTGCTACAAACGTACCTTGCTCGAGGCCTATTTCTGTTGGCAAGTTTTGTGTTTCTGCGTTGTAAGGTTTCTCTGTTTGGGACGGTCTTTCCATGACGACTCTTCCTTTATATATATAGATAGATATATGCTGTCCCCTGCCAAATTTGGTGTCAATTCGTCCAGCAGATTTTGAGTTATTAAGTCATTCAAAACGCACAGGCATTTGTAGATAGATAAATAGATAGATAGATAGATAGATATAGCGAGAGAGGGGAGGGAGGGGAAAGAGAGAATATATGAAAGAGGTATATTTGTATGAGCATTGAATCTTGCTGTAAGCCGGTTTGAGTCCCTCTATGGAGGTGAGAAGATTGGGGTACAAAAGTTTTAAATAAATAAATAATAACAATGAAGTTTAATCCTGCCATTTCACTCTTGTTCTTTTCTTTTTCTTTAATTTAAAGCCCATTTTCCATGTTATGGGCTTCTCAGTTACAGGTAGGGTTCTGAACAGCCCTGAAGGTGAAGGCGTTGCGGATGCTACTGTTATGTTGAATAGCCAAATTAAAGGTAAGTGACATCTGTTGAACAAAGAATCGAAAAGTGGGGATTTGTTTAATGCTTCCAATTAAAACAGGTTGACTCTCTCATGTGTGTAGATATAGAAGGGCCGTTTTGATAATGAGTGCTTCCTTTGTGTGCTTTGATATCTATTTCATTTCCCTTTTCCATTATAGTCACAACAAAGTCAGATGGTTCTTTCCGCCTTGAAAATATAACCACTGGCACGTACACCATTCAAGCCCAGAAAGAACACATCTTCTTTGAGAATATTATGGTGAAAATTGCTCCAAACACTCCCCAGCTAGCGGACATCATAGCAACTGAGTAAGTATCCTATAATACCTAATAATAATCATAATAATAATATACTTTATTTATATTCCACTCTGTCTCCCCAAGGGGACTCAGGGTGGTTTATAGATCACATATACGGCAAACATTCAGTGCTGTTATACAATTAACATGGACAGACAATGCACAAACAGAGGTAAAGGCTTTTCCCATCTTTTTCCATTTCTGGCATCTGGAGGCTGTGCTCGGTTCCAGCCATGGGGAGATGCTGTTTCTCCACCTTCCATGCCGAGGAGCTTTGTCGTTCTTAGACATCATCCCAATTGAATCACCAGCATGTCCTTATGGGTGCCTTTTATTACCTCCCCGCTTAAAGCGGTACCTGTTAGCTACTCGCATTTCTGTTTTTTATTTGCTAGGTGGGCAGGGAGCTGGGGCTGACAGTGGGTGCTCACCCCGATCTGGACTTGTACTACCAACTATTCAGTCAGCAGGATTTTCTGCAGCTTAGTGGTTTAACCCACTGTGCTAAGCCCAGCCCTTACAAAAATAACACTAATGCTGAATTTAATGGAAAGAGTGGAGCCAAAAAGAAACTGCCTAAAACCAATTAATGTTTGCCCATTTATTTTATTGTGTATTTATTTAAAGTATTTATGGATCCGCTCCCAATTCAGCAAGACAACAAACAAATAAAAAGACATTAAACATTAATTATCTGTAAAAACTCCTAAAATGAGTTTTCTAATAGTTAAAACACAATTGCAAAATTTGATATTTATGTATAAGAGTTCTACTGGCAATCTGAATGTATGGCACTTAGCCACACATTTCACTACTCAAAAGCTCTGGACCCAATGCACAGATGTCTAAATGCAGTTGTGGCTTCATTCAATTGTATATGTGAATGTCTTATTCCTTCCCTTCTGTACTAGATTCAGCATATGTGGACAGATCTTAGTAACCCGCTTCCCTGACTCTATCAAGCAGATTAACAAATACAAGGTTACTTTGTGGCCCCAAGAAAAGGAGAAAGCAGTGCTGGTGACTACAGAAACTGACACCCGTGGGGCATTTTGCTTCAAGGCCAAGTCAGGTTCATATATCATCCAGGTAAGTCAGTCAATGTTTATACTGATCGAAGGCAGATCCTGATGTCAGGAATGAGTAATATCCCCCTAAACTCCCTGTGGTCCAACAATAATGCACACCGTGAGCCTATACTTCCATTTGCCCATTAACTCCCTTAAAAATGATGAAATTCCTACTGTTTTTCTGAGACAGGTTGCAGAAAACAGGTAGTTGAAGAGTTCTAGGATAATTGTGATATTGGGGAACAGTCATTTTTTCTATGTTTTAACAGATTTGGGACTTTTCTACATGGTCTTGGGGCAACAGTTGCTTAAAAAGTAAAATATGTCGTCGTTCCAATTTTGTCAGTGGTGGAATTAAATTTTTGACCAGTTTTCCTGTGACCTGTGCCCTGTTTGTGGATTGAGATAGACTATAAATCCAATAAAAATGCATTTCTTTGTTGGCCATTTTGACAATGCACAATTTTCTTAACACGGACGTTTCCATATTGGCCTTGTAGTCCAGTTGTAGAAGGGATCAGATATCTGTTTTGAGATTTGATGTGCTTATCCAGGGCCTGTACCTTCTGAATCATCTATGGGGAGCAATGCATACTGTTCTGTCAGATCCTCCACCATTGATGTGCATATTTTAAAAGTGCAGAGAAAACATCACTGAAATGTAGTTTAATAAATGAATAGCTTCAAGCAATGTGCACCACTTAATATGTGCAAATCTTTATATTTGAAGGGGAAAGTGAAGAGAGGATATTATTCCTCTTAAGGAAAATGCAAATTTTGTTGTTGTAGCACATCTTAAGCCAATCTAATTGGAATGCTGTCAAATTTCTCATATCTATGGAGTCAAAGTAATGGTGTTCGGAAATCGTCCATCTAGACACAAATGGGTTCTAGATGCTGAGTGTATAGAACAGGTTGGCTCTTTTACATACCTAGGCTTGGTATACTCAGAGACAGGCTCATGGCTTGCACACTTTCAATCTTGTGTGATCAAAATTAGGGCCCGCTCCAATACACTGGCAAGACTGCTATCCCATAGATATCCTGGGTCTTTATCTCCAATAATCAAAGTTTAAAAAGCAAAAATTGTCCCCAAGATATTATATAGTTCTGAAATCTGGGGCCTAAGCAAATTACCAATACTGGAACAAACTCAGTCAAAATTTCTAAGACAGATACTTGTTGTTGACATAAAGACCACCGCTGCTGCAGTCAGAGCAGAGCTAGAAATATATTATATCGAAGGACTCACTAAAATCAGGGCCTTTAATTACTGGTTTAAAATAACAAATCTCGAAAATAATAGACCCCCAAAATTGTGCTTTTTAGAAGAATCTAATGGTCAAAACCAAGCTTCCTGGTCAGAACAATTAACAAGGTTTCTCTTCACCTGCGGATTACAAATCACCTCCTTAGGCCAGAATAGGGATGTTGAAAAAAAGATAGCAATTCAAAGGATCCTAGATATTGAAACCCAGAAAGATATAGCCATCCTGTCAAACATAGGATCCTTGAAGTGGTTAGGACACTTTAAACAAAATTTCCAGTGGGCACCGTACCTAAAAGCTGATATGCCAAGACACCCAAGAATCGCTTTTACCAGGGCAAGATTTGAACAAATGGCATCCATGGAGAGACGTGGCAGATTCAATCATATCCCATATGAAGAAAGACTCTGTATCTGTGGCGCCCTCAAAGTCGAAAATCTGAACCACAGTTAACATAACTGCAACCTATATGAAAAAGAAAGGAAACAATACTTATGGCCTTTTATTTGCAATAAAACAAGCTGGGATACAGCGGCCAAAACCTCATTTTTGTTGGCCAGTTACAATCCCATTCTGACAACAAAAGTTGCCCTTTATTTCTTTAAAGCTGCTAAAAGGAGATCGGAGTACCTGGATCAGATAGGGGTGCAGTGTAGGGGAGACGAGGATACGGCTAAGCTACGCTGGTTTCAAGCTGACAAATACCTGCATATTTGTATTTTACTTTAAGAGGGCTAGATGTATGTTGTCTGTTGTGTTTGCACTGTCTGTTCTGCTAAGGCTAACTAGATAATCAATAAAACTCTTCTGTTCATATCTATGGGCTGCTACGGTACATTTTAAATTATTAACAATATGGGTTGCTGTGAGTTATCTGGGCTGTATGGACATGTTCCAAAAGCATTCTCTCCTGAAATTTACCTACATCTATGGCAGGCGTCCTCAGAGGTTGTGAGGATGCCTACCATAGATGTGGGCGAAACGTCAGGAGATAATGCTTCTGGAACATGGGCATACAGCCCAAATAACTCACAGCAACTCAATGATTCTGGCCATGGAAGCCGTTGGCAACATCTTAATGATATGTTAGGCATTTTTAATGTATTTTAGTCATTTTAACTTTTTGAGGCACATGTGTCTCTATATGTAATTACGTTTTATTTAAATATTAGTATTTTTTCAATTTGAGTTTACTGATATTACTCTGTATGGTTTTGATTTGTGCCTTTTGTTGACTATGGCATTGAATGTTTGCCTTTTTTGCATGTAATCTGCTCTGAGTCCCCTCAGGGAGAGAAGGCAGTCTATAAGTAAAATATTTATTTATTATTATTATTATTATTATTATTATTATTTGCATTAATCTTTACCCCAGAATTATATTCATAATGAAATACCATGTTATTGAAACACTGACTTTGTGGAGAAAAAGAAAGAGAAAACTAGAAGAAAAAGAGTAGGATATCTGGAAAAAAGAGGATGAGAGAAAGGACTTGGAGATATTGGCTCAGAAGGAACTATTTCATTCTCTGGGTAAATCATTTATTTTTTTTCATATAAAAGTAGCTCTTAGCATTTGTTCTGTTTCGTCTAGGTACTTGTTCCTGAAACAGAAGCCAGAGCAGGTCTTGCTTTGAAACCCAAAACATTTCCTGTGACTGTTTCCTCCAAGCCAGTGCTGGATGTGACCTTCTCCCAATTCCTGGCCTCTGTCTCAGGAAAAGTGATCTGCTTAGGTAAGATGTGTGTTGATAAGCGAAGTGGTTGGATCACATGTGCTTGTGGCTGATTTGAAAATGGATTCTTGGCTTTAGGCTTCATGTCTGGAGCAGCCTTGCAAAATTGTATCATTCAGAATGGCTTGGACCATAGGAAGCTGCCTTCAGGCCTATGTGGTTCAACACTAGTTCCACTGACAAGTGGTTGGTCTCCTTTGTTTCAGATAGGAGTAATTCCTAGCCCTGTCTTGAGAAGCTTAGGACTTTAGGCATGCAAAGCTTGTAGTCTGTTGAGTTGTTTTGGTGCGCTAAAGTGTATTTATTTAAAATATTTCTACACTGTCCTCAAATAAAAGTTAAAACTTTAAATTAAAACATGTATTTTTGAAACATATAACCTTGATCAATAAAAATGTAATAGAACAGCCAGATCATTAAAGTACAGTCATAAAGCAACACCATATGCCTTCCCCATTCTAGAATATTGATGATGCCAGCATCAAAAAGATCCTCCTAGGCTTCGCACCCTCATATTTTGCCAAAAGACATATGAGCTCCCCTCCTTGTCCATGGCTACTTTTAGAACTCAGTCGGGTTTGTATTAAAGCAGACAGTCTTTCAGATGGATTAGAAGCAGCTCAATTGACATGAAACAGATCAAATATGAACTTATATGTATGCAAGAAGGTGTAGTGTCAGCTGCCACTGAGGCTTGTTTCAAAGAGATTGGACAAATTTGGGGATGAAGTTGCTTTTCAATGGCTGCTAGTTATGATGGCTGCATGTTCTCTTCATGGACACAGGTACAGTTTGATTCTTTGTATTAGATGCTGAGTTGCATGAACAAGAGATATTAGTGGTTCCCAACCTTTTTTTTGACCAGGGACCACTTTGACTTGGGACCACTCTCCAACTGTTAGGTTTGGGTCTGGAGTTTCAGCTACTACTGGAAGTAGAGAACAAGGTGGAGCTGTTTCTCCAGCGTCTAACTCTGGCTTGGAAGAGGCTGGGACAGCTAATGCTGATTCTTTAGCTCATTAGTACCAAAAGGGTTACGAATCAGTTTGTGGTCAACTGTAGATATGGTTATTTGGGGTGCTGATTCAGAACATTGCATTGGATAGACCACGTCAGCTCTAGTTTCTGATACAGAACATATGCCATTCAGTAGTCACCATCTGCTTGCCCACAGAAAACCAGATTTAATAATCTGGAGCTGATGTGGTAGTAGTAAACTTTTGTGGATAGTCAGCCTCTCCCCTTTCAACATCCTTGTTGCCTCGGCACTATAAGAGGGTTTCTCGTGACCAGTCGCTCATTCCTGCATGGTTTCGAGGCAACGGTGTAGTAATAGTGAGGCCATGGACCATATTTTCATTCTTGCGGACCACTGGTGGTCCATAGACCACACGTAGGGAACCACTTATATATATGACTGTAAATGTCTTATTATGGTTTGAAAGCAAGTTCATTGCACCTACCTTTGTCAAAAGAACTGCCATTAGTTATAACCTCATATTCAGTATACACTTGATGACCGATGGTTTTCCCATGGTGTGATATGGAAAGCACAACAGAAGAGTTCTTAAAGTAGTGTGTACTCTGTAAGGACGTAGCGATCCCTTGGTTTCAAGGAATGATGTTCACCTGTAATTTGTATCGAGGAGCAAAATTCATCTTTTTCCCACCTTACTCTTTCTTTCCCTCTGTCTCTTCTTATTTTATGTCTTTTTCAGATGCTTGTGGCGAATTGACCGTGACTCTTCAGTCTGTGACCCGGCAGGGTGAAAAGCGCAGCCTCCAGCTTGCTTCAAAGTCCAACTCAGTGACTTTCATATTTGAAAATGTACTTATGGGCAAATACAAAAGTGAGAGTGGTGTAAAAACTTATATTTTTTATTTGCTTGGCTACTGTTATGAAATACTGGAGGGCTGTGTTTACCTGTTGATTTCTACAATGCTTTTTAGACACAATTAGCTATCAGAAGGGTTTGCTATTACAAATCATTAAATAGTATATTCAGCGCTTTTCAAGGTAGGTTTTTTTTGGAGCCACTATGGTGTAATGGTTTGAGTATTGTACTAGATCAGTGGTTCCCAACCTTTTTTTGACCAAGGACCACTTTTACCAGGGACCACTCTCCGGCATAGTACCAAAAGGATTACAAATCGGTTTTTGGTCAACTTTAGATTTGGCTTGGCTATTTGGGGTGCTGTGTCAGAAAATTGCATTGGATAGACAAATCAGCTCTAGTTTCTGATACAGAACATATGCCACCCAGTAGTCACCACCTGCTTGCCCACAGAAAACCATATATCATAATCTAGAGCTGATGTGGTAGTAGTAATCTTTCGTGGGTGGTCAGCCTCTCCCCTCCCAACATCCCCATTGCCTCGGCACTAGAGGGTTTCGTGAGACCAGTTGCTCTCATTGCCGCATAGTTTCGAGGCAACGATGTAGTAATGGTGAGGCCGTGGACCATATTTTCTTTCTTGAAGACCATTGGTAGTCCACGGATCACAGGTTGGGAACCACTGTACTAGATGTTGGGAGAGATGGGTTCTAGTCCCTACCTAACTGACGCTTGGGCTTGTCATCCTAGCCATTTTCTAAGGATTATTGTCAGAATGAAATGAATGATTGATGTCACCTTGATCTCATTAAAATGAAGGTGGAATACAAATGTAGGTAATAAATAAATAAAATAATAAAAATAAAATTGAAAGTAGATATCTCGATCTCATTAAATGAAATGCTGGATATGTAGTATGACCCTCTTACCCACAAACCAATCCACAAGTTTGATTGCCCATGCTCCATAAAACATTCCTCCTAGATGTATTTGTGGGCTTCTCCATTGTCTTCCAGTGTGAGTCTGTGGTCTGATTCCATCCTAAGTGTAGTGCAGTTTTCCATGGTTTTGGTATTCACAGAGGTGCATGGGGTCATACCGTAAATATACACCAAAAATAAAATTAAAATCAGCCATAAAGACAGGAATAAATCCAATCAAGAACAAAACAGTGGGAATTATTATTTTTGTTAATTATGCCTTATGAAATCCTGAATAAATAGAAATTCCTGATGGGTACCATGTTAAGTTAGGTGCAACTAACAGTCCTGGAGAAGGACAGTTCTAGAATTAACCTTAGACTTTGGAAAAAGAGAGTGGGCATGGATTGATATGTGAAGCCAAAGGAGAGTCTTACTAAATGGTTTTGCATCAAAGCGGTGTTTATTTTCCATAAACTCAACTCTGCACCAGGCTGAGATATTTTGGTGTCTGAGGCAAAGGTTCTGTGTAAAGGATACAGTGCAAAGCGGGTCCTTCTATGTGCAATAGCTAATGCAATTCCTCTTTTTTAGTGAGCATTATCCGTGAAGATTGGTGCTGGAAGAATAAATCCTTAGAACTTGAGATTTTGGAAGAAGATGTCTCCGAGATAGAATTCCGCCAGACGGGATATATGCTGAGGTGCTCTCTTTCCCATGCAATTACTTTGGTAGGTGCAAGCACTTCAGGAATCTTACAACTATCTATCACACATTATAGATAGATGAGGCCTCTTCTTACTTATTTCCCATGAAGGAAGATACTTAACTGTCAAACAGCATTTACTATTATGAAATATTTCCTAATGTTTAGCTGAAATCTTGGTCTTGGTCGTCTCATTTGATTGACTTTCTGTGAACTAGCAATTTGGAAATTTGAAGGTGTCTTTCAAGACGTTGTAATATGTCCTGCCATATTTACTTTGAGCAGCCAAAGGCCATCTGGGTCAAGATTTGGGAAATCACTTTTAGTAAGAATGGGTGGGTATAATATGCTGATTCTAGAGCATTGTACCACAATTCCTTGGATAAGGGAAACTGAAATATAATCTTTCGAAATCTGGAAGGCCATGTGTTCCCAACCTCTAAGATCAGTATTTTAATAGAGTCCAGCTCATTTAAATAGCCAAGAGTTTGAGATGAGCACTATCCTTGGCAGTACAATCTGAAATTTTCATACGTGTTTACCACTATCTTGAATTTTCTGTTAAAAGCATATTTCCAAGTTGACCCCCTGCTTGTCATCTTCTTTCATGTTTTTTAAAAATAATTATTAGGAGTTCTACCAGGATGGAAATGGACCAGAGAATGTTGGCATTTACAACCTATCCAAAGGAGTGAACAGGTTCTGCCTTTCCAAGCCTGGTAAATGTTTTCACGTCTTTAACTATGAGTCAGCTTTGTGTAGAGGCAGAATAGGGGTAGATTTGCTATTTCTTGTATTTTAAAAAAGGAAGATGAGCGTGAATAGAAGGAAATAGCAAATAAAATGTGTAGGCATAAGAGACTCAAGAAACAACCGAACAACAGTATTATATTGTCAGGTCCTGGATAGGACGGCTAAACAAAGCACGCTCACCAAGGATTCTTCCTCAGGACACGGTTTATTTAGATCCACACTCCAGGCAGAGCAAAGAGGAATCTGAGCTTTCCCGCCAAAACGCTCAGTGAAAACCCCTTCTGGTAAACTCCCTCCCTCCTCCCAGACTTAGGCCCATCCCACTCTGCTGGCTCCTTGTCTCTATGGCAGCCAAGGCCAAGCTGTTTGTCTGCCTAACTGCTCTGGCTGTGGCCTGCCATTACGCCCCCCCTTGGAACACCTGCCCCGCAGGGAGAGAAGAACGAAAGGGAGAGAAGAGAGAGAGAGGAGAGAAAACATTAAGGGCCAGGTTTGGCAATGGAAGCATGAAAGCATCTAACAATTTTAAAGCACATCCCATATAGTTTCTACACATTACTGCACAGTAAATATAATAGTAAATAAGTAGTATATATCCTTTTTACATGTATATGTGATGATTATACATACTAACAATTCTTAACCTTCTTAAATGAGTAATATACTGTACGTGTAACTAACAGTCTTGAGCGCATGAACATAGCCAAATTCAATCATCCAAACAGTACAAGGCATCTTGTGTGTTTTCAAACCACCTTCACCTACCCTCATTTCTACCTTGGCTAATCTCAGCATGCACAGAAATTTATTCATAAACATAAATCTCAATTTTGCATAAACTCAATTACATGAGCCGTATTGAAACCCAGCGCCGTACATTTCGTTTCCTACATTCGGTTTCCCTCACTATCCGTCCCGTTTCTAACAGTGGGCTCCCTTCATGTTACTCCGACCACATGTAAGGCCTTTCCAAGGAACAAACCATTTAACAGCTTCTCTATGCTTAACATAGTGCGCCCTCCCAGGCAAGATCCCCACAACCATTCAGAACTATGTTTCCCAGCAGGGACATATACAAATCTTACAGGAATAATGTTCATGGAGACAACTTTGAGCACTTCGGCTGCCATAGTCTCTTGTAGCTCGGCTTCGGAAATTGCTGCCTGGGGTTTGAACACTGTTGTCCAGTCCTGGGAACTCTCCTCCGTCTGCAATGGGATACACTCCCCCAGTTCTTTCCTTCTGGAAACTGCAGAATACTCTCTGGCCCGCAGTTGCTTCTCATCGGTACCCCACCTCCGTAAGGCTCTAAGCCAAAAACCTGCAACTGCTTCTGCATGCTCCGGCTGCCCTGGTTCTGCCGCCCATCGCTCACCCGGACTCCTTTTTGAAAAGGACTTGGCTGAAACCTCCTGGCAACCCAGACTGGGCTCCAGAACGATTTCTTCCTGAGCGAACTCCTTCCCTTCTGGCACTTCTCTCTCAGCCTCCGTCTTTGTTGCCGCCTGCTTGGGTGGTTTGCTGCTGAGCTCCGCAACCTCCGCACCGTTCTTCTCCTGGGCAACAGCACATAGCTGGGGCTGCTCATTTCCAGCCTCTGCCCTGTGGTGATCCCAAGTGCAAAGAATTATAGCCCAGGCTATCATTTCGCCCAATGGGACATCTTTCTCCAAGGTACATCCAGCAGCTTTCCCTTCACGATCTCCAGCCTCCTGGCCTCCCTCCGGAAATTGGGCCTCGGAGGGGCCTCTCTCTCCTTCCTCTGCATTGGCCGGTATCTCTTCCCCACTGATCGACTGGATTTCCACCTCGCCATCCATGCCGCCGGTCATCCGAACTTTGAGGCTCGCTCCCCATAAGATCAAAGTCCCCACAGGGGCCAGCTCAGCAAACCTTTCTTCAGCCTCAGTTGCTTTTGTTTGGGTGGCGACCTCGTCGCAGGGGGGCTCAGGCTCGGCTTTATTCACCCCAGCCATCTCTCGCTGGGAATTCTCACTCTCAGCCACACCTCTCTGCAAGGCACCCTCGCCGCTTCCTTCGCCGTGAAGCTCCACAAAAGGTTCCCCCTCTCTGCAAACTAGAAAGGCCTCAGGCGGCTGGGATTCTTCGGCGCGGGCCTCACCGCCGCTGCAGGAACCTCCGTCGCCTTTGGGCAGCTGTGGCACCTTACTCTCCGCCTCTGAACCCACTTTTTGAAGCTGCAGCACCTCCTCCGCACTCCTGCCTGACTCATTGGCCGACGCTTTTGGTGAGAGAGGGGCCTGGGGCTCCTCAGTAGACATCCTGAGGATGTTTTCCTCTCCAGTCACGTCAGTCGCTGTATCTGCCTCTCGATCCCCCTCCGGGGCTACGCTGGAAGGATCAGCTGGGTTCCGTCCATTGCCATCCCAGGGGGGAGGATCGTGGGCATCTTCATCCTCCTCCTCTGCCCCGTCTTCCAGCTGGTCTTCAGAGCTTTCCCAAGTCATTGTATTCTCACCGGATAGTAGTCTTCCTCACGGGATAACAATAAGGGAGATTCCTCTTTATGTCAGGTCCTGGATAGTACGGCTAAACAAAGCACGCTCACCAAGGATTCTTCCTCAGGACACGGTTTATTTAGATCCACACACCAGGCAGAGCAAAGAGGAATCTGAGCTTTCCCGCCAAAACGCTCAGTGAAAAACCCTTCTGGTAAACTCCCTCCCTCCTCCCAGACTTAGGCCCATCCCACTCTGCTGGCTCCTTGTCTCTATGGCAGCCAGTTTGTCTGCCTAACTGCTCTGGCTGTGGCCTGACATATATAGTGCTAAATGCACTTAGAGAGAAACCAGAAAACAAACGTCTAAAGATCCTGGATATCAAAAATATATAACTATATAAAAATATATAACACTATATTTAGTAGAAACTGTGCAATCATGCAAAGCTACAAAGAAGTGTGGAGAAAGTATGTCCTCAGAGCAGGTAGGTGCATATCTATACATTGGAATACATATAGACGTTTACACAGTAAATGGAGTCGCTTGCAGATAGCCTGTGTGGTAGTCTTTGTGATGGAAAACGTTACCTCTCCGTGAGCCTTCAGCAGCAAAGGAATATAGACTGCTTGTTGTATCGGACTGTGGGGTAGAAAAATCCAAGTGAAAGTTAAGTCTAGATGGTAAAAAAAATTGCCTCTCCGTGAGCCTTCAGCAAAAGAGGAATATGGACTGTCTGTTGTATCGAATTATGAGGTAGGAAAATCCGAATCCAAATAACGTAGATGTAAATCACAAAGTCGATGGTATATAGTTGAGGTGAGACACTTGTAAATGTTATATGAAGTCTCAAACGTTGCAACGGAGGCAAGGCAAAATGCTGCACAAACTGGCGGAGATGCCGTTTAGAGAAGGTTGTGGAAGGTCCGAAATCGAACCAGGTAGCAGTAGTGGTAGCGGTAGAGAAAGAAAGATGATCAGGAATGGTTCTAACTGATCCAAGGAGATCGCCGACGTTATTACTTTCCAGGCCTGATCCGTTTCGCCTGTAACCAGGCTTTATCAAGACTGAACCTCCTTTTGGTCAATCCTTGACTTGATGTCTGTATGCTAACATTATATTGACTCTTGCTATATGTTATGGAGTATTGATCCTATTTGATGGAGGGTCCATCTTGATAAAGCCTGGTTACAGTTTGGGGGACAACTCCTCATTGGGCCAAAGAAGTCAAGCAAGATTGATTTGGGGAAAGCTGAGATGGTTGCTCATCTTTCTATGATTCATTTTGAAGTGTCAAATATGCCCGAAATCATAGCTGCAACATGTGTTGGCTTTATGTCTTCTAGGTTTATATGAAGTAACACCACGTTCCTGTCATCGATTTGAACATGAATACTATACTTATGACACGTAAGCATGGCTCCCAAAGAATGTAATTTGCTTGCAATACTGTATTTGTCTTCCAAGTGTGTAGTTTACAGTGTCTGTGAAAGGGATTGAGAGCTGCGTTCAGTTCCATCGTGGTTTGTGTTACTGAGACATTTGGGCCTGTTCAGTAGGTCCTTTTATTTATTTTGATGGCTGTTCAGTAGGTCCTTTTATTTATTTTTTCAGTCACTAACTGAAATCCTGTCTTTTCTCCAATGAGGTAGTATGCCTGGCTCCTCCCTTCTTTATCTTACGGTATAATCAGGCTGAGCAATTACGACTGGGCCAAAGTTTCATGGTTCGGTGGAGATTGGAACCTAGGTCTTTCCAATCAATGCCACTATACCATACTGGTTTGGGGCTAAGGAGCACCAGAAGGTGCTTTCATGCTAAGATAAGACGTTAATCTGGAGCCCCTGGTGGTGCAGCGGGTTAAACTGCTGGGCTGCTGAATTTGCTGACCGAAAGGGTGGTGGTTCGAATCCGGGGAGCGGGGTGAGCTATCACTGTTAGCCCCAGCTTCTGCCAACCTAGCAGTTCAAAATATGCAAATGTGAGTAGATCAATAGGTATCGCTTCTGCGGGAAGGTAATGGTGCTCCATGCAGTCATGCTGGCCACATGACCTTGGAGGCATCTATGGACAATGCCCGCTCTTCGGCTTAGAAACGGAGATGAGCACCACCCCCCAGAGCTGGAATCCTTTACCTTTACTAAGATGTTAATCCATCTGGCACAGTAATATTTCCATTGATTGGCAGAAGTTCTCTGCAGTTTGAGGCATTCCTCCTATCTCCGACCCCAAACTCTTGTCAGGACATACTCTGTCGCTCTTTGATCTATCTAGCTTAGCATTTTGCATGCTGCCTGGCAATGGGTTCCCTTAGTTTTCAGTATGAAACTATCCCAACCTTGACTGGAGGTACCCTGAACCGCATCTGCACCTTTCTGCAATCTAAGCATGTGGCTCTTTCCTTGTGGCAGGTCATTCAATATTAGCAAAGCCCTGGGAACAAGCTCTCATAGACTCTATGTTGGCATCATCTCAAAGTCATCTGAGGTTGTCAAGATGAAAAATGGCTGCATTTGCCTTTTTTATCGTTAGAGGGAGAACCAGGCCACTATTTTTAAAGAGTGTGGATGAGACAAATGTCTTGATCCTCATAAAAAAAGAAAGAATAGAAAAATCTGCGTTACAGGAAGCCATTTATTTGCTATATTTGAGGAGTCATTTTGCCATCAGTATTGAAAGCATAGAATATCAAAGTATATATATATATGTGTGTGTGTATGTGTGTGAGAGAGACATTGAAATAATTGGCACTTGAGGTAATTTTGACTTATTAGAAAAACATTATTTTGATGTTTCCAAACTCATCACGTGGCAGTTATATTTTGCCGACCCCTACTTTTAATATGAATGAAATTCTGTACTGGGGACCAGCTTCCTGTGAACGGTCAAAGGTTGAAGGAGCAAACCTTTCACTTTTGAATCTTTTAAAACAATTTTAAAATTGATTTGAGTTTGAATAAGAGAGTTTGTAAGAAGTTTCAGGCAAGTCTATCCAAGACAGAGAAAAAGGGCCTCACTAATAAGGGATTAGAACATTAGTCTCCTGCTTTGGTCAGATGGCAAAAATGGGATCGTGGATTGCTCCTTCATCTTTTCTGGAATGACCACTCAAGGTAAGCATCAGCTTCTCAATTGAGTCTTCTTTTTTGGACGTTTGTTTCCTTGCTCCTAGAACTAAAGTGTAATAGAAGGCAAGATTGTTTAAGCCATTTTAAGTATCCCTTTTTGGCTGGTTCTCTTTTTCAGGTCTGCTCCGAGTATTCTTACACTGACCGCAATTCGGCACCATGTCCTTGGAACAATAACAGCAGACAAACTGATGGATGTCATGGTTACCATTAAGTAAGAACATACATTTTATGGGCATTACCGGTATAAACAGTAGCTTGTGCATTTCAGCTGAACTTCGATTGGTTTCTGCTGTCTGGATACTGGTAAACCCCCGTATCCGTTTTCGTGAGCCTCCCGAAAATGGGTGGGTAGCCAGATAGCTATTTTTGGTCCGTAGCCAAAACCTCAGTTAGGTCCGACCTATTGGCAGCAATTGGGAGCCTTTCCTTTTTTCCTTTAAGGGAGCCTGGGTGTCAGCAACAGGGTTGAGAAAGCACCCATTATTTGGGGGGGGGGGGACTTCCCACAGGCTCCCTTTCCATATCGTTCATTAAGACCTGAATTAAAAGCATCAGAGTTAATGCTTTTACCACGCTTTTTGTGACCTTTCCCTTCTGTCTATAAAGGAGACTGGGTTTAATGCTTCGTTAAAGCTGTTTCTACTCTAGAGGAGAGCAGAAGCGCACTTTCTCTCCCTGTAGCAGGTCATACAGCTTTCAATGTATTTTAAGGAGGCCCAGCGAAAGGAAGAATGGTGACCTGGAGCTATCCTCCCTGGGCTTTTAAAAAGCCTCTTTTTTTCTCTACTGCAGGCCCTGTCTGGGGTGGGCATGCTTTTATCTCCTTTCTGCTTTCTGTTTTGGGTTAAATGCTTCCTTAAAGCTGTTTCTACTTAGAGGAAAAGTAACTAGGTAGTAGTAGTTTTCAGAGAATGGTTTTCTTTTTGTTTGCTACTACTACTGTTGTTATTATTATTAATAATAATCTTTTAGAAGTATTTAAAGGAGAGGAAGGAAAGGAGAAAAAAAAGCTAAAAGGGTGACTCTCCTGAGCCCCCAAATGCACGCCCCACCCATATATCCCGAACTCCAAGTCAGTCCCACTAAATAAAAAGAATCAAGAAAATAAAGGAAAATGAAAAAGATTAAACTATAGTGCTGAATAGGAGAGGAGGAGCCAATATTGGCTGCCACGTGGTCCTGTTATGGATGAGAATCTGTGACAGCTGGGCCCTTGCCGTTATAGACGCCTAACCAAACAAGAAGCTAGATTGACCAAAGGAAACGGCTAAAAAAAAAATCTGGGCTCAAGTCTCATAAATAGAATTGCCAAAGATCTAGTGTCTGAGGTTTTAACATTCCTCCCCTGTTTAATTGAAATGTTGTTATTGTCAAATTTTTGTTTTTATCCATTTATATTTTGCCTTTCCCACAGTATTTGGACTTGAGGTGGCTTACAAATAATTAAAACAAATACAGATCAAAAACATCAAGCATAATTTAAAAATAAACAATCTGTAAAGTCAAAACTGTTTTAATTAAGAGATAGACCATCAAATAATCAGCAAAACATCACACCTTTAAAAGCCCATCACAACCAATTCATAAAAGCCTAATGGAATGAGAACGTATCTCCATTGAGCAGAAGAAGATACAGGATGGACTCAGTCTGACCTCTCTAGGGATCGAATTCTAAAGTCATAATAGTACACTGCAGGAAAAGTAATGTTCTCAACTCTGTAAATTATCTCTGCAATTATGTGCAAAAGCCTTTCTTGAGCTCTAGCAGTGAGTTTGAACAGGCTTTGAACTAAGGATTTGGAAATGTGAAACTCTTCAGATATTCCTGGACTGCAGCTCCCATTAGATCTAGCCAGCACAACCGGTAATTGAGTGGTGAACATTTTATCCCACAACATTTAGATTTTATGATATTTTTGATCCCTGCTCTAACTGTAAGCCATCTAAGAGGATGTTCTTTTTTAGGTTTGTTTCTAACTGATTTCCACATCTAGCAAAGATTTCTGGATTGTTCTATGACATTAGCAACACATTAAATTTCACCATCTACATTTTATATTGCTCCAGTTTTTAAAAAAAAACATAGGTGGAACAGGAGTGATCAGAATATTAGTTAGTAGTGTATTTTTTTGTGGAAGGACTGCAAGGGTCTCTAAGCTTTATTCAGTTTTGGTATCTGAAAATACATTTCAGGGCTCAGGGGCTGGTGTTTGCCTTTGACACCTGCTTCCAGCCTGCAGATCTTGGGAGTCTATCAACAAAGAATATAGAACTACAAACAGGCCGGGAGTCTTGCTCTTCTATGCTGTGCAGTTCTTGTACAGTACAAGGCTGCAGAACCTGTGACTGGAGTACAGTACCACCTATATGCAGATAACACCCAGCTCTACTACTCCTTTCCACCTAATCCTAAGGAAACTGTCCTAAACCAGTGCCTATAATCAGTAATGGACTGGATGAGGACGAACAAAACTTAATCTAGTACAGACAAAAGTGCTCCTGGTCAGTCAGAAGGCAGACCAGGGAATAGGGATTCTGCCTGTGCTAGATGGGGTCACACTCCCCTTGAAGACACAGGTTTGCAGTTTGGGGGTCCTCCTGGACTTGGCATTAAACCTGGAGGCCCAGGTATCTGCGATAGTTGCGAGGGCCAAGAAACTTGTGCGCCAACTGTGCCCGTTTCTTCAGAAGCCAGATCTGGCCATGGTGGTCCATGCCTTAGTTACTGTCATGCGCTCTTCATGAGGCTGCCTGTGAAGAGCACTCTGAAACTTCATCTGGTCCAAAGAGCAGCACCCAGATTGCTCACTGGGGCTGGCTGCAGGGAGTGGACAACCCCCCTGTTGCAGCAGCTCCACTGGCTGGCAGTCTGTTTCCGGGGACAGTTCCAAGTGCTGGTGATGAACTTTAAAGCCCTAGATCCGTGATTCCCAAAGTGGGTGCTACCACCCCTGGTGGACGCTGCAGCGATCCAGGGGGGCGGTGATGGCCACAGATACATTTGGGGGCGATGAATAACTTTAAGGGGGCAGTGAAAGCATAAAAGAAAGAAGAGAAGATTTAGAAAAATTGAAAGTTTTATCAAACAAAGCTATGAAGCCTTCCAGAATACAAGAACATTTGACTAAAATTCATGGTCATAAAAAAGATAAGGATTTATCTTATTTTCGAACACTAAAAGAAAAATTGATCAAAAAACTGACATTGGCAAAACTTTTTTAAATCGCAACCACACAAGATGGCGATGGCTTGCTTGCTTTCTTACAATATTTTGTTAATGATTGCCAAATCGGGAAAACCTCATACTATTGGTGAAGAACTAATTATACCGGCTATAAGTGAAGTAATATGTACTGTGCTACACAAGCCAGCATCTGATATTATAAAAAAATTTCATTGAGCAATAATACAGTGCAAAGAAAAATTGATGAAATGGCTCAAGATGTTGAATATTCATTGTGTGGCTATTTAAAAACATCTCGGTTTTCTATTCAACTTGATAAGTCAACTTTGTTAGGAAATGAAGCTTTACTTTTAGCATACATGTGGTTCACAAAGGAAGAACAAATTTGCCAAGAATTGTTATTTGCTAAATATTTGCAAACTGATACTAAAGGAGAATAAATATTTCATGCATATTTTTTAAAGAAAAAAATACCTCTGAGTAATATCTTATCAGTAGCCACAGATGGTGCTCCAGCGATTGTAGAGCGCTTCAGAGGTTTTCTTGCATATTTAAAAAAGGAGGTGCCGAATGCATTCACAGTACACTATCATCCATCGTCAACATCTAGTTGCCAAAAAATGTAAATGCACGCCTACATAATTCATTACAATATGTAATTAAAGCTATCAACACAATCAGAAGCAAATTATTGAATGACAGATTATTTAAACAGCTTTGTATTGAAAATGATGAAGAATTTAATCGTTTGCTGCTTCATACAGAAGTTTGTTGGTTGTCAAAGGGTGCCTGTTTAGTTCGGTGCTGGAGTTCTTGAAAGATAAAAATGATGCTTTACGATCCAATTTAATTCAATCCAAAAGTGACATCGCTTACTTGACCGACTTGTTTCAAAAATTTAATGAAAGCAATCTTCAGCTTCAAGATGATGAACTGAATTTAATAAAAACAAAATCTGTTATTTCTGCATTTGTGACAAAACTTTTGTACAAACAAATTGAATGAGGGGAATTGAGCCAGTTCCCAAATTTATCAGGAGCAGAAAAAAAAGATGAAGTCATACTTTCTTATTGTGAGCACTTGGAAGCTCTCCGTTCAGATTTTAATCAACAATTTGATGATATTTTAAAAATACCTGATTGGATTTTGGGTCCTTTTTCAAGTGCAAACACAGAAGAATCTCCACAGTTACAAGAAGAACTGATGGAAGTAACTACAAATGATGAATTGAAATTGAAATTCAAAAGCGGCTACAAACAATTCTGGCTGCAAAAGGAGATCCCTATAGCTTATCCTGAAATATGGGCTGTAATTCAAAAATTCTTAATTGCATTTCCTTTATCGTATTTAGTGGAACATGGATTCAGTGCGGTAACCAATTTATTAACAAAAAAACCCAATTGCAAATAGTCAATCGCGATGATTTAAGATTACTGCTGACAAAAATAGAGCCAAGGATTACTAGATTGGTAGCAGCATACCAGGTTCATCCTTCTCATTAAGGTTATTTCGAATGTTTTAACTTTTTTTGTATTATCTTTCTAGTCTAAGTTCAATAAATAGTTTCACAATTTCAAACTTCAATGTTTCTTATGTACAACTTTCTTTACTATATTTTACGAAAAAGGTAGAAACGTTAATACATATATCTTTCTATTTAATTGCTATTTAAAAATCCAGGGGGTGTTGAGTAATATTTTTTCTGGAAACGGGCCAGTAGGCCAATTAAGTTTGGGAACCACTGCCCTAGATGATTCAGGTCCAGGCTATTTGGCTGACTGCATCTCCTTGTAGGAACCTGCCTTCCGGGCTCTGAGATCCCCTTCAGGAGAGGCCCTTCCTTTTCTTGGTCCCGTTTCCATCTCAAGCTTGGTTCTTGGTGGGATTGAGAGAGAGAGAGCAGGCCTTCTTTCTCAGTGGCAAATGCCCCTCGACTCTGGCACTCCCTTCTTCTTCTCAGGATAGCCAGAGCGGCCCCCTCCCTGCTTTCTTTCCAGCGGCAGGCTAAAACCTTTTTATTCCGACAGGCTTTTAAAGATGAGGATTTTAAAAATCAATTCTAGGGGAGCTGTGGTTTTTAACTTTGAATTTGTTTTAATGATTTTTAACTGGGAATTTTAAAAATACTGTTTATATTTAATCGTGCTTTAATGTTCATATATTTGTATATTTTAAATGGTTATTCTGATGATTTTCTGTTAAGCTGCTTTGAGTCCTTTTCAGGGGAGATAAAGCAGGTATTAATAATAATAGTGATGATGATGATGATAAAAATAATAATAAGCATCATAATCATCTCGGTTGGTGAACTCCTGTTCTCAGTCTCTGGCAGCCTGGCCATTGGGAAGGTAGCATAGGAGACATAGTTCACTAAAGCCTGGAGGGCAATAAATTTCCCTTTGCTGTTTGACTCAAAGGATGATGGTGATGCTTTGTAACAGGCTTTTAAAGGATTCTTCCATCATTCTGCATGCAGCTACTGAACTTCCAATTACTTATTGACAAAGTGGCTTTTCTATTTGGTTTCCTTAGATCCTCAATTGACAGCGAACCTGATTTAGTACTGGGCCCATTGAAATCGCAGCAGGAGGTGCGCCGGGAGCAGCAGCTGGCGGAAATTGAGGCCCGTCGCCAAGAGCGGGAAAAGAAAGGCCTGGAGGAAGAAGGATCGGAACCTCCAGTGCAGGAAATGGTGGAGGAACTGCAAGGGCCATTCCACTATGAGTTCTCCTACTGGGCAAGGTAGGTTGACCTTTGTCTCCAGGGAAGTTTGTCCCACTGTTTTTGTGGCAGATTTCAATGAAATGTTGCAGTAGCTGCTATGTACACATTCACATTATTTTCTCTTCAAACAGAAGCGTACTCTAAGGGGGGGGGGTATATCCCTGTTGGTCCTTTTAGACCTCTCAGCGGCCTTCGATACCGTAGACCATAGTATCTTTCTGAGTCCCCACCAGGGTGAGAAGGGCGGGATATAAATATGGCAAACAAATAATAATAAACTGTGGCCATTCAAATATTTTTGGAGTCCCACTCTCATCAGCCCAAGGCAGCATAGCCTTTGGAGAGAGATTGTGGGAGTTGTAATCAAACAACTTCCAGAAAGCCATTCTTTCTCAGTCCAGGAGTAAACCTCCATTGTTGTTGTTGTTTTAATTTGAAGAATGTCACCTTAAGGGGAACATATCAACCGTTTTTCTTTTTTTTTAATGGGCATGGAAAACAGAAAATAAAATCATCAGGAAGAGAACGTAAAGCCATAGACTAAAAAGTTCATAGATTGGTGAGGGTTTCTTTGGTCTGTCTATTAGTTTGGTCTTCTGTCCAAGTGTGTTAATTCATGTGTTTTATTTTCAATACTTACCTAGTTGTAGGGTTCACAGTTGTAGTAAGTTCAATGTAGATGTGAAGTTTTGAAATCATACTATTCTTAAAAATGTGTTTGTACGTTCTATTGTTTTTGTATAGCTGTATATTTTTTGAATGAAATTATTTAAAAAAGAAAAAGCCTACAGGTCAAACATCCATGTATGTGTATATGGATATGGATATATATGTTATTTCAGGTCGGGTGAGAAGATCACGGTGACACCATCCTCAAAAGAGCTCCTTTTCTATCCACCTTCAATAGAAACCGTTGTCAGTGGAGGTAAATCTGATGGTATCTCTGCAGTGAATGAGTGTTTTTCAGTTAGAAAAGGGGTAGTGTGAGTTGGAAGGAATTGAGATCCACAAAAAGGATCTAATAAGCATCAAGGTGATCTTTGGAACCTGAGGTATATCTGACTAATGGTGCAGCTGTGTCTTTTTTCAACTTTCTTCCTTCTCATTTAAGAGAGCTGTCCAGGGAAGCTGATAGAAATCCATGGAAAAGCAGGTTTGTTCCTGGAAGGAACCATTCACCCAGAATTGGAAGGCGTTGAGATTGTCATTAATGAGAAAGGAGCACCAGCCCCCCTCATCACTGTTTTCACAGATGACAGAGGTTCCTATAGGTAAACATGATCCATTGGCTGAAAGGTTCTACTGCTTTCTGAGTGCTGCCGTTTTGGCTTGTGATCCCCCCTCCAATGTTATGTTCTCATTTTATGTCCCCTAGCATAAAAAGCAGAATTTATCTTTCTGATTTAATATTTGTTTCTAGAATTTTAATTCCATTTTACACCTAAAAGGGCTCTTGAAGGGGCTTATCTATCACTTAAATAGATAGAGCAGTCCCTGTCCTCAGGCTTATAATAAAAGAAAATAAACAGCACAAAAGGATAAACAGATGTGGGGTAGGAAAACTAAACAACACGCACGAGTTCCCAAAGCTATGAGGTTTTTAATATTGAATGATAACGTTAAAAAGCAAATCTCCATGCAGCTTCTCAGGATGGTTTTCCTGCCTTGCCATTTTCCCTTCTCTTCATCATTCTTATTTGGAGAAACCTTACCTTACTCAGTTGGTCTGCTCACATCTCTAAAGAATGGATGTGTACCAGGCAACATAATATGGATGGTTTTATCCTTATGACAATGATTCCCAACCTTAATTTTTCTCACACTATAGCTCCTAGAAGCTCTAACTAGAAGGCCCAGTGGTCAGGCTTCTAGGGAGTTGTATCTCAATAATATCTCACTACTAGCTTATCATGAAATTTCAGATAATGCTGGTATTTGAGTTTTAAACAGTATTGCAGTTATTCACCCCTGCTTCAAATCTACAAATAGGTACCGCTAAGAATAATTTGAATGTTGTTTTTAAATTATTTTTCAAGTGTGGGTCCACTTCACAGTGACCGAGAATACACTGTTAGTGCCCAGAAAGAAGGATTTGTCTTGAGTGCTGTGGAAGGAACAGTTGGGGACTTCAAAGCTTTTGCTCTGGCTGGAATCTCGTTTGAGGTAATGTTCTCCAGAACAGGATATTCATGTTCCTTTTCTAGAAGGATTGCCCAATCCAATCCAATCAGCCTTTATTGGCATATATATTGCAAAACAGTATAAAATACAGTATTAATTATAGATTACACAAGTGCCATCTAGTCCACCCAAAGAAGGAGAGTCCAGCTTTCCTTAATCAATCAGTCAATCAATTAAATGCCTGATGGAACTCGTTGTGTATATTACACTGTTTTTCATTTTAAACAGATCAAATCTGAAGATGGTCACCCTCTTGCTGGGGTTCTCCTCTCACTAAGTGGAGGAGTGTTCCGCTCAAACCTTCTAACTCAAGAAAATGGCATGCTGACTTTTTCCAACCTGGTATGCTTATTCATGCTTGCTGTTTCAACCTTGTATGTATATTTGCTGTTTCATAAAGAATGGTTTGGGAACTGATGCCACACAGAGTCAGATCTTGCAAACATTACTTTCTGGACAGAAATAACCTGTCACAGAAAGAATCCCAGAAACTGACAACCAGTATGGCCAGTATCCCTTTTAGGCAGAGGGTCTGGGAGCTGTTACCCAAACATGTTGCTTTCTCATTATGTGTTCAGATCAGCCCCTGGGGCGGGGGGAAGCAAAAGTTAAATATACTAGATCTAAAGCAAAATTCTGGCATTCTGTTGTAGATTAGCAAGAGTCTAATAAAGACAACATGTAGGAGCAAATTTTAAAACAATGCAGCCGCTCTTTTGCAGAGTCCAGGACAGTACTACTTCAAGCCCATGATGAAAGAATTTCGATTTGAACCTTCATCTCAAATGATTGAAGTGCAAGAAGGGCAGAACCTTAAAATTGACGTTACTGGATACAGGACAGCATATAGGTCAGTAATTGTTAATTTTTTTACAACATAAGCTACAATCAACAGGTAGGTTGTAATTTTTTTCTGTAATTTGTACTTTGTTTAGTTATTAAATTATTATTGTTGTTAAATCTTGTTGCAGTGATGTGTTGTATTTGCATCCCACCTTTCTTCTTCACAAGATGAGATATATTGGGTCCAAAATAATGACTGATCCAGTGAAACCCAGTATGCTCCATTGCTGAGGGGGTATTTGATCTGGGGCCCCTGGAGTCTGAGTCCAGCTAGTCATTAACTCTTTCCTGTGAGTTCATTGCCTATATTTTATTCCTGATCCTCAGCTGTTACGGAACTGTGTCTTCCTTGAATGGGGAACCTGAACAAGGGATTTCTGTGGAAGCTGTTGGACAGGGACAGTGTAATATGTATGGAGAGGACACTATAACCGACGAAGAGGGCAAGTTCAGACTGCGAGGTCTTCTGGTAAGAATCTTGGTGGCGGCTGTAAGATTTCTTGCAATAAAGGCTCTTCAAAGAACATGTGTATGTCAGTTGCAGATTCTCTTATCCTTGTCAATTAAGCTTAGTGTAGAACACTGCTGGGTAAAACTTGTGTCCTTCCCAGTATAATGTGGAAGTTGCTGTTGGGGCTCAGCAGCAAGATGCTGGGAATGTTGGGGATTCTGCCTCAGAGCATGAGGGGAATGATGGATTTTTCACTCTGTGTGTGATCAGGCGGAATCACAGACAGAATTGCAGGCCGTAGATCAAAGAAAAAGGCGAACAGCGGCAGAAGAGATAGAAGATGTTTGGCATTCCGTTTCTCTTGAGAAGCGGCCTTCTCGGCCTTCAGAGGATGGAGAGTTGCCCCGCAATATGAGATTAGGTCTCTGCTCAGAGAGAGCAAAGGAAAGGTTAATTAGAAGGTCAGAAAGACTTTGTGAGAAACAGTTCTTGTAACCCAGGTACAGAAGGGATGATCTCATTGCCTTTTGGTCAGATTTGAGCTTAAATTAAGAGCTGGTTTCCTGATCTCTTCAGAGCACACAATGCTGCTTTAAAATCTAGTTCATGTTTAGCTCTCACGTTCCCTATGTTCCTGAAACAGTTTTGCATTGTATAAATTCCTTTTTATGCCTATGGATTAATGTCTATGTGCGTGTTTCGTGCCTATGGATTTATGGATTTCTGCCTATGACTTCATGGATTTCATGTACCTTGCATTCATGGATTACTCGTACTTTGCTACCTTGGACTATTGGTCTTCGTATTTTGAACTACTTCTATATCTTAGCACCTTTTCTACTGTTTTTGGGGAATCACCATTTCCTTTTCTGTAAATACTTTTGTAAATAAACAGTAATTTAGCTACTTCTGGACTCTTTGTGGTGCTGGGTGAAGAGGTGTTCCACAGCTAGAGTGCAACAGTTGTATTGCCCAAGACATAATTAATCTAAAGCTTGAGTTACTGTACTTGATTTCTTTTTTCTCTTGTCACTTTTTTTTTATTCTGTGCTGTCTTAGATGGCTATAGATAGATAGATAGATTGATTGATTGATTGATTGTTTTTGGGAGTCTTATCTCCCAAGGTGTGAGTTTAAAAATGCTTTTAAAAATGTGAAGTAATGTAAAGGGATTGGATATTTTAAAACTTGCACCATCCTTAATAAAATAATTAAGTTTTTCCATCTCCAGGCTTTAAAAAAAATTACATGCACAAGATTACATTTTCAGGCTGGGTTCAAAACTTGAATTGGTGTACACAGAGGTTAGGCCTGAAGTTTGAAATGAACTCATGATATATTGATAGATAGTCTCCAACTAATATACAGTTGGTCCTCTACATTTGTGAGTTTCATTTTCGCAGATTTGATTATTATTATTTATTAGAGTTGGGCCCAAATCACTGAAAACATTTGTAGTTTTTGGAGGGCCATTTTTCTGTAATTTCCGAAAACAGAAAGGGGATGAAAGAGACGAAAAGACCAGTGAAACGAATTCAGAGAAATTATATTTTCGGAAAGAGTTGAAATACTTGAGACAGGGGGATCTGTGGCCTCTTTTTCTCTCCCCGGCAGAAGAAGCCTCCTCCATTTTTTATTGGAAAGTTACCTCCTCCTCAGAGAAGGCCCTTAAAACTTGCTTTACCAGTGGCATTAGTATAGGGTGGCCATTGAAAGTTCCTCTTGGAGCATGATTGGAGTTGAAGTTTTTCTCTCTGTGTCTCTCAGCCAATAAAAAGCGTGGTGGTGTCCATGCTGTATTGGCTGAGAATGGACAGAACCAGTGGCTACAATTTCCAGAACCCTCTCTTGCGGTTTCTTATTTTAAAAACTGTTATGTTTAAAACTTAAAATAATTCTTAAAAAATGAGTAGTTTGGTAAATTGTTTTGAAACTTGGCAAGCCTGGAGTTGTAAATGGGTCTACAACTGAGGTAGGTTTCATGCAGATAGGCCTTAAAACGGCTGAGTATTGAGCCTTTAAATTTTACCATTGTAGACAATGAGCCGAATCTCTGCCGAATGAAATGGAAAACACCCTTCCCCTTTCGGGTAACTTTCTGGTAAACTAAATGAGGAGTCAGTCGAAAACGGACCCGAAAACAGTATTCCTTTTGGCCCGAATACACATGACTATTACTCATGAGTCTGTAGCTACTCCTTAATTAGCTCCGCATCCCCACCCTGTTTTTTCTGCTTCCCTACCTCTCTCCTTCTCTCATTTGAACAGTTCTAGTTCCTCACTCCCTCACATTCCCATTGAAACCCTGTCAGCATTTTAAACGCCTTCCTCCATTTCTCCCTCCTAACCTTCCATTCAAAACAATGCTGTCCACCATTTCTCCCTCCTCTCTTCCCATCAAAATAACATCCGTTTTTAACCGCCTTCCTTGGTTGCACCCTCCCCACATTCCCATCAAAACAGCATCAATGTTGATGATGAAATGGGAATTGCTTAATATTTGTCCACTGCTTTCTATTTTCACAGCCTGCTTGTGTGTATTACATCCAACTGAAAGCAGAAGGCAACGATCATATCGAAAGAGCCCTTCCACAGCACTCTGCCATTGAGGTAAAACTGGAAAGCAAAACAAAGTAGAGACTGATTCACTAAGTCATAATCACTGCTAAGGCCACTAGCTACTCTGATGTAATAATGTAAGAAAAGGCAATTAAGCTCTTTTCTAGAGAAGTAATCCCATTTTCGGAGTGCAAGGACTCAGACGGCAAAGAGTATCTGCAAGTTCTCTGATTTTATTCTAAATGCTGCTGTTTTCTTAAGCTGAAGCTATATATCAGAAATGGGCAGTTTTCGGTGGCATAATTTCCAATTTCTAAAGCCACTTGATTTCTGGGAATAATGTGCTGTACTTCCCCTGGGTTTTAAAGAAGAAGGGAAGAGAGTGAGAAAGTGTGTCCCCACACTTGGTGTGTGTGTGAGGACCATCGTCGCTATCATGTAATTCCTTGTTTTAGCATGATTTATCACAATATGAAGAATTTGTAGCTCAGTCTTTTCTTCAAAATGTTTCATGCACGACCCATTCTTACATGAAGAGTATATCCCACAATGTTTGAAACACAAAATTAATGTTGACCAGAAAGCTAATTGGAACAAAATATTTAATCCAAAACTTTTTCCATATGGCTGTCATTAATAGACGATGTGCTCTTTCCATCTCATAGATTGGCAGCAATGACATTGAGAATGTGAATATTATTGCTTTTCGCCAAATTAACCAGTTTGATCTGAGTGGGAATGTGATCACTTCGTCTGAGCATCTCCCCACTTTATGGGTAAGTAAATGTGCTTGCAGGCCTCTCCTCCTGTAACAGGCTGGTGTTTTGAGGTGAACCTGCATGTCTGTATACTTTTGGACATGTGAGCAAGGGGATGGTTTTATGCAGCAGACCTGTGAGCCAGATATGAGGTGTTGACGACAGATCTTTCTGGTAAAGGTAATCTCATTTGTGTTTACAGGTGAAACTTTACAAAAGTGAAAACCTTGACAACCCAGTTCATACTGTCTCTTTAGGACAGTCCTTATTCTTCCATTTTCCACCATTGCTTCGGGATGGAGAGGTAAGCTTTACCCTGAGTTGCTGTGAATTTTCCAGGCTGTATGGCCATGTTCCAGAAGCATTCTCTCCTGATGCTTCGCCTGCATCTATGGCAGGCATCCTCAGAGGTTGCGAGGTCTGTTGGAAACTAAGCAAGTGGGGTTTATATATCTGTGGGAGAAAGAACTCTTGTCTGTTTGAGGCAAGTGTTAATGTATCAATTGTCCACCTTGATTAGCATAGAATTGCCTTGCAGATTCAAGGACTGGCTTCTTACTGCCTGGGGGAATCCTTTACCTTCTTTTGTGGTCAGCTGGATTCTTGTTTTTCTACTGGACTCATAAAATATAGTATAAATGTGAACAGTGAAAGCCCTTGGTGTTGGGAATCTCAACGGTTACTCCTCTTTCCTTTCTCACGGCATTAAACGCAAGTGCAGAATGTTCCCATCATCTAGGAGAGCATTGTACCATGGACTGTTCACAAGGCCAAACTGGACACTATGGGAGTATGTGAGCAAAAGAGTGATTTCTTGACTCACGCCTTTCAAGCTTTCCAGGGGTGGGAATTAGGTAGGTTCTCCAGATGCTACTAGACTCCTCTCAGTATTAGCCAATTGTGAAGAATGCAGTCTTATTATCATATCGGATTCACATTGCTGCTATACAACAATGGTATTTGACTTGCCAGTCTGAAGTAGGAACAGGCCTCTTCTTACCCAGTTTTAATTCACTTTCCATTGGGAGTACTCTCAAAGTTATCTGCGATTAAGAAAAAGGAAAGCGGTCTTTCCATGGTTTGGGCAAAATTAAAAATACAATGAGGAGTGCAGCCTATGTTTCTGTCCGTTTTCATTTGATCCTTCAAGACAAATTATAATCAGGTGAAGTTATGAGGTGTCTCTGCTTTGCTTTCTGTTGCCACCCAGATAGCCTTGTGAACAAGCCTTCTTAAAATCACTAGCTTGGAGAATTGCTCATTAGCCTGCTCTCTCTGCCATGACCAGCACGGAAATGCATGCTGGGCTGTTTGCAAGACAGTTGACGCATGGAAACTGCCAGAGGAGGAAGTGGAGTGCTTCTCGCTATATGTCTGCTGTGATTTCTATGCTAGTCATGGAGGAGAGGGATCTTCGGGCCATTCAGTTGACAAGTGTCTATGGCAGCTATTGAGAAAGTGAGAAAGGCGGTGTACTGTAGTGGTTAGAATCTTGAAATTGGGCTGAGGAAATCCAAGTCCTCACAGAGCCATGAAATCAGTGGGTAATAATTCCATCTCAGATTGTCAGCGCTTTCAGCCTTGTTCATGAGAATAAAAGGAACAGGAGGAAAGCATACACACGATCTTGTGTGTAAATGTGGAGTATAAATATAGCTAATAACACAGCAAGTCCTTGCTTGCAGCACAGTTTGGGCTCTTGATAAGCAGGGGCAGAGAGGACTGGCTCATTTGGAAGAAGAGATATTCTTTTATTTATGTTTGCTGCATTTTCTTTGGCTTTGCCATTATGTTTTTTCTTCTTCCTGGTACTAGCAGCTTTCTCGTCTCTCTTTTTCCATTGGCAGAATTACGTAGTGCTTTTGGATTCAACCCTTTCGAAATCCCAGTATGACTATATCCTACCTCAGATTTCTTTTACCACAGTCGGGTACCATAAACACATTACACTGGTTTTCAGCCCAATGGTAAGTATCCCATGGTGAGCTTAGTATTTGAGAATCTGCCAGGAAATTTATTTATTTATTTGCAGCATTTCTATTCCACCCTTCTGATGTTGTTTTCATATGTGGGGTTATTTTGTATTATTCATTGACATTTGTTTCTTTTATTGAGGCATTGAATGTTTGCTTTTTGGTATGTTGGGATCTGCCCTGAGTCCACCTTATATATATAATTTCTCACCCTGGCGGGAATTCAAAGTCAGTCACAGAACACATAAGCGGCAAACATTCAATGCTGTGAAGACATACAGGATAGATACAGGAAAAGGTATGTGTTGGCATTTTTCCAACTTTGGTATCCTGGAGGTTATGTCTGATTCCAGCCACTCCATCCTCTATGACGACAAGCCTTTTGATCACAGACTTTCCTCCTGTTCTTTGATCCCTGGCTTTTTTATGGTGCTGTAAAATACCTCCCCGCTTAAGCGGTGCCTAATTTCTACTCAACTGACAACTGTTTTCAAACTGTTTCGGTGGACAAACGAATTACAGGAAAAGTTTCCCCTTTTTGTTTCCAATTCTTTTCCAATTCCTTACTCTTGACAGTCTCTATTGAGAAAAAGCCCCCCTTTGTTCAAAAATCCGTATTTAAATGAATAGTGGATATAGCTAAAAAAATGAGCGGAGAGGCACTGCTAATCATGAAATCGATGTTGTGGTGATGTCACCAGTAATATTTTCATTGAGGGATGCAACTTCTTATCACCGCAGGACAGGAGAAGGCCATCCCAGGAAAACACAAAAGTTGGTTCCTGCCTCCTCCAAAGGCCAAATGATATAAAAAAAGAAAATTCTAAGCATTCTGTTGTCTGTTTTGCAGAGGAAACTACCTGAACAGGACATTGCGCAGGGATCTTACATCGCCTTACCACTGACACTACTGCTTCTTTTGGCTGGTTACAACCATGATAAGGTAACACATTTGAAGGAAGTGGAACATTATTTTGCTACTTCACCCAACCCATAACATTTTAATATTCATGCTGGGAGTACAAGTTGGACTTCGGATACCCAAAGTGGGACTTGGAGTAAGCAAAGTAAAGTACTGTAAATATTTAGTATAAGGCAACCCAAATATAAGCCGAGGCACCTAATTTTACTACAGAAAACTGGGAAAACAAATTGACTCGAGTATAAGCCAAGAGTGAAAAATGAAACAGCTACTGGTAAATTTCAAAATAAAAATAGACAACAAATTACATCAATCGAGGCATCCATGGGTTAAATGTTTTTGAATATTTACATAAAACTAATTTAAGATAAGACTGTCCAACTCTGATTATACCATTAGTCTAACCTTCTTCAATGTAAATGTACTTTGTACATTTATGTAACCTTCCAATAATAATAGAGTAAAATAATAAATGTAATAATAATAATAGAGTAAAATAATAAATGAAATAATAATAAATAGAGTAAAATAATAAATGTAATAATAATAGAGTGAAATAATGTAACTAATAATAATAATAAAGTAAAATAATAAATATAATACTACTAATAGCAATAGTAATTACAGAGTAAAATAATAAATAATCTCTTTTTTATAAATGCTTTTTATTAGGTTTTGCTTACAATGAGTTAAAATGGAAAAGGGGTATTGGGGGAAGGGAAAGAAAAGGATTAAGAGGTTTGGGAAAGGTCTAATAAAAAGTACAGGGTGGGAATGAAGGGTGGGATTCATGGGGAGGAGTAAAGTGGGGGGAGAGAAAAAGAAGTTTGTGGGGGGTTTTTCTTTGTGACTTCCATTCTTCACTGTGGTTAACGATGTTCTTTGATTCTTCTTCTAGAAATACTTTTTGAATTTGACAGCTGACTTTTTGCTGCAGATATTCTTAAGAGCTATTTCTTTGAAGTTCTTCTTCTTTCCATTGGCCATTTCAGGCATTTTTATCTTCTACAATTTCTTCAGTTGTGTTCAGTTATGTTTCCATAATCATCGGTCTGCTTTCAGGGTTATTCGTCCTAATTAGAATCTTCGTTTAATGCTTATTTTTCTGTTTGGGTTTCCTTTTTTGTCTATACACTGTGCCTTGTGATCTTCTGATCTTTTATCTTCTTGTTTTGTCAGTACGTCTTCTTCTTTGGAGTGTTTCTGATTCTTAGAGTCTGGTGATTTTTCCCTCAGGTCTTTAATATAGTTTTTTGTAGAAATCTTTTGCTTTTTCTTCTGAAGTAATCCAGTATCTTGTTTCATTGTAGGTTAACATAAGGCCTTCCCCTTTCTCCCATCGGAATCTTATGTTCCTGTTCTTGAGTTCGTCTGTGAGAAATGTATATTTCCTTCTCTTGTTTGAAATTTCTTTTGGAAGTTCTTTTAAAATAACCACTTTCTCTTGTTTGTAGTATATTGGTTTTTTCGCGTTACAGTTTAGGATTTCATTTCTGATCTTTCTTTTTTTCAAATTGAACAATTACATCTCTTGGGACATTGTGTATCCTTGCGTAATTAGTATTTGCCCTGTTGACTTTTTCAATGTTTTCTGCCATTTGTTTTTGTGAGGTTTTGAGTAGTTCTGCCGTGAGGTTTACAATGATATGATGTATGTCTTCCTTCGAATCTTCTTGTAGATTTCTAAATCTCAGTTGAAATACCATTTCCTTTTGCTCTGTTAATTCTTGTTTTTTATTGAAGTTGTTATTAATTCTTCCATTTTTCTTACCTTATTATTTTACATTTCATATTCATGTTCTGATTTCTTTATCGTGGGTTTAATTTCATTTATTTCCCCTTGAATGTGTGCCACATCTTTTTTCCCACTTTCTCTTTAATGTCCTTTTGTAAGATTAATTGTTCATTGAATTGGGATTGAAATTCAACTTGTTTCCTTAATATTTTTTGAATCTCTGTTAGTAGGAGTCTCAGGTCTACCTCCTCAGAAGGTGAGGGTTTCTTTTGTTTATCCATTTTCCTCTTTAAAATAGTTATTATGCCCAGTTAAATAGCCCATTGGGCAGCTTTTTGTAGTATTTTTATAATTTTGTAATTTCAATCCTCTTCCCTTCTTATTTCTGTTAGTTTCAGGTTATTCTTGATAATTTTTCTTCTCTTTATTATAAAGCTACGGTTCCAAGAAGGTTGTAATTTCCTCTGTGGTCACAAGATGGCAACAAATGATTGCTCAATGAGTTGTTTCAATCTTCTGTAAAGATGCTAAATATCAAGGAGGTTGCAGTTTCCTCTTTGGTCACAGGATGGCAGCAAATTACTGTAGCTTGGAGCTTCTTTTGTTTTTAAAGTTCAGATTACCTTTTCGTGGTCACTGTGAATACATACATGTGATATGTTGCGCTTGCGCAATAGATTTCGGAACCTTCTAGACAAAATCTTCAAGCTCAGCTGAAGCCCCGCCCATCCCTCCCGAGATATATAGCTAGTGGGACGGGCTTCAGCCTCCAGTTCTCTTTCTGCGCTTCAGTGCACTAGTGAGAACCTTCGCTCTTTGATACCTTGGATTGATTATACCTGACTGACCGGATTGCTTTTAGACTACTCTGATTTCTCCATCACTAACTCTGACTGCTTAACGGACTACCGGAACTCTCCATCCCTCGACTTGGACTGTTTTACGTATTTGTGAGTTGGCTTACCCTGTCTGGCTGTGTCGACATGTCTGCTACAACCTCATTTAAGAGATGCTCAACGTGCCCTAATCTCTTCCCCGACAACGATGGCCATGCGTTATGCCTGGCCTGCCTGGGAGAGGGGCACTTGGCTCGGGTGCGCCATTTGCAAGGCGTTCACCCCTCAAATGAGAAAAAACTGAGCCGTCTGCTTGAAAGCGGCACTATATGTTGCCCTCCACCCTTCTGCTGCAATTCACAGAAGCTACAGCCACTTTGGAGGCCCAACCTGTGCCCTCGGGGGCTCCCAAGATGGTGGCTCCAGCCAAGAAGAAAGCCAAAACGACAAGGGCTCATGGCCGCCAAGATGGCGCCCAGCCCTCTACTAGGGACGGAAGTGGAGCTCTCTTGGCGGGAACTGCTCTTTCCATCCCTGTTGCTGTGCAGAAGCTTCTACCTCAGCTCTCTGTGGCTGCAACAGAGTCGCATGCTCTAGAAATGGCGGACTACAGCACGTGTCCCACGCATGCGCAGGAGCTCTCTAACCGCCCAGGGACCCCGTTGGAGGATGAATCCTCGACACCGATGATGCCCAGACTCACCCCAGAGGAGAGAGGCATGGCCGCTCCCGACACCGGAGAACTAAGCGCAGCCCCAGCTGGGCTCCCCTCGACGCCGGCGCTCTTTCCCCTGTCGGGGGCGTGGCTGGGCCTGCCAGGGGCGTGGCTGTGCTACGCTCCCCCGCTAGATCTCCCTCGCGTCATCCAAGCTGCGGACCACAGCGACGTCGGCGGGACCGCTCTTTTTTGGCAGACTCTGCCTCATCTCCTTCTCTTTCAAGGGAGGAAAGGGGACGCAAGCGTGTGCGCTGCTCTCCCTCACCTAAGAAGCGAGCTCCACAACCCCCAGCACCGGCTCTGCGCTCGGATTTCTGGCACGTAACGGCTGAGGGGCAGTACATCTTCTTTGCTCCTCCTGCCTCTTCAGTGAGCCCCTCCCAGCCAGATGGCTCTTGGGCTCCCCCTGCTGGACAGCCCATGGCATATCCTTCCACCTCTTCTGCAGCTCCTGCTATTTCTATACCATCTCTACCAGCCTTGCCTTCTCTACCAGCCTTGCCTTCTCTGCCAGTGCAACCAGCTGTTTCCAGGATCTTGTCTGCCAGACGGGCACTGCCCCATGTCCCCGTAACATGCAGGATGACCTGTAAGGCGCTGTTACCATTGACTGTGACCACTACGAGTCTGATCAGGACCCTGATATGGTAACCAAGGACCCGGAGCAGGACTTATCCTCTCCCTCCGATTTTGCCAAGTTCATGGCCTCGATGGGTCACCTCATGAAGGCGCTAGACCTCCCAGCTCCTAAGGCCAAGGACCCTGAACAAGATCTGATGTTCACATCGGAAGAACAAGGATATTCCGCATCCGCAGCAGTGCCACTGCTGCAGTATTTGCTTAAACTGGCTGACATCCGAGATGTTTCCCCTTATGCAGTGCAGGCGGTCTCCAAATGACTGGACAATATGTACGAAGTAGACCTCTCCTCAACTGATTGGGTGGCTCGGCCCCTAAAGCCTAACACTGTAATAGTTGAGGTCGCCAAGACCAAGCGCCCCAAGGGTGCGGCATTGACCCCACTTGGTAAAGAGGGGAAAAGGATGGATGGTTACGGTAAAAGAGTACACCTAGCAGCTAGCCTATTCACACACATAGCTCACTATGCGACATATATGTCAGGCTACCAAACCTTCCTGTGGGATAAGATCCTCCCCTACCTGGATCTACTATCCCCTGAGGAACAGAGGTACCCTAGGGCCTTCCATGTGGAGGCCTTGGCCCTCTCAAAGCTCCAAAAGGACATAGCCAAACACCTGGCAGATACATCCGGCAGGCTGTTCGCCACTGCCACATGCATTAGTCACCATGCCTGGCTTCGTGCTTCCACGCTGTCGGAGGAGGGGAAGGCCCTCGCAGAGGACCTTCCTATGCACCATAGTGGTGTATTTAATCCTGGCACCGACACAGACCTCAAGGAAAAGCAGGAGGTTCAGAAGGTGGCCCACCAGTTCGGAAACCCGATGTAATCCTCCTACCAGCCCAGGCAGAGATGGCAGGCTCCGGCTGCACCATACCGTAAGAACTATGGGAACTCTTTTCCTGGGGGCTCCAGATCCCGCAATTGGTCCTCTAACAAGTTCCAGTTCCAGTCCACTCGAAGGCATCCTTACAATCCGAAACCGAGGCAGCAGCCCTTCCAAGGGGGCCGTAAGTCTCAGGGCGCCTCCAAGCGGCGTCTTTGATGCCACGGACTCCCCTGTTCCTGGGGACATACAACCTTGTTGTGAAAGGTCTCCTGCCCTGTTGGCGGAACCTGCCTTTGTGTTGTCCCCATCAGTTCCTGTTGAATCCCCATTGTTTGGCAATAGGCTGAGTTATTTCTACCAAAACTGGACTGAGATCACCAATGACTCATGGGTGCTCAGAATCATTAAAGAGGGTTACTCAATCGAGTTTGTGGAAAAAGGGGGCAATTTCTTGTGTCCCTCCTAATATGCATGCCTCATGTTTCTTTTCTAGATACTTTGTGGCCTCTAAGAAAGGTGGTGGCTTCCACCCAATCTTAGATTTGAGAGGAGTTGACGAATATGTGCTGCCTAAAAAATTTAGGATGGTTTCATTGTCTTCCATTCTCCCCTTGCTTAATAAAGACATTTGGTTTGCCACTGATGACTTAAAAGATGCATATTTTCACGTATCTATAGTACCTCACCATCGCAGGTTCCTGTCATTCTCGGTGGGTCGGCAGGTTTTTCTGTTGTAACGTTTTACCATTTGGCCTGGCCACAGCACCGCACGTATTTACAAAATGCATGGCTGTAGTCGCAGCTTACCTTCGCACCAGGAGGATCGTGGTGTACCCCTATGTTGACGACTGGCTTATCCTGGGAGACTCTTATGACCACCTGCAGGAGAATGTACTCACCACACTGTCTCTTCTCCAGTCTTTAGGGCTAGTGGTCAACAAAGAAAAGTCGCACCTGACCCCTACCAGGTGAATCCAGTTCATCGGAGCTCTCCTAGATTCCATGCAAGAAAATGCCTTCCTCCCCCAGCGACCATTTCGCTGCGTTACAGACCCTACTCTGCAATGCTCTTCAAGCGACCACGATCAGGGCGCGTCAGGTGCAGGTCATTCTTGGCCATATGGTCTCAACAACAGCCGTAACACCGTACGCCAGCCTACGACTCCGGCCGTTACAGTCTTGGCTCCTGTCTGTTTTCTATCCCACCTTGGACAGCCCTTCTATCTGGTTTTCTATGCCTCCACAGGTCAGGCAAAGCCTCCTCTGGTGGATGGATCCGGAAACGTGTGTGCGGGTCTTCCCTTTTACCCCCCCCCGCCCCATCCTTGATGATCACCACAGATTTGTCCTTGACAGCTTGGGGGGCACACTCCGAGGACATTGTCGCCAGCGGCACTTGGAACCAGGCAGAACGCTCCCTCCGCATAAACGCTCTGGAGCTCCTGGCCGTAAAAAAGCGTTACTTTCCTTCGAGAGAGTCCTCACGGGGAAGGTGGCTAGGCCGCCTGGGTGATGGGGATGTCCAGCTTCCGACCCTGGACGGTGTGGCGTTATGCCCATTGTCTCTAGTAAAGAGCCTGGGAGTCCATTTGGACTCCCAGCTGACCATGGAGACCCAGGTCTCCATGGCCAGCAAGTCTGCTTTTTTCCATCTTAGACAGGCGAGGCGGCTGGCCCCCTATCCCGGAACGACCTGGCCACGGTGATCCAAGCCACAGTCATCTCAAGGCTGGATTACTGCAACGCGCTCTACGTTGGCCTTCCTCTGTCGGTGACGCGGAAGCTCAGGCTAGTGCAGAATTCTGCCGCCCGACTCCTGTCTGGAATTACAGCAGGCAGTCACATAACACCTGCCTTGCAGGATCTGCACTGGCTGCCAATTGAGCACCGGATCACCTTCAAAGTGTTGGTTATTACCTTTAAGGCCTTGCACGGCTTGGGGCCAGCGTACCTGAGGGACCGTCTCTCCCCATACTGCCCAACGAAATCACTGCGGTTAGAGGATGCTAACCTCTTAGATGTTCCCTCGGCGAAGACTGTGCGCCTGACAGCAACCCGTAGGAGGGCGTTTTCCGTCATTGCGCCCACATTGTGGAACGCCCTCCCAGCGGAGGTCCGCGCTATCCAGGACTTGCTCCCTTTCAGACGGGCCTGTAAGACCCTCCTGTTTCGACAGGCCTTCGACCTGTAGGTCTTCCCTTATGTTGCCCTTTTAACTGTTTTTATGGTGTTATGCATCACCACAATTTTAACTGCTGTATTGTTTTATATGTCGACTTGTTGTGGTTTTTTAAGTGTTGTTGTTTTTACTGTGCCTTTTTGGCTCTTGTGAGCCGCCCCGAGCCCCTCCGGGAGTGGCGGCATAGAAGCCTGAATAATAAATAAATAAATAAAGGTAGTACAGCTGGTGATGGACAATACCACCACAATGTACTATCTGAACAAACAGGGAGGCACGCATTTCCAAACCCTTCTCAACATTTCTGTGGAAATTTCAGAATGGTGCATTGCCAGGGGGATCCACTTAGTGGCTCTCCATCTTCCAGGAGAGGAGAATGTTCTAGCAGATGCCCTGAGCAGGTCTCCATTCGCTCACCACGACTGGTCCCTGGACCACAAGGAGGTACGTCTCATTCATGCCTGGGAAGTTCCCGAGATAGACCAGTTTGCCATCAAAGAGAACTCCAAATGCCCGCTGTTTTGCTCCAGAGATCGCAAGAACCTCTCCCAGGGTTGCCTAGGGGATGCCTTCCTCATCTCATTGAACTCTCGCCTCCTGTACGTGTTTCCCCCCCTTCTAGTCAGGGTGGTGGCCAAGCTCCACAAGGAGAGAGCCTGCTGCATTATGATCGCTTCATGGTGGCCTCGTCAGCAGTAATTTCCGCTCCTTCTGAAACTGTCCAGGGGAGTGTTCATCCGCTTGCAGAACAGGACAGACCTGCTGTCATCGCAGGGAAACCGGGTCCTCTACCCAGAAGTCCACAAGTTGAAGTTGACCGCTTTGCCGGTCCTGCCCCCAGAGTGACCCCCTTTTCATCCCTTTCTGCCCCTGTTTTGGCAATTATTGAAGCGGCACACAAGACTTCTACTAAGTGGTCGTACGTCTAAAAGTGGTCCCGCTTTACAGACTTTGCTGCCTCAAAGGGTGTTGATCCCTTGCAGGCCTCTACCCCTCTGATTTTAGACTTTTTAGTATCTTTATCCAAAGCGGGACTCTCCCAATCCTCCCTTAAGTGTTACCTAGTGGCTTTGTCTTGGTTTCGGAGGATGGCGGGCCTTCCGTCCTGCTTTGTGGACCCAATGGCGAACCCTTTCCTTAAAGGTTTATTGAATACTAGCTTGGGGACCCGGCAATGCCCAGGTTATTTGAGAAACGTATTAGTTGGTCTGTAGCAATTATTTACGTAGCTCGCAGTGGTGTCAGGAAGTTAGTGAAGGCACTGCGAGTCCCATTATCCATGGTGTACCCTCCTCCAAAGTGCAGCAGGATGTAGAGTGGGTCCTGAAGGCTCTGTCTGCCAAGTTTGGCCTTGATCCATCATGATTGGGAGTTGCAGTGGTATCATGAAATTACTGAAGGTACTGCTAGTCCCATCATCTGTGGTCCGCCCTTCTCGAAATTGCAGTAGGATGTAGATTGGGTCATGGGGGCTCTGTGTGCTAAGTGTGGTCTGTATTGGTGAATGGATGAGGGTTGCATTGTTTTAGGAAGTGAGTGAAGATACTTCAAGTCCCATCCTCCGTGGTCCATCTCACACAAAACTGCACAAGGATGTAGAGTGGGTCATGAGGGCTCTGTGTGCCAGGTTTGGTGTTGATCAGTCATTGGATTAGGTTTGCAGCAGTTTTGGAAAGTGAGGGAAGATACTGCAAGGCCCATCATCCATGGTCTGCCCTTCTCCAAACTGCAGTAGGATGTAGAGTGGGTCACTGGGGCTCTGCATGCCAAATGTGGTCTTTATCGGTGTTTGTTGGGGGCCGCAGTGGTCTGTGGGAACAGAGGGGTGTGGAAGTACTACAAATCCCATCATCCATTGTCAGTCCTCCCCCGAACCTCACCAGGACGTGAAGGCAGTAATGGGGATTATGTGTGCCAAGTTTGGTCTCGATCAGAAATTGGAAGAGTGTCGCAGCGGACTTGGGAAGTGAGTAGGGGTAGTTCAAGTCCCATCATCCCTGGTCCGCCCTCCTCGAAACTGCACCAGGACGTAGAGTGGGTCATGGGGGCTGTGTGTGCCAAGTGTGGTCTGTATTGGTCCTTTTTGGTGGCCACAGTGGTCTGTGGGAACCAAAGTGTTGGAAAGTAGTACAAATCCTATAATCCGTGGTCCATCTCCCCCAAACTGCACCAGGACGTGCGTTGTTGGGTTCAGTGTGCTCTGGATACCTATTTTTATTATTATTATTATTGTTTTATTATTGTCAACACAATTTTTATACAATGTCTATTTTACAGCAGATTCATGTTCATTGCTAGCTACAATACAGTACTTTAATCTTTGGCATCTGCCATTATTTTCCTCATACATTTTATATCCCTCACCACTGTGCTTCCCCCCCCCTTCCCTTTTTTAATTATTTTTATTGGTTTTTTCCCCTCTCCCACCCTCCCCTCCTTGTACATACAGTTTATACATCAAACTACAGAGGTTACATTTGAAATATCAGTCTCAGTCTTAATTTTTCTACTCCACCTACCCCCCCCCCCTTCCCAAGCCATAGGTTTTACATATTTGTCCAAGATTTCATTTCTTCTTTTGGAGGCAAAGTTCCTGGTTTCTGTTTTGGTCCTTTTTCAATGAATTTTCTCCATACCTCATCAAAATCACTTTGTTTCCATATACCTCTTTTTACTTTTAATATACTTGTCATTTATTGCCAATTTCCACACTTCCTTGTACCATTCCTCTATTTGTTTATTTCTTTTTTCCAATTCCTTGCTATAAGCAATCTTGCTACTGTTAATAGGTTTGTTATCGCATCTTTATCTTTTTTTCCAATTGATTATTATTATGTAATGATAATAAGGCTATACTAGGAGTTCTTTCAATTTTAATATTCATTATATCTTCTATTTCTCTGAATACTTTCTCCCAAAATTTACTTACATATTTACATTGCCACCACATATGTATATATGTTCCTGTTTCTTGGCATCCTCTCCAGCAATTTTTCGAGTAGTTTTTATTTATGTTTTATTTATGTTTATTTATGGATACCTATTGTGTCAGTCTCCCAAACCCTTCCAGTCTGTTCAGTTGCTGATGAATTCCTCTGTGTTTGCTGTGTGCCATAGGAAAGGGTTAAGGGAGAGGCAGTAGGCGGGCTCATGCAAATTCCACACAAGGAATGCTGGGATGCCTGCCTGGGGTAGAGGGAACACATCAAATGTAGGATGAAATTCTCCCCGAATGAAAGCATTACTTGGGTGGTGAGCCGTAGTAAGCCGTAGTTTTTGGGGAGGACATTGGCAGTGTTTGGGCTACATGTTAATGGCGCTCACTGTAACCTGCAATGTCAGATGAAGGAGTGCCTTTGGAGGCTTCTCAGCACTTGGAATTATAGCCTGCTTGTGGAGGCCCGAGGCTGTCTGTGTAAGTGGACACTTCCTCCACATACATACATACATCTTTTTCTCTTTTATTATATGTATAGATTAAGCCACCTGTGGCCCCAGTTACTCCTAACTGGAGCTTGGACCTGGTACTTTCTGCATTGAATAGACCTCCGTTCGAGCCACTCGCTATGGTGGAATTGTCTTACCTGTCATGGAAGACAGCATTCTTGGTGGCCATTACCTTAGCCAGGCGAGCTAGTGAACTATGTGGTCGGATGTCCTGAGGTCGGATGCCCTATCTTTAAACTTTCACAAAGACAAGGTGATTCTTCGTACTGGCATTGCCTTTCTCCCTAAGGTTGTATCCCGATTCCATACCTCACAGGAGTTAATATTACCAGCGTTCTTTCAGAACCCAATGACACCTCTGGAGAAGTCGCTACACATTCTCGATGTGCGTAGGGCCTTAGCCTTTTATGTCAATAGGACTGCTCCTATTAGGAAGTCCCCGAGACTGTTTGTAAAGTACAGGAAGGATGCCAGTGGCCTTCCTGCATCTTCTCAGCGCCTTTCGTCCTGAATCGTTCTGACGATTCGTTTGGCGTACCAGATTTGTTTGGCATACCAGATCCTCCCAAGCAGTTGAAGGGCCACTCCACAAGGTCTATGTCAATATCAGTGGCCTTCATGAGGGGCGGTTCACTGGATGCGGTGTGCCGTGCGGCCTCTTGGTCCTCACCACTTACCTTCGTCTTCAATTATAAGTTGGACATGGCCTCCAGGAGAGACACGGCTTTTGGAAGAGCAGTCCTCTTTTTTGCGGTGGCATGACTCCCACCTATCAAGATCAGTAGCTTGCTAATCTATCACATGTACGTATTCACAGTGACCATGAAAAGGTAAATATGGGTTGCTTACCTGTATCCATAGTTCCTTGAGTGGTCACCTGTGAATTCGTACATCCCCTCCCGTGCTCCCCTCTCGTCATGCCTCTGGCTTTCTCTAAATGCCTTTGCGCGTTGGAAGAGAGAACTGGAGGCTGAAGCCCCTACCACTGGCTATATATCTCGGGAGGGATAGGCGGGGCTTCAGCTGAGCTTGAAGATTTTGTCTAGAAGGTTCCAAAATCTATTGCGCAAGCGCAACATATCACATGTACGCATTCACAGGTGACCACTCAAGGAACTATGGTTACAGGTAAGCAACCCATATTTCTTGCTGTTTTCTCCCCTCCTCTCTTCCCTTCCTGTTTCTCGCCAGTTCAGGCTATATCCAAATTGTTCGATATCATTTTGGCGACCACGAAGGGACGCCGCTTGGAAGTCCATACTAAATTGACTTCCAAGCTAAGAGCTCCTCAGTGAAGAGACCTCAAGCCAGGACTCTTAGGAAACAGCTGGGGAGGAGGCGCCCCTCACGGACATCTTATCTACCTAGTCTTTTCCTTTTTGAACACTGGCTTTGTGGCCTCGGCACAAAGGGGCACCGGATGTACCTTGGCTTTCTAAAGGAAAAGTGCCAGGCGGTGTGTCTTGCGGGTAGGTGGGAGGCTGCCAGGAGTCAGGGCGACTCAACGGGGCCTCAGTGTAACGAAGTGCAGTTCCGGCTTATTTGTTGATGAAGAAAGACTCTTCTAGACAAAGCAATTTCTCTCCGTGGTCAGAATGGCGATTGTATGATTTAATGTAGTATTAATGTAGTATTAGATCTGTTCCCTCTCTTTCTTTTCTCTATTCTCTAGAAGCCTCCAAGGCTCGTTGTAGTTGTAACCGAAAAGCAGTTGTTTATAATTATTTTAAATTTTCGGAGTCTCTCTTTCCCTCTTGTCTCTGTTTTGTGCTCCTAAGTTTTTGTTTTCTTAATACTATTCAGCTGCCTTCTTTCCCATAGTGATGTAATTTGTTCTTTGAAACTTACATTTCTAAGATCTTCTCTGTTCATCTTCTCTTCCCTCCTGTTCTTGGCGATAAAATGTGAATTGGTCTGCTGTGTGCCGAGCCTCATGTTGCCTTGCCGTGATCCACATACCCAGTGGGTTTTATCCCAGGTCTTTGGAGTCCCACCCTTGAGGGGTGACACTCTCTTAGACAATCGGGAGATAGCCCTGTGGGTTTGCTGTCTCTCCGGACTCAATCAACCGGAGGAGAGGGAGCTATGAGCTCAACTCGACCACCTTGCGCAGCTGACACCCTGGGAACCTCCAAGGTGCCCGTCCAGCAGCCATTTCATTCGCACAAGAAGTCCAAATAATAAATGATCTTGACTCGAGTATAAGCTGAGGGAGGGTCGTTTCTTCTGTAAGAAATATGTTTCTGGTTTCCTTTTCTGGCTGTGAATACACCAGCCTCCAGTTTTGTTCTTGTAAATACACCAACACTACTTTTGTCTTACAAAGGATCCTGGTGGGGCTGTAAATCAGTATATATAGAACACTTTCTTATGTGTCTTTGTCCTTTGACCTAGAATGTCTTTTTACAAGATGAGTCCTTTTTTGTCCAAGGGAAAGTTTAACCTCATTAAAGGCGTTTGCACACCAGCACAAGGCAGCATTTTAGATGGGATTTTAATGGAAAGTGGATGAATAGGGCCAATGCTTTTATGGACAGAACATTGTTTTAATCTGGAATGAATGCATATGATGCTAATGTAATTGTATTTTAATGTATTTTAATGTATTTTAATTGTTGAAGGGTTCTGGGGTTTTATATTGTTACTGTGTGGGCATCGAATTGTGCCTTACTGTAAGCCGCTCTGAGTCCCCCCTCGGGGGTTGAGAAGAGCGGGGTAAAATCCTGAAATAAATAAAATAAATCTGCGTAAATTCCTCTCCCATTTTAAGACCATGGCTATCTGCAGATTGGACTGCCCGTTATGATTTCAATATCTCTTCCTCCTTTGTGGAGTTTATTGCCACAAAACATGATAGCTGCTAGCTTTGATGATTTAAGGAGGGAATGAGATAAATGCATGGAGAATAAGGTATCCAGAGCTACTGCTCCTGTTGGCCAAATGACATCTTTTTTTGGAGAGCAAAAAAAAAAAAAAGGCGGGCGGGCGGGGGGAGAAGGCAGTTGTCATCCTCCGCTCACTGCTACATGGGTGCAATGGAAAATACTAGAACAGACTGATCCAAATGTAATTTTGTTTTGGTTCTAAATAGTGTTACTCTTTTGTGGTTGGTTTGGCTTTCCAATGGGCCAACATATCTGCCTGTGCTTCTTCTCTTCTAGTTAATTCCTTTGCTGCAGCAGCTAACAAGCCGACTGCAAGGGGTGCGCTCACTGGGGCAGACAGGCTCTGACGCAGCAGGGCTGGAAGATGCCAAGAGGCAAGCCAAGAAACAGAAGACCAGGCGGACATGAGGCAAAAGAACTCCTGCTCATTTATTTTTCATTGGCAAGGCTGCTGAAAAGAACCAAACGTAAGACGGGTGAAGACTTCTCTTTATTTGAGCCTTTGACTCATTGTTCTTCCATCAATATTACATGGGGTTGACAGAGCATCACAGTTGATTTCAAACATCACTCAACTGTTTTTGTGTCATCGGAAAAAAAGGTTTGAGGATGGCATTTTGTTGTTATTATTCATTTGAGCTTGGCTAAGAGAATGACCAATAAAATTTGATCTCACCCCCCCCCCCCCAATTTGCGTTGAGATGGTTTTAATATTTATCTCTTAACTTTGCAGCTCTTTCTATACCTTTCATGGCATTCCTTCCTTCTTTAAATGTCTTTTTTTAAATGAGGCTCAGATCACAGGCACTAAGGCCACTTTCAGAACTCATGCCTTGCTTCCTTCACACCCCTGCATTCTATCACGCTTTGGTCAGACCTTACCTGAAAGACTGTTTCCAGTTTGGGCACCAGAATTCAAGACGCATATTTATTTACTCCTAGCGCAATGGGTTAAACCGCTGAGCTGTTGAACTTGCTGACTGAAAGGCTGACAATTCGAATCCGCGGAGTGGGGTGAGCTCCCGCTGTTAGCCTCAGTTAGCCAACCTAGCAGTATATAATATTTTAAGACTGAATTCAACTAAATGTGAGTATATATGTACATACTATGAGAAAAGGATTCCCCCGGCAGAATGACGGGGCACTTCAGACCTGGCTCTGCAAAAGGAATGCTCAGGACTCTGAGAAGGAAGAGAAGACGGAAGGAAGGGGGAAAGAAAGACAGAGGAAATAAAGGAGGTAGGGGGAGAGGAAGAAAGAAAAGAACGAATTATGGAAAAGAAAAGCAGGAGAGAGACAAGGAGGGGAAAAGAAAGAAGGAAACGGGAAGGGAGGAAAGGAAAGGGGGAAAAGAAAGGGAGTGAGGAAAAAGTAAAATAATGAAGGGAAAAGAAGAAAAAAGGGGAGAGAGAGGAAAGTGAAAAGAAAGGAAGGAGAAGGAAAGGAAGACGGGGGAAAGAATAGAAGAGGGAGGGAGTGAGAATGGAGGAAAGAATGAAGGGGAGAGAGGGAGGGAAAAGGAAGGAGAGAAGGAGAAGGAAAGGGTGAAGGAGAAAGGAAGGAAGAGGGAGAATGGAGAAAAGAAGGAAGGAGAGGGAGGGAGGGAAAAGGAAGGAGAGGAGAAGGAAAGGGTGAAGGGGAGAAAAAAGAAAGAAGAGGGAGAATGGAGGAAAGAAGGAAGGGGAGAGAGGGAAGGAAAAAGAAGAAGGAAAGGGTGAAGGGGGAGAAAGGAAGGAAGGAAGAGGGCCCCAAGAGCAGCGGGGGATGAGTAAGAGGCGGCGGGGCGGAAGCGGCAGTCGCAGCACATTTGCGTCACTCCTCCCCGCTGCATGCTGGGAAACCAAGGCCCCGGCTGCTCTGGAGAGCCAGATAAAATGAAAAGAGCCACATCTGGCTCCCGAGCCATAGGTTCCCTACCCCTGATCTAGATTATAGTAAGCAACCACTTTCTTCAGCTGCAATTCCCTTGGCCACTGAACAGGGTATAAATAGAATACTCAGTGTTGTAGAAGGCTTTCATGGCTGGAATCACTGGGTTGCTGTGAGTTTTCTGGGCTGTGTGGCTATGTTCCAGAAACATTCTCTCCTGATGTTTTGCCCACATTCAGAGAAGACTCTGAATTAATAACCCCTTGTGAAATCGGTGTGCTACAATAGAGTGGGTCATGAGTGCTCTGTGTGCCAAGTTTTGTCATTATCGATCATTGGATGAGGGTCGCAGTGGTCTCAGGAAGTGAGTGAAGGTATTGCAAGTTCCATCATCCATGGTTCATCCTCCTTCAAACTGCACCAGGATGTAGAGTAGGTCATGGGGGCTCTGTGTGTCAAGTTTGGTCTTTATTGGTCGTTGGTGTGGGTCGAAATGGTCTCAGGAAGTGCGTAAAGGTACTGCAAATACCATAATCTATGGTCAATCCTTAAAACTGCACCAGGAAGTAGAGTGGGTCATGAGTGCTCTGTGTTCCAAGTTTGGTCCTGGTTTGTGATTTGTAGGGGCCATAGTGTTCTGTGGGAAGTGAATAGGGTGAAGGTACTGAAAATCCCATTGTCCGTGGTTCATCCTGCCCCAAACACACCAGGTTGTAAAGTGGGCCTTTGGGCCTCTGTCAAGTTTGGTCCTGATCCGTCCTTGGTGTGTTTCACAGTGCTCTAAGGAAGTGAGTGAAGGTACTGCAAGTCGCATCATCCATGGTCCATCCTCCTCCAAACCGCAACAGGACTTAAAGTGGGTCATGGGAGGGGTCTGTGTGCCATGTTTGGGGGCCACAGTGGTCTGTGGGAACTGAAGCATTTGAAAGTACTACAAATCCCATCCTCCGTGGTCCGTCATCCCCCAAAACGCACCAGGACATAAAGTGGGTCATGGAGGCTATGTGTACCAAGTTTGGTCCAGGTCCGTCACCCGTGCTGGTCGCAGTGGTCTGTGAAAGCGGCAGCCAGTCAGAAAGCTGCCACATACTCTGCCCTCCCTCTGCATACAAACACTGACTTTTATTATATAGCTAGATAAACATCACAGTATTTTTAAACAATGCCTATAATACAGTTTGTGTTGCTAATAAACGATATCATCTATTGTCATTTACCTAATGGAGGTCTTCAAATTGCAAGTGAATTAATCACCCGAGATATCAGTCCTAATATGGCTAACAAATAAATGTACTTATTAGATATGATGATACTAATCATTTAGTAATAACTTGGAGTACAATAATTTAAAATGTGTTTTTTATATAAAAATAGTTTTGTGATCCACGCATAAGAAATCACAGGGAAGAAACAGCTAAGAAGACGTTGGGTCAGGAAACATGTTTCTGGTTTCCTTTTCTGGCTGTGAATTACTGCAGAAGTCATATTTGCCACATGAAGTCATTTGTCAGAGCATAGCATAGCAAATTAAAATTAGACACCTTCTCTGCCTATGAATTTATGTTCTCAGCAAGGAGTGAGGTTTGTTTTCAATCAAAGCATAGTCCTGGTCTCAGGGGAAGGGGATCAACTCTTTTCTGTTCTGGGGAGAGATCAATTTGACAGCCATAGAAAACCATTGACTTTTCTCTTTTGCTGTACAGATGGAGAACGTCTGCTGAAATGTTGATGTTGGGACAGTTTTTCGTAGGCATATAATTCACAGAAGTGTAAAACTAGGAAACTGATTTTGAAGTGAGTGACCAGCTCTTGCTGTATCTGCATTCCACAAAAGTTATTCTTCCAAAAAGTAACTTTTTCAGCCTTTGGAAGGAGGTTGAGCCATTGGCTGGTAGGATTACAATATTAATGGCATACACATTATTGGAAGTAAGTTATATTCAAGTTTATTAGCTAATGGAAAACGCATGGCATCAACGGCAGGGAGGCACCCTTCTCTGCCAGTAAATGATGAGATCAGCAATAGCTACAGTATTAAAAGCTTGGCCATCAATGTGCTTCCTTCGCAGCATTTAAGGCCAACATGGGCAGACTTCGACCCTCCAAAATTTGCCCATGTCTGATCTAAGGCCTAGCATTGTGCTGGAATACTGAGCTGGAATACTGAGTAAACAAAGGCTATCGTGACAAACTAGTGAAGGGGGAAAAGATCTGTGAAGTCTTAGCTTTGCCTTTTCCTCTCCTCTGCTTCAATTCCCCCTGTTTAGGTTTTCCCAATAGTGTAGATACGTTTATTTGTATTAGTTTTGGGTGGAGCTTAAAATCCCCCCCAGAGGCCAGCCTTAGTTGGTCTATTCCATTTCCCTGTATACAGTTCTCTGGTTGGACGCCTCCTCTTTCTACAGCAGAGCTACTGTGACTTAGGCTTGGGATTGTCTGGTAACCCTAGGCCTAGCAATCTAAAAACAGGCATCCTTAGCACCTGCTTTTAGCAGTATTTTACACCATCAGTCCAAAGGACAACAGAAGCTTATGGCCAACTTATGCTTCACGAGAAAGAAGATTGAGACAGTTTATAACAATCGCTTTGCATCAGATACAAGATTCCAGAGAGATGACCGCAGCTGGCAAAATCTCCCTTTGTAATGTATTGTTTTAAGGAACTTAAGTTTTTAAGTTATGATAGTCCTGGGTGGAGTTAACCCTTTATTCATCTTGTTTGCAATAAACCAATTTTGGTTAACTTTTCACCTTGCCTAAAGTGCCTCTGTCTGCTAAAGATCTTAATCTCAACAGAAAGTATACAGATAGCCCCAGAGTAAAGCCAGACACTATAGTTTTTCCCAAAGGCTCAGGCGTGCCATCACAAGATCTATGAAGTGATAAATCATTTTTCTAGGAGGTGGGAATGAGAAGGTCTGCATAACTTGCCATATGTCACAACTGTATCCTTTTATATTGCATCTAAGTAGAAATTATTACAATTTCAAGTCCACAAGAATCCTGGAAGACCTTACAAACTACACACGACTCGTACGATTTTAAATATCTACCATGGTTTCAGAAGAAATATATTAGTTGATGTCAAGAAAGGGATATGTGACTAGAATTTTTTCTGATAGTAACTGCTGCCCATCTAAAATGGTAATTATGACTAGCTAAATGTTATGAACATTACACTACTTTAACAGGGGCCGTGGTAGCACAGTGGGTTAAACTGTCAGCTGCAGAAAATCTTGCTGACAGGAAGGTTGGCAATTCAAACCACAGGTCAGAGTGAGCTCCTGCCATTAGCCCTAGCTCCTTCCTACCTAGCACTTCAAAAACAATAATGTGAGTTGATCAATAGGTACTGCTTTGGCGTGGAGGTAAAAGGCAGTACACAGACATGCCGGCAATTCTATCAGGAAGGCGTCCATGGACAACAGGATGCTCAGAATGGAAAATGGAATAAGAGCACCTCCCCATGGCCAGAGTTGAGCACAGCTTCGAGATGCCGGAGATAGAAAAGGAGAAGCCTTTGCCTCTGTCTGTGTACTGCATGTCTTTGTTATTAATTGTATAATGGCATTGAAGGTTTGCCATATATGTGTTCTGTAATCTGCTCTCAGTCCACTCAGGGTGATAGAGTGGAATATAAATAAAGTATATAACCAGGGCCTTGAGGGACCTGCTCCCGTTTAGACGGGCATGCAAAACCCATCTGTTCAAGCAGGCCTTTGGCGAGTAGGCCCGTGTATCTTTAAGTATGCTATTGCTGAACTGTGTTGTTGTTCCTGCTATCATTGCTATTTTAACTGTTTTTATTGTTGTTATTGTTTTGTTTTTACTGTGCCTTTGGCTTTGTGAGCCGCCGCGAGCCTCCGGGAGTCGGCGGCATAGAAGCCTGAATAAATAAATAAATAAATAAATAATTAGCATCCATAGAAGAGTTCCTGCTCTTGAGGCTGCCAAAGAAAGAAGCTTATCAGAATGAGACTGATGGTGTTCGGAGACTTCCCTTTAAATCTTGCAGAAGTTCTCTCCCCTTGACAATTACGGAGACCTTTTAAAAAACAAGCCCATTCGAACTTCTGAAATGATGGCTGTTCTTTAGCCACCATACAAGAGGAACTTTTATCTTCATTCCAAAACTTGGTAAAGTGTTGACCTTTGAGCAGAACTTTGCTATTTATGAACATTATTAAATTTTGGGGCTGAAATGAATGTCTGAAGACCCAAAGGAAAAAATGGAATAAGAGCACTGGTTGCTTACAATATTTTCTTCATACGTTTTTCTCTGGTATCAACAAAATTGTATTCCCTTGCAAACTAATTGTGGTTTAATTATTGAACTTAGTTACTGTTGGTCTTTTTTAAAGCCAATAATGAAAGCAACAAACCACGAAAATTATCGTTTGAGGTCAGTCTTACTAAATCTGTGACAGCTGATTGTGGGAGCGTTGAGAAATAATAAGAACATGAACCTCGGCATCAGCAAACATGCTTTCAGGTCCATTAGATGTAAGTTGATGTGTTAACAGTCTCCTACTAAAAACATGTTTCCAAATCAGGACATTAATCTCTTCCCTCCTTACCACACACCCCCGTTTGTTCTGTTTGCAGATTAATCTTTCTACACTGGCAACACTTTACTGCTGCCTTGGTTTAATGAAAATAAATGAATTCATATATCCTTTTCAGTTCACATCCTCTCCTGGATTAGGCAGCATTAATCTTATCTCCACTCATTGCAGGAACGTGTTACAAATAAGACAGAAGGAGGGAGAATATGTAAGTTGGAGGGAGAAAAGAATGCTCCAAAGGAAAGCCTCCAAACAACTTTCCAAAGCTGGATCCTATTTGGTGATCCAACCTTACTTCACATTGCACTCTAGAGGGGAAAGCCTAATAAATTACTTGTGGAAAGTAGTTGTTTACAATTTTAACCCCTCCACTGTAATTAATTGCTAATTACACTACGAAACAAAATTTGAAAAATGTTCTGTTCCTGGTTTGAACGTGTTTTTTTCTTCTTAATTGTGCGGTACTTACTTTGAAAATAGTTGTTCTTCTCCAAGAAACTTTGTTTTTGTGGCACAAACAAGGTTGAATTGGTTGAGGCTTTATGAGATATTTATTGAAAAACTATCACAAAATGTGCTGCAGAATGTCCTGCAGAAAAAAAATTTCTCCAGTTTAAGAAAGTTTTGTCATTTTTTAAGATAGAGCCAATTAGGAAATGACATTTATAACACAGGAACCAAAATTGTCTTACATAGTGTAATTAACTATTGGAGTTTAATTCATTATCAAGATTAATTAATTAAACAATTACCCTGTCATGGTCACTGTGAATACGTACATTTGATATTCTCCTGCACTTGCGCAGAAAGCATCAGAACCTTCTAGAAAGCATTAACAAAGAATTATGCTGTAGCCCCGCCCATCCCTCCCGAGAGTACATATAGCCAGTTGGAGGGGCTGCAGCCTCCAGTTCTCTCCTTCTGCACTATTTAGCAGCAAGAACCTTCGTCTCGAGGCTAGCCTGTTTTATTCTTGGACTAATTTCCCTCTACTGACCAGACTGCTTGACCATTCTTACCTCTCCATTGTCAACTCGGACTGTTTATTGGACTTTGGTGACTTCTACAACCCTGAACCGGACTGTTTCCTGACCACTCCTCTCTCCAAGAGCTTGGGCACTATGTTGGCAACCACCTCATTCAAAAGGTGTGCCAACTGTCCAAATGTCTTTCCGGACAACGACGGACACTCCTTGTGCCTCGCCTGCCTGGGTGAAGGGCACTTGTCGCAAGCATGCAGGATCTGAGGGGCCTCCACCCCACAGACTAGAAAAAACTGCGAGGTGCACCTGAAAGCGGCCCTCTATGAGAGAACCCTCTTGCCTTCCCCCTTCCCCAGCAATTTTCTGAGGAGACAGCTCCCCGCGGGGCCACAATGTTACCTGTGGCGTCGGCCAAGATTTCAGGTCCCCCAAAGAAGAAGGCTAAAAGACCTAAGGCAAATGGCCGCCAAAATGATGCCCAGCCTGTTCGTCTGCAAGAAAGCCTCCCTGGCATGAAGTGCTCCCTCTTTGGCTCCTTCTGCTACCCAGCAAGGCGAGGCTGAGCTCCTTCTACTGTCCACTGATGCCCAGGCCGTGGAGCATGCTGAGGCTTCGGCGGCACAATCAGCACATGTGCTGCCTCCACCGGCACCAGAGGACCCGCCTGCACAAAAGGAGCACGCAGCCTTCTCGATGCCATCGCTCTCGACACCGGCACCAATGGAGTTGGGCAGTGTGGAGCTCAGCGTCGATACTCCACTGCTGGGGCCGCCACCTCCATCAGGCCCCTTTCTGACACTGGCCTCTCCTTCCTCCCCCCCAGGGGCGGAGCTAGAATGCGCGTGCAAGGTCCCCTTCGCGGCAGCCCAGCCGCCAAATGGTACGTCGACATTGATACCAATCAACGTCGAGGAGTTCCTCCTCCTCTTCATCGCCCTGCTCTAGAAGATCTCAAGGGAGAAGGCACACTTGCTCCCTTCATGCGATTTCTCCAGGAGGATACGGTATGGACCCGCCAATGGCAGGCTTCCCCAACCAACAGGGGTTCTGGCATATGACCCTCAGGGTCAGTTCCTGTACTTTGAACTTCTGGACTCACATGTAATGCCTCCCCATCCGAGATTGACCATGGCTCCTCCCTTGACTCAACCACTTTTGTACCCTCCCGTCCTGCCGACGAATGCCTTGCCACCCTCTCCTTCCACGTCGGTACCGGCTGGGAGAATTCCTACCACTCCTCGCCTGGCGCTACCTCCCCATTCCACCCAATTGGCCCAGGTGTCGCCTCAGCACCAACCATCTCAGCCACCCCACCGCCCGCTTCTGCTGTGCCACAGGATTGTTCTGTTCCACCAGGTATGGAAGATGCTATTGAAACTGATTCATCTGATGCTGACCCAGATGTTGAACATATCTTGAAAGACACTGACCAGGACCCTCCCCTGCTGGCGGATTTCAATAAATTTGTGTCACTCATTGGACGGATGATGGAGGCTCTTGACCTTCCAGTATCTAAACCCTCTGACTCAGTTCGAGACCCCATGTTCCCTTCCGAGGAGCAGGGTCCCTCTTCCTCCACTGCTGTACCTCCTCTCCCATATTTACCTAAGCTAACTGATGTTCCTGATGTTTTCCCCTTACGCAGTGCCTCCTGTCCCTAAGAGGGTGGATGCACTTTATAAGGTTGACCTTTCCATGGCAGACTGGGTCTTGCGCCCATAAAAACCGAACACGGTTGTAGTAAGAGATTGCAAAAACTAAATGCCCTAAGGGTGCTGCTCTTACTCCTGTAGATAAGGAAGGGAGGAAGGTAGATACGATGGGAAGGAGGGTTCATTTGTGTGCTGGCCTGCTGACCTGTATGGCTCATTACACCACTTACATGAGTGGTTATCAATCCTTTTTATGGGGGAAAATGCTGCCTTATGTTGACCTCTTGCCCATGGATGACCAAAGGCTCGCTAGAGTCTTCCAGGCAAAGGCTGTAGTTTTAACTAAGTTCCAAAAAGACTTCACCAAACACCTAGCGGAGACAGCAGGTAAACTGTTCGCCACGGCAATGTCCATCTGATGCCACGCCTGGCTACGCTCCTCCACGCTGTCGGAGGAAGGCAAAACCCTAGCTGAAGACCTCCCTATGCACCACGAGGGCATCTTCAATCCTGAAACTAATACTAACCTGAAAGAGAAGCAAGAGGTTTGCCAGGCTGCCCATAAGTTTGGGTACCCCTACCAGCCTTTTTACCAACTGAGGTCACGGTGGCAGGCCCCTTCGGCTTCTAATCGTAAGAGCTTTGGGAATTCATTCTCTGGGGGTTCTCGGTCCCGCAATACCTCTACCAGCAGGTATCAGTCTGGACGTAGACAACCTTACGCCGCTAAGTCTAGGCAGCAACCTCTTCAGTCCAGACCAAAGTATCAGGTGGCCTCTAAGCGGCGCCTTTGATGTTCCAGATTATGACACAGTCCTCAACCGCTTCAGCCTTTCAAGGAGACTCCTCCTCACCCTAGTTCTGTTTTTGAAACTGCAGAGGTTTTTCCCTTGTTCGGGGACAGGTTAAGATCGTTCTCCCAGGAATGGGCTAACGTCACCACAGATGCCTGGGTGTTGAAAATTGTTGAGGAGGGATACTCCATTGAGTTCATGAGGTTGCCCACTGTGGGCTACCTCAAACAAACTCCGACATCCCAGGTTTTAGTTGATGAGATTCAGACCTTGTTGGGGAAGGGGGCCATTTCTCCGGTTTCCCCCTCTCTTTATGCTTGTTGTTTTTTCTCCAGGTATTTTGTAGTGTCCAAGTGGGATGGGGGCTTGCACCCTATCCTAGATTTGAGAGGGATGAACAAGTACATTGTTCTAAAATGTTTTGAATGGTTACCCTGGCCACCATTCTCCCCCTGTTAAATAAAGGTGCCTGGTTTGCTACAATTGATTTGAGAGATGCATATTTTCATCTTTCCATAGCCCCAGACCACTATAGGTTCCTCTCATTCTTGGTAGCAGACCAAGCCTATTAGTTCAACATTCTCCCTTTTGTCTAGGCCACAGCACCCTGCGTGTTTACAAAATGTATGTACTAGGGAGGTTACGGTTTATCCGTATATAGACGACTGGTTGATCCTGGGGAACTCTTGTACCCACCTTCAGGATAATGTGTTCACCACGTTGTCTCTTCTCCAGTCCCTAGGTTTGGTGGTAAACATGGAAAGATCTCACCTGACACCTACGCGATGGATTAAATTCATTGGCACAATTCTGGATTCCAGGGCTGGAAGGGCCTTTTTGCCCAGGGACCGGTTTACTACGCTTCAGGCCTTGCTCTGCCAAGCTATTCACAGTACCTCAATTCGGGCAAGACAGGTTCAGGTCTTATTGGGCCATATGGCATCTACTACAGTAGTATCTCCGTATGCCAGGTTGCGGTTGTACCCTCTGCGAACCTGGTTCCTGTCAGTCTTCAGCCCCATTTCAGACAGCCCGCTTACTGTGCTCTCAATCCCTCAGGAGGTCAAACAGTCCCTCCTATGGTGGATGGAGGAGGACAATGTTTGTGTTGGTCTTCCCTTCCATCAACCATCCCCTTCTGTCACTATAACTACGTATTCTTCCATGATGAGATGGGGGGCCCACTCCGAAGGTCTCATCGCTCAAGGCCTATGGGATCGAGATGAATGGTCTCTTCACATAAATTTCCTGGAGCTCCTGGCCATACAAAAGGCTTTGATGGCTTTCGAAAGGCTTCTGATAGGGCAGGTAGTACAATTAATCACAGACAACACCACCACCATGTACTACCTGAACAAGCAGAGGGGCACTCACTCACAGCCCCTCCCACAACGTTCCATTCAGATCTGGGAGTGGTGCATAGCCCGAGGGGTTCATCTCATAGCCTTCTACCTCCCATGCGAGGAAAATATTCTGGCAGACGCTCTCACTACAGCACCATTAACTCATCACGAATGGGAGCTGAATCAGGAAGAGACGGACCGACTTTTCCGAGGATAGGAAGCTCCAGAGATAGATCTGTTTGCCACCAGGATGAATGCCAAGTGCCCACAGTTCTGTGCATGACAGCACAGCGACCTCCACCACCAAGAAAGAGCAAGGGTATAGCACAGCAACCTCCCCCAAGGGTGTCTGGGAGATGCCCTTCTTCCATGGAATACCCATTTCATGTACGCCTTCCTCCTCCTCCTCAGGGTGGTGGCCAAAATCCACAGAGACAGAGCGTGTTGCATTCTGATCGCCCCATGGTGGCCATGGCAACCATGGTTTGCCCTCCTCCGGCAAATGTACAGGGGTGTATTCACTCGCCTTCCGGACAGAATGGACCTGTTGACATCGGAAGCAGGCCAGGTTTTATATCCGGAGGTGCACAAACTGAAATTAACGGCCTGGAAGGTCATGCCTTCCATCTAACACCCCTTTCTGATCTTTCCAACTCAGTATTAGCCATTATTGAGGCTGCCCACAAAACCTCCACTAAACGCTCATATGTTTATAAATGGTTCCGATTCTCCAAACTTGCTTCCCTAAAGGGTTTGGACCCATTACGGGCTCCGATTCCGCTGATCCTTGACTTTTTAGTGTCCCTCTCAGAAGGGGGTCTCTCCCTTTCTTCCCTTAAATGTTACCTGGCCGCTATTTCATGGTTCAGGAGGAAGGCAGGTCTTTCTTCCAGTTTTACAGACCCAATGGTAAAACTTTTCCTCAAGGGTTTGCTATATCTGCTGCTGCTCTATTGTTTTAATCGTATTTTACTGTTTTTAACTGTGTTCTTAACTGTCTGATGTTTTAATCCTTTGGTGTTGTGCCATTGGCTTTTGTGAGCTGCCGCGAGCCGGTGGCGTGGAGGCCCAAATAAATAAATAAATAAATAAATAAATAAATAAATAAATAAATAAATAAATAAATAAATAAATAAATAAATAAATAAAGTTAAATCTCCAGCTTTCCCCATTGTTCCCAATTGGAGTCTAGAGGGTTCAAACCTCCCTTTGAACCCTTGGCAACCATTGACTTCACCTACCTGTCTTGGAAGGTGGCCTTTTTGGTGGCTATAACCTCTGCTAGGCGGGTGAGCGAACTTTGTGCTTTGAGAGTGGATGCTCCTTATTTGAAATTTTACAAGGACAAGATAGTCCTACGCACCGACATTGTCTTCTTGCCCAAGGTCATCTCCCACTTCTATATGTCTCAAGACCTGGTCTTGCCTGCTCTATTCCAAAATCCTTCTACAGAACTGGAGCAAAGCTTGCATCTCCTCGATGTCCGTAGGCCCCTGGCTTTTTATGTTAAGAGAACTGCCTCAATGAGGAAGTCTCTGAGACTCTTTGTTAAGTACAGGAAGGATGCCAGTGGCCTTCCTGTGTCCCCCCAATGTCTGTCCTCTTGGATCGTGTCGACGATCCGTCTGTCATATCGCATGGCTGGCAAAGATCCTCCTCAGCAGTTGAAGGGCCACTCCACCAGATCGATGTCTACGTCGGTAGCTTTCATGAGGGGCATATCGTTGGATGCTGTCTGCCACTTGGTCCACTCCACTCACCTTCGTCTCGCATTACAAGTTGGACGTCGCGTCCAGGCGAGATGCAGAATTCGGAAGAGCAGTCCTGTTCTCTGCGGTGGCATGACTCCAGCCATTCAAGGTCAGTAGCTCGCTAGTCTATCAAATGTACGTATTCACAGTGACCACGACAGGGTAAATATGGGTTGCTTACCTGTAACCATAGTTCCCTGAGTGGTCACCTGTGAATTCGTACATGCCTGCCCGTCCTTCCCTCTTGTCATGCCTCCTCTTCTCTGGCTGTGTTTTCGCAGCTCTGGAGAGAACTGGAGGCTGCAGCCCCTCCCGCTGGCTATATGTACTCTCGACAGGGATGGGCGGGTCTACAGCATAATTATTTGTTAATTCTTTGTACAAGGTTCCGATGCTTTCTGTGCAAGCGCAGGAGAATATCAAATGTACGAATTCACAGGTGACCACTCAAGGAACTATGGTTACAGGTAAGCAACCCATATTTCTGCTCCCACTCGGTGGAATGCTATAAAGTGCAGACACAACACTGTTGTCACTAGAACTCAATTGGCTGCCAGCTTGTTTCTCAGCACAATTCAAAGTTCTGATACTGACCTAGAAAGGAGCCGTGATGGTGCAATGGGTTAAACCCTTGTGCTACAGAACTGCAGACCTGAAGGTTGGCAGTTCGAATCTGTCTGTTCAGTTCCAGTCCTGCCAACCTAGCAGTTCAAAAATATGTAAATGTGAGTACATAAATAGGTACCACTTCAGCGGGAAAAAGCAAAGAGATGCTCCAAGCAATTTTGCTGGCCACACAACCAAGTGACAACTCAGGCTCCTCAGCTTGAAAATGGAGAAAGCACTTCCCCAGAGCCAGAAATGAGCACCACCTCCAGAAGCTGGAAATGAAAGGAGAAGCCTCTGTATTTATTTGTGTTTGTGTGTTGTTGTATATGATTATAAAAGCATTGAATGTTTGCCTATGTATGTAAAATGCTGTAATCAACTCTGAGTCCCCTGTGGGAGAAGGGCAGAATATAAATAAAGTGTATTATTATATTATTATTATAAAGCTCTTTATGCCTTGGGTCCAGGTTATTATGAACCTATCAGGACACTAGGATCTTCTTCCCTACCACCCTCTCAAGCTACTTTGAGGGGAATAAGGGAAAAGGGGGTTTTTTGGAGACTGTTCTCAAACTATGCTTTGGATGAAATGATCCATGATGCAATTGACAAATAAAGGTATATGAAAAACAGTGATTCAAATAAATGGCTGTAATTAAGATAAGATAATGTAGCTGTTCTGTCCCGTCCCCTGTCCCCCGACTGAATAGAACTATGTAACACATTTTTTGTTCCTGGGTTATAAACATTATTTTCTAATTGAACCTGTTATCAAAACATGGGAATAGTTTATTAAACTACCAAAACTACCAAAACTTTGTTTTGGTGGAAGGGACATCATTCTGCAACACATTTGGCTATAGTTTTTCAATGAATCAAGGAAGGCTATGGGAAAGGTTGCATTATGGGAAGTTTTTGTGGACATCACGGCAGCCTATGATACAGTGTAACATAGGAAATTGCAGCATAAAGTCTACCATATTACCCGTGACTACAATTTTACAAAAACTATCTAGACCCTCCTAGAAAACCACAGCTTCTATGTGGAGTTTCAGGGCAGGAAAAGTAGATGGAGGAGGCAAAAGAACGATCTACCTCAAGGCACTGACCTTGTTTAACATTTTTACTAACAATCAGTCACAACCACCACTCACAAAGAGCTTTATATATGCTGATGATCTTGGCCTAACAACACAAGCAAAAAACTTTGGAACAGAAAACTAACTTATTAATGCCCTGAAAGATCTCTCCAGCTACTGCAAAGATAACCACCTGAAGCCTAATCCTGCCAAGACACAAGTGTGTGCTTTCCATCTACGTAATTGTGAAGTCAACAGGAAACTGAAGGTCACCTGGGAAGGCCAAGAGCTTGACCACTGTTCCCACCCAAAATATCCCGGCGTCACCTTAGATTGAATACTAACATTTAGGAAACACTGTGCGAACACCAAGAACAAAGTAGCTGCTCGCAATAACATCCTGCAGAAACTTACTAATAGCACATGGGATACAGACCCAAAATTAATAAGAACATCAGCCCTGGCCTTGTCTTACTCAACTGCTGACTACGTATGCCTGTCCCATCTGGCATAAATCTGTTCATGTGAAGTAGGTGGACATAGCATTGAACAAAACATGCAGAATAATCATAGGATGTCTCAAACCTACACCTGTTGATAGATTGTATAAGCTAGCTGGCATTGTCTCACCCCCCCCGATGTGTGAGAGAAATAAGGTTGAACATTGTGCAAACCACCCACTATATGGCTACCAGCCTCCTCCCAACAAATCAAGGAAAGGTTTTGTGAGAGCCACCACTTCTCTAAATGTTCCTCCAGCAACGGCAAGAATATCCTTGTGGGCAGAAAAATCAGCAATTCCAACTGGCTGGCCCCCCACGAGGATCTTCCTCCAGGGCCAAACCAAGAATGGGCAACTTGGAAGTCCCTGAACAGACTGAGTAGTGTAGTGGGCAGATCAAAAGACAACTTGGCAAAATGGAACTACCTAAAAGAATCCTCTACCTTGTGAGACTGTAGAGAAGAACAAACAACTCGGAATCTGTATGTCTGCCCACAATGCACAGAGGAAGAACTGTTTAAAGCTACAGACAATTCAGTTGCTGTTGCCTGTTTTTGGTCTAAAACTATTTAGCTGCTTGGGATCCCTTTATTTTATCATAAACTTATTTATTTATGCAATGCTTTTGATAGAAAATAAAAAAAACAAATGTCTCATCGAGTCTCAACCTAGTTTGTATCAAAAACAAAGTTTCTGAAGTAGAACAACTATTTCAATGTATGAACCACACACCTAAACAGAAAATAATACTTTCAAACCAGGAACAGATGCGCCCCCCCCCCCAGATTTTGTTACATAATGTTATGTTTCCGAATGGCAAAAGCGTTCTCCACACTGGTGGAGAAGGATGAATTGAATGTCTTCCCAACTGCATTATCTTGGAGTGCTGTCTGATAATGCTGTGATGACCTTGAAGAGAGGATAGCAAAAATGCAGTAAGGGGAAAAGAGGTAATGTATATGTGCAAGGGCAAAGCACAATATACAAATCATATTGGAGATAAAGAGATCCTCAGGCTCGCCGGTGACAGTGTTTTTGGTGCCTGTGATATTATCCCAAGATACTTGAGGCCATTTATCATGTGCTGGGGCACACGCACCAAGAAGGCCCAGACTTAAGCAACAGTTTCCAAACAGAAGATCAAGGAAGAATCTGTTTTGAGATTGAAGACTTGCAATTGCAATTTGTTCTGATGGCTTGCTCCTGGGCTGCAAGAATCAAGCCTTCTTCTGTCTCCTTCTTCAGTGTTCCATTCATGAACCATAACCAGGTCTTCTCCTTGTCAACTTTTCCTTCAATTTTGTCGTGGAACTGCCCATGCAATGCACTGCTGCTGCTGCTGCTTCTTCTTCTACTACTACTACTACTACTACTACTACTACTACTACTACTACTATTATTATTAGCCGTCCCTTGCCACGCATTGCTGTGGCCCAGTCTGGTGACCTGGAAAATAAAGTAAAGAGAAAGTGTTGGTTTCTAATATATGTAATTTCTTTATGCATGTGGGTAAACAATACTTCTTGCTGTTTCTTTGTCAGTGTTCATGTAGAGATTGTGTGGTTTGCCTACTCTGGAACATGCAACATATCATTGTCCTTTTTTAGGGGTCCCTTTCAAATTATGATACTATATCTCTCTGTGTGTGAATCATATCTATCTATCTATATCTATGGCTGGATGGCTCTTTGTCAGGAGGGCTTTGATTATGTTTTCTTGACCTGGTGGAGGGAGTTGGTCCAGAAGGCCTTAAGGCAGCATTTTTCAACCTGGAGGTTGGGACCCCTGGGTGGGGATCATGAGGGGGTGTCAGAAGGGTCACGAAGACCACCAGGAAACATAGTATTTTCTGTTGGTCATGAGGGTTCTGTGTGGGAAATTTGGCCCAATTCTGTTGTTGGTGAGGTTTGATTGTAGATGAGCTATAAATCCTAATAAATACAACTCCCAAATAACAAGGTCCATTTCCCCCAAATTCCTTCTGTGTTCATATTCGGGCATATTGAGTATTTGTGCCAAGTTTGGTGCAGATCCATCATTGTTTGAGTCCACAGTGCTCTCTGGATGTAGGTGAACTACAACTCCAAAACTCAAGGTCAATGCCCACCAAACCCTTCCAGGGTTTTCTGTTGGTCAAGGGAGTCCTGTGTGCCACATTTGGTTTTATTCCATCGGTGGAGTTCAGAATGCTCTTTGATTGTAGATGAACTATAAATCCCAGCAACTAAAACTCCCAAATGTCAATTAGTCCAGTGGTTTTTGAGTTATATTAATCCCACAAACTAACATTACATTTTTATTTATATAGACTAGCTGTGCCCTGCCACGCGTTGCTGTGGTGTAGTGTTGTGGTATAGGAAATAATGTAATGAGAAAGTGTTAGTCTGTAATATATGATACTAGCTGACCCATGCACGCGTTGCTGTGCCATAGTCTGTGGCTAACCCCTTCTACCCACATGGTGTGTGTGTGTGTGTGTATGTGTGTGCTTATTTTTGTGTGCATACTGTATGTGTATGTGTATATTGTGTATGTGTGTGTTCTTATGTATATGTGCATGTTTATATGTGTGTATGTGCACGTCTTTATGTATATGTGTGTGTATGTGTATGTGTGTGCTTATGTTTGTGTGTATATGTATATATGTATATTGTGTAGGTGTGTGCTCTTATGTATATGTGCATGTCTATATGTGTATATGTGTGTATGTCTTTATGTATGTGTGTGTGTGCTTATGTTTGTGTGTATAAGTGTATATGTATATTGTGTATGTGTGTGTTCTTATGTATATGTGCATGTATATATGTGTGTATGTGTGTATGTCTTTATGTATATGTGTGTATGTGTGTGCTTATATTTGTGTGTATATGTGTATATGTATATTGTGTATGTGTGTGTATGTATGTGTATTGTGTATGTATTGTGTATGTATTGAATCCTGTGAGTTTTCATTTCTCCAGCACTCTTGGGCCGAGAAGGCCAAATACCTTTGGAAACTACAACTCCCATTAGTTAAAAGTGGTGCCAAACCGCATTCATTCCACAATGTAGACGCACCCTTAGACTCTGGGATCCTCTCTCAGGCCCCTTCCACACAGCTGAGTAAAACTCCACATTTTCTGCTTTGAACTGGAATATATGGCAGTGTGGACTCTGATAACCCGGTTCAGAGGGAGGCCACAGCAAAGTTGCTAGGGAGCAAGTCCTGCCAAGGAAACCTCTCGAAGGCACCACCGCAGCAGCAGCAGCAATGAGGTTCGCCAGGTGGCTTTCTCGCATACCTGCTCGGAGGAGGAAGTTCCCCTCAGGTGAGGAGGCCTCGGCTGCCTCCGACCACACTTCCTCCTCCTCCTCCCTTCAGGGTCTCTCCCCTCCCATTCGCGTCCCCTTTAACTCTTCCCCTCTGGCTCTTCCTTTCATCCTCGTCTGCCCCCGGACAGGCGTTTCTATTTATCCCCCACACTCCCTCCCTTTCTCACCCCCCGGCCGTCCAGCCAGTGGCGTCAACAGAGGTAGGGGCAATGATGCCGGCCCCCATTCAGGGATGACAGCTGTAGAAAGACGCGGGCCATGGTGAGCTCCCTCGCAGAGCCGGCGCAGCGCATGGGAGGTTCCGCATCCTCGCAAGGTCATCCCCCTCCTCTTCCTCCTCCCCCCGTGCCCCCCCCCCGCTGTGCTGTTCTGGGCATTGGCAGGAGGGCAGCCTCGTCGGGAAGGTCTTGGAGGGGTTTTTTTGTTTCCCATCTGGGAGGGGGAAGGGAGCGCTCCAAACGTTTGAGCGCGCAGTCTTTTTTTCTGTTGGACATGTGGGAAGGGGGAGGAGAGGAGCCTGAAGCGTGGGGGATAATGGAAGTTGTAGTTCATTTTGTTTTTGGTTTTTAAAAAAATGTTGTTTCAATGTTTTGGGGTTTGTTTTTTTTAAGAACATAGCTCTTTCAGTGTGGGGTTGTGTGGCTAACTATTGTGTGTCTGCCTTGTGTAGTTTCTTTGTTTTAGAGTCAGGAAACACGACAATGAGGATTTTATATATATAGATTTGTGAATGTTTGTGGGTAAAGAATATTTCTTGTTCATTTGTCGGTGTTGATGTAGAGATTGTGTGGTTTTCCTAATCTGGAACAAGGGACATATAACTGTCCATGTGTGAAGTATTAGGTGTCTAGATGTATGTCAGATTAATCTATTGATTGAGCAGAGGAATTCCAGACATGAAGCAATTAGGGGCAGGTCACACCTCCCAACCAAGGTTTCCCACAGTTTGGAAGATGGTGATCAAGGTGGGCATTTGGAATTTTTACACTTGGCGGAAGTAGAAGAGAGTTCTTTCTTCCACTCTGAAGTCTTCAGAGATCTATAATGAGAAGGCCCTCATGTGTTGTGAAAACATGTGGGTGCCCCCTGGAGGACATCCTTGGAGATGAGCAGTTATCTTACACAGGAAGCAATTTGTAGTTGCTCAAGGTTTGGGAGGTATGATGTCCCCACACATAGACATCAGGTTTTTATGTATATGGAATGTATACAGGTATGTGTGTGTGTATATATATGTGTGTGTGTGTGTGTGTATCTACAGGCGTGTGTGTGTATGTGTGCCTGTGCCTGTGACCATGGCCATCTATCTATCTATCTATCTATCTATCTATTTAAGTATTGTTGGGTATCTGTCAGGAGGGATCGGATGGTGCCTTCCCTGTCTGAATGGGCCAACCATAGGCTTCTTTGATATATTATTTATGTATATAGGGAATGATATCTGTTTCAAGCATACCTGTCATTATTATGTAGATAATTTCTGGGCCAAGGGGTTTGGGCTTGTGTCGTCACAGGGTGTGGGTGGGGTCAGGGCTGCTTCCAGTGGCAACAGGAGCAGCATAGTGTCTTTGTCAAAGGGAAGGAGGAAGAAAGGCAAGAGGGAAGGAGGCTGGAGTACGGTGAGGGAGAGGGGGTGGGGCCAGAGTGTGGGGGCTGTAGTGGGGGCGGGGCCTCTCATTGCCCCTCCACCACATCCCTCTCCCTTGTTTGCCAAAGGAAAGGAAGGAAGGCAAGAGGGAAGGAAGCTGGAGTGCGGAGAGGGAGAGGGGGTGGGGCCAGAGTGGGGAAGGGGCAGGGGCAGGGCTGGAGTAGGGGGCGAGGCCGGAGCAGGGGGCAGGGCCTCTTATTGCCCCTTCACCACATCCCCCTCCCTAGCCAAAGGGAAATAAGGAAGGAAGGAATGCAAGAGGGAAGGAGGGGGGAGTGCAATGAGGGAGAGGGGGCGGGGTCAGAGCGGGACAACGGAGGATCTGTATTTTGTTAATTTAATTAATTTTGAAGGGCTTTTTTGGGGGGGGATTTGTATTGTTGGTCACACCTTGCGTTGTGAGACGTTTTGCTGCCAAATTTGGTAGGTATTGGCCCAGTAGTTTTTTTGTTTACTTCAGCCTAATAACGACAGCTGCTTTTTTATATATATAGATTACTAGCCGTGCCCTATCACGCGTTGCTGTGGCAAAAAGTAATAATTTTTGAAGTAGAGGTACCTACCTATTCCTTCCCCCCCTTTTCTTTCCCTTCTCCTTTTTCTACTTTCTTCCTTTACTACCTCTTTCTTTCATTGCTTCCTTCACTCTTTTGTTCCATTCTTCCTTCTCTCCCTTCCCTTTTCTCCTTCTTCCCTTCTCTCCTTCCCTCCCTCCCTGTTTCCTTCATTCTTTTACTTTTTATTTCCTTTCCCTCTTCTTTCCTTCTTTACCTCTTTCCTGCCTGTCATCCCTTTTTTCTTTCCTTTCTCCTTTCTTTTCTTCCTTCCTTCCTTCTCTCCTTCCTTCCTTCCCTCTTTCCTTCCCTCCTTCATTCTTTCCCTCCCTCTTTCTCTCTTTCATTCCTTCCCTCTTTTCCTCCCTGCCTTCTTCTGTCCTTCCTTCCCATCTTCTTTCTTTCTTTCTTTCTTTCATGTTAGGGAGGTCTTGGCTTTAGGGGTGCCTCCTGTTGTTTCTCCCTCCTGTTGCTTTCTACCTGCAGCCTAGGCGCCCGGGACATCTTTCTCGTTCCCCTTCCCTTGTGCTCTGTGCCCACTTCTCCCACCGCCAGCACCATCTGGGGCTTCCTTGGTAGCTTGCAGACAGTGCCCGCCGAGGCCAGAGCACATCGATAGCAGGCGGAGTGATCAGTGGCAGTTTGTTGCCATTGATCACTCTGCCATCCGCTATCAATCCTTGGAGGCCAAACAGAGGGAACAGAAGAGACAGAGCAGGAAATACTAAGTGTTTTGGACTTCAATTCCCAGATTCCTTTCTCATTGTCCAAGGTAGCAGAGGCTTCTGGGAGGAGCTGAGCCTCCCTTCTTGGGCCTCATGGATCCACTATGGTGGCTCCAGCTGCTGCTGGGGCTTGCCTCACCAAGCCTCCATGCTCTCCGTGAAGCCAGGCCTTCTCCTTTCTTCCCTCTTTCCTGTGTGTGCGTGCACACTCCATCCCCTGTCCCTGTATGCTTGCGCAGTGGATTTTTAGGATTCGTAAGTTATGTTTAGTTCTCTTTTTTGTTTTTTTATTATTGTTGGTCACACCTTACAGCGTGAGATGTTATGTTGCCAAATTTGGTGTGATTCCGTTCATTGGTTTACTTCATCCTAACGATGACAGCTACTTATATATATATATATATATATATATATATATATAGATTATTATTTTGCGATTAAAGTATCACTGTGCCTTAATGAGTGCAACTGAAGTGGTTTTCGAACAGGACGAAATGAAACAAAAGACAAATGTGATGTGCAATGTTGTTTTTCCACAAAGGAAAAAGATATAAAAATAGCAGGATGTTATGTCATCTGGTTCTCTTTCTATGCCATCTCCTGCAATGAGAAATCTGGGCAGTGATGGGTGTACCATAATGATATCATGCTGTAATAGCACCATTACAGCTATATTGTGAAAAGTGAGGCGAATCAGTCACGAAACACTAGGTACAAGGAACAAATAGGGTGGCGATAATGGCATTATTCTGATTTTTTTAAAAAAACCATGCGAATCTAATAGAATACAAATGTGGCAATGGTACAATTACAGACGCCTTCTGCTCTGTGGCAGGTAACATGTGGCGCATGGTGCTTAGTGGGTCTCTGACTGTTGTATTTTTTGTTTTTGCCATCTTTGATCTAGCTCTATCAGGAGTGCTTTCTAATTGGTATTATTTCCATTGTTCTACTTTATCTTCAAAATGCAGAATTTGCAATGAGCTTCCAATCCCCTATCTTCTTTATCAGTTAATTGCAACATGGTTAATTTAGTGGGACTGATAGTTGTTTTGCATTTGGTAGAGTAAACAAGCAAGCAAAGTAGCTAATTCTGGAGATGCTGCAGCCGTGAATTCCCTTGTCATCTTTCTATTGACAAATGTTCATTACACCAAGTTTTTTTTGGTGCTGGGGGAAAAAGTTGATAGGAGATGAATGCATTCTCCTCTCAAGTGGGTCATTAGCATATCTCAACTCAAATGCGCTGTTTAGTTTGGTCAATGTGCGCCCGGCTTTGTCTTTTGATTATTACCGCTTGCTTGGATGACTCTATAATGAAAACAAAGCAATGCACAAGAGCTATTAATCCGTTATGTTTTGAGGATATTCAGGCTGCTGTGTGGAAGCATCCGTTTTGTGTTTAGCGTTGACGCATTGAACTTGTTGGAATTCACATGACGTTAGAATAGAACCTGAAGTCATGTGCTTGCATTTGGAATCATTGATTTTAAGCTCATGTCTTGTTTTTTGCTATATTTTAATCTTGGTGCTATGTATTTTAATATATGTATTTTGTAGAAATACGTTTTAATATGTGCATTTTATATTAAATACACAACAAGATTAGTACATAGCAAACAAGATCACTATGCTGGCTAGTGAATTGTATATCATCATCATTATTAATATTTATTTTATTTATTTATTATGTGAGAAGCAAATTGAGAATACAGTTATAATGTATAAAAAGCTAGAAAGTTAAAAACTTGGCATTGTACTAAATGTCCTTTGACCAAAAGCTGGCCACTTCAAGTGCCTCTGGTCTCACTGTAAGAAGGTCCTCCAAACAGTTGTATTGTATTAAAAACAAACAAAACACAAAGTTTGCAGACTTGGTATTCTATTAAATGTCCTTTGACCAGTAGCTGGCCACTTGAGTGCTTCTGGTGTTGCTATAAGAAGGTCCTCCATTGTGCATGTAGCAGGGCTAGGTTGCATTGCAGTAGGTAGTCTGTGGTTTGCTCTTCTCCACACTCGCATGTCGCGGATTCCACCTTGTAGCCCCATTTCTTAAGGTTGGCTCTGCATCTCATGGTGCCAGAGCACAGTCTGTTCAGCACCTTCCAAGTCACCTAGTCTTCTGTGTGCCCAGGAGGGAGTCTCTCATCTAATATCAGCTATGGATTGATGTCATGAATGACTTTTCAATAACTTTAAAGCATAGGTTCTTTTTATTGCAATTTCCAGTGTGAGATGGTATATCAAATTACAGAAAAAAACCATTTAGACAAAGAATGACATTAGACATACAGACATATAGATTCTATGCAACTACATTGGATTCACAATTACATTGGTTAACAAACAAACAAAGGATAATTACATTTTCACTCACCATTCACACACGTGTACATGCATTCACCACCACACACCCAAATATTACCGTATCATTTTCTCCCTCCTTAAAGAAGCATCTGTTAGGCCAGACCCTGCTTTCCTGCAGCCTGCCAACGCACAGTTCCAAAACTTCCATGACGCCATAACTTCACAACATCAAAATGGCAAAACTTCTTCCCTAAGAACAATGCCAAGGACCAGATATCTGTTTTCCATACAGCAGAACCTGGCTCCCTGCACAAAATCTAAGACTCCAAAAGCACACTTCTTCCTCTTCCCTTGAGAAAGGCCAAAGTGACCAGACTGCTCCCGTGCAAATCTACCACTATCCATAGGTACACTATCTCCCTCCTTCCCATGGAGCAGAACATAGCAGGTGAACCAGACTCCTCGGGTTGGTCACACTTTGACCATTACTAGAGTGAGTCTTTTATAGGAATATTCTGTTGATGTAGTCCCAAAGTTGTAAATGAATGATAGACATCTTCCATCCTGGATCCATCTTAGTTTCCTGGCCAGATGTTGATTTTCTTGATTGGTGTTGACAAATACAAGGCTTGTGTTGACTTCCTTCTTAACATAAGGAATGTTGCAAACATTTCTGTTATCACTGTCACAGTTCTTATCAATTCTCATTAGCAGGTTTTGATCACAGTTACCGCAAGCGGGTAGTTAGTCATTGCAGGCCTTAATATTTTACTGGTGCTTCCAAAATTATTAACTCCAGCCACACATCCTTCCATTCTTCCATTCATTCCCACACATCATATTAAATTCACATTTGTCAAATCTGCACATTGAATTTATTACAGATTGAGGTACCGGGCTTTAGCCTGCCACTTTTGGACTTTTGCTTGCTGAGGTTTTTAACATAGTCACCATTATTGGGACACATTTGTGCCATCATTTAACACAGCCATCAAAATCATTTTGGAAAAATTCAGGGTTTTGCTTCGTGACCCATGATTTTAAAGCTGTTTTAATATCATTCAAGTAATTTAATCTGAAATCAAATAGGTTGTCTTTCAAAGGTCCAAACAGATAAAAGATTCAATGACTTGAATGATGTTAAGATAGCTTTAAAATCATGGGTCATGAAGCAAAACCCTGATTTTTTCCAATAGTTAAAAGAGATTGCAACTCACAATGGTTGAAACAAATTAGCAACCCTTAAAACAAACTGCAGGTAGCGAGTCCATAGATTGCTTCCACAAAGTTGACTTTGAGCTAAAATAGCACACTCGAGAAACATCAATTTATTTACATGAATGGAGCCTGACAGCAGTTAGTCGTTTAAATCAAATTAGCCCAAAAGCCTTCAAAGAGCAGTAAATACTCTACATTTTTTGACATTGGGGGCTCATTTGTTTAAATAACGAGAGCACTGACATCTTCTCTATAGCATTTACAATACCTTTTTCTTCTGCAGTTTTGGAAAAAAACATGGTTGGAGGCTGATCATAGTAGCCGGTGAATATGGATCAAACCAATAACAACAACAACTTTATTATTATACCTCACCACCAAACTCTGGAACCACAATATCTGTGGCTATTATTATAATTATAATGTTTGTTTATACCCCACTTTTCTCGGTCCACAAAGAAGACTCAACGTGGCTAGATATCCTCTAGAAAATGAAGGGTTTGTTTTCTTAACCAGTCCTCCAAGATGCACCTGTTGAGTGTTTTCGGTCACTGCTAAAATGGTGGGTCCGGTGCTCGGCACACTATGCTACACCAAAGGCCAAATCAAGACTTGAAGCTGGTTGAAGGCAAAAGAACAGAGATCTATTCTTTTAGGCTTAAATGGATGTCATAACTCTCAAAGATCTGACATTGTGAAATGCACAGCATATTTATTCATTTTGACAGCTATTTGGAATACCCACACCGGCCCCTGATTGGTTGAGAAATCATGCATATGCATGTTAGTTTGGGATTACACTGGTTTCTGCATGGGTTAAACTCTGAGCCACCACAGTGCTTATCTGGCTTGCTCTGGACTCACACAGCCACTGAAATTACATCTGTAATGCCATCTCCAACCCGCATCCAGTTTTTTTTTTAAAACTCACCAGAAATTCTGGATCAAGGCACAAACTCTGCTGCAGGTCCTTGGACTGGATCTACACTGACCATGTAATGCAATACAAACTGCATTACTTGGCAGTGTAGATCCAGCCTTAAAAAGTGTAAGAGAGGCATAAGACTTAAAAGAAGGAGACAAGACACACAATGAAAGGCCCGATGCACTTCCCCTCCACTCAGCTCTAGTGCACCAAATAATCCAGTGCCTGCCATTAATTCTTAGATAATGGATGACTGCAAAGAGGGCAAAGGAACTCTTGCTTTGCTATATTGCATTAATAAAGAACAGGAAAAGGACTCCATTTTTTATCGCTGAAAGGTCTCTCAAGATAGAGGGTTTATATGCTTCATCCTTAACATAAATTTCACTCCGTATTACACATGAATTACAGGCAGCTTAATGCCAATCTGTCACAGCCTATAGGAGAGGCAAATTCATCTCCTCTATGTAATCGGGAAAGCTGTAAATAAAATGGAGGTGGAAGGAACTCTGGAAAGATAAAGTGCTTGGATGATGTAGAAGAAACAAACCATCTTAGTCCTGCAGTTTTCTCCTTAGGTGTATTTTAGGGTAGAGGTTATCTTCTTCCTTCCTTTTGTCACTTCAGTGCTGGGGAATATTTGGCTCTTTAAATATGTTGCATTGCAACAATCCTTTACTATAAAAGAATCCTAGAGTTGCCAGGCAGGGAAAAGCACAATCAAAGCCCTCCCTACAGATAGCAATCCAGCCTCTGTTTAAAAGCCTTCAGAGAAGGAGCCTCCACCAGACTTTGAAGCAGAGAGTTCCACTGTTGAACTCTCTACCAGTTTTATTATGTGTATAGATACATAATGTTATATAGTGGATTAGCCGCCCCCTGCCATGCGTTGCTGTGGCCCAGTCTGGTGATCTGGAAAATAAAGTAACGAGAAAGTGTTGGTTTCTAATATATGTAATTGCTTTATGCTTGTGGGTAAACAGTACTTCTTGTTGGGTTTTTTTTGTCAGTGTTGATGTAGAGATTGTTTGGTTTGCCTACTCTGAACATGGAACGTATTATTTTCCTTCTTTAGGGGTCCCTTTCAAATCTATGATATTATATTTGTCATATACATATGTGTGACGGAGCAGTGAGCACCACTTACATAAAAGATTTTGAGTTTGCAAAGGTTTGTTTTGTTAAGATGTGTTTTTGTAGCCTGCACAGTTTGCTAAAAGGTTTAGTTGCATTGATTGGTCCCTAGCAACTGCCAATCATAGTTTGCAGAGCCCAATTGAGGTTGTTCTTCCCCCTTTCCCAGGTATCTGAGGAGCAAGCCTTTTTACAGCCAGAGGTTTCCAGAACTCCTTCTGTAAAGGACGTTTTTAGGAGGTTGCCTTGGTCAGGCTATCTTCCAATACCAGACTGATTTACCTTGGGACTCACGCAAAATGTTCAGCATATCGGAAGGCTGAGCGACCCTGAGGAGTCTCAAGCGCCTTCATACCAGTCGTTTAGCATCTAGAGGAAGACTTTGTGCCTTCAATTTTGGCTATCTGACTGAGGCTGCGAGTGTCCACACCTAAACGCCACTGAGAGAGAAAGAACTTGGTGAGCCATCCAGCTATAGCTTCTTGGATCAAATAGCAAAGAAACTGTAAAGTAAGATCTTTCCTGCAACATTTTGGGGAAACCAAGCAGAATGCCTGAGTGATAATAGCTCATGTAATGAACAATAAAACCTTTGAGCTAATTTAAGAGTCCAGTTTGGTCCTTGGGAGCCCCGAGTCTTTAGAGGTAGACAAAAAGCAATCCCCCAGTATAGAGAGTCCACATCCTGGCCAGTTAAAGCCAGGGAGCGACGGCACAATATGTGTGTGTGTGAATCATATCTATCTATCTATATCTGTGGCTGGATGGCTCTTTGTCAGGAGGGCTTTGTTTATGTTTTCTTACCCTGGTGAAGGGAAGTGGACTCGCTGTCCTTAAGGCAGCATTTCTCAACGTGGGGGTTGGGACCCCTGGGGGGGGGGGTGTCATGACGGGGTGTCAGAAGGGTTGCCAAAGACCACCAGAAAATATTTTCTGTTGGTTGTGGGGGTTGTGTGTGGGAGGTTTGGCCCAATTCTATAGTTGGTGGGGGGTTCAGAGTGCTCATTGATTGCACTCTGAACTATAAATCCCAGCAACTACAACTCCCAAATGCCAAGGTCTATTTCTCCCAAACTCCATCTGTGTTCATATTTGGGCATACGAAGTATTTGTGCCAAGTTTGGTCCAGATCCATCATTGTTTGAGTTCACAGTGCTCTCTGGATGTAGGTGAACTACAACTCCAAAACTCAAGGTCAATGCCCACCAAACTCTTACAGTGTTTTCTGTTGGTCATGGGAGTCCTGTGTGCCAAATTTGGTTCAATTCCATCATTGGTGGGGTTCAGAATGCTCTTTGATTGTAGGTTAACTGTAAATCCCAGCAACTACAAATCCCAAATGACAAAATCAATTTTTGAGTGATGGTCACTCCTTGGGTTAGGAGATGTCTTGTGTCCAAATTTGGTGTCAATTCATCCAGTGGTTTTTGAGTTATGTTAATCCCACAAACAAACATTACTTTTTATTTATATAGATGCCCCCTGCCACGCGTTGCTGTGGCCCAGTCTGTGTATATGTGTTTTTGTGTGTATATGTGTGCTTTTGCGCATGCGTTGTAATGGTTTTTTTGGCTTTTTAACTCTCTTCTGCTGTGTTTTTCCAGTGTTTTTATGAGTGAGGGCCACTCGTTGGCCTGATAGGACATACATTGGGTTGTTAGGTGTATGCTGTTCAAATTTGGTGTCAAATCGTCCAGTGGTTTTTGAGTTATGTTAATCCCACAAACGAACATTACATTTTTATTTATATAGATGGAACTCTTATAAGGGGTTGATTTAAATTCCAATTTTCTAGTACAACTGAATTACCATGTTGTGAAAAGAGGCCTGTCTAACAAGCGTGGCCGCAACATGAAAAGTTTGGAATGCTTTCCTCTAGAGAGAACTTGGCCTTTGGCAGAAAAATGCCATAATGTAAAGATCTCTGCTTCGTATTAATGATCCTATTCTAAATATCTAAACAGCATTGACTTTGATTGGATTTATGGCCAAGTGCAATATAATTAGCCCTGGAGCCTTATTTAACAAGATGATTTAAAATTCTGTTTGTTTCTTTAATTTAGCTGTTGAGATTTGGTTGCACTCTCTGAGCAGTGCTAAAAATGTGCATTTTGCAGTATTACATTAATACATTATTCATTGGTGTTTGAAAATGAATGTTTATCCGTGCATCCCCCATTTGCTGTGGGAGTCCATATCTGATTGGTGTTATGCAGAAAGACTCTAATAAAAGCTTAACTTTAATCTGACTCTTCGCAAATAATGCAAAGAGTAGAGAAAGCATGTTGCATGAGAGGCCATTTCAGTGGGCAGTGGAAGCTTTTTTGCACATATTTTTTCCCAGGTCTGTTATTATATTGTGATTTTGTTAGCCAGTCTTTAAAGGCCCTACAGTGCACAGAAGTGATTTATAGTTGCTGTCAATGAATTGAACTGAACATCTGAAAGACAGAATTGCCCCACGATTGCTTCCGTTTCTTGCTTCTGGTTTAGCAAATATAGAGATCAGAGCTAATCCATCTCGGAATTTTATTTGCCTTATTGTTAGTTCATTGCTTTGTTCCTTTTGATTGCATTAATATAATTACTTATGCTATCTGTTATATGTATGTATGGATGTATAATTTGCTTTAGGAATCAATCTTGGCTTTAAAAGGCTTTATCTTCTACTAGCTTGGATACTTGCCGTTGCCCAGGTTATTTGAAAAAGTACAAAATGCATAAGGTTGTGGATGAACTCACATCATGCCAGGGTAACCCCGAAAAACTCCATCAGTACTTAAAGTTTGTTATATTGGGCAAATTTGCCCTAGAGCAGGGGTCGGGAACCTATGGCTCGCGAGCCAGGTGTTGCTCTCTTGATGATTGCATCTGGCTCGCAAGCGTTTGGGATTAACTCACTTCGCGTCTGCCAGTTCCTCTTTTCTCCATCTAGAATTCCAAGCCAAAGGAGCCATGTGCACATGCTCCCTGCGTGCTCCTTCCCCCTCTCATCTTGAAAGCTTTTGTGTGTGTGTGTTTGTGAGGGAGGGAGGGAAGGAAGGAAGGAGACTCCTCCTAGTTCCCCTCTTCCGCCCATCCTGACGGAGGGAAAGCGGCACAAAAGCGGCAGAGGCGGGAGTCCGTGTCTTGGCAGCGCTTGGCATCCCTCAGGTGAGTGAGGAAGGTGGAGGCGCCGCTTGGAGCGACCCCACCAGGCCCTCAGCGGGTCGCCCCTTGTGAGGGTTTCTCGGCTTAACTGGTGCAGTGGCCACATAAGTGGGAGGAGAGGGGAGGAAGGACCCTCCTCAAGGTCCTGGAGCATGCCTACGCTCTTCAGAAGCTGCACAGAGCAGCGCATTTCACACTGAGACAGCTAACTGCTGCCTCCAAGTACCATGTATACATGAAATTGTATGAAAATTATATTTCTATCAATATATTATAAGCATCTCAAAATATCCACATTAACGGCCACATATCATTCAATTCGTTACACCAAAATCATTGAACCTATACAGATAAAGCTAATCCGCATAAAGTATTACTAATATATATATATATTCTCACTTGGCAACAGCCATATATCACATCATCCAATATACTTAGGTGCTACTCCATAAACAGTTTTGAAACAATACAGTTCATATATTGCTGTTCAAGCTCCCACCTATCGCAGCTAACCACAAGCACTTGACTTCATGTGTAGCCCTTTTAGGCACCCTTTCCTTTTTCGCCAGCAGAGTGACCTGGATTTACATTCGGCATTTCTTCAATGAGTCTTCTCTCCTGACGCTTTTGTTATTTATTATTACCAATGAAAATGGTTTGTATATGGAGTAGCACCTAAGTATATTGGATGATGTGATATATGGCTGTTTCCAAGTGAGAATATATATTAGTAATATTTTATGCGGATCAGCTTTATCTGTATAGGTTCAATGATATTGGTGTAACAAATTGAATGATATGCGGCCGTTAATGTGGATGTTTTGAGATGCTTATAATATATTGATAGAAATATAATTTTCATACAATTTCATGTATACATATTTATTTAGCCTGATATGATTCTGTAGCCTTCGTATAGGTTTGTTCTCAAACTCCATTCTTTAGAGTTCAGTTTCGATCCCTGTGTTGTGTTGTTGTTGTTCCAGTGGTAGCTTGCCTTGTTGTTTTTGTGCCTCCAAGTACCATACCTGTGGGCAGGAGTGTTCAACAAAAACTAGGCATCTAAAAAGTTAACAGAACGGAAGAGTAAGAAAACCCCAGAAACAAATCTGGACAAAATAATAAAATATATTATATGGCTCTCACTGAAATAAATTTCCAATTATTTTGCTTTCATGGCTCTTCGAGTCAAAAAGGTTCCCGACCCCTGCCCTAGAAGCATCATTGGTGGGGTTCAGTGTGTTCTTTGGCTGTAGGGTAAACTATAACTCCCACTATGGTGAGTCAGTCCCCTCAAACCCTTCCAGTAGGTTCAGTTGGTCATGGGGGTTCTGTGTGCCAAGTTTGGACGATGTCTATCATCTGTGGAGGTCACAGTTTCTCTGGTTGTGGATGGACTACAACTCCCAGAAAGGACGATCAATCCCCCCAAATCCCTCCAGTAATCAAATTTGGGCATATCAGCTCCCCCAAATCAAAGTTAATTTCCTCAAAGGGTTAAGGGAGAGGCAGTGGGCGGGGCCATGCAAATTCCACACCGGCTTCAAGAGAGAGAAACACTGGGATTCCTGTGGTGGAGGAAAAACAGAAAATCTAGGATGAAATGGTCCTTGTATGAAAGCCTTCACTTGGGTGGTGGTGTTTGTGGAGGACATTGACAGGACTCTGGTACATGTTCGTGGTGCTCACTATAATCTGCAATGTCATTGGAGGGAGGGCCATTGGTGTCTCCTGAGTCATGGGTGCTATAGCTGTTTATGTTAGCAGGGCCTTGTCTGTGTAAGTTGACACTCCAGCCACACACACATACATATTTTCACTTTTATTATGTGTATAGATAGATAGATAGATAGATAGATAGATAGAATAAGATATTATCTTCTTGCCATAGAATGCAATGCAGACAACACAGGTAGATTGGAAAAAGATAGCAACAAGAACCACATGTTATTGATGCTTCAGCATTGATGGCGTAGTCACACATGCAAAGTGGCGTCTTTTTGCTATTTATTTTTATGCTATCCATTGGGCAGGGAATATATAGACCAAATTGTACTGGCAATTTAATGAAACACTGCACATGGGAAATATTAAAGTTTAGCTTGGTTGATTATGTACAGACGTGAAACCATCCAAAATGTATAAAAAGGACCATTTCTATTTATCTTATAAATGGAAGAGCTCTAACTGAGATGAATGCCTCCAACAAGTTTGTTGCTCTCCAGAAATCTTTAGACATTAATCTTTGGCCGGCTTCAAGTGTGCCACTGGGGCTCCGCCTGAATTGCATCAATTTACTGCTATTGCCTCAGTGCAAATAAATAAATAAATAAATAAAAGTACTCCGTTTGGTATGCAGATTTACTTATGTTTGTAACTGGCTGTTATAGCAAAATAACATTTTACACCTAATTTACAATCTGCACTCATTGTGTAAAATGAGATAGGGCTTCCCTCTGATGTATAGTGTCATTTGGAAGTGTTTGTAATCTATACTGTATATCAATGTGAATGTTTTATTTGAGTGGCCTTGTTGAAATGGAGCAATCAGTTGGTTTTTCTCAGCATGCAATTGAAGTCTAGGAACAGGAAGAGAGAAATAGTGGAGGCATTAGTCCCATCTTTTTATTTGGACCAAAATGCCAAGAAAGACATTCCCGAGAAGGGATAAATAACCATGAGATTGTCATCCAGTGCTAGGCTGAAAGATCTGTTGCAGAAGGTTCATAGAAAACATGGAGATATGTTGTCAAAGGCTTTCATGGTCGGAATTACTGAGTTCTTGTGAATTTTCCAGGCTGTCTGGCCATGTTCCAGAAGCATTCTCTCATGACGTTCTGCCCATATCTATATGGCAGGTATCCTCAGAGATTGTGAGGTCTGTTGAAAACTAGTCAAGTGAGATTTATATATCTGTGGCATGTCCAGGGTGAGAGAAAGAACTGTCTGTTTGAGGCAAGTGTGAATGTTGCAATTGGCCAGCTTGATTAGCATTGAATGGCCTTGCAGCTTCAAAACCTGGTTGCTTCCCGCCTTCCTTTGTTGGGAGGTGTTAGCTGGCCCTGATTGTTTCCTGTCTGGAATTCCCTTGTTTTTCTTTGTTGCTTTTTTAGGAGGAAATCTAGCTACCAGTATTTTAAAAAACTCTAGAATCAGGACAGTAAATATAGAGCAACACCCCAAAAATGGGAATTCCAGACAGGAAATAATCAGGGCCAGCTAACATCTCCCAACAAAGGATTCCCCCAGGCAGAAAGCAGTCAGGCTTTGAAGGTGGACACACAGATTCTATATAGCAACATTGGTTACACAAACAAACAAAAAAGGGGAAACATCCACATATACTCTTAACCCTCATTCATTCACCCTCCATGCATACCTTATCAACCCTTCTTCTATCTCCTGAAGAAGAGACCCAAATGTAGGCCTATTGTGTTCTCTGCAATTCTGACATTCTGCGAATATACCGTCTCTCTCCATATCTTGGAGAAAGTGGCGGGTGACCAGACTCTGCTTTCTGCCACACTTTTGGATATTTAAAAAGGTCTCTTATATAGAAATTTTCTGCAGTTGTTGTTTCGAAAAATTGAAAATGACTGACATTGTTTTGTAGCTAAAACATGATGACTCCATCAGTTCTGGACAGATGTTGGCTTTTCGTAAGAAACCATTGTTTGACTTCCTTAACTTGAGAATCATTGTCTTTGACTATGTAAACATGTTGTTTTCCACCAAGAGCTAATCATTGTCTCTGGTAATGACAGCAGTTTTAATCTGCAACTTTTAAATCACAGTTCAGCAGTTCACGAATTCTTCACGTCCTTTTGTCATTTTTCATAATGCCATCCTCCCAGCTTCCAATTTTTTTTCAGGATAGTGTCTTCAGCCTTACATAAGTCCCAGTCATACACCTTTTATACAATTTCATTCAGTCCACACCTTATATTTATCGCATTATTATGATTACTCAGTGGATTCTAACTCTGTGTATCTTGTATGCATTTTTAATAGTGTTTATCTCTTGTTTTAATGATGTTGTACCCTGACTCGAGTTACATGGAGAGGCGGGTAATGAAAGCATCATCATCATCATCATCTGACACTAGATCTCTCAATGGCTATTAAAGAAGAAAGTTTTTAAGAATGAGCCAGGCGGTGCTATTGAGTATTTTTTTTACAATTTAATGGTGGTTTTGAGTATATTATTAGTTTTAATGTTTATGTTGTAGGTTTCAGATTTCCATTTGTACTGTTTTTAGTGTTGTGAGCTATTTTTGACTCATTTGAGCAGGAAGCGAGATATAAATAAATCCATCAGCAACCATAATACTTACCGCCTGCATGATAGGCCATTGAAAAAGTAAAATCCTCTGGACTTGTGACATTGGGAGGCTGGCATTGCAATGCTTATTATATCACTTGCAAATGTGCAGATTGATTAAATTCTGGAGAGGGGTTAACATTCTGAGTCAAAATGACTGGCAAGGTCATTTTTTATGGATTTTAATTCTGAATTTTTAAAATACTATTATATTTAATTCTGTTTTAATGTTTGCATATTTGTATATTTTAAATTGCATGCCACTTTGAGTCTCCTTAAAGCCGCTTTGAGTCTCCTTAAAGTGGGGTATAAATATGATAATGATGGTGATGATAACAACAACAACAACGATTGTCCAAAGGGAACTCACTAGTTAGAAACATGGTGTTGTAGTCTGGCAAGTGTTAGAGGATTTTTCTGAATGTTCAGAGGATAAGGGGGATGATGGGTTCCAAAATGAGGCATCTGTGAGTGTTGAGGGGTAATTGCAGGCAGACGAGGCTGATGTTTGGAATTCTTCAGAACGTTCCCAGGCAACAGGGGAAGCCAAAAGCATCAGCTCCCTTGAGAAACAATCTTGGGGAGATGGGGAGGTTTCAAGGGAGTGTATATTAAACTTGAGAATGCAGGGTGTGAAAAACAGGCAAACTAGATATTCCCAGTGGGTTTGCGATAAGACCATGAAGTCCAGGTATGTTAGACACGATGTCATGGGTTCCTGGACAGGCTTAAATTAAGTGGTTTGGCTTCAAGCTTCTCAGAGAAGATAACATTGCTATCAGTCTCCTGTTTATTTCCAGTATTTCTACCTTGTCACTTCTCTACCCCCGAGGGGGGACTTAGGCCGCCTTACATGTTACCAAGTTTCTGGTTCCTGTATTGTCAGGTTTCTTGTTTAATGTTCCTGTCTATGCTTGTGTATCTTTGGAGGATTTACCTTGGAGGGGTTCCTGTGTTCATGTTCAAGGAAGTATCTTGGGTTACTTCTGTATTCTTGCATTCCTGGATTTTGGGGGTTTATCCTGGCGTTATTGGATTCTGGCTACTGATCTCTGGCTTATTATGTGTATTGCACTTTATATTCTGACTGTCTTTTTTGGATTTGACCTTTCCCCCCACTTTATATACTTGCTTCAATAAAGATTTTATTACTGGATCACTAGACTCTGGTGTGGTGCTGGGTGAAAGGATGTCTCAGTGCTAGGTTGCAACACATGGAGAAGAGTCGGATGCATGGCTTATTAGGATATGGATTGCTTTTGTTTAAGGAGCCAAAAGGAAGAGCAGGAATTATGGTATCCTCTATGAGAGAAACAGGGAAAAATTGTAACTGATCTCATATGGCATAATAACAGTAATCTTGTTGACCTAATTCATGTTCCCTATCCATGAAGAGATGTTTCTGTGATATTTATCATCTGCTTCAAGAGTGCATGACAACTCCTATAGGCATGATTTATGCACCTTTATTCACGTTGAAACAACTTGATCTAGTGCTTTGGCTAAATCACATTATTAGTTGCTTTTCAGGGAGAGAAAGGGGAAGGCCACTCTGTAGGGAAGCGAAGGGATGCTTGCTTTTCAGTACAGATGAACCATACTGATGTTAGACCGATCACAGGATTCTCTTTTGCTTCTAAGCAGTGGGGTTTTTAAAAGGGCGATGATAGATGTGCCAATAATAAACCAATCTGACTTTCTTGGAAAAGGGAATGAGGGAAACCCATCTGGATGCTCTCTCAATTCTCCTGGGAAAAAGTCAGAGAAACAGTGCTTGCAGACCTGATAGAGTAGGAGACCACAAATCCGTTGAGTCCCTGTGTGTCATCTAATGGATCCGTGCTGAAAGTGTGTACGATGCACAAATTGGCTTGTGTTGGACGATGGTTGGACACAGCAGAGCAGGCGATCCTGGAGGAAAAACACACAGTGGATGTCTCTGAGAAGAAGGTCACTTCCCAAACACAGGAGAAAAGCATTTGGAAGAAAATGAAGGACCAGGAAGTGAAAGAGGCAACAGAGAGATTGGCTATTTCAGATCTGATCCTAACCAACAGTGATGTTTTGGTTAATGGGTTGGAAATGGCAGATTCCTTAGGCGGGAGTGATCATGTTCTTGAGTTTGTTATATAGCAGAAAGGAGAAGTCAAGTATAGCAAGACATGCATTTTAGATTGTAAGAAAACTGATTTCAATAAACATAACAGAACACTGTGATCCCATGGTCCTGGATATTGAAAGGGAAGTTGGGGGGGGGGGGTTCTTCCCACACATGCCAAGGGCTCTGGATGAACTTGCCCAATGCCATCTGCCCAGGATATAGCACAACCTATTTGCTTCTTAGTGCTGGGCTACACACTTTGGGATTCCTTGTTTATTCAAAATATCTTGACTTTAGAAAACTGCCTGGAAGCAATAACTTCTGAAAGGACAACTTTCTCTTTCTTATGACATCAACAAGCCTTTAAAATATTGCATGCTTACGATATCCTTTAGAGTCTATGACATCCTATGCTAATGATTTGGAATGGTTGGGTTCATCATCAGTGCTATTTTCATCCGAGAGCTCAGTTTTGGATTGATGCCTGTAACTGAAATGTGATGTTATTTGTTCATGGTAAAATATACATGATATGCAAAGCGACACATGCAGACTCTGTTTTGGGTTGCAAATGGATCCTGTAAAATAGATGACGATGATGAATATTAATGAAGGTTAACTTTGAAGCAAATAGCTATAAATATAAAACCTTGGGGGTTGGGATTGCATAGAAATGATGAACATAAACAAACCCTATCATCAACTAGTTATTAATTATTCACCATCTGCTTGAAACAAAGTGACTGGCTTTTACTACATTGACTTTATGAGGTTCTCTGATTACTACACGATTCAAAAGACAATTATCTGTGACTCGGTCTTTTTTTACAGTACTGGGGCTAATAGGGTTGGTTTTGTTCTTGGGCAAAGAGAGGCAGATCGATGACGTAGGCGACTCATTTGGGCAGGTGACAGCAAAGTCCTGCCAGAGAGATATGTGTGTCCTGTGGTGTTTTCTTCTTCATTTAGTCTGCTGTCTTCACATAGGGTTCATCAGAGTTGGTTTGATATTGCCTTAATAGTGAGACATCTCCTTTAATAATTACAGACATAGATTCCCCCCAAGTCTTATTGGAAAGACACGTTAATTCCTGAGTTCCCAAGCACAGGAGGGCAGTTACTTTTGTACATTGTAGAATCTCTTCACATTGAGAACTTTCCCTGTCGTAGGAGACTTCAGCCTATTTTCAAACATGGACAGGCACAGGCCTAATCACATGAGTTCCGGATGTCATGCACAGCCCTTTGTGGTTGAAAAGAGGCAGAAGTGTCCTGAAAGGAGGAACTTCAGCAATCATATTCAAGTACCTCATCACATTGAAGAATTTCCCCCTGGTAGGACATTTTAGCCTCTTCAAGCACGGAGAGGCACGGAGTTCATCATATGTTCCAAGGGGCAGAAATGTCCTGAAAGAATGGACATTTATATGTTTTCATTTGTTATTATTCTATGTGTTTATTTTCTTGACTGTTTTAATAGTTTTAATTGATGGGATATGTTTTATGGTTATGTTTTAAACAGCATTGAATCTTGCCAGAGTTGTAAGCCACCTTGAGTCTCCCTATAGGGGGTGAGAAAAGCAGGGTATAAATAAAGGTAAATAAATAAATAAATAAACTCTGAACACAAGCCAGTAATTGAGTTCACTTTTCCCCCAAACTTCCAGCTGAAAAGCAGGTGGGATAGGAACTATCAAAGTTTCCCATCCCGTCAGTCTCCTTTATCATAAGGGGCTTTGGGCAGGGTAATTTTATCCCATGGAAACAAGAGGTTTTAAAGTGGTGTCAGTCTCCTTTAATGTTAGGGGCTTTGGGCAGGGCAAGGAATCTCTTGGCTTTCAGATATTGAAGTTTTCCCTGATAATAAAAGGATTTCCTGTGTAACGAATGCAAGATGAATGCATTGCCAGCTCTTAGATTTCCACGTGTGATGAAGCTGATTGAGGCAACAACAGGAGAACAACTGAAGAGAGAGACACGTGTGACAGGGAGGCAGAACCCGAAACAGGACAGCTGTGGAAGGAAAATTTAGTGTAATATCCAACTCTTACAGATTTTGTTCTTGCGATTCAGAGGAAATAGAAACATTAAAGTTCTTCTCTTTAGTCATTATTGAAATCTTTGTAATGAGCTTATTAATTAATTGACCATTTTACATCTAGGAAAATGATCTGAATGTGATACCTCTCTTTTTCTCCCTGAAATGAAAATCAATTAAAGGAACCTTAGTTATCATTTTGCTGGGACGAGACACCGCCACTTTTTGTTCAGTACATGAAGCAAATTCCGCAAATATCTAAAAGCTCCTGATAATTAAATTATGGGGGCTTTCCCATCTCATCTTCATATAGCAAATTGTCTAACATAAGTTTGGATGCTGAGTGGGACCCTCTAGGTCAGAGCTTTCCAAACCTTTCATGTGGGTGACATGCTTTTTTCGACATGCTAACATTTGCAACACAGTAATTCAGTTTTACAAACACACCAGGTGCCAAACCAACCCCTTATAAGAGTTGCACACAACATATATAGCACATATGTGTGTGTTTCATACAATCTTTACTGTTTAAATGAGGTTTGGATTTCCCCCCCTTTCGGCTTGTTATGCCCTACAGTTGACTCTTGCTTCATTTCCCCTATAGCTGCTCCAATGTGGTTCATCACAAACATCATTGCCAACAATTTTTATTTTCTTAATTAGAAATCCATTCATTTTAGTGGTCATTACTGCAAGTCAATCATCAAATGGTGTAAATTATAAAAGTCATAACAGTACAGTACCTGCACTTGGACAGCACCAGCACTCCACTTCTGTAGGGATGAAACCTCTCTGGAGAAACAGCTATGGACTACAGGTGACACACTTATTTGTCCCAACACACAGTTTGAAAAGCCCTGCTGTGGATTCAGAACATCTTACAGAACACACATCTTGCAAACATTCAGTGCCAATTATACAATTACCAAGGACAGACAACACAAACAGAGGTAAAGGCAGTTTTTCCCATCTTATTTCTGGCATCTTGGAGGCTGTGCTCGATGCCGGCCACCCGTGTGTGTGTGTGTGTATGTGCTGTCGCTTCATCTTCCATGCTGAAGAGCTTTCCTCTGGTTGATATCCTTAAGGGCACTTTTATTACTTCCCCGGTGAAAGCGGTATCTAATCGCGTTTCTACTTTCAACCTGCTAGGTGGGCAGGTGAGCAGGGGCTAACATACAGTGCTCATCCCGACTGGGCTCAAACAGCTGACCTTTCAATCTTCAGGATAATTCTGCAGCACAACAGTTTCGCCTGTTGCTCAAACCCAGCCCCTTTGGTCCATGCAGCCCTTGAAGAGCACCAGTTCCATTTCCCATTTTGCTCACACTGTGGGAGTGTATTCCTGTGTTCGGCACGTCCTGTCTTGTGTCATCTTTTGGTTTCAGTAGCAGAAAACCTTCCTTCAAACAGATTTGGGGCTCCGTGAGGCTAAACGCACTTAAAAAATCAATAGTGTCTGGGCAAGAAAAGGATGTTTGAAAATTATTAGCAGACAAATGTTGTTTAATCAGCTACACAATGGGGATCACATAGCTACTCTGATCAGATGGAGAAAGGAGATTTTGGTGGCAGTTGTGCGGCTTCAAAGAGAGCAACAGATGCGTTACGAGAAGGTTGATAATAAAATCAAAAGCATTCCATTCTGTGTAATGTATTCAGTTCGGTATGCTTTTTATCCAATTTGCCATATGTCATGGGATATGAATTTTCTGGATGTATTCTGTGTTTTTTCTTGTTTTATAACCCAATGAATAAGTGTACACAAATGTTACAAAGTACTTTAAGAAAAATCCTTGGATTTGTTGAGAATACTCCAAAGAATTAACCTGAAACTAGTTGGCAGGAGAGATGAAATGCTTATCATCTGCCAAAGAGATCATAATCCTAAACACAGGATTAGGGAAAAGCAAATGGCTTTTGGGTGTGTGTGTAAAATGCATGTTTGTAAATCCACTTGTGTGACACATGTTTTTTTTCTCAACCTGATACTTCATTTTATGAGATTAGGAACATAGATCTAAAGTCATGCAGTGAGAAATGGGTGTAAAAATAGATGATCCAAGCACTGCTTTATGGCGGTAGAGCGCATACTGTTCAGTCATTGACTCCAAATGTTTCTAAGATGTTTAGGACCTGGTTCTCACAAAGAAAACTCTAAAATGAATGAATCAATAGTACATTGGACATACCATGTAGATAGGGTAACGAAATATGTGATTAAAACATTTAGTGCATTAATCTGTACTCCACTTTCCCATCAAACAAGGGATGCCAAGTGGCTTTTGATCACAAGCATTTTTAAAAGAAGTAAATGATGTAAGAAAGTATGACGTAAGCCTCGTGCTGATAAAACCATCGGAAATTATCACCTATTCCCTGATCAAAAGCAAATCCTATTGACTTTGGACTTTAGCACACCATGGTCTTGTTGCACATTTAGGCGTTGCAATTTTATTATCTGTGAAAATGGGAACATACATGTATTGTACTTCTTCCTATTGCCTGTGTCCCGCCACAAACAAACGGTGGTGTCTGAACACAGATCTCTCTATCTATATCACCTTGTAAAAGATTACTCCCAACATATGTTTTGTTTTTCTTAATGCTTGCCCCTCCCCCTTTTACCAGCATAACTGAATGTAATGGCACGCCAGAGCCTTTGGGGAAAAAACTATAGTGTCTGGCTTTACTGGGGGCTATCTGTATACCTTCTGTTAAGATTAAAACCTTTGACAGAGGCACTTTAGGCAAGGTGAAAATATAATCAAAATGAGTTTACTGAAAACAAGATGAATAAAGGGTTAACTCCACCAAGGCTATTGTAAGACAGCTTAAAACAACACATTACAAAAGGGGATATTGCTGGTTGCAGTCATCTCTCTGGAGTCTTTGAAAGTCTCCTGCCTCTGGCGCGAAGCGATGGTTTACAAGCTGGTACTCATAAGCTGTCTCTGTCTTCTTCCTTGTCAAGCTTAAGTTGGTCAAAAGCTTCTGCTGTCTCTGAGACTGATGTTATATGAATGCTGGCTGAATGCAGGTACTAAGGATTTCTGTTTTGGATTGCTTGAGCCTAGGATTACCAAATAATGTCCAAGCCTCTGGTCACTGTAGCTCTGCTGCAGTAAAAGGGAGGAATCTAGCAAGAGAGCTCTGTACAGGAAAATGGAATAAACCAACTAAGGCTGGTTTTATGCTCCTCCCAAAAACTAATGCAAAGGAAGTTATCTACACTATTGAGAAAACCTATAAATGGGGGGACTAAAGCAGAGGAGAGGAAAAGGCAGGCAAGATTTCACACTGAGCAATTTTGAGATTTGGCGGGGAGTGCGCATGCGTCGGTAAACTTTTTAGACGCTCCACGAGTGGCTCCCATATGAGAGTGAAGAAAAAAGACTGGTGTACCAGCTAAACCATCCCCCCACCCTCAGAAACTGGGCCAGTGGATGAAGAAAGTACAGGAGGTAGGAGGGAGTTAAAAGTGGGGCCCAGGAGAGAAGGGGGCAGTGGATGCGGCTGGATTAAACTTTAAAGCTTTGTGTGAGGAAAGAGGAATCCAAAATGGCCACGGGAAACAGCTCGGGATCGGCCGAGGGGCTGGATGCTAAAATGGACAGAATGCTCAATCTCTTGGAGGAGAAATTTGGAGCGGTGCAGCGGAAACTCGGAGAAGTGGAGAAAGTGATGGGGGATGTGGTCAGGGATGTCTCCGATTTGAAGGTGACAGCTAAAGAGTTGGGAGGAAAAGTGGAGAAAATTGAGAAGGAGACCCAAGATCAAATTAAAGGATTGGAGGAGACGATAAGGAGACAGAATCAGAGACTTACTAATCTGGAAGATCGGCAGAGGAGGCGAAATATCCGCTTAAGAAACTTCAAACAGGACTTTGCAAAAGGAGAGAGGTTGGTGGAGGCAATACAACAGTGGCTGGTGAGGAACAGCGCTATAACCCAAGTGGAGGATATTGAAAGAGCACACTGGGCCCTCGGCCGAAGAAACCAACGACAGAGGCAGAGGGACATTGTGATTGCCTTTGCAAGTGAAAGCCTGGCGGAAAGGATTTATCGTCACTTGAGAAGCATCTCTGATCTTAATCAGGATGGCAATCAAGTTATCTGTCTCCGTGATCTCTCTCAGCAAACTCTGCGGGAGAGGGCAGGACTTCGCCCAATCACAGCATGCCTCTACCAACATGGGGTTAAATTTACATGGGGTTTCCCAACAGCCATCCTTGTCTTCAAAGGGTCTGAGATGCTGCGAGCAAAGACGTATGAGGAGGGGGTGGATCTGCTAAGCCGCCTGGGAATTTCAATGACTCAGCAGCAAAGAGGGAGAGAAGGAGGGGCAGAAGGAGGAGGCGCAGCTGGTGGCATAGAGCAGCAAACGAGGCCCTCTAGTGGATTGAGTGGGCAGAGCGGAGAGGGATCCAGTGGAAGAGGAACGCCGGATGACGAACAGATTGCAGCCCTTATAGAAAGGGATGAACGCATGAGACAGCTCACTGAAGAATTAGAGGCAATGAGAAAGGAGCGTAAGAGGTTGCTGCTGCGACAAGCAAAACGGAGATAAAGGAAAGGAGAGGAAGAAAGAAGAAAAGAAGTTGGAAGATGAAGGAAGAAGAGATTGAACATTGGGTTTGGGGATTGTTTATGGCTATTATGGGCTAGTGGTAGTTTAAGTAGCGATTCAGCCGAAATGGGCAGTAAGAGGGGGAAGGGAGGGGGGTTTAGGGGGAAACCTAAATAAGAGTAAGGGGAGTCAGGAGGTGGGAACGCACTCACAGATGGGGGCCTCTACTCAAGGGCAAGCGTGGAGCTGGTCACCCCACCTGATTCAGGTTGGGACACGAGAGAGGCACGGGTGTTTGAGGGTGGAAGGGGCTGAGAGAAAGGAGGAAAGCAAGCATGTTAGGACAGTTCAGGAATGGAAAGATAAGGGGAAATGAGTGATTTAACAATATTAGCTTTAAATGCGAACGGCTTGAACTCGGATTTTAAGAGGTATAGGGTATGCAAATTGGCAAGGGATAATAAGGTTGACATATTGGTTTTGTCAGAAACTCACAAAGGAAGGGACCGGGAGCAATTAATTAATGATAAGAAGTGGAAATGGGTGTATGAATCCCGGGGGACACGTAAGGCGAGGGGAACTGCAATCTTGATACATGAAAGGGTTCCGCTGGAGAGTGTGGAGTGGCAGAAGGACAGACAAGGTAGATGGGTCTTTATTAAAGGTATAATAAATCGACAGAAGGTGACAGTGGCAGCTATCTATGCGCCAAATGTGGGGCAGAAACAATTCATTATGAACATGAAAAGGAAATTGGATAATTTTAAGGAGGGGATGACATTCTTGGCGGGAGATTTTAATATGCAAATGTCATCAGTAGGAGGAAACAATGGAAGGTCTCTGCATTTAAATAAACTTGATATGGTAGATTTGCATAGTGGGGTAGGGAATAGAAGTACCTATTATTCAGCAAGGCATAATGTATTCAGCTGTATTGATTATGTATTAATGGATAGGACAGGAAAGGCCCAGGTGAAGAAAGCAGAAGTGAAGGCTATGTGGTTGTCCGATCATGCCCCCTTAGTAGTGACAATAAGAATGATGCAATGGAGGAACCCAAGGGTCTGGAAATATAATATGGCGACTGGGACCATGGAACAGGATAAAAGTAGGATACAAAATGAAATAAAAGATTTCATTAGATTGAACAATTCAAGGGAAATGTCTAAAGCAGTGGTTTGGGACTGCTGTAAAGCAGTCATAAGAGGTCAGCTTATAAGTCTTGAGGTAGAGATGAATAGGAGATGGAGAAGAGGAAGGGAAAATAAGATTAAGGTTATTGAAATGATACAGGATCAATTGAAGCAAACCAAGGGAAGAGAGTGGTATAGGCTGCTAAAACAGAAAAAAAGAATTGGAACAATATGATGAAATGTACTGGAATAAGATGAGAATGGCAGTGAGGCAAAAATCAGTTCTTGGGGGACAAAATCAGTCAAACAATTGGCAAGATATTTGAAAAAGAAAAAGGAGAAGTCGTGTATAAGGGCATTAAGGGACACCAATGGAGTGATAAAGGGAGGGCAAGGAGGATATAGAAAAGATTATGAAAGACTTTTATGAAAAACTGTACGAACAAGGAGAGGTTAGTAGGACACCAATAGAAGTAGGACAGAAAGCAAGTGAAGAGGACAAAACTTACTTAAATGCAGAAATCAGTCAAGACGAGGTGGAAAAGGTGATCAAGGGGTTAAAACCGTCGAGGGCGCCGGGTCCTGATGGGTATTCGGGGGAATTTTATAAAACATATATGTATGAATTATCACCATATTTGACGGAACTCTTTAACGAAGTGTTGTTAAATCAGGTTATCCCACAGTCTTGGAAGATATCGGAGATTGTGACAATTCCAAAGGCTGGTCGAGATGAGACCTGCCCGGAGTCCTATCGCCCCATAAGTTTAGCGAATCAAGATTATAAAATATTTGCAAAGGTATTGGCAAATAGATTGGAGAAAATATTACCTAAAATTATTGGGGGTGGGAACAATATGGGTTTGATATAAAAAGACGGATAAGCGAACCAATTAGGAATGTAATGAATGTGCTACACCATGCTACCGCAGCCAAGAGGAAGCTAGGAATATTAAAATTGGATGTGTATAAGGCATTTGACAAGGTGAACCATGTCTATCTGTATGAGGTGTGCAAAGAACTAAATTTGGGAAATAATTTTTGTGAGGTGATTAGGAGTTTATATAAAGGGAGTGAGGCGTATATAAGAGTTAATGGAAATAGGACGGAAAAGATTAGGATATTGAATGGAACTAAACAAGGTTGCCCATTATCTCCAATGTTATTTGTAATGGCAATAGAAACATTAGCGAATAAGATAAGACAAGACACAACGTGGAAAGGATACAAGATAGGGGGGATAGAGATGAAACTAAATTTGTTTGCGGACACTGCAATTATATTAACCCAGACCCCCTTGGAGATGGTTAAAGCAATGAAGGGAACGTTGAGAGAGTTCGAGAGGCAGTCAGGGCTTAGGGTGAATATGGAAAAGTCGGAGATAATGTTTATAAACACAGGCCCAAGGGAACAGATTGAGGTAAGGAAAGCGACAGGGTTAAAATTAGGAATAAAGAGAATGAAATACCTGGGAGTGTGGATTTATAAGAATGTGGAGAGAATAGTAGACGCAAACTATGGACAGGTTTGGAAAAAAGTCCTGAAACAAATTAAAAGCTGGAAACACAAATGTCTGAGGAGAATGGCAAAAATAAGAGCGGTTAAAATGATGATATTGCCTAAATTCTTGTATTTAGCCCAGGCTTTGCCAGGAGTTCTTTCAGGAGTCAAGATAAAAGAATGGGACAGAAAAGTGAACCATTGGGTGGAAGGAGATAAGAAACCACGGATAAGGAAGAAATGGTTGATAGCGAGTGAGAAGGAAGGAGGATGGGGAATCCCAAGCTTAGAGCTATATAGAGATGCGTTTCAGATAGAAAGGCTGATAGAGCTACAGGTGGAAGATAAAAAATGGGTGAAACTGGAGAAAGAAGTGAATGCAATTGGATCGGAGGAACTGATATTCAGGAGATGGGGAAAAGGTGAGGTGGATAAACTGATAGGACCTATGAGAGCCACTTTGGAGGTGTGGAGAAGGTGGCAAGGGAGGATGGCACCGGGAGTCTCGAAGGTAGCCTCGCTACAGGTAATGAACCCTAAAAAGGAGGAAAATCTAAGTAGAGTAATAAGGGAATTGAGAGGGAAGGGGGTCACAAGATTGGAGCAATTAGTGGACGAAGGGGGCAGAATTAGGAGAGACAGATTAGAGAATTGGTTGGGACAAAGGCGGTGGCTGCAAATCTGGGCAGTATGTGAATTTCTTATGCAGAGGGAGGTTAGAGAGGCAATGCAAAGAGAGGACACTGCTTTTGAGAGGCTGGTCAGGGAAAGGAAGGAAGGGAAAAGGATTCAGGTGGGAAAGATATATAAGCTGTTAGTAGTGTCAGGGGAAAGCCCTGTACAAGAGTTAACCAAATTGTGGGAGAGGGAAGTACAAGTATCAGAATTAGAGATGGAAAGGATAATGGGAAATATTGCAAAAATGAAAAATACAAGAGTGAGGGAAATGAGAAGGAAACTCCTGCATAAGTGGTATCGGACTCCGGCCCAATTGGCACACTTCTCTCAAAACGTGAGTAGCCGATGTTGGCACGGGTGCCAAGGGAAAGGGGTATACATGCACCTGATTTGGGAATGTGCAGTAGTGCAGAAATTCTGGAAAGAGGTACAAGGGGAAATTAATAAGGCACTGAATATAAATTGGGCAATTACAAAGGAGATTGCGATATTGGTGAGAAAGAGTGACTTGGGCGAATATGGAGGAATCAAAGAAGCCATGATTGAAAGTGCACAGTCTGTCATAGTTCTAGGCTGGAAGGACTCCTCCAAATGGACAATCAAGAACTGGCTGCGATACCTGGTAGAACACATTCAATTTGAAATTATGGAGATCAGGGTTAATGAGTTGGATGAGAATAAATTGCAGGAACTGCTGGGGCGATGGGACCGGGTAAGACAATATATTGTTTGGAGAACCCGAGATCAAGATACGAGTAATAAGTTGGATCTACTGTTTAATTTGTAATGTAAACTGTCCAAAATGCTTGAAGGAAAAGAAGAATAGTGATGAAACCCTCAGAGGGGGTGGAGGGGTGTGGATGCTTGTGAGGGTGGAAGGGGCACTTTCACAGTGCACTGTTTTGTTATGGTTGTTGTATGGATGTTGTTTTTTTCTGTATGTCAAAAAAAAAGAGATTTGGCTCTGCTATTTCATGTTTGCATTTCTGTGCCATTTTGCAGTTGCGCAGTAATGTGGTTCAGGTTTGTCATGCACACATTCACCTGGATCCATCAAAGGCAATCCTTCTCATGCTCTATCTTGTGATTGCTTATTTTTAAAGGGAGAGAAGGGGAGGGTTCAGGTGATGGCGGCTTCTGATGTCTAATCCCCAGACCCTTGGTGGCCTGCCTTTGGTGATGTTGTGATTGATCCCAGGGCAGACATGAATGACGTGCTTGCCTACTTTGGAACCACTTTTGTATCCAGACATTGCTGGGTGAGACTCTGTGCCAAGTAGCAGTGATGGAGAGATGAGATGACAGCATTTTAGGATGAAGACATGTGGCTGTGTAAATTTCTGGTGACCAAGGAGACACTCTTTGACATTGCAAGTGCTCTGCGGCCACAGCTCCAGGATAAAAGAATTGTGATGCAGGCCATAGCATTAGAGGAAGGAGCTCCTAAAGTAATCTGATGGCTCCCCACTTCTCTGATATGAAGTGGTTAGTGGTTAAGTTAGGACCGCAAATAAGAGGATCCATGCCTGGCAAGCGTATGTTAAACCAAATGGGCCAGGTTGAAGACAAGCTACCAAGGTTGTCCAAGAGGGACACAAGTCTAAGCAGATACTTCAAAACACAATGTCTTATACAGTTTGACGACTATTCAAAAACCCTGCTCACTCCCCTGATAGGTAGAAAAGTGGGCCGGTCAAAATCTGTGCCATGATTGGCAGGGAGTTCTACTGACATCGCCACTTCCAGGTGGGGATTCTCTTTTGTAGAGAAATGACCAGTAGAGCTGGCTGGCCAAGAGGCCAATCAGCTGATGGGATGCCCCCCTGGGAGGAGCTGTCATTTGCAAATACAATGTTAAAGAAATAATAATGCACTTTAGATTCGCTCACCTGTCCAGTTACATAAATATGAACAATAAGTCCGGTAATCATCTGGCTTGGGAAATGACCAGAGAAAGTTTGCCCAAGCTTTCTATTTTCAAGAGATTATCCTGGCTTGGTCACTGAGAGTTGACTATTTTGGGGCTATGTTCTGATATATTTTATACGTTTTGTATATAAGAAATTGATACAGTTGCTCATCCGCTCCCGATCTCCAATACTTCAAACTCTTGAAAGTTTGAAAAAGATTTTTTTAAAATAGAAAAGGCATATGTTTATGACGAACTATAAATTTTCCCGTGTGTGTGTGTTACCATGGCTCAACCACATTATACCAGAAGATGGCTGAAAAAGTGCTGTTTAGTAGAACTGTCCAGCTTAATGATTACTGCAGGGCAAGTACAGTTATACCTTTTTTTCCACATCGTGCTTTTGGGCCTTACATCAATGGATGCCTTTACATAAGCACATAATGTGATTCAGAACCAGCATGAAAATTTTGTATTGGGGTGCATCTATATCAGGCATGGGCAAACCGGCCCTCCAGGTGTTTTGGACTTCAACTCCCACAATGCCTAACAGCTGGTAGGCTGTTAGGAATTATGGGAGTTGAAATCCAAAACACCTGGAGGGCTGAAATTTGCCCATGCCTGGTCTATACTGTAAAATTTCTGTGACACCACTTTAACTGGCATGGCTCAATACTATGCAATTGTGAGAGTTGTCAGTTTACAAGGTTGTTTGCTGTCTCTGCTAACAAGTGTTGGTGCCTCACCAAACTACAATTCCAGGGATTCCATAGCATGGCAGTTAAAGTGGCGTCAAACTGCATTAATTCTACTGTGTAGATGCATCCCTAGTTAGAGCTAAACCCAGTGGATTTACTCCAATATTAATACATTGGAATCCAGCCCTTATATAGTAGCTACATGAATATTGAATCTTATTCAGATATTTTCTAAAAGAGTGTAATTAATGTGCTTTTCCTCATCTGTCTATCATACATTTTAGGGGGCCGAGAAAAAAATTACACAGCCTGAAAATGTCAGAGCCGCTAGAAGCCAATAATACACAGGCGTGTTTCCCGAGAACGACAAAACATTCACAGAGGCAGACAATGAAATGATGGGCTACGGAAGAAAATATCAAGGAACAAAACATGAAATATGAAAGAACAAAAGCCCCACAGTTAAATTAAATATCCAATTAAGCTATCTGCTTGGCTGCAAAATATCTTTTTGACAGATGATTAGTTCTGGGCAAGTCAAAACACTTCAGTTATGCATTCATATAAGGCAATTAAAGGAAGTAATTTATATTTGATGCAAGGAAGTTATGAATTAATTGGAAAGTTTTATGGTTAGCATGTTCCTTCGACTGAAGATGGTTTCATGAGCTATGATAAATAGGTTGGAAGGCATCACCTAACTTCTATAATGGCTTACATTGGGAAAAGAGCAAAATGGATTTAGGTCAGTAATAGGAGCATATTGTTCCGTTTCTCAGAAATCATTGTGTGCAGACTTTGCCCTCATTCTAAACCGCTGAGATGTCTTCCATCTCTCACTGAGGACCTTATCACAAAGAGAAATAACTGCATAAAAGTCCCTATCGGGATGATCACACGACTCACTGCCCATTTCGTCTGCAACCCGTAGGGACTTGTCTGCAAAGAGTATGCAACCCATAGCTTTTGTAAGATGGGTTCCATATAATCTCTATCTGTAGCTATTTCTTGTCAGAAGCATGGCTTTCTAGCACTCCTGTATGCATATAAGGCCCCTTTCTGCATCTGCTGTGTTGCTCCAGACTGGGAATCCTCAAACCTTTTAAGTCGAGGGCCGGTTCACAATCACTTTGACTGCTGGTGGGCTGGACTATAAAAAAAGCATGAACAAATTCATATGCGCAGTGTAGTGCAAATAAGACAAAATAAAAATGAAAGAACAACACAATATTTAAAATGAAGAGCAATTTTAACGTACGAGCATGTCAATGTGAAGTGTGTGCCTGCTTGTGGCTGATGAGAGAGTCAAGCTCATTAGGACAGTTGTTGTGTGCCTTCAAGTCATTTCAGACCCAGGGCAACCCTCAGTCTGAAGTGAAGGGTGAGGGCTGGTGTCAGGACCATTCCCACAGTTTTCTGGACCAAAGCCCCTTAGAAAAATAAAATAAAGGGCGTCATCCTGCTCCAACTCAGCTGCTACTACAGGGTCCTGCGCCTGTGCATCAGTATAATTCTCAAGTGTGTCTAGGTCTAGGAGCAGATCCAGACAGTCCTTTATCCCAGGAGAATCCGAATTTTGAAACTGCGGATTTTCCTGGGGGTCTGTCCACACCCACCCCAGAAAGCGCGCGCTTTCAGGGGTAGGTGTGCAGATGCTCTCGTGGGACTGGCCTACGAGAATATCTGGAGGCCATATCCCCCAAAGCCCCCAGACCCCTTAGAACAGTAAAATAAACTTACCCAGCCTCCAGTGCACTCTTGGAGCAGTTCTCCTGGCACGTAGAAATGATGCGCCATGAGAGTGGGGGGAAGAAAATCCCCCCCCCCCCCGCGCTCTCCTGGCGCGTCATTGACTGTGAACTGTCATCCCTCAGCTTGCTAAGTCTTGACAGCTGGGTCAATTATGTTTGTAATGGCACGCCTGAGCCTTTTGGAAAACTATATTGTCTGGCTTTACTTGGGGGCTATCTATATACCTTCTCTTAAGATTAAAACTCTTAGCAAACAGTGGCACTTTAAGCAAGGTGAAAAGATAACCAAAATGAGCTTACTAAAACAAGATGAATAAAGGGTTAACTCCACTCGTGTCTATCATAAGGTAACTTAAAACAATAGAGAATTTGCTGGTTGCAGTCATCTTTCTGGAGTCTTTCCTGCCTCTTGTGCAAAGCAATGATTATAAACGGTCTTAATCTTTCCTGTGAAGCTTAGGCTAGTCACAAGCTTCTGTTGTCCTTTGGACTGCTGGCATAATAATACTGCTAAATGCAGCAGGTGCTAAGAATGCCTGTTTGGATTGCTTGGGCCTAGGATACCAGGCAGTATCCAAGCTTCTATAGCTCTGCTGCAGAAAATGGAGGAGTCCAGCAAGAGTTCTATACAGGGAAATGGAAGACCAACTAAGACTGCCCTCTGGGAGGATTTTAAGCCATACCCAAAAACTAATACAAAGGAAAGTCTCTACACTATTGTGGAAGTCTATAAACAAGGAGAAGTTAAGCAGAGGAGAGGAAAAGGCAGAGCTAAGACTTCACAATATTGGAGAGCTGTATCCAGCTGTGGGCTGTAGTTTCGGGTTCCCTGCTGCAGAGACATGCTTTATTTTGAAATGCTTCTCCAAGACACAAAGGAGCTTTTGCAGGTACCACATGTTTATTGTTTGGATTAAAGAATACTACTTTAAAATCCAACATGTATAGGGCTCACACACTAGATGTACACAGGGTCATAAGACACAGAAATACGGTGATGTCTAGGCTTGATTGACCCTTTCTCACTCACCAGAGCAGTGGACCTTTATTGCATGCTGATAAAAGGTTTCAGTTTCCTGCTTGTTTGTCACTGCATGGCCTGGTACCGTTTTCTCTCTCCCCATTTGTCCATATACTTACTGGATGACTACAAAGGGAATGTAATTACTAAACTTCTTAGGTTATGACAATGCACGTCATCTGCTCTGTAGTGACATGGCCCTCAAAGTGTGTTTTGGGGGAGTGTTTTCCTACTGATGGATTCTCCTTTGCACAATGGTTGGCAGTACACTTTGCTAGAAGCAGACATTTTCTTAGCCTTCTGCTAGAAACATCCAGTCTCACCTGCAAGGTCAAATGCACAGTGAAATTCCAATGAGGAATGGCTGCACTATTCTGGAGAGGCTTAGAAAATGTCAAGGTGTGAGGGAGATAAATGAAAGCTTTCAAAACTGAAGGCAGAACACATAAGGAGTTGTACACAACTCAATACTAATGTGCCCATCTTTTGTTCAATCTTGACCATTGTAATTTCTCCTTCCGTCACCCAACAATACAGTTATCATGTCTCTTATGAGTAAGACTATTTAAAACCGAATGTGGAAGTGCTATTACACTATGTAACAACATTGGAAAGATTTTCTGTTCCTAGTTTGAAAGTGTTATTTCCTGTTGACTTGTGTGGTCCTTACTTTGAAACTAGTTGTTATACTGCAGAAACTTTGTTTCTGTGGCTGCTACAAACTAGGTTGAATTGGTTGAGTCTCTACAAGATATTCATTGAAAAACTAGAGCAAAATGTGCTATAGCAAGATATCCCTCCTTTTTGTGATAGATCCAATTAGGAAATGACATTCATAACCCAGGAGCAAAAGCCGTATTACATAAGGTTATCAAAAATATTGGATAAAATAAGTAACGGTGAAAGGGTAGGCCAATTTAAGGCTTGGGTAATAGATAGCCTTAGGTTTAAATAGCCCTGCGGATGAGAGAAGCAGGAATACAAGGCTTTCGGTTCTGCAGGGAAGGCTGGTGATTGGTTCTTTTTAAGCATCTTGGCACATTTCAGGTTTTTCTTCTTGTTCAAACAAATTTCCGGGGGCCACTTTCAGTACCTTACTACATTTGAAGTGGGACAATGCACAAAATACACATACATATACAGCAGAGTTTCAGAAGTGTTAATTTAGTTGCCCCAAAACATTTACTCTTCCTTAAAATATCTTGCCTTTAAATCATGCTTTCAAGAGACAAAAATACGCAGATTTCTTTAAAAGTATTCAGTAATAACATCGTTGGTTTACTCACAAACTTTATGTATTCAGCATAAATATGCTTTGCTTATCAGTCCAATTATAAATAGAATTTGAAATAGTTTCTCTGTGTAGGTAACCCCGGGCATCTTTCTTAGAATCAACAGTCCAAAATCAAAGCATCTCTCTGTTCTGAGAGTCTAATAGAGTCTCTGTCTAGTCTGAACATCTAATGGAGTCTCTAAGCATACTGTTCTTCCTGGTGTCTGAAAGCATCAAGCTCGGTTCTGATCACATGGTCTGCAGCCCCACCCACAACAAAGAGCTAAGGTAAAATTGCATACCAACACACACACACATATACAATACAGATAAGTAATCTGAATTATATACATAACAAATAACTAGTGGAGGCTTGAAGAATGTTGATATTTTCTATAGACAAAGAGGTCACGAGTCAAGTGCAGGGATGAGCAAATGCTTTATTGGATCACTAATTGCATTGACCCTTGGTGTGTGTGTGTGCGTTCGCACTTCAGAACCAAATGCTGCTGCTCAATCTTGTTGTGACTTAAGACAAAGTGTGTGTCAGGATGATGTATGATGCAGAATTATGCAAACCCCATTTCCCATTTGTATTCTGCTGTCTTATCAACCAGTGCATTTCCCTGAGGCTTATCAAGACAATGTAAAAATATGCAAACTTGTAAATTTTGATGAGAAAGTGAAAGGGAGGTGAAGAAAAAGAGTGGTGGCGAGCAGGGAGGAAAAGTCCTCAATAATGCAAACCTCCATGGTGGAATCAATATCAGGTCCTGTCATTTTTCATTCCAGTCTTCAGAGCCACGTTGCTTTATATCCTCATCTCAGAATGCTGACTTCCCTAAAACAACAGGATGATCTCTTTCTAGTGAAGCAGTAGTTTAAAAGTTTGCAATTGTTTTGGCATCTTGCAAAATAAACAGACTCACTGCCAATCTTTGGGAAAGTTACCCCTTTTGGATTACAAATCCCAGAATCCCCACTAATTGGCTACTAATTTTTGGCTACTAATTTTGAAACAAATTGTATTTTTTTCTAAAACAGTTGGAACACTGGCTCCCTTAAGAATGGTCACCTTTGTCAAGCGGTTCAGTGTCAAAGGAAGGATCATGAGTGAACTTCCCATGTTTTGCTGTGACCTGGTCTGCTGATACATGTTTCTTGATATGAATGGGCATTCCGATTTTCAGTTGTCTTGATACACAGGGAGCTCGTTGTGCTTTTGATGTAAACTTGCTTGTGTGTTGGAAATTAGTCCAAAAAGTAATGTTCAGTACATAGAAGTAGAATAATATAATCTTAGAGTTGGAAGAGACCTCATGGGCCATCCAGTCCAACCCCTTTCTGCCAAGAAGCAGGAAAATAGCATCCAAAGCACCCTTGACAGATGGCCAACCAGCCTCTGTTTAAAATTTCTAAAGAAGGAGCTAATATCGAACAGGAATTTAGGAGGGCTTGCCCAGGAAAGGCAGAAGCCCTAGGAATCCACCAAAGCGGATTTGGTACCTTGGCGAGCTAGAAACACCCAATTTTCCCTTCCCCAATAAGTCTCACCAAAGTTGAAGAAGATGCCACCGAGTTCGTTATTTTCGTCCCAGCTGAGAAGGATGACAGCTGGAATACCTTGCCCGCAAAGCTGACATACCGAGTACATGCAGTACAACACATTTTATAGACCTACAGAGCTGTCAAATTCAAATTTCCTGCTCCCCGCCACTCAGCTGGCTTCACGCTGATTGGATGGAATCTTCAGCCAGCTGGGAGGTGCAGCCGGCTTAGCTGCGCCCCAGCAAACCACAGGCCAGTGCCGCTTCCGCGTTTCAGCCAATGAGAGCCCAGGAGGCGGGCTGAGCAAACAACAATGAATGGAAGGAAATGCTTGAGTGGATTATGGGTTTTTGATGAGTGTCCGATCGTCCGCGATAACAAAAAATGTCCTCAAGCGAGCTTGTTATTGTTCTGGTGTGAATCAAACATTTGGGTCTGGCAGGAACGTCAGACCCGACAAACTTTAATCTGCGTTATTGTCAGTTGATGGTTATCTTGTGCTGAGTTTCAGTCCCAAGGAAGTGAAGACAATAGGTGAGGAAGGTTGTGGCATTCATTTGCTTTCCGACGGCAAAAGGAGTCACCTTATGGATAATGGGAGACCACCAGAGACAAAAGCTTGAAAAAATGGGCTGCTCTGAGGTCTTCATTGCTTATGTCAATAGGAGATATCTGTCCCCTGAGGGGTTCAACTCTGAAGCTCATGAGAGATATCTGCATTTCTTTGTTCATGCAAATTAGATATTGATCAGTCCATTGTAAGGGGATTTGCTGGTCCCAATAATGTGATGCAGCTTGGAACCGGTGCAGGCTGGGATCATGAAACGGTGGCATTTCAATTCATGTTTTTATAATGGAAATATAGGGAAAGGGGGATACATTCATAAGCGGGAGGTAGAGGTCATATCATAACCCCCCCCCCTTTCAGATTCCATGAGAAATCATAAGAGTCATGGGCCCAGGGCTGGGAAAGAGTTCTGTAAAAGTCCATGAAAAACTTAAAAAATGTCCCAAAGTCCATAAAGTGGGTACAAGTTCATAAAAGTTCACTGAAGAACCGTGAGAGTTCATAAAGAGTTGTAGGGGATCAATTGAAGTAAACTCAAAGGAAAAACACGGCTGATTCCGGAAGTTGCGGTGCTCGTCCACACGATGGGAGATAACTACAGATCCTGTCTGGCCATGGAACCAGAGCAGCTTACCAGCTTCTCTGAGGGTGTACGGGATAAACACAGTACGATCCCCAGGTCGCAGGCTTCCAAGGATCCATGGAGCGGCGGCAACGGTCAATGCAGCGAGGAACTTCCAATTGACAATCAGCTGTTTCTCTTTGAACTTTAATACTTAATAACAAATAGGTTATTCCCAGGGTGCAGGGACCCGAATGCAGAAAGTGAGATAGCAATTTGGCTTAGAATTAGTGTAGGAAAAATATGACACCAAAATGGAGGCGATCTGTTGATTTGCGGATACGGGGGCCAAGGGGGTTTCTGTATCCGCGGTTCAACGGAAAGTAGCTACAAAAGCATCCCGGTCAGGCCTGCAGTATTCTGCGGCCCGGAAAATGAAAGGTTCATGCTTGGAGGCAGTAAAAGACACAAAGTATCAGGAAAAGTTGTAAATGGAGGTTTCTTTTATTGGGGGATTGGTTACAATGTTAGGGTTGGGGAGGAGGAAGCAAAAAAAGGCAGGAAGTCTGTTGAAGCTGCAGCTGGTTCTATACTCCTGTTGGCATTGGCCCAACGGGACACCCAGGAACTGTGGAACTCTCTGCTGCTGGTTAAAGCAATCCAAAGGCAGGGGGTTCTCGGCTCAACCCCAGAGCCTCCACCATACTCTGGGGCAGAGAGGTCCATGACTGAACAGCTCTCACCATTAGGAAGTTCTTCCTCGTGTTCAGGTGGAATCTCCTTTCCTGTAGATTGAAGCCATTGTTCCGCGTCCTAGTCTCCAGGGCAGTGGAAATTAGGCTTGCTCCTCCCCACTCTCCTATTTATCCATGGCCCTCATCATGTTTATCCAGCCTTCTCTTTTGCAGGCTAAATATGCCCAGCTCTCTAGATCACTCCTCATAGGACTTGTTCTCCAGACCCTTGATCCTTTGAGTCACCCTCCTCTGGACACATTCCAGCTTAGAGTCATCATTTATTTATTTATTGTTCGGTCTTATATTCCGCTCCTCCCTGCAGGCTCGGGGCGGATAACAAGGCATAAAATAGGCTAACATGTTTCACTCATGCAGCCTTACAATAAAATAGAAACAGACATAAAAACGCGGTAACATATCCCGAAAACAGAGACTAAAAGTACATGTCGGCTAATTTGCCTCGCCGAAGGCCAGTCTAAAGAGGGCGGTCTTACAGGCCCTACGAAACGGAAGAAGTTCTGCGGCAGCTCGAACATCGTCCGGGAGCGAGTTCCACAATGTCGGGGCTGCCACCGAGAAGGCTCTTTGCCTAGTTGAAGAGAGGCGACAAGAGCGGACCGATGGAATCAGGAGCAGATTCGAGTCCTCTGAGCGTAGTGATCTCGGGGAAATGTACGGGGCAAGGCGGTCCCTCAGATACGCAGGCCCTAGGCCGTGTAAGGCCTTAAAGGTTAGAACCAACACCTTGAAGGCAATTCAGTACTCAATGGGGAGCCAGTGCAATTGCCGGAGGGTGGGCGTAATATGCTCCCTTACTGACGCTCCCGTCAGCAAGCGAGCCGCGGCATTTTGCACAAGCTTGAGTTTCCGGATTGTCGACAAGGGAAGGCCAACGTAGAGGGCGTTACAGTAGTCAAGTCTCGAGATGACCGTCGCCTGGATCACCGTGGCCAGGTCGTCCCGGGAAAGGTAGGGTGCCTGTCGCCTAGCCTGTCGCAGGTGAAAAAATGACGCCCTGCTGGCCGCGGAGACCTGAGTCTCCATGGTCAGCAGGAGGTCCAGTTGAACACCCAGGCTCTTAACATCAGTTGACGGGGTAAGGCGCCGCCATCCAGGGTAGGCAACCGGCACTCATCCAGTCCAGGCCGACCGGGCCACAAGATCTCCGTCTTCGACGGATTCACCTTCAGCCGGCTGGCACGCAGCCAACCAGTCACGGCCTCCAGGCATAGATGGAAACAATCGGGTACGGTGTCCGGCTTGCCGTCCATTCTCAGCAGAAGCTGGGTGTCGTCAGCGTACTGATAACACTCCAGACCAAAGTCGCGAGCCAGCTGGGCCAGGGGGCGCATATAGACGTTGAATAATAAGGGGGAGAGGATGGCCCCTGGGGGACCCCGCAATCAAGCGGGAGTCTCCCGGAGACCCCCCCGCCCCCTCCACACGTTGTCCCCGGTCCCGGAGGAAGGAGGCCACCCATTTAAGGGCGGTCCCCCCAACCCCGGAGCCGGCTAAACGGTGGGTCAACAGTGCATGGTCTACGGTATCAAACGCTGCTGTCAGATCTAACAAGACAAGCAGAGCTGATCCGCCCTGGTCCAGCTGGCGGCGAAGTTGGTCTGTAATGGCAACAAGCACGGTCTCCGTCCCATGCCCAATGCGGAAGCCGGACTGGAAGGGGTCGAAACCCGCTGTGTCTTCTAAGAACTGCTGCAACTGATCTGCTGCTGCCCTCTCAATCACCTTGCATTAAAAAGGCAGGTTGGAAACTGGCCGGTAATTGGAGGGAGCCGAGGGGTCTAGGTTCGGCTTCTTCAGCAGCGGTCTTACCATGGCCTCTTTCAATCCCCCCGGGAAGACTCCTTGCTCAAGGGAGCTATTTAAGATCGTGCCCAGGGGGCCTCGTAGCCCCTCCCGGCAAGATCTAATTAGCCAGGAGGGGCACGGGTCGAGGGAGCAAGTAGTTGGCCTAGCTGCAGCAAGTAACTTATCGACAGCTGCTGCGTCCAGCAGTTGGAAGCGGGTGAAGGCGGACCCGCCGAGTGGCGGCGGAGTCTCGAGTTCGCTAACTGTATCAAGGGTGGCTGGAATGTCCCGGCGGAGGGTCGAAATCTTGTCGGCGAAGTAGCTCTGAAAAGCCTCAGCTGTTGGAGCCAAATCCTTATCATTTGGGACAGTTGGGATTGTTGTCAGAGACCGAATTATCTTAAACAATTGAGCTGGGCGTGAGCTAGCCGACTCTATCAGGGAAGAATAGTGAACTTTTTTGGCTCCCTTGATAGCTTGCTCATAAACCTCTTTAAACTGTTTATAAGCCGATTTCGATGCTTCGTCACGGAGGCTCCGCCACACGTCCTCATCAGTTGCAGTGCCTAGAATTGGACACAGTGTGATTGTCAAAGGCAGAATAGAGGGGTAACATGACTTCCCTGGATCTAGGCGCTGGACTCCTATTGAGGCAGGGTAAAATCCCATTGGCTTTTTAAGCTGCCGCATCACATTGTTGGGTCATGTTTAACTTGTTCCCCATGAGGACTTCAAGATCTTTTTCACATGTACTCCTGTTGAGCCAGGCATGGTCACCCATTCTGTAGCTTTGCATTTCATTTTTTTCTGCTTAAGTGGAGTATCTTGCATTTGTCCCCGTTGAACTTCATTTTGTTAGTTTTGGCCCATCATCTCGCTAATCTATTGAAATTGTTTTGAATTCTGCTCCTGTCTTCTGGAGTATTGGCTCTCCCTCCCAATTTGATGTTGTCTGCAAACTTGATCATGCCTTCTAACACTTCATGTAAGTCATTGATAAAGATGTTGAGCAGAATCGGACCCAGGAGGGAACCCTGCTTATGGCATGCCACTTGTCACTTCTTTCCAGGATGAAGAGGAAGCATTGGGGAGAATCACTCTTTGGGTTTACAGATCCACCTAATGGTAGCATTGCTAGCCCACATTTGACTAATTTGTTTGCCAGAAAGTCGTGGAGGACCTGGTTGAAGGCTATCCACAGGAACGTAACTTGAGAGTGAAGGGAAAATGATGTTAGTGTGCTTCCAAATAAGAATTCTCTCATTTTCTATCTCCAAATTTCAGAGAGTGAAAGAATGGAAATAGTTAGCACTTAGAACTCTAAAATTTGCTATGCTTAAATTCCCTTGATAACTTTGCCAGCTCTTTGAATGCCAAAACTATATTTCTAAATGCTCAACTGAAATGTTAAGTTACTACAGTGGTATTGATTTGGTCATGGAAGGAAGATGACTTGGGAGCCAGAGTTCGTCCTAATGGATATTTCCCAGTCTCTTGGAAGCATGACTTAGGATAGAGAAGGCATGGGCAAACTTTGGCCTTCCCTCCCACAATTCCTAACAGCCTCCGACCCCTTCCCTTTTCCCTTTCCATTTAAGTGGGTGAGGGGGAAAAGGAAAGGGCCTGAGGCTGTTAGGAATTGTGGGAGTTGAAGTCCAAAACACCTAGAGGGAAGGCGAAAGTTTGCCCATGCCTGCTCATAATATAAGGTTCCCTTTCAACTCTCAAGTCAGACATTGGAAATTAAGTTCTGAAGTATCCTGCTGTCAGATACAGATATATGCACTTAAACCTACTGTAAGAGCCTTGGAATCAAACAAAAGCGTAATTCTGTTTTCTTCCCTTTTTGCATCATAACAAAAAGAGAGAGATAGCGCATGGTGTTTTTTTTTTTTTATAGTTTTACATGGGTTTTTAGGCACAGTAATAATCAAATTTTGTTTCCAGTGAGGCGTCATATATGGAGAGAAAACGTTCATTCTTTGCCTTGCATCTCAGTTTAATGCGGTCTTTCATTTGTTTGACTTCTCTGTAATCAACCATCCCTGAAATGAATATGAGTGTTGACAGGCTAACGAGCATATTTATTTTTGCAATGAAGAAAATGCCTCTTCTGTGGATTTCTCCCCCTTGTGCTGAAGTGTATTGACACTCCTTCTTCTGTTGGGTTTAGGAATTGTTTGCTTTTCACTTTTGTTCTTCACATCACTGGCAACAAGGCTTTTAATCTTGAGGGTGATAAAGGAAGCAAGAAAATTATATGTAGGAATGGCTTGACAATATGATACCTGGCTTGCACAACACTAGGTTTTCTTCTGAGAACACATCTTTCCAACAGGTATAGCCTATATTATAATGTATTGTCGAAGGCTTTCATGGCTGGAATCACTGGGTTGTTGTAGGTTTTTTGGGCTGTATGGCCATGTTCTAGAAGCATTGTCTCCTGACGTTTCGCCTGCATCTATGGCAGGCATCCTTAGAGGTTGTGAGGTTTTGCGGCTGTCATCTCTCCAAGCTGGCTGATTAAACAACTCGATGGCATTTTCTTCAACTTGGTGAGATCTTTATTTGGGCAAGTTAGGGAAATTAGGATTGGTTGCTTCCTATCTCGCCAGGCTATCACAGACCTTCTTTGGTGGGTCTGACTGGTCTGCTTTCATGGCAAGACCCCCAAAATCACTGCTTGATATCAAGGTCTGCTGGAAACTAGGAAAATCTGTGAGATTTGTTCTTTATTGTTATAATTTTAGAATATTTTTAATGCTGGTATCCAGATTTTATTTATTTTCATGGTTTTCTTATTTCTGTTGAAATTGTCCACATGTGGAATTCAATGACTTCTGTGTAGCCTGACATGGTAGTTGTTAGAGTGGTCCAGCATTTTTGTGTTCTCAAATAATAATAGGTTGGTTCTTCAGGTGCTCTGCTATGGCTGACTTCTCTGGTTGAATGAGCCTGCAGTGCTTTTCATGTTCCTTGATTTATGTTTGGGCGCTGCGTTTGGTGGTCCCTATGTAGACTTGTCGACAGCTGCATGGTATACGGTAGACCCCTGCAAAAGTGAGAGGATTCCTCTTGTCCTTTGCTGAACGTAACATTTGTTGGATTTTCTTAGTGGGTCTCTAGATAGATTAATCTTTCTCTTTCTTTGGACCTCATCACATGCAAATCACATTGTTACTGAACAGTTCCCAACATAGCATGGAGCCCTTCAATCGATGGACACAGATTCCTGTCTGTCATCCGTGATGTTTCATCAGGAAACTGTTTAGAAATGATGCAAACAGGATACAGGGAGAAATTGTGTTCTAAGCTCATGATTTGAGTGGAAACGGGAGAAAGCAAGGGAAAACATGTTGGATGAGATCTGTCAAATTCGTCTGTATTGAATTGCTTCCGTGACGTGGAGTCATAGGCATTCCTATGTGCGACCTCCTACCAAGCATTGACATTTCTGGGTTGCTGTGAGTTTTCTGGGCTGTCTGGCCATGTTCCAGAAGTATTCTCTCCTGATGCTTCGCCCACATCAGTAGCAGGCTTCCTCGAGGATTGTGAGGTCTGTTAGAAACTAGACAAGTGGGGTTTATATACCTGTGGAATAATGTCCAGGGTGGGAGAAAGAAGTCTTGTCTGTTGAGGGCAAATGTGAATGTTGCAACTGGCCACTTGATTAGCATTGAATGGTCTTGCAGCTTCGAAGCCTGGCTGCTTCCTGCCTGGGGGAATCCTTTGTTGGGAGGTGTTAGCTGGCCCTGATTGTTTTCTGTGTGGAATTCCCCTGTTTTTGAGTGTTGCTCTTTATTTACTATCCTGATTTTAGAGTTTTTAAATACTGGACAAGCATATTATTTGAGAACACACAAATGATGGACCACTCTAACAATCATCATGTCAGACTACACTGAGAAACCACTGAAATCCACAAGTAAAAAAATCAGTTGGGAAGAATGAGTTAAATTCAGTTGGGAAGAAGGAAGCCATACACTGCCATATAATCTAGATTATGAGTATCAAAGTATATAATCCACATTATCTGCTTTGAATTGGATTGTATGAGTCTTGTGAAGTTTGGGCTCTGCCATTTCCTCTCGTCTGTTTTAGTTCACCCTGTTCATAGGTTTCCCAATCGTGTAGATACCTTCCTTTGTATTAGTTTTGGGTGGAGCTTAAAATCCCTCCAGAGGCCAGCCTTAGTTGGTCTATTCCATCTCCCTGTATAGTGCTCTCTTACTGGACTCCTCCTCTTTCTACAGCAGAGCTGTTGTGATTTAGGTTTGGGATTTTCTGGTAATCCGAGGCCTAGCAATCCATAAACAGGCATCCTTCACACCTGCATTCAGCAGTATTTTTTTTACCAGCAGTCCAAAGGACAACAGAAGCTTATGATCAGCTTATGCTTTACAAGAAAGAAGATTGAGACAGTTTATAACCATTGCTTTGCACCAGAGGCAGACGACTCCAGAAAAAGGACTGCAGCCAGCAATGACTCCTTTTGTAATGTATTGTTTTAAGTTACCTTATGATGGTCTTGGGTGGAGTTAACCCTTTATTCATCTTATTTGCAGTAAATTCATTTGGTTATCTTTTCACCTTGCTTAAAGTGCCACTCTGTGTTAGAGGGTCTTAATCTTAACAAAAGGTATACAGATAGCCCCCGAGTAAAGCCAGACACTATAATTTTCCCCCAAAGGCTCGGATGTGCCATCACAAGTTTACACTGCCATATAATACAGTTCAAAGCATATAACCTGGATTTTATATAGCAGTGTAGAAGGGGTGTAAGTTAATTGCAAATTGTACATTTTGAGATGAAGCAAATGAACTGAATCTTTTTTCTATTATCAATTATGGTAATACCATTGAGCTAGTGAAGTTTACACATGTGTTAACTCATTCAAAAAGAGATTTAGCGTTCTTAAACAGTTGAGGATAACTAGTAGATTTTAGGCCATTGTCTCTGATTGGTTTGAATGAAAGGAAGCCATAACTCATCTGCTGTGCATCCAAGCCGACACTTTAAAATTAATTCACTTCTTTTGAAAGAGGTGATAGCGGCAAAGAAAAAAAAGGATTCGAACAAATTAGATCATGTTTGCAATTATCTCTTTCTTTATTTGCAAATAAAGCACAGTAATCAAATATGGATTTATGAGGAGCAAAAGTAATTCCTAAGCCTGTGGTATATGCATCAAGTATTCATTTCAGTCTCAATACCACAGCACCTTCTGTGGCTTATTGCATCCTAACTTACCACAAGTGTTTCGGGCTTAGCTTATTCTTAAGTATTTGAGATAACATCTCTGTCGTGCTTTTTTGTTGTTTTTGTTTTTCCCCTTTGCTCTTTTTGACTTGACAATGTTCATCTTCTGGGGTGTATTGGATGCCTTGTGATGAACAACGCCTGAAATGACAGATTTGGGCTTTAAATGAAATTGTGCTCTGTAAACTGTGAAGCAAAGATTCATAACTCATCTTCAGCTCCACACATTTCAGTGAAAATTATCTTTCATGCTTTTGATCTACACTGTATCATTTTGCTGAGCGTTCCTGTGCACAATATCAATCAAGGCAGCTGAAGGTGCCGGAGAAAACCCATTGAAAACGTCAAGAATACAAATCATGGATATGTCTGCTGGGAAGAAAAAAGGGTCTTCGGATTTTGGTGTTCCTCAGTTACATTCAAACAATCCCTATGAAAAGAACCATGAAGAAAGTTCTGGCCTCACAATTCCTAAATGCCCATTCCCTTTTGCTCTGCAGATCCATTCCACACTTATGGATCGAAATATTCATCCCTTTGCCCAAACTAATATGTTTTCTGATGCTGAGATTGTTGGCACATGCTGCAGGGTGTCTGTCGTGGCACACCTAAGCCTATGGGAAAAACTATAGTGTCTGGCTTTACTCGGGGGCTATCTGTATACCTTCTGTTAAGTTTAAGATCCTTAACAGACAGAGGCACTTTAGACAAAGTGAAAAGATAACCAAAATGAGTTTACTGCAAACAAGATAAATAAAGGGTTAACTCCACCCAGGATTATCATAAGGTAACTTAAAACAATACATTACAAAAGGAGTCATTGCTGGCTGCACTCATCTCTCTGGATTCTTCTGCCTCTGGTGCAAAGCGATTATTATAAATTGTCTTAATCTTCTTCCTTATGAAGTATAATCTGGTCATAAGCTTCTGCTGTCTTTTGGACTGATGGTAAAAATTACATCTGAATGCAGGTGCAAAGGATGCCTGTTTTGGGATTACTAGGCCTAGGGTTACCAGACAATCCCAAGACTAAGTCACAGTAGCTCTGTTGTAAAAAGAGGAGAGGTCCAGCAAGAGAGCTCTATACAGGGAAATGGAATAGACCAACTAAGGCTGGCCTCTGGAAGGATTTTTTGGGGTCATATATGACATAGGCAGATATTCACACTGAGTCATACAGGAGAAAGAAAGATGGATTCTTTCCTTCTCCTTTTATAGCCACCTGCTGATAGGTATTCAGTAAGGGACACTGGCTTTGCAATAACCCTCACATGTTATGACTCAGCCATTACTATACCCCTTAGGTATTGCATCATGACATTCACAGTAATTACCAAGGTGCTATCAATATTCCACATGTTCATCAAACAGTAGTTTCTCTATGATTAGGAATGCTTTGTCATTTATATCTAACAGATATTACAGAAAAGGAGATTTGACCTGAACATTATTTATTTCTTTACCGTATTTCTGTCCCGCCCTATCTCACCCTCAGTTCAATGCCACATCAAAACATAAACATATTATAACTACATTAAACATTAAATCATCACACATAAAACAATTACATATAAATACAATTAAAACAGGATTCAAAGCAGCAATTAAAACAACCCCAAAGTCTGTAATCAGAGTCCATGAGCCATTCCAGTCACATTTGAGGCCGAATCGGAAGCCCCAGGCCCAAAACCCAACAGCAGAGAGTCCCTAATACTCCTCCTGGCCGGAAGGCCAGGTTACACCATACACAGATCCTTAGAAAGATACTTTTCTCCAGCGCCCCACTTTGTCCCATTCACTGCTCAGCCACACGAGCAGGCCACACCACACACCCACACACCCTCCCACCACCACCCCCAGAAGCCATAACACAAAACACCAAACACCCAATAAAACAACAACAATAGACTCCCTTTCCTCACCGCCCCACCTGGTAGCATTCTACTGCCAGGCAGGCTCCATAGGCTCACGCAGGCCTCAAAACATCCTCCTTTCCCCCTCCCGCCAGAACACCTTCAAAAGATACACAAAGCATTAACCAAAACAAATAGAAACACCTCCCATTTCCTCCTTACCTTATCTTCCATCCATCTAGGCCAGGTCCGAAATCTTCTGAGGCACAGAAGGGGGGCTCTGCAAGACGACCGACGTCGTGGCCGGCTCACCCCATGGAATGGTGGGGGGAGCGCTCCCGAAGGTGAGGGGGAGGTCCGCAGATGAAGGGATCCCATAGGGATCAATGTATTCATTATCCACATTTTTTAAGTTTTACCGATTCGCCCCGTTCTTGTTCCTAAAAGCACCCTGCTACTCTCCCCGCTGTCTTCTCTACCTTACTTTTCCTGTTCTAACCCTCCCTGGCCTGGAAGAGGGCAAGCTCTGAAGTCCCCCGATCGGGTTCATCTGAGGACGGCTCGTGAGGGTAGGGGCAGAGAGTGATCGCCCCGCTCAGTTCCATCAACAATTACAGCAAGCAAGAGTCCAAAATGGCAACGTTTTTGACAAAGTTGGCCCAGAGGGATTTCTGATAAAATGGATGCCAGGAGTCATCAGATTGCCACTTGGGAAACACAGAGCCCAAGTACCAGGACCCATTTCTTTCAATTCTGACCGTTTTTCCTGAACTAACTGAAGAACTTTCTCTGGCTAACTGCAGCCACACAGCCCTACAACATCCATGGACTATGGCAGCCGGCACAGGCTTCCACCTTTGTGGATCGGCTATGAAGAAAAATACCATAGGGATCAATGCTTGGGAGGGAGACCAAACCGGCTACCGGGTCCCTTGGGCTGGGATGAATAGTTCACCCAAGGACGTAACTTTCGAACTCATTACCGCTGTCTGCCCCTACTTGCCCTGTACAAACAGGCCGTGTGGGGAGCCACTGCTCCTGGATCCTTTCCCTGTTGCCAAAGGGACTTGTAGTATACCAAGAACCTTGTTCTCCCGCAAAGTCAGCCTCTTGCCAGAGAAGCGGCTATGGACATAAACTCACTCTCCCCAAGAGGCCAAGGCTCTGGCCATAAAGCCCTCCTGGGAGCCTCAGAGAACTATGACTCCCAAAAGAGATGCAAGCAATTTCCTTGCTTGCAAAGTGAGATCTTTTCTCTTTCAAGAGGGGGCTACTTTGGGGGACATATGTAAAGGTGGTGGGAATCTTCCCCAAATTCACAGTGTCATTTGCCCTGAAGTTTTCCTTTTGCATTTTCTCCTTATGTCCTTTTATGTTAGAAAAAGCCTCAGCAGAAGGTTCCAAAGGTTAACACTGAATTACATTTTCCCTAGCCATTTCCCTTGCACAAATAATATTTAGATGGATGCCAGGTTTTCTGTGAGGACTAGTCTCGCTACTATATGCCTGGATCTGTCTGCTTATGGTTATAATTGGCATCGGAGCTAGCCCACCAAGGAAGCCATAGGTTTGGACATACATAAAACATAACCCAGAAATATGGTTGATTTCATGCAATCCTCGGAAACTTGCAAGCCAACTAAAAATAGACATTTCCAGGTCACTCTAATCAGATGAAGTCATGTTTTACCACTTAACCAAAACCCCATAAACAATGAGTTTTGGTCTGGACAGGAAAAAACCACTTATCTTCTTAGAAAAGACAATAAACCAAGATTGGTTTGGAAACTCCTGTGGTTCCTCGCTAATGTCCAAATTTCCTCAGGAATCTCACAGGATTTCCCCCCACAGCCTCCTTTGTGTCCCATTACCAAACCTAGCCCTGGTGTTAATTGGTTAATTGCAAATAGATTTCCTTGCTATATATATGACTGTATTTCACCCAAATAAACATGTTAGCCTTTTTGGACCTCGGAAGTGTGTCTTCATCCTTTCACCAGCTGGTAAAGAAATTCTTCTCTCAGTGAGTGCGCTTCGAATCTGGGTGAGATAAATTGATCTGGGACTCTAATGGGACTTTTAATGGGATTTTAGCGCTTCTAAAGGGATCACCCGGATTGGGCTAAAATTCTCACCTTTAGGGGTGCCCTGGGCTCTCTCCCTATTAAGGAAAAGCCCCCCAAATTTCGATAACACATTGATTTCCAGCTGTCTATTGCATTGTAGCTACTAGTCTCCAAACGCCTGGGAAGATTAGGAAGAATTTCCTAATCGTAAGAGCTGCTCAAGAGCTTCTTTGGAGGCTTTTGAACAGAGGCTGAATGGTCATCTGTCAGGGGTGCTTTGATTGTGATCTCTTCCAACTCTATGATTCTGAATGTTTTCCAAATATGTAATGGGAATTTAGAAGGAAGTGTCATACATTCTGGCACATATTCTGATAGTAAATGTTTAATCTGGTTCACAAGCTAAAAATACTTCTCATTCTTGATGCAGAATGTTGTCAATTTTTGTTTTTGGAGCCCCCAGTGGCATAGTGGGTTAAACCCTTGTGCTGGCAGGACTGATGACCAACAGATCACAGGTTCGAATCTTGGGAGACCGTGGATGTGCTCCCTCTGTCAGCTCCAGCTACCCATGCGGGGACATGAGAGAAGTCTCCCACCAGGATGGTAAAACATTAAAACATCTGGGCATCCCCTGGGCAATGTCCTAGCAGATGGCCAATTCTCTCACACCAGAAGTGACTTTCAGTTTTTCAAGTCGCTCCTGACATGAAAAAAAATCATTCTTTTTTAATTGGGAAGGACTTCATTTAATGGCAAATCTGACCACCCACTTCCCTTATTGAAGAGCTGAGATGGAACGGGGAGGCCAATTAACACTCCAAACTGTAAGCTGTACAGCCCCTAAATACTATTCATCATTCTTCATGATTTGGTACCAATGCCATTTGTTGATTCCAAAGGCCATCCATACAGTGGAAGATTCATCAAAATGACTTAACAGCTTATGCAGTGGCTTGGGGTTGACCTGTCATTTGCCAAAGAGAAGAAGAAGACAGCAAACTGTCACAGTCCAAGAGAATGAATGTGGAGGAGACAACGTATACACATCCCTTCCATTTCTGCCAAACTTTACATTTTTTGAAACTTTTGAGAGTTGTCTGTATAAAAACTGCCCATAGGTACCGGTATCTATGGAGAGCTTGTAAACACCGACTGATTTACTGATGTGGATCCTATAGACAGGTCAAGACTCTGAAAAACATATTGTACAAAGGCAATATCGCATACTATAAATCACCTCAAAGCTTAACAGAATATTTAATAAATGTTGTTGCAGGGCATGAAGGTTGCTTTTATGTTGGCATTTTATGTTGCTGCTGCAAATGGTGCCCCCGCTTTCCTAATGTCAACGTTCTCTATGTTTTAGACCACACATTTTAGTACCCGGGGCAGAAAAACTCACAAGCTGGATAGAAATAATAATAGAAATACAGTAATAATAAACTACAAAATTCTGGTCACTTCTGGAGAATTTTGTAGTTTATTATTACTGCATTTCTATTATTATTATTATTATTTTTTCTATTCAGCTTGTGAGTTTTGGAGGAAATGCAGCCTGAGCCCCGCCCCATGCACAATGGAGGACCTTCTTATAGCAACGCCAGAGGCGCTCTAAGTGGCCAGCTACTGGTCAAAGGACATTTAATAGAATGCCAAGTTTTCAAACTCTCTGTGTGTGTGGTTTAAAAAAAATACAATATAACTGTTTGGTTTGCTCCTGACACGATAAGACAAACAAACAAACAAATAAAAACTACGAAATAACGATCTCCAATACAAAAGCTAGCTTGAGGACTCTTGGAGTAATTGCTGGGAGTGTGGCTACAGCAGCAACTTCAACGGATCGCTTCCAAACTGGTGCCAATCTTTCCCTGAGCTAATTTTAAGACCAACTGCTATCTCACTTTTATGCTTTGGGCTCCTACACCCCGGGAACAACCTTTTTTTTAGTCAAAAAGAAAGAAACTTCATGGGGAGACCAGCTGATTGTCATCCATGGCTCCTCGCTGCAACGCCGATCCTGCCGCCGTCTCGTTGATGTCCAGAACCTCGTGACCCAGGAATCCTGCTGCGGTCACCCCTTGGGACCCCCAGGAAGCAAGCAAGCCACTCTGGCCCCATGGTGAGACGGGATTTATAGTTTTCTTCTCCCGGATGGACAGACCTTAGCTCTCCGCATCTGCTACGATCTCAGTGTGGATCATATGAACTCACCAAACCATCGCCCTTTAAACTTACGAACTTTCTTGGAACTTTTATGGGACTTTTGTCTACTTTTGAAGGACTTTTATAAACTTTTTGGAAACTTTTCCCCCCAAACCCCATGGACTCTCCCCATGATTTATGAACTTTCAAAGGACTCTGGTGGGTGGGATGGTATGATCCTATTTCCTCCTCAACATGAATGTATCCCTCATGGCCCCTGCATGCCTTTCCTTTTCTCATATCCCTATATGAAATATAAAATATGAAATGCCACCTCTTCGTGAACCCAGCATACTAAGGCTTCAGGGAATCTCTCATTTCCTGGGCTAGTAAATCCCTTAACAAACAAGGACTTCACAGAAACACTTGTATGGACAATAACAATGGGTATGTCCCTTCAAACATCGGAGTAAGCCCATTTGAAGGACATGTCCTTTGGCATGATTACTCATTCATCACAAAAGGTGACATCCTGCCTTCAGAAAGCTTTGGATGTCTCATCTGCCTCGCCCTTTGTGTACATTTTCTTTGCCGAAACCAAAGGCAAGATAACATCAATGGATCCCATATCCAGGACTAAGGATTACCAGGGTCTGGCATCCATGCCAGACCAAGATGTTTATTTCATTCACTTAGAACAATACAAAAAGCTAGCTTGAGGACTTTTTGACTTGTAGCTGGCACTTGGACAAACATTAAGTCATTTAATCCACTCATCTTTTCCTCCCGGTTCATTGTTTCCCACCTGGACCGCCTCCTCTGCTCTCATTGGCCGAGAGCCCGAAGTGGCGCTGGCTTCCTGATTGGCTGAGGCACAGCAAACCCAGCCATGCCTCTCTGCCAGCTGATGACTCCAACCAATCAGCGCGAAGCCGGCAAAGGGGCGTAGGGTGGGAAGTTTGAACTTTGACAGCTCTGTTTTCTCTATAAAAATGTGATGTTTTGCCTTGTGCTTTATGTCAGCTTTTGGGCAAATGATTGCAGTTTGACATCCGCTCCAGCTGGAACAAAATAAAACAACTCGGTGGCATTTCTTCAACTTTGGTGAGATTTTATTTGGGAAAATTAAGGGAAAATCCAATTGGTCACTTCCTTTCTTGCCAGGGTTATATCAGGTCCTCTTTGGTGGGTCTGACTGGTCTCTGCCTTCACGGCAAGACCCTAAATTCTTGCTCGATATCAGTTTGATTTTCATTCCGCAGATGGAAGCACCCAGGAACCTGTTGTTTGATCAACCTCAGTGAACATGGGCAGTGTGCATAGGAATTAGTACATTTGGAATCTTTTTACGCAATTGGAAACAGGGAAAAATGGAGGTTTTCACCCCAATCCAGTAGTCCCCTTCCTCCCACCCTGTTTGCTTTCTTGCCTTTAGTTTTCTCAGAAATGCTTGCATCAAAGCCTTTCTGAAATTGAATGTAGCTGAAGATGCTGCTGGCAGGAGAGAAGAGTTCCCATAGTACAGGGTATTGTCTATATTGTTTAGAAAAGAGGAGATTTTGATTGTCTCCCCTGAGTCTATAGCATTATGTAAATTCGTTCCTCACCTTGGCTCTGAAAAGCCGCAATTTATCATCTATGAAGATGCAATTCTTAGGCTGTTGTTATGGAAACTGTCTTACTTTTCCTGGAGTACTCAGATCCCTGTCTCTTCATCATTCTTGCTTTCCGATATCAGCGATGGTGAAGGGCCATGGAACTTCTGAGAATTTGTTGAAAAAACAGGTTGTGTATAGCTTGGAGGAGATGGGAGGGAGACATTATTGCCCCCTCCAAATATCTGAAGGACTGTCACATACTTGTTCTCGGCTGTTCCAGAGGGCAGGATGAGAACCTTAAGAAGGAAATGGGAAATAAATAGATTTCACTGCAATAGATTTAATCCAGAGAGACATCTTAACAGAAGAGATTTGTTCAATAGTGGAACATGAGTGCTTTAGAAGTTTGTTGACTCTTTTTCAGTAGCACTTTAAGCAGGGTCGTTGTAGCCTTTTCAGGCTGTATGGACATGTTCTAGAAGCAGGCTCTCTTGACGTTTCACCTGCATCTATGGCAGGCATCCTCAGAGGTTGTGAGGTCTGTTGGAAACTAGGAAAATAGGATTTATATATCTGTGGAAAGTCCAGAGAATGGGAGCAAGAACTCTTGACTGTTGGAGCTAGGTGTGAATGTTTCGCTATGCTACTCTGCTGCTGAGTATGCATGCTCAGTGTGGAACACATCTCACCACGCTAAAACAGTGGATGTGGCTCTTAATGAGACATGCCGTATTATCACGGGGTGTCTGCGCCCTACACCACTGGAGAAATTACACTTTTTAGCTGGTATTGCACCACCTGACATCCACCGGGAAGTAGCAACCAATAATGAAAAGACCAAGGCAGTGACATCACCGGCCCATCCCCTGTTTGGGTATCAGACAGCATGCCAACAACTTAAATCAAGAAATAGTTTTCTAAGATTTACAGAGACACTCGCTGGAACACCTCCACAAACCAGAGTCCAAAAGTGGCTAGCTAAAAGCCAGAACCTCAATCAATGGCTGATACCAAATGAGAGACTCCCTCCTGGGCCCACAGAAAACTGGGCGACTTGGAAGGCACTGAACAGACTGTGCTCTGGCACCATGAGATTCAGAGCCAACCTTAAGAAATGGGGCTACAAGGTGGAATCCATGACATGCGAGTGTGGAGAAGACCAAACCACAGACCACCTCTACAGTGCAACCTGAGCCCTGCTACATGCACAATGGAGGACCTTCTTATGGCAACACCAGAGGCACTCCAAGTGGCCATCTACTGGTCAAAGGATATTTAATAGAATAGCAAGTCTGCAAACTTTGTGTTTTGTTTGTTTGTTTGTTTGTTTTTGAAATATGTTTACTCAGTTTTGAAAAATACTTTGTTACATAGTCAATGAGAAAATAAAAGGAAATTACAAACATCAAATATAATAAATGGTGTTGGGTTAGGGTGAGGGGGTGGGGGAAAGAGGAGGATGAGTTACAATTAATAAGAAAAGAGAAGAGAAAAGCAAAAGTACAAAAAAGAGAGTAAAGCAAGTGATATAAAACTATTTACAGATTGACTTCCATTCTCCGTCTTGGTGTGATATTGATAAGAAGAAAAGTTCTTTTTAAATTCCTTGTTTGTTTTTATAATTAGTTCTTGGTAAGATAATCTTCAATTTTTGTCCAGTCGGTTTGTTTTCTAGCATTTGGAGCGTTCCTCTTCAGAAGGAGTGTTAGCCTGTCCATGTCCTTTATCTCTATTATTTTGTCCATCCATTCCTCCTTTTGTGAAACTTTATCAGATTTCCATAGTCTGGCAAAGATGATCCTTGCTGCAGTAGACATATAAAAGAAAAGTATTTCTTCATTTTTATCTAGTATTAGATCTTTGTCCATTATCCCTAGGAGGAAATATTCTGGCCACAGTGGAAATTTTTTATGTAATATAAGTTGTGTTTCTTTATGAATTATTTTCCAGTTGGCTGTTGTTTTGGGACACGTCCACCACATATGAAAAAAGCTGCCTGTATGTGTCTGGCATTTCCAACAATTGGAGGCAGCCTATTTTCTTAGGTGTGATATACCATCGATGGAATAATTTCATCCAATTTTCCTTTAAGTCTGAGACATATGTATATTTTAGCTTTTTGGTCCAAATCCTCTCCTATTCTTGTAATTTGATAGTTCTTCCTATATTTTTAGCCCATTTCACCATACAGTTTTTTATACTTTCCGTTTCCGTCTCCCAATCAATCAGCCTGCTGTATAATTTGGTTATAATTTTTTCCCTCGATATAATCAGTTTTTCCCAAAAGTCCTCATTATTATTGAAATCTGTTTTTTTGTCTTTTTCAGAAATATTTTTAATTTGGTAGTACTGTAGCCAGGATATTCCCCCCGTTATTTGTATTAATTCCTCATGCGTCTTTAGTTTAAATTGTCCCTTTTCAATTTTCAAAATGTCTCTATATGTCAGCCATTTTTTCCAACCTTGTTGCCTCCTTTGTTCCGCTTCGACTGGAGATAGCCATAATGGTATTTTTGTGTAGAAGCGTGTTTTGTGTTTCATCCATATTTTGATTAGAGCTGATCTGATAAAATGATTTCCAAAGTTTTTTTCCGTTTTGGTCTTGCCATACTATAAGTATGCATGCCATCCTAATCTGAGATCAAACCCTTCCAACGTCAATAATTTCTCATTTTTCAATGAGACCCAATATTTCACCCACATCAGGGCGCATGCCTCATGATAACTCTTCAGGTCTGGCAGCCCAAAACCTCCTCTTTGCTTTTTGTCTATCATTATTTTATAGTTAATTCGTGATCTTTTCCCATTCCACAGAAATTTTGTTATTTCTTTTCTCCATAAAGTAAATGTTTTATTATTCCTTATAATAGGTATATTTTGAAACAAGTATAGCAACTTCGGCAATAAACTCATTCTGACTGCTGCTATTCTTCCTAAGAAGGAAAGGCTCAGAAAACTCCATTGATTTAGGTCTTTTTTAATGGTTTTCCATGTCTCTTCATAATTATTTTTGAGCAGTTGAGAATTTTTAGCAGTAATCCAAATCCCCAGGTATTTAATTTTGGTTTTTATCTGAAAATTTGATTTATTCTGTAATATTTCTTGATTTTTCTTAGTCATGTTCTTAGTGAGGATTACTGTTTTTTTTCATTGATTTTGAGGCCAGCTACTTTCCCATATTTTCCTATTACTTCTAGCCATTTTTCTATATTTTTAACTGGATCTTGGACTATGCAGATTATATCGTCTGCATAAGCCTTTATTTTATATTCCTGCTTTGCTATTTTTAATCCTTGCAATTCTTTGTTGTCTCTTATTGACTTAATCAATACCTCTAAAGCCATTATGTACAATAGAGGGGATAGTGGGCATCCCTGTCGCGTTCCTTTGTTTATCTTAAAATCTTCTCTTAGGTCTCCATTTATTTGTAATCTTGCTTTTTGTTCGTGGTTAATTGCATTAATGGCATTATTAAATTGAAACCCAATATCCATTTCTTTTAGCATAAGTTTTTTAAAAACCCAATTTAAATTATCGAACGCTTTCTCGGCATCCAATGAGAGAAGCGCCATTTCCTTCTGTATGTTTGTGTCGTAATATTCTATAGTATTGATTATCGTTCGTATATTGTCCCTAGTCCCTCTGTTTGGCAAAAACCCTGATTGTTCTTCCCCTATCCAAGTCTTCAGAAAGATTTTAAGTCTATTAGCTAGGATTTTAGCAAATATTTTGTAGTCTACATTAAGTAGGGAAATTGTAATATTAAATTCATTGTTTTCTTGAGATGGGGTAGCAGTTCCTCTAACATTTGTTTATAAAAACCCGCTGTAAAACCATCTGGGCCAGGGGATTTGTTAGTGTCCAATGAGTTTATTGCTTCGGTTATCTCCTGATCTGTTATTTCGTTGTTTAATATGTCCCTTTCCTCGTCTGTAATTTTTTGAATTTTCTGCTGTAGGAGATATTGCATAATATTTTCTTCTGGAATTTGTTCAGATCTGTAGAGATGTTTATAGAATTCAAGAAATTCATTTTGTATATCCTTTTTCTTAATCAGGGAGGCTTCTTTTATTTTAATATAGGCTATTTGTTGGGATTGCCTTTTCCTCCTTAGCTTTCTGGCTAACCATTTCCCTGATTTATTTGCGTTTTCGAAGAAATCCTGCTTAATATACTTGTATTTTTTAGCTAGGTTTTCCATGTCCAGATGATGTTTTCTCTGTCTAAGTCTTTTAAGAGATTTCTCCATATTTGGGTCCTTCTTTCTTGTTTGTTTAGATCGGGCCTCTATTTCTGACATTTCTTTTTCTACTTCTCTCAATTCTCTATTTCTAGCCTTCTAGAAGACCCAAACAAGAATGGACAACAACCTTGAAAGAATAAAAAACAAAAATGAAAGAATGGAGAAACAAATAGAAAGACTTCAGCAACAAGAGATGGAGTTTCAATTGAGGCTGAGGAACCTTGTTGAGGAGGATCAGGAAAATTTAAAAAAGAAAATCACGATGATTTTAACAACGGTATTGGACAATACAGATGAAGAACTAAGTAAAGAGATAGACAGGGCCTATCGTGTGAAAAGCAGGTTTGCAAGGGATAATAAGACGCCTAAGGATACAATAGTGAACTTCACCAGAAAATCTACCAGAGATGACATCATATTCTGGTCAAACAAAAAACCAATAATATACAAAGGAAAGAAGGTGATAGTCTTAAAAGAATTACCCCCATCAGTCCTGGCAAGACGCAAAAACTACACTTTCCTAACCGATGAACTGAAAAGACTAAAAATACGCTTCCGTTGGGAGAAAACGGAAGGTATAATGACAACATATAAAGGCCAAAAGTTCTGGCTAACAACCGAGGAAAAGGCCAATGACTTCTTCAAAAGACTTAAAAAGGAAAATCCATCCCCACTAAAAGAACACTCCCCAAGAAAAGATAAAAAAAAGAAAAGACCACGTTACAACTCTCCGGAGGAAGAGAAGAACAAAATGGATGAAGCAGCAGCTTTTCCTAATGCAACAGGGGTAGGAGAGGAGGAGGAAGAAGAGGAGGGAGAAGAAGAAGAGGAGGAGGAGGAGGAAGGGGGGACAGGAGAAGAAACAAAAATAAATGATGGAAAGTCTGCATCTGAAAATCTACTCCCTCAATTCTAACGGTTTAAACAGTCCCAACAAAAGAAAACGAATATTTCAACATATCCAAAAAGGTAAATTCCACATAGTGGCACTCCAAGAGACACATATCTCTCACAGACACGTCTCCCATCTAATGCAGAAGAAAATAGGAAAGGAATACTTTTCATCTTATGACAAAAAAAAGAGGTGTGGTAACATACATTTCAGAGGATATAAAATCAGAACTAAACTTTAAGGACACAGAAGGAAGAATGCTGGGCACAATGATATTTACAGCAGAGGGAAGGACTCTAATTTGTAATATTTATGCACCAAATGGTCCAAAAACTAAATTCGTTAAACTCTTAAAAGAAAATATACAAAACACTGAATTTGATCACCTTATGATTCTAGGAGACTTTAATGGGGTTTTGGACAAAAATATGGATAGAAACCAAAAAAACCAGAAAAGCAAGAAAGAAAAGGGGAATCAAGGAGTCCTTCCAAAGGGATTTCTTAACTTAAAAGATGAATATGACTTAGTAGACTCTTGGAGAATAAATTACCCTATGGGGAAGGACTATACATTCTATTCGAACTGCCATGAATCATGGTCCAGAATCGACATGATCTGGCTTACAAAGTCATTAGCAATAAATATAGACAACATTGTAATCCTCCCAAGGGACAACTCAGATCACTGCGCCCTAGAAATGGATTTAAATACAAATACCAAAGTAAGAAGATGGCGACTTAATAGTAACTTAGTAAAAACAGAAAAAGACATTAAAAAAAATAAAGACATATTGAGAGAATATTTTAAGATAAATGATACAGGTGAAGTAAAGCCACATATCGTGTGGGATGCCATGAAAGCTGTCATGCGAGGACAATTTATTTTGTTTGTTTGTTTTTAATGCAATACAACTGTTTGGTTTACTCCTGACACGATAAATAAAAATAATTGGCCACTTTGATTAGCATTTGATGGCCTGACAGTTTTTATGTGTGGCTTGTTACTGCCTGGGGAAATCCGTTGTTGAGAGGTGATTAGCTGTTCCCGGTTGTTTTTTGTCTGGAGTTGTTTGAGTTTTGTTCTTTATTTACTGTTATAATTTTAGAGTTTTTTAATACTGGTAGTCAGATTTTGTTCATTTTCATGGTTTCTTCCTTTCTGTTTAAATTGTCCACATGCTTGTGGATTTCATTGGCTTCTCTGTGTAGCCTGACATGGTAGTTGTTAGAGTGGTCCAGCATTTCTGTGTTCTCAAATAATATGTATGTCCAGGTTGGTTCATCAGGTGCTCTGCTATGGCTGACTTCTCTGGTTGAAGTAGTCTGTAGTGCCTTTCATGTTCCTTTAAGGACGGTTTGGGTTCCATCTAAGATGTGGAGTTCCAGGGTAGGAAAAGTAGATGGAGGAGGCAAAATAATGGTCTACCTCAAGGCAGTGTTCTTGCACCAACCTTGTTTAACATCTTTACTAACGATCAGCCACAACCACCACTCAGAAGGAGCTTTCGATATGCTGATGACCTTGGCCTAGCAACACAAGCAAAATACTTTGAAACAGTTGAGAACCAATTTCCTAATGCTATAAAAGAGATCTCCAGCTACTGCAAGGATAACCACCTGAAGCCTAACACTGTCAAGACACAAGTGTGTTATTTCCACCTACGTAATCGTGAAGCCAATTGAAGGTTACCTGAGAAGGCCAAGAGCTGGGACACTGTACCCACCCTAAATATCTTGGCATCACCTTAGATCAAACACTAACATTTAGGAAACACTGTGCAAACACCAAGCACAAAGTAGCTGCACGCAATAACATCCTGCGGAAACTTACCAATTGTGTGTGGGATGCAGAAACCAACATTGAGAAGAACATTAGCCCTGGCCTTGTCTGACTCAGCTGCTGAGTATGACTGCCCCATCTGGCATAAATCTGCTCATGTGAAGCATGTGAATATAGCACTGAAGAAAACATGTAGAATAATCACAAACCTACACCTGTTGATAAGACTATAAGTTGCTGCCAATTGCGAGAGAAATAAGGCTGAATACTGTGAAAGCCACCCAGTGTATGGCTATCAGCCTCCTCCTATTATCGAGCAGGAATTTGGAAGGACTTGCCTGGAGACGGCAGAAGTCCTGTAGATCCAACAAAGAGGATCCGGTACTCTGGCGAGCATAAACACCCAATTTCCCTTTTCCCAATAAAGATCTCACCAAAGTTGAAGAAATGCCACCGAATTGTTTATTTCATTCCAGCTGGAAAAGATGCCTAGCCGCAATTGTTTGCCAAAGAAATCTGACATAAAGCATACATGCAATACAGTACGTTTTATAGAAAAACAGAACTGGCAAAGTTCAAATTTCCCGCCCCTGCCCCTCTGCTAGCTTCCAGTTGATTGGATGGAGTCATCAGCTGGGAGGGAGGCGCTGCTGGCTTGGCCATGCCTCAGCCAATCAGGCCTTGAGTTTTCGTCCATTGAGAGTGAAGGAGGTGGTCCAAGCAAGGAACAATGAACCAGGAAGGAAAGATGAATTAATTTAGTGGTTCAAATGTTTGTCCAAGGGGCCAACGATTCCCTGGAGGGGCCTTCAAGCTAGCCTGGTATTGTCCTGAGCGAAGGAATAAACATCTTGGTCTGACGAGGAGGCCAAACCCCAATTATCTCGGGCGCTACCCCGAGAATGTTTTTGATTAAACCTGGTATCAGGAATTTCCTGGCTCAAGAATGTGTGTTTCTCTTGAGCCAGTGTGTGTGCTGGATCACGAAGGGGGCATTTCTATATTTCATATACAGGGATAGGAAGGGAAATATTGGGAAAGTGTGTGGGGAAAATACATTTAGGTAATAGGAAAATAGGAACTATACTCCATGCCAGCCCATCACCCCACCAGAGTTCATAGGAGTGCATAGACCAGGAGAACAGGTCCATGGGGTTTGAAAGAGGGAAAAGTGTCCAAAAGTTCATGAAAGTCGTTTAAAGTGTGGATTACAGGGGCATTGCCATGTGGGGCCATGGGGCCATGGAAAAAGCCTTAGGTTCCCACATGGGGGAGAGATAGGGGTTTATGGGATCATTCCAGCCTGGTGTCCTTGGTAAAACTATGAATTCCTTGGTTTTGAACCATCTTTTACAGAACCCGGGGGGGGGGGTGTCACCTCCGATATCACTCCCAGTAGTCTTCAATCAAGGAAAAGTTTCATGAGAACCACCATTCTTCTTAATGTTCCCCCAGTAACAGCAAGAGTGTCCCTTTGGGCAGCGAAACAAGGCAATTACAACTGGATGGCTCCGAAGAGGGTCTTCCTCGAGGGGCAAACCAAGAACGGTCAACTTGGAAGTGTAAGAAACATGTTATTTGTAGCTAGTTGCCTCTGTATTCTGATTGTTCCACATTGTTGAGTGGACCATTTTTATTTATTTCAGAAAATGAAGTCTGCCTTCGGTTGCCAGTTAATTCCCACCCATTGCCCGTTATGTGCCCATCTCTCAATGTGCAAGCATACCTTTGCTCATAATAATAATAATAATATTAATAATAATACTGCACTTCTGCACCAATGCATGAGGCAATGATGAAGTCATCCCCGTGCTTCCCAAATGTGAACAGCTGTGCACAAAAAGGGTAGAATTGATTTGCCAAGTTAATCTCCTATGATTTACTGCCTACACCTAATCTGTTTGGAGGCTGCTATGAATATTATAATACCGTTTTGCAAATTACTGATGGGTTGAAAATAGCTGAGGAGAAGATGCTGGAAAGTTTCTGGAACTTGCAAATTGCACACCTGCTTGGAATAGTGGGAAGGAGACATGGAGAGAGTGATTGAAAAAATATTCTTGTTTTGTTCTAGGAATGACAAAAAGATTCAGTACTTCTCTCCAATATAGTCCACCCATTTCCGACTCTGTTTATTCTACTTAATTTTTGGAAGGACAAAAGGGATCCTTTCACCCCTGCAGGAATCTATTGCATTCTATGCAACCGTGGACAAATCTACATAGGGACCACCAAACGCAGCAGCATTGCCCAGGAATGAATCAAGGAACATGAAAGGCAGTGCAGACTAATTCAACCAGAGAAGTCAGCCATAACAGAGCACCTGATGAACCAGCATATTATTTGAGAACACAGAAATGTGGATCACTCTAACAACCACCACAGAGAAGCCATTGAAATCCACAAGCATGTGAACAATTTCAACAAAAAGGAGGAAACCATGAAAATGAACAAAATCTGGCTTCCAGTATTTAAAAACTCTAAAATCAGGACAGTAAATCAAGAGCAACACTCAAAATCAGGGAAATTCCAGACAGGAAACAATCAGGGCCAGCTAACACCTCCCGACAAAGAATCCTCCTAGACAGGAAGCAACCAGGTTTTGAAGCTGCAAGGCAATTCAGTGCTAGTCAAGGTGGCCAGTGGCAACATTCACACTTGCCTCAAACAGACGAGTTATTTCTCCCACCCTGGACATTATTCCACAGGTATATAAACCTCACTTGCCTAGTTTCCAACAGACTTCTCAACCTCTGAGGATGCCTGCCATAGATGTGGACGGAACGTCAGGAGAGAATGCTTCTGGAACACGGCCAGACAGCCTGGAAAACACACAGTAACCCAATAGGGAGAAGAGTTGCACTTAACATTACTAAACCCTGTGATTTCTGTGGCAACTTACAGTCTAATACACTAGGTCACACGTGTAAAATCCAAGGCCCACAAGCTGAATCTGGCCCATCCTGTCCTTTTATGTGGCCCTCCAGCTGCCAGACTACAACTCCTGTGTATGTATGTATGTATGTATGTATGTATGTGTGTGTGTGTGTGTGTGTGTGTGTATATATATATATATATATATATATATATATATATATATATATAAAATACAAGTAGAATGATACAAACCTCATTAAAAATCTCATGGGGTTAAAAAGAACAAATAGATAATGATTTTCCACATACATTTTCACTTGATTTGATGTATCATATTTTCTAAACTTTAAAATTTCCACACTTTTCTCCCACTTGTGTCCATCGGTTTTTCTACCCTTCCTTTGGAAACAGTTGTACCCCCAATTCAAGTGTTATTTTAATTGATCAATTGTGAAGAGGGTATGATTCAATTCTTTATAATTTCTTTTTCCTTTTACTCTATCAACACTTCCTATTTCGAGTCCCAATTTCCTTTGAAAAGGCCTGTTGTGTAATTTAATTCTCTTTTCAAAAATGTCATGATAGTAACTGACCTTGATTTCTGGGAGTTATAGTTCACCTGCATCCAGAGACACGGGTACCTCCACCAACAATTGACCTAGCCCAAACTTGGCACACAGAAACCTCATGGCCAATGAACCTACTGGAGGAGTTTGAGGGAACTGACCCACCATGGTGGGAGTTGTTATTCATCTTGCAGCCAGATACCACACTGAAGCCCACCGATGACACATCTAGAACAAACACATACCCAACATGCCCACCACTGTAAGTATGGATGGAGTTTGGGGGAGTCCACCTCTCATAGTGTGATTTGTAGTTCACTCACAACCTTATGCATTTTCTTCATGGGACCATTCATAAAATGTTAAAAAAACTTCTTCAAGTAACCCAAGCAATGCTTGGTACCTAAGCTAATATATATTTTAAAAGTAAAAGTATGTATGTATGCTTGTTCTGTAAAGGCTCCTGTGTGGCTTGATGGATCTAGACCAAACATGTTACACATACCCTTCATGATCCAACTTAAAATACTGATGGAGTTTCAACTGAAAACAGAAACCTTATTTGAGAATAAGACCCCAAAAATGAATAAATGGGTATGTATGTATGCGGTGCTCAGATGCAACCACAAGAGGGCAATATAGATAGAGAAAGCCTACTTTGGAGGGAGAAATGAAAAATGGAAGAGGGCTAGAATGTCAGCAGGGAGACATTCTTCGCAGAATCCAATATTCAGATAACGTACTTGCAGGCAACTCTACATACTAGGCTTCTACATAATTTCATTTTTAAATCACATATAGTTTAAAAATCATAACATTTGTATATTCGAAGCGATACTTAAAACATGCAGAAAAGGTAGGGAGGGGATTTAGAAATTGAAACACGCACCAATAGTTTTTGTTAATGTTCTGTAATGTTCAGAGGTCTCCCAAAGTCAGTTTAATTTTCAGTATAACCATTAAGCAACTTTGTTAAAGTCAAGAGAACATAGCTTTAAAATTGAGGGAGATAGGAGCCCCTGAAATTTCCCCAATAGTAGTAATTATTGTATTAATGCGCATGCGCAATTACTGTAACGAAATAGTAATGACATTTTGTTAGTCTCATTATAGTAACTTGATTTTTTTGTTTTACTAAGTATACTTCAGAATAGTGGTCCTCAACCAGTGGGTCCCCAGGTGTTTTGGCCTAGCAGTCTCAGAAATCCCAGTCAGTTTATCAGCTCTTAGGATTTCTGGGAATTGAAGGCCAAAACATCTGGGGACTCACAGGTTGAAAACCACTGCTTTAGAAACACTTTAGAAACAAAGCTCCAGCCCCTTCTCCCAGTTTTGTAAGTATTTTTGAACCATTTAATTAATTAATTGTGCATGCCTACTGCCCTACGTATACTAGTTTACATTAAAATGTAACATTACAACGGACAATTAATTGCACTCTTTTGTAGTGTAACAAAAGCTTTCATTCTTTTTACAATTACAGGTGTATGTAGCTTTGCTACTTAGTTTGCAGAACTTTTGTAACACGTAAGGTGTGTATGTAACTCTTTAACATTGATTTGCATAATGACACACTGAAGAGCTGCATGACAACTGTAACAGTAACAATAGGCCTGATTGTGTCAGATTCCTTTTCTAAAGTTTTCCAAACTTTTCTTAAGCTGGATCTCATGTGGTGGCATTAGGTTTGCCCCAAGAAGAATAGCCATACGCACTATTTGAACTTAGTGACACCATTTGCATAGCTTGGACTTTGGAAAAATATTATTATTATTACTATTATTATTTGATACACAACAAGATGAGTCCACAGCACACACTCTGCTGGCTGTTGTATTGGATCACACGTTGGACACTTCCCAAGTGTCTAGGACTGTGTGATGTATCAGTGAGTAATACGTGCAGATCCCAGTAAGGTGGCCTTCTGCAGCTGGCAGATGGTAATTTTGTCAGTGCCGATTGTGTTTAAGTGCAGGCCAAGGTCTTTAGGCACTGCACCCAGTGTGCCAATCACCACTGGGACCACCTTGACTGGTTTGGGACAGAGTCTTTGCAGTTCGATCTTTAAATCTTCATATCATATCAGCTTTTCCAGTTGTTTCTCTTCAATCCTGCTGTCACCTGGGATTGCAACATCGACAATCCATACTTTGTTTTTTAACACAACCGTGAGGTCAGGAGTATTGTGCTCCAAAACTCTGTCAGTCTGAATTTGGCAGTCCCAGAGTAGCTCGACATGTTCATTTTCTGTAACTTTTTCCAGCTTGTGATCCTGCCAATTCTTTGACGCAGGCAGGTGGTATTTCTGGCACAAGTTCCAATGAATCATCTGAGCAACAGTGTTATGCCTCTGCTTGTAGTCTGTCTGTGCGAACTTCTTGCAGCAGTTGAGGATATGATCCATTGTTTCATCTGCTTCCTTGCAGAGTCTACATTTGGGATCTGTCATCGACTTTTCAATTCTGGCTTTGATGGCATTTGTTCTAATGGCTTGTTCTTGGGCTACCAGAATTATTGTTATTGTTGTTGTTGTTATCAGCAGCAGCATTTCAGGGTCCCTCTTGTCTGATCCTTTGTAATTGAAAATGTAGCAATGCAACTTAATGATTAACATGAGTACTTATCCACTAATTTGTCTCCGGGAACTCAGAGGGAAAAGGGACGATTTGCAGTTCATGCTCCTTCAAAACCTTAAGCAGAATGCCTTGGGCTCTAGTGTTTGAATCCTGCCCTTTTCATTGATGCAAAATGACGAGTGCAAGGAAAAAATGTGGCAGCCTGCTGACTGGGTTGGGGCTCGTTAATTTTTAATCAACCTTTATTCACTATGGCTTTGGAAATGAACCGTTACTAATGGCCAGTCATATGTCAGTCTAATGAATAGGATATGGGCTTCCATTAAAATAATGAAATTAGCTTGTTTGGAATTTTGTTCCATTTCCATGGCACATAGCCCTGGGTCATTATAGCGTAGCACCATTCACTTACATCCAAGTTCAGTTTATTCATTAAAAGCAGGACAGTCTGGAACAGTGGATGTCACCTTTCGTCTTTTTAAAAAAGCAAACCCAGAGCAAGGAATGCGCAACGTATGGCTCTCCAGATGTTGCTGCATTAAACTCACATCATCCTTCACCATTAGCAATGATGTCTGAGGCTGATGGAAGCTGTGGTCCAGGAAGAACTGGAGAGCTGCAGCTAGCTTTTGCCTTGCTACCAAAAGAGATCAATGCCTGTATGGTCGAATCAGGAAGCCCCAAATCCAGGAGATCTAACTGCAGAGAGTCCCCAATATCCCTCTTGGCCCATGGCCTAAGTAGCACCAGTACCAGACCTTTTTTCTTCCCCCTCCTTTTTGCCCCATCAATTCCCATGCACACTGCACCAACTTCGTCCCTCCCAATAAGCCCAGCCACCATTGCCCCCCATTGCCCCATCTGCACCACCTTCACACAGAAAACATCAAACAGCACATTAGCAACAAACCAGGACATTACCCCCAGCACCCACCAGAACCTTGCACACTACAACAACACATTGAACTCCATAAGCTGCCCACAGCAAGACAAAAGCCAAATACATTTTCCCCTCCCATTCAGTCCCCAGAGCACCAAAGCATACATTAGAAATACTTCACATAACATTGCAAAACAATAGGAAAGAACATTTCTCCCAGCGCCCACACAGCCCCACACATTGCCATAACCCTCACAACCCCATAAGCAAACCCCTGATCGATAATAACAAACCCATAATCCTCCTGCCAAGCCACAACAGCCTGGCTAACCTCCACCCAGGCCTATGCAAGGCCGCTGCAGTACCACCACCCACCACTAGGGCCGAAACGCCCGTCCCTCCCTCAACCGCTATAAGAAAACAAACAAAAACACTTTTAAAAAACAGTAAACAAGCCCCCCAAAGTCAACCCACTGCCCCTACCGTATTTTCCATCCTTCTACGACCGGTCCGACTCTTCAGGCCGCTAGGGGGGCCGCGCGGGCGAGACGCACCTCTGCAGACTCGCCCGCCCAGCCGCCATCTTGGAATAAGTGGGGGCCCTTGACAAGGGTGGGGGCGAGGAGCGGAGCGATCCGCGGATAAGTGAGATCTCCATAGGAACCAATGTATTCAGTATCCACACTTTGAAAGTTTCCCCGATTTGCCCCGTTGTTGTCCCAAAGCACTCTGCCCCCTCCTCCTATCTTGTCTCCACTCTTTCTTCTCCCTGTTTTCCCTCCCGTGCCTGGGGGAAGCCCAGGAAAGCAGCCGCTCGCAATCAGCGGCTTGACTCTACCGCTGGCGCGCTCAGTTCATCTGAGGACAAATGGCCCCCACCTTTTCTCGCATTAAAGTTCCATCAACTCTGCAGCAATGGTGAGTCCAAAACCGGCAGCAAGTCAACGATTTTGGACTATAAGGATCCTGAAGGGGGGAACGGGAGCCCAAGCCTTCTGCCAACAAGGGGGGCTTGGAGCTCAAGTACCAGAGCTCATTTTTCTCTGCTTTTGGCCACCTTTTTCCCTGGACGAACTCAAGATCCTTCCCTGACTGGAAACTGTCAGAGTGGCCCAAAAGAGCACCCATGGACTTTGGGGGGAGGGAAGATGCCTTTGCCTCGGTAGATCGCCTCAAGGAGGTTAATGGGAAGGGATCTGTGCGAGTAGGGAGGCCTCGAACTCATAACCCGGGTCTGTGCGAGCTGGGACCTGAAGTTCGCCCAAGGACACTGATCATGGACTCTTCACTGCTTTGAGCTCAGCCCCATACAAGCACACCCAGGATCACTACCCTCAGACTCTCTCCTCTGATCACGAACTTTATAGTTTCCTCAAGGATGTTTCTTCAGTTGGACATTTCCTGTTTTTCCCCTTTACACCATGGACCCTCAATGACTTTGCTACTCCTTTTGCATCCCCAGCCCCAAAGGCTCTGCAGTTCCCAAGGACAGTGGTTACATCAAGGAGGACTACAACTCCCAGGAGGAAAGCAGCATTGTGCTGCCTGTTTTAAAGATCATTCTTCTGGGAGCAAGAGCTGCATGGGAATGTAAATGGGATGATTGCAGGGGGACATCTGGGTTGTCTTGTCTACATTGTACCCCTATGTGTTCCCCTTTTTGTGTCCCTGTAACACTAAGATAATGCCCTCAGCAGAGAGTTCCAGAGTTTAACAGAGCACAATAACCCACTTTTCCCATCCATTTTGCCTTGCACAAATAATAACTCTGGGAGGGACGTTGGGTTTCTTCGTGGGGTGAGGCCCACACTCTTTATGCCCAGGACTCCCCACATATGTCTCTGTCATTTTCGGAGCTTGGCCAATGATAGGGAATATGTACGGTCATATAATCAGAACCCAAAACATGGTTGTTTCATGCGAGCTTCGGACCCTCGCAGCCAGCCCCAATAGCTATCTTTCAGGACCACTTTAAACTGAGCAACCATGCTTCCAAGCTCAGCCAGGACTCCCTTTGTGGAGAGTTCCCCTGGTAAACAGATGATACATTTTTCTGGCCATATGATGCTTTGCACCAATCATTGGGTGAAGGTCAGGTGTTCTGTGGAACATAGATTCCGCCATTATGGGCCTGGATCCACCCGCTCGTGTCTCCCCTTGGCTTCGGAGCTTGGCCTCCAAGGGACCCATGGGCTCTGGCAACCCCAAGTCACTCAGCCACACCATAGCTGGATCAAAGTGGGCTTCGGACCCCCGCTTACCGGCTGCAATAAGTTATGATTTTGCCTTTTTGAACTGAGAAACCATGCTCCCCGCTTAGCCAAAACTCCCAGACAAAGGAGTTTCGGCCAGGACAAAGGACTCCCATTAAGGTATTCAAACCAAACAATAGACAGGAAGGCTTGAGCTCCCACATCGGGGGCTCGCCAGCCGCAAGGTATTCAGCCACAGGTTACTTCCTTCACCCAGCCGTTTTCCTTTGTGTCCTTTCCCGCCTTGCATAGCCGGCCAGGATTGGCTCGTTCGAATCTTGGCGCGTCTTTTCCTATTGGTTAAAGCGCGCCGGTTGCCTCCTGGCCCAGCTGACTTTGACAGCTCGGCCAATCAGCTGGAGCTACACGTGGGAGGGGAGGGCGCCCGATTCAAATGTAAATGACTGCTTTTCTATATATTTGCCTGCATTCCCATTAAAGACTATGTTTTGCCTTTGGAACCTTGGCGTGGCATCTCATCCTTATCAGCTGATTAAGATTCTTCTCTCGGTATTGGCGTTCTTCCAAATCTGGGTGAGCATTGATCTGGGTTACCTTGGGAGTTGTAGTTCTGGGAAGATCATCCAGATTTGGGCCTTGATCCTCGCATTTTAGGGGTGGCCTGGGCCAGTCCCCCTATGGGAAGGGTCCCTTAAATTCAGTCGTTCGACAACACCTGCAGATGATCTGCAACGGATAGGAGAACATTCTTTGCTTGCATCCATGTGACAACAATGACCAGACAACATGCAATATTATCTCTTCTGTTAAGAACATCAAGTGCTCCCCCTCCAACTGCCAGCATGTGGTCTCTGATTTATAACCATTAAAACAAGCATTATTTTAATGGGAAGGTTTTGTAGTCTTGCAGGCTACAAAGTACATAGGTACTGCAGAAGAGGACAAAGATAAGTATTTTTTGATGAAAGCATGCTTTCTTTTTAAAAAATGGCATTGTGGCTTGCATTTTTTGCTTCATAAAAAGGTTGTGGGTCTAAATGATCCCTTGGGGTCCCTCACGGGAATGGTTTAGAGAAAAAGAGAAAGAGCTTTAGACAACACAGAGGATGTTAGATAAAAATAGCACAGCCTTTCTAATCATGGAAAAAATACTGTTTGATGAACATGTGAAATATTGATATCACCTGGGTAATGACTGCCATGATGCAATACCTAAGTCGGTGTAGTAATGGCTAGGTCATAACGATGTGAGGGTTATTGCAAAGGGGTTGCATCAGCCATAGTCCCTTACTGATGACCTGTCAGCAAGTGGCTATAAAAGGAGGATGAAAAAAATCCACCTTTCTTTCTCCTGTGTGACTCAGTGTGAGTATCTGCCTGTGTCATATGTGACTATATCCACTTTAAATATGGTTGCTGCCTCCTGCAGAATTCTGGGATTGGTAGTTTAGTGAAGCTGTTAAAGGCTCCTCCCTAAACTACAAACCCCAGAATTCTGCAGGAGGCAGCAACCAGAGTTTAAGTGGATTTTTTCTCCAGTGTGAAAGTTGTATCTTTTCATAGAATCATAGAGCTGGAAGAGACCTCAAGGGCCATCCAATCCAGCCCCCTTTATTCCGCCCGGCAGGAAAAGCACAACCAATGCACCCCCGACAGGTGGCTATCCAGCTTCTGCTTTCTCTAGTGTGATGAAGTGGACTTTTGTAGACATGATGAGAGTGAACAGACAACCATTTAAATTTGTACAAAGCTGTGCCTTCCATCTATTCCTCATCTCTGAAACCTGGGTAGGTCGGTCCTGTGTCCAAGGGGAAACTGCAACTATTAGGATGCAATGGCAGGCAGCTCTTCATCTGTTTCCCCAATGCCTTTGAGTCCATAATACCAGATATGATGAGAGGATGGGAATTTCATGCGAATTTTGGTTCCATCTGCTCCTTCAGATGAATAAAATTGGATTTTCCACCCATAAGGGAGAGGGAGGATTGGTTTCTGGGCTGGTAAATGAGTTCTTCATTGGGAGCTTATGCTGAATCGTGGGCTGCACGATTCTGACTGGTGTGTTGATGCCCGATGGGGATTCTCCCTCTTGAGTTGCGATTTCATCATCCTAACAGCTCTCCTAAGGGCATGTCAAGCAAATGGGAAAGTGCCTTGCTGAGATTTTCATCTTTTATTTTCCCTCCATGTATTGAAGGGAAACACTCTCATGCCTTCTAGTCATAGCGAGCTCATTGGCACCTTATCAAAATCACCTGCATGATCCGAGCATCTACAAATGCGGCTTGCTGCAGTCTTAGCTTTGCCTATCAAGTTTCCCTAGACCCAGGCCCATAGCTTGGGGGGGGGGGGCTTGAGGGGCTTCAGCCCCCCCCCTCCAGTAATTCTCAGGGTGGTCTGCGAGAAGGTCTTTTTGGTACATTATTTAAACTGTTATGTGTATTCATATCATGATCTGATCACCATACTAAATATATCCCATATGCATGTGGGGATTGGGATAATGATACAAAAGGTTTGCTAGGGTAGATCCTCTCTCACTCAGACTCAGCCCCCCAATCAAACTCAGCCCCCCCCCGAATCAAAATCCTGGCTACGGCTCTGCCTAAACCTTAGGCAGAAGCTAAGGAAGAAACCTGCTAATTTGACTGTCCAATAGGGAGCTAGAAACGGTGACTTTATGTATTATGATTTTCAGAACTTCCAGCCAGCATGGCCAATGAAGGCTTCAGTAGCCCCCAAAAAGGCATATGACCCTCAACATGAGGACTGTGGCAGGAATGGACTGAATAGAAAGTAAAACATTAAGGTTTTGTGATATTTTACAGGGAGATACTGCAATATAAAAGAGGCAAACTGGATGGCAGGGTAGGACACTGTGTCCTGGGGATCTGGTTAGAGCAGGCCGCACCACTCTCTCAGGGTGCCGAACCGATTTGGGTTCGCCCAAGGAGACTCATGGAACCCACTAGGTTCCTGAATGCTCTGAGGGATGGGGAGCCTGTCAGCGACTCGATCAACCAGCTAGTGGAATCATGGAACATCAGGCTTTCCACAGCTCTAGACGAGATCGCCCCTAGACACCCTCTCAAACCTCGCAGAATCAGATCCCCTTGGCTTACCGAGGAACTGCGATCGATGAAGCAGGCGAAGAGACGACTAGAGGACGTGTGGCGAGAACTCCATGACGAACGTTGAAATCAGCTTATGATCTATTTAAGAAGGCTTATGAGCATGCTATCAGGGAGGCCAAAAAGTGTATTATGCCTCCCTGATAGAGTCGGCAAGCTCACGCCCTGCGAAATTATTTAAAATCATTCGATCCTTGACTACGGTCCCTACCGTCCCAAATGGTAATGATCTGGTCCCCTCAGCTGAGGCTTTTCAGAGCTTTTTTGCAGACAAGATTTCATTGCTCCGCTGGGACCTTCCCGCTACAGTTGATACAGTGAGTGAGCTTGAGACTCCGCTGCCACTCAATGGGCACACCTTCGACTGTTTCCATCTGCTGGACACAGAGGCGGTCGACAAGATCATAGCTGCAGCAAGACCTACCACCTGCTCCCTTGATCCGCCGTTTAGCCGTGACAGGAGTGAGGGGGACCGCCCTTCAATGGGTGGCCTCCTTCCTCCAGGACCGGGGACAACGGGTGGAGAGGGGTGGAGTGGTCTCTGAAAGACTCTCCCTTACTTGCGGGGTGCCTCAGGGGCCCATTCTCTCCCCTCTATTATTTAACATCTACATGCGTCCACTGGCCTGATTGGTGCATAGCTTTGGTCTGGAGTGTCATCAGTATGCTGATGACACCCAGCTTGTGCTGAGGATGGCGGGCAGTCCAGACTCTGTACCTGATAATTTCCATCTGTGCCTGGAAGCCGTGACTGGATGGCTGCAGGCTAGCCGGTTGAAGGTGAATCCATCGAAGACGGAGATACTTTGGCTGGGTCACCCGGCGGAAGGGGGGTGCCGATTGCCTACCTTGGATGACGAAGCACTTTGCCTGTTGTCATTGACAAAGAGCCTAGGGGTCCAATTGGACCCGCTGCTGACTATGGAGGCCCAGGTCTCTATGGTCAGCAGATCTGCATTTTTCCATCTGCGACACGCTAGGCAGTTGACGCCCTACCTCTCCGGGGGCAACTTGGCCACTGTGATCCAGGCTACGGTCATCTCGAGACTAGACTACTGTAACACCCTCTACTTGGGTCTTCCTCTGTCCATGATCCGGAAACTTAAACTGGTTCAGAATGCCACAGCTTGCTTGCTCGCCGGAGCTCCGGCCTGATGCCTCATAACTCCCATCCTGAAGCAGCTGCATTGGCTTCCAGTGGAGTACCGGATCACGTTCAAAGTGTTGGTATTAACCTTTAAGGCCCTATATGGTCTGGAGCCTGTGTACTTGAGGGACTGTCTCTCCCCATATGTCCCCCAGAGATCACTACGGTCAGAAGATCACAACCTATTAGAGGTGCCTTCCATCAGAACCTATCACCTGTCCTTGACCCGACAGAGAGCTTTCTCTGTAGCAGCCCCCATACTCTGGAATGCTTTACCAGACTATGTCCGGGCCCTTACGGAGCTCTCGACCTTCCGAAGAGCCTGTAAAACAACACTATTCCGACAGACCTTCAATACTTAATGCCCCAAGAAACCTATGCCGCAGTAATATGCTAATGGGGCAACTGCTCTGCTGTTTTATTGTCCTATTGCCTATTGTTCAAATTGCTGTTTTTACTGTTTTATTCTTTTACTGCTTACTGTTTAATCGCTGTTTTATTGTTTTATTAGATGTTGTGATGCTGTGAACCGCCCCGAGCCTCCGGGATGGAGCGGTATACAAGCACGAATAATAAATAAATAAATAACACTGACAATGAAGCAAACAGTGGGGAAAGCAGAAGAAAACTTGAATCCTCTACTATGTTTTGTTTTAGGATGGGTACTATATGTATACTGTGTTGTTGAAGGCTTTCATGGCCAGAATCACTGGTTTGCTGTGAGTTTTTCGGACTGTAGGGCCCTCTGAAGAGGCCATTAGCCACAGATGCAGGTGAAATGTTAGGAGGGAAGGCTATTGGAACGGGGCCATACAGCCTGAAAAATTCACAGCAACCCTATATGTACATAAGAACATAAGAAGAGCCATGCTGAAATCGGGCCTCAGCCCATCTAGTCCAGCATTCTGTGTCACACAGTGGCCCACTAGTTGTACACAGGGATCTCTAGCAGAAAGGAGGGCAAAACCCTCACCTGCTCCCGACTCCCCACAACCAGTACCCGGGGAAAATCCTGCCTGCCTCCATCAACACAGAGGTGGTACTTGGATGTCCATTTCAGTAACTACTGATTCCCTTGGTATCCATGAATCTGTCTAATCCTGCCTTGAAGCTGTCCAGGCTGACAGCTGTCACAACCTCCTCTGGAAGTGAGTTCCATAACCCAATGACCCTCTGGGTGAAGAAATATTTCCCTTTATTAGTCCTAACTTTCCTACCTTGGAGCTTTAGGGAGTGCCCTCTAGTCCTAGTGTTGTGTGACAGAGAAAATATTTTTTCTTTATTCACCTTTTCTATCCCATGCATGATTTTATACACTTCGATCAAGTCACCTCTTAAACGCCATCTTTCAAGGCTGAAAAGACCAAGGCGTTGCAACCTGATTTCATAAGGGAGCTGCTCCATCCCTTGGATCATTTTTGTTGCCCTTCTTTGTACCTTTTCCAGTTCCGTTATATCCTTCTTGAGGTGCGGTGACCAGAATTGTACACAGTACTCCAGATGTGGCCATATACATATGTATATGTATATTTTCTGAATTTGAGGCTGTGAAATGAGTCATTAGCACTTAATGATTAAGATGTTTACATATGCACTGGATGATAAAATCAGGTACATAGAGAGTTTATAATATAATAATATACTTTATTTATATTCTGCTCTATCTCCCCAAGGGGACTCAGAACGGATTACAGAATACATATATGGCAAACATTCAATGCTGTTATACAATTAACAACAAAGACAGACAATACATAGACAGAGGCAAGGCTTCTCTCTCTTTTCATCTCTGGCATCTGGAGGCTGTGCTTGACTTGGCCATGGGGAGGCGCTGTTGTTTTTCCATGTTGAGGAACCTGTTGTTCATAGATGCCTTCCTGATAGAATTGCCGACATATCTTCAGTGGCACCTTTTTACCTCCCTGCCAAAGTGGTATCTATTTATCTACTCACATTGCTGTTTTCTAACTGCTAGGTAAGCAGAAGCTTCGGCTGACGGTGGGAGCCCACCCCAACCGCGGCTTGAAATGCCAACCTTCCGGTTGGCAAGATTTTCTGTAGCTGGCGGTTTAACCTGCTGTGCTAACTGTGGCACCTTAATGCTAACTGCGGGCCCTTTAAGTTAAGATAGCTGGCCTCAGAGTTCTCTCTGTGTATGGTGCACAACTTAGCTATCAGCAATAAAAAAATAATACAAGCATGAGATAAATTAGAGACTTAGCATGTACCTACCCTACAGAATTATAGTAGTTGACATCACATTCATACCACTCAATGCTATGGGATTTGGGGGTTTTGAATTTTGTCAGATAGTCCTGGTGCCATAACAAACTATGAATCCACACTTTCCTAGGATGGAGGTATGGCACTTAAAGAGCTATGATTCTGATTTATAGATGGCCTCGCAGTCAAAGAGGAGGGAGCGGGAGAAGATGATCAGATTTGATGCCAGACAGTTGACGCTGGAAGAAACCGTCCAACTCTTATCTGATTGGGAGTGACGTAACATCACCAGATAAATGTTATAATCAGCGAATAGGAAAATATAAGGACAAGCGTGGGCTAAATATAGTATAAAAGCAATTCTCTTTCAGGCAAACGGGAGCAGTCTCACAATCATTTATAACTGTTCCATGTGTGGCTCTTTGCAACGACTGCCACTTAAGCCCTTCCTGAAAGGCTACCATTCCCAACAATCCTGGAGGCGAAGATATATTAGATATCGCAATTTTATTACAATGTCCCTTACAGAAATATATAACCGATGTCCCAGGGAAATGCATAGTTTCCTCCATTGGAGCAGAAATGTATTTTTCTGATTTGATTGTTTGTAACAAATAATAACCCCAAAGAATACAAAGCTGCACGCTTATTTCCCCACGTTGAATGTTATTGAATGCTAGTGCTTGAGGGAAATGTTGATGAAAGCTAGCCTATTTGAGCAATACAGCTATTAAGAAATTTGGAAGACAAGGTGCCCAAGATGTTGATCTTCTAATAGGCTAATAAACAGCAACAGATAGCCAAAAGAACAATGGCTATTTCAACCTTTAGCAAGCATCTTTACTAGACTGAAAAATCAGGCACATATGTTTGGTTTCAGTAAGTATGCCAGATCAATTTTGCCTGTGCATTGAGCTTTGCATTTCATATTTCCTTGCCATCGTTCTGCATTAATTCCGAAAAACCAGTCTAAATCCAATTTCAAGGGAAGAGCCAGGGAGAAATGCTTTGCGGGGCTGGGACTGTTGTGCAGTTGTGAATCTTTTCTAGGCATATTAAGATAGAACGGCCTCTCTCCTGTTGCAGTGTCTAAAGAATGCCATTTTAATATTTTATGTTTTAACGTGAGAAGCAGATCTTTGTTATTTATTTTGCGTCCCCTCTGGGAATGTTATGTTGTCTGCCTCATCTTCCATTGATCTAAATGTCATGTTTTTGCAGCATTTAAAATACCACTAAGGGCACCCCTTTCTGCCTCATCAGATAGACTTATTATTTTGGTTTCATTGTGCTTTATTGTCCGAGATGGGGTTCTTTGCTTGTTTTATTCTTGTTCCTTACAGTTACAACCTCCTCTCTCTCTCTCTCTCTCTCTCTCTCTCTCTCTCTATATATATATATATATATATCTGTATACCTTTATAAAGCGGAATGTTTGTATGTATGTATGTATGTATGTGTGTGGAGGGCGGAAGGGCGGGAGGGCGGGAGGGCGGGAGGGCGGATATGTGGCAGCCACTTTCACAGGCCGCCACTTTCCTAGGCCACAGCGACCAGCGCGGGTGATGGACCTGCACCAAACTTGGTACACATAACCCCCCTAACCCCCTTTACGTCCTGGTGCGTTTCGGGGGACATGACCCACGGATTATGGGATTTGTAGTACTTTCAAACACTTTGGTTCCCACAGACCACTGAGGCCACCAAAAAGGACCAATACAGAGCACACTTAGCACACACAGCCCCCATGACCCACTCTACGTCCTGGTGCAGTTTGGAGGAGGGTGGACCATGGATGATGGGACTTGAAGTACCTCTACTCACTTCCCAAGTCCGCTGCAACCCTCATCCAATCACTGATCGAGACCACACTTGGCATACATAACCCCTATGACTGCCTTCACGTCCTGGTGAGGTTTGGGGGAGGACTGACAATGGATGATGGGATTTGTAGTACTTTATTTATTTATTTATTTATTTTATTTCATTCGGCTTCTATGCCGCCACTCCCGGTGGGCTCAGGGCGGCTCACAGCACCAAAGAATACAAGATAAAAACAACAATACAAGATAAAAACAGGGATAAAAATACATTAAAATGACATTAAAAATAGCAGCAGCAACACTTAAAAACGACCTAGGGCAGGAGCTCGAATCCACAGGGGGTGCAACCCGTAAGGCCTACACCTGGAAGGCCAGCTTGAAAAGGTGGGTCTTGCACGCCCGCCTGAAGGGGAGCAGGTCGTGAATGGTGCGCATGTCCGCCGGGAGGGCATTCCAAAGGGTCGGCGCAATCACCGAAAAGGCCCTTCGGCGGGTGGCTGTCAATTTACCCGTTTTTGCGGAGGGGACGGCCAAGAGGTTGGTGTCCTCCGAACGGAGGGATCTCATAGGGCAATATTACTTTCACACCCCTCTGTTCCCACCCCTCTTTCACACCCCTCTTTCATACCCCTCTGTTCCCACAGACCACTGTGGCCCCCAACAAACACCGAGAAAGACCACACTTGACACACAGAGCCCCAGTGACCCACTCTACGTACTACTGAAGTTTGGAGGGGGCCATAACATGGATGATGGGACTTGCAGTACCTTCCCTCACTTTCCAAGACTGCTACAAACCTAATCCTATGACTGATCAACACGAAACCTGTCACACAGAGCCCTCATGACCCACTCTACATCCTGGTGCAGATCGGAGGAGGGTGGACCATGGATGATGGGACTTGAAGTACCTCTACTCACTTCCCAAGTCCGCTGCGACCCTCATCCAATTACTGATCGAGACCATACTTGGCACACATAACCCCCATGACTGCCTTCACGTCCCGGTGAGGTTCGGGGGAGGACTGACAATGGATGATGGGATTTGTAGTACTTTCACACCCCTCTGTTCCCACAGACAACAGCCGCCCCCTACAAACACCGAGAAAGACCACACTTGGCACACAGAGCCCCAGTGACCCACTCTACATCCTACTGAACTTTGGAGGGGGGCAGAACATGGTTGATGGGACTTGCAGTACCTTCCCTCACTTTCCAAGCCTGCTACAAACCTAATCCAATGACTGATCAACACCAAACCTGGCACACAGAGCCCTCATGACCCACTCTACATCCTGGTGCTGTTTTGTGTGAGACGGACCACGGATGATGGGACTTGAAGTACCTTCACTCACTTTCTAAAATCAATGCAACCCTCATCCATTCACCAATACAGACCAAACTTGGCACACAGAGCCCCATGACCCAATCTACATCCTACTACACTTTGGGGGAGGGTGGACCAGAGATGATGGGACTTCCACTACCTTCAGTAATTTCATGATACCACTGCAATTCCCAATAATGATGGATCAAGACCAAACTTGGCACACAGAGCCCCCATGACCCACTCTACATCCTGCTGCACTTCTCAAATGACTCGGGCACCGCCGGGTCCCCAAGCTAGTATATATATATATTCTTCCTTGGCTTTTCTTCGCGAATGAAGATTTAGGAAGGACTCATCCCACACTTTCTACAAGCGCGTTGATGATTCAGAGGTTGGATGAGTCCTTAGAGCCTGTGCAATGGACCTTTCTGGTGGAACGCAGCGTGCACAGAACTGGCCTCACCCTTTAAACCGAAGGTTCATCTACCAGGGCCTAGCAAGCTTAGGATGGTGGCAGAGAGGTCCTCAGGTTGTAGGTTTGGTTCAAGTTTCCTTCTCTTAGATGGTTGACCTTACAGGGTTAAACGAGCACCATCTGCCCGGGTTTGAAATTAGAGTTTTCCTTCTCTTAGGATGGTTGCCAAAAGGCTAGAGAGCCCATCCTGCCCATTGACACTCTTTGTCAGACCCTTCGGTTGTGACCTGTCTGGCATGGGAGGCCCTACCGGTGGTTATTATGCCACCGCCAGCATAACTCACAACTTCATTAGGGTACAGAGGCCTCTCCTCCACAACAAGGGGGCGCCAACGGAGAGGATATATATATATATATATATATATATATATATATAGAGAGAGAGAGAGAGAGAGAGAGAGAGAGAGAGAGAGAGAGAATGTATAGTACAGGTTTTCACCTGACATTAAGTCCAGTCATGTCCGACTCTGGGGGTTGGTGCTCATCTCAATTTCTAAGCCAAAGAGCCAGTGTTGTCCATAGACACCTCCAAGTTCATGTGGCCAGCATGACTTCATGGAGTGTTGCTACCTTCCTGCTGGAGCGGTACCTTTTGATCTACTCATATTTGCATGTTTTCAAACTGCTAGGTTGGCAGAAGCTAGGGCTAACAGCGGGAGCTCACGTCGCTCCCCAGATTCGAACCTGCGACCTTTCAGTCAGTAAGTTCAGCAGCTCAGTGCTTTAACCCAATGCACCACTGAAGGCTCCATGTAAATGCCCAATCATATAAAATTCTGCTAAACAATTTGGGGTATGTGGCTAGTGCAGACCGGCCTGAAGACTGCTAGAATTGGTTTGTTGATTTATATCATGAGAGCGGCCCACATTGTTGGCCCCGTCTTGATGGTGTGCCAATGCATATTGTAGGCTTATGTATTTCATTACTTACATTTATTCCCCCCCCCCCCCTTTCTCTTACTGTGTTCAAGGTGGCGTTCTGTACTGTGATCATTAGAACCTGTGAAATACTCTGGGTCAGAGAGAAGGACTGGCCCAAGATCGTCCAGTGAATTTTATGATTCAGTGAAGACATGAATTAGGATCTTCCAAATCATAATTCAAAACCACCTTCACAGATTAGAGAGCTGATTGGCTGAAACTAACAAAATAAATTTCAACAAGGAGTAATGTAGGAGGGAGGAACTTTTAACAGCCTCACTAAACTACAAACAACAGAATTCTGCAGGAGGCAGAAACTGGATTTTAAGTGGATTTTTTTCTCTAGTGTGATGAAGTGGATTGATATCTGTAATGCACAGATACAGATGAGGCCTGTATCTGTAATGCACAGATACAGAATGGGTGATGCCTAGTTCAACAACAGAGTTACATGTGGACAAGATCTTGGAGTCTTTGTGGACAACAAGTTGAACATGAGCCAACAGTGTGATGCAGCAGCTTAAAAAACAATGAGATTTTGGGCTGCATCCAAAGGAGTCTAATGTCCAGATCGAGGGAAGTAATGGTGCCTCGCTGTCCGGCATTGGTCAGACCTCTTTACCTGTAATAATACTGTGTCCAATTCTGCGCACCATAGTTGATATTGAGATATTGACTCTAAGATGGAAGGTGTCCAGAGGAAGAGGGTGACTACAAGGATAAAAGGTCTGGAAGACCATGAATAATCCCTATGAGGAGCGGCTTAAAGAGCTGAGTCTGTTTAGCCTCGAAAGAGAAAGCTGAGAGGAGACATGAGGGCCACGTTTACATATCTGAAAGGATGACCTAAAGAAGAGGGAGATTTCTTTCTGCTGCCCTGGAGACTAGGACTCAATGGAGCCATGGGTTCAGATGACAGGTAAAAAGACTCTGCTTGAATGTTAGGAAGGGTTTCTTGATGGCAAGAAGCCCTTCCTAATGCATGGAAGTGTGGTGGAGGCTCCTTCTTTGGAAGCTTTTAAACAGAGGCTAGATGGCCATCGGTCAGGGTGCTTATGATTTTTCAGATGGGTTTGCTGTGTGGTCTTTTCCAACTTTAGGAATCTATGAAATTTCAGTCTCTTATATCTCACGGTCTCTCTCAGTACTAACAAGCCATGGTACAGGAAGGAAGTGCATTGGTAGCCTCTTACCTGAAGAGACACCCACTCCTCCGTTGGGAATTGTGTGGTCCTCCAGCTCTTCTTGTAGTGCAACTCCCTGTTTTCCTCATCATTGAGACTCTGGCTAAGGTTCTGTGTTTCATAGTCCAACACCTAGAGAATAGGATAGTTATTTCTTACCCTGGCTTAAAAATGCTTGAGAATGGGCCTTTTTTTTTTTGCCTAGACATGTTGACTATTCTGAGCCCTTGGAAATTCTTTCTAAACATACAACATAAACAAAAGGATGAAGACTACTGCTGTAGAGGGATTGAGGAGGAAACAGTCTTTAGAAATATTGTCATTTCTTAATTGGTTGTTCTTTGTTTAGTAAGCATGGCCTGAATCTACACTGCCACGTAGTACAGTTTCAGACTGCAGGTGATTTGCATTGAACTGGGTTATATGAGTTTACACTGCAGTTAATCTGCATCCTGAAACTGCATTATATGGCAATGTGGATCCAGCTATTCATTCATCAAGTGTCGTTTTTAATCCCACGTTGGATCCGAGAGTCTATAGAAAAGCATTATGTAAGACTTGTTTCTTTTTGTTTCCAGAAGCACGAGAGGAAGTAAGGAAACACAGACCGCTATCTCTCAGACCCCATAAACCTATGCTTGGAGCAGGAGAATGGCACAACTAATGCTTCACTTGGAGTTACCTGAATGACTTTAGTATTTGGAGTCAACCAGGGTGTAGTGATAGTAATGGCAAACAACCGAGGGCCCCCTACATTGAAGCTGATCTGACCTGCAGCAGGAAGTTCTGCAGTTCCTGGTTGCCTGATTGGCCCAGCATCACTGGAAATGTGGCCACAGCAGCAGCTTCAACTAAAACCCTTATTTTGCTTTACTTTCTTCCCCTCACCCTAACATTGTAACAAATCCCCCAATAAAGTATCATCAAATTGTAACTTTTCCCCCTCCATAGTGATACATTGTGTTCTTTACTGTCTCTAACTCGCTCCAGCATGAGCCTTTGCTCTCCCGAGCCACAGATCGTTGTTGGCTCGCTGGGGATCCGTTTCCAGCATCCCGGGGAGGCCAAAACTGCGCTCCTCTGAACTGCGTGTACGGTAACCCTTCGGGTCCTCATATCCGCGGCTCAATGGATTGCTTCCAAGCCAGTGCCGTTCTTTTCCTGGACTAATTCTAAGGCTAACTGCTATCTCGCTTTTTTGCATCTGGGCCCCTACACCCCAGGAACAACCTTTTTTACCCAAAAAGAAAGAAACTTCATGAGGAGACCAGCTCATTGTCATCCATGACTCCCCACTACAACGCCGACTCTGCCGCTGTCTCTTCAATGTCCAGTAACCCGATGACCGGGGGAACCTGCTGTGGTCACCCCTTGGGATCCCTGGGAAGCAGACAGGCCACCCTGGGCTCTTGGCGAGGTGGGATTCGTAGTTTTCTTCCCCAAATCAATGCACCTTGATCCTCAGCACTCTGCAGTGATCCCAGTGCAAACTAAATGAACTTTTAAGGACATTTCCTCTATTATTCACAAGCTCTTTGGACTTTTATGAAAGCTCAGCCCTCTTTGGAAAACTTTTAAAACTTTTTTGAAACTTTCCCCCTTCAAACCCCATGGACTCTCCCCATGATTTATGAACTTTCAATGGACTCTGGTAGGTGGAATGGGCTGATATGATTTCTTATCCCCCCAATGTGAATGTATCCCTTATGATCCCCATATATGCCTCCCTTTTCCCCATATTCTTATGTGTAATATAAAATATGAAATGTCACCCCTTCGTGAACCCAGCATACCAGGGCTTCATGGAATCTCCCATTTCGTGAGCCAACAAATCCATTAACAAAAAGGACTTAAACAGAAACTCTTGCATGGACAATAACAATGGGCATGCCCCTTCAGATCTCGGAGTAAGCCTATCTGAAGGAGATGTCCCATGGCATGATTTAGTCATTCTTCACAAAGGGTGACATCCTGCCTGCGGAGGATTTGAATGTCACTGAAGCCTCTCCCATTGTTCCTACCCCTCTGGCTGATACCAAAGTCAGATACCATCGCTAGATCCATATCCTGGACCCAAGGATTACTAGGGTCTGACTTTTGGGTCAGACAAAAATGTATATTTCTAGCACTTAGGACAATAGAGGAAGCCAGCTTGAGGACTTAAAAAGTTATCACCGGCGATCGTACACACATTGAGTCACCTAATCCATTCATCTTTTCCTCCCATTTCATTGTTTCCCGCCCGGACCACTTTCTTGCTTCCCATTGGCTGAGAAGCCGAAGCGGCGCTAGCTCGCTGATTGGCTGAGGCACAGCCAAGCTGGTCGTGCCTCCCCTCCAGCTGATGACACTGATCAATCAGAGTGAAGCCGGCGAGGGGGGCAGGAGCAGGAAATTCAAAGTCGACAGCTCTATTTTTCTAGAAAAATGTGCGGTTTTACTTTATGTGTATGTCGGCTTTGGCAAATGATTGCAGTTTGACATCCCCGCTCCAGCATTTTCTTCAGCTTCGGTGAGATTTTATTGGGAAAATACAGAAAAAATCCAATTGGGCACTTCCTTTTCTCGCCAGGGTTATATCAGATCCTCTTTGGTGGGTTTGGCTGGTCTCTGTCTTCAAGGCAAAGACCCCCAAATTCTTGCTCGACATCAAATGTACTACAGAAAAGGAGAACATTTTTCTGTGATGTAACTTTAACACATCTAGGTGGCAGTCTGACAACATTCATTCACTACCGCACCGTATTGGTGAAAAATGGAGCAGAGTTTTGCAGGGTGTGTGTGTGAGAGAGAGTCCAAAAATGACCCACATGTTCTGAAAACAAGGGCTAGGTTTATAGTAAGTGAGCCAAGCATTTGACCAATCATTAGTTGCATACAAAGGAAAATTAATGCCGCAAAGCTAATATGTCTGGTCTGTTTTACAATGATGTGATGGAACCAAGTTTCACAGGACTAAAGCCTCATGGCATTCCGATTAGCAGGGATCAAGAGAAGATCTGACATGACCCCACATTTCCCTGGCATTTCTAAATTGACCTATAGTCTCATAATAAGGTTTCTTAAAGGCAGGAAAATGGTTTTCCACAGCTTTCTTGGTTGCAATCAAAGTATATTGATGTTGCTTGGTTTTGTATGGGCAATTCAAAACCATTTACTATTCAAAACAAATTCCTCAAAATGATTATGCTGCTACATGAGGGCCAGCACGGTCAAGTCAGATACAGCGATGCTCTCTCAGAGCCCTTTCTAATAACTAATGGAGTGAAACAAGATTGTCTTCTTGCACCAACCCTATTTACAATCTTCTTCAGCATGATGTTCCAAAGGGCTATGGCAGATCTCGAAGAAGAAGGCGGCTTATATATACGCTATCGTACTGATGGCAGCTTGTTCAACTTAAGCTGTCTGAGGGCTCGCACTAAGACTCTAAACTATCTAGTGAGCTGCTTTTTACAGGCGATGCTGCCCTTGTCGCCCATTCGAAAGCAGCCCTGCAGCGCCTAACATCCTGCTTTGCAACAGCTGCAGAGCTGTTTGGGCTGGAAGTCAGCCTGAAAAAAACGGAAGTCCTCTACCGGCCCGCACCACATCATCCCCACATCAGCATAGGCACATCTGTGCTTAAGTCCGTTCAGCAGTTCACCTACCTGGGAAGCATCATCTCTTCAGACGCCAAGATTGATAAAGAGATAGATCACAGATTAGCAAAGGCATATAGTGCTTTCGGAAGACTTCACAAAAGAGTTTGGAGTAACAAACACCCGAGGCAAAGCACAAAAATCAGTGTGTACAGAGCTATCATACTGTCTATTCTCCTATATGGGTCTAAAACATGGGTCACCTATCACCAACACCTATGACTCCTCGAACGCTTTCATCAGCGCTGTCTTCGCACAATCCTAAATATACACTGGACTGACTATGTGACGAATGTTGCTGTCCTTGAGCAAGCAGGGACCATCAGCATTGAGGCCATGCTATTGAGAAAACAGCTGCGCTGGGCAGGGCACTTCTCTAGGATGGAGGACCACCACCTCCCAAAGATACTACTCTATAGTGAACTCGCCATGGGTCAGCGCAAGAGAGGCGCCCCAAAAAAGAGAATTAAGGACTCCCTGAAACAGCATCTCAGGCTCGGCCAGATTGATCACCAACAATGGTCCACCCTGGCCTCACATCGGGAGGCATGGAGACGCATTATCCACAATGCTTTGGCCTCTTTCGAGAAGTCATGCCAAACGAGTCTTGAAGAGAAACAACAATGCAGAAAGAACCGCAACTTGGAAACAACATAACCCAAGGAGACTTTCTGCTGTGCTTTCTGCAACTGAACTTGCCTATCTTGGATTGGCCTTTTTAGTCATCAATGCGCTTGTAGAAAGCATTGGATGAGTCCTTCCTGAATCTTTGTTTGCGAAGAAAAGCCAAGAACTATTCAAAAAGACCTGCAGGGACTTCCGGTGAGCGCCGATGGCAGCAGGCTGGGCACTCTGAGAGCTCTCGGGATGCCCTAGAGGTGGATGAAGAAGGTTTGGAATCCCCAAAGAGAATGGCTAGAAAGGATACCAACGAAAAAGAACAAACAGACCCAGCCATATAAATGACAAGTAATAGTTAATGGACATGGATATTCTTATAATTTAACTCTTTAAAAGTAAAGAGAAAAAGACAACAGATCGATTACCATTCAAGAGTTATATGAAGAACCAGATGCTGATATATAGTTAAAGAAGATGAACTGAAAGGAAGAAGTGACAATTTTAGAGAATAATGAGGACTGTACCAGATAAGCAAGGGTAAAACCAATGAATAAGGAAGATGGAAGTCAAAAAGATACCCCTTTTCTATCTTTACTCACTCACTACCTTTACCCAATCTTTACCTTCCAGGATTCCCGATCAAACCACTACCCCCAACACCTTCTATTCTTACCTTTTTCCTAACCCTGTATCCTCTCTTTATCCCCAATTTTTCCTGGCCCCAACCCATTTTCTCTTTTTTATCCATATGTAATTAAAACTTTCAATAAAAATCTATATAATAATAATAATAATAGACCTGCAGGGATATAGGGCTGTGATGTTGCACAGAAACACAAGCCACCCTGT